>PYHX02000495.1:90258601-91458601 GCA_004302925.2 Cochliomyia hominivorax
AAGACAACAACCCATACTTAATTAATAACTATAAATTATTCAATAAACTATAAAATGCTTAGTAAACTAGACTATAAACTATTAATTTGACCGAACTATAGACTCTTCAATAGTCTTAAGATCAGACTATAAATTGATCAATATACTTTTAACTATTCAATAGATCAAGTAACGAATTAGTCAATAGAACTGACTATGAACTAGTAAATAGACCAGGCCATAATCAACTTAAAAACTAGACTGTAAACTAAACAATATATTATGCTTTAAAGCAGTCAGTAAGCTAAACTAAAAATTTGTCAGAAAACCATACAGTGAACTTTTCATTTGACCAGATTATAAACTCTTTAATAGTCTATAGACCAGATTATAAATTGATCTAGCCTCTAGACAAGACCTTAACTATCCTCTGGACGAGATTATAAACTAGTCTCTAGACGAGACTAGAAACTAGTCTCTAGACGAGACTAGAAACTAGTCTCTAGACGAGACTAGAAACTAGTCTCTAGACGAGACTAGAAACTAGTCTCTAGACGAGACTAGAAACTAGTCTCTAGACGAGACTAGAAACTAGTCTCTAGACGAGACTAGAAACTAGTCTCTAGACGAGACTAGAAACTAGTCTCTAGACGAGACTAGAAACTAGTCTCTAGACGAGACTAGAAACTAGTCTCTAGACGAGACTAGAACTAGTCTCTAGACGAGACTAGAAACTAGTCTCTAGACGAGACTATACACTAGTCTCTAGACGAGACTATACACTAGTCTCTAGACGAGACTATACACTAGTCTCTAGACGAGACTAGAAACTAGTCTCTAGACGAGACTAGAAACTAGTCTCTAGACGAGACTATACACTAGTCTCTAGACGAGACTATACACTAGTCTCTAGACGAGACTATACACTAGTCTCTAGACGAGACTATACACTAGTCTCTAGACGAGACTATACACTAGTCTCTAGACGAGACTATACACTAGTCTCTAGACGAGACTATACACTAGTCTCTAGACGAGACTATACACTAGTCTCTAGACGAGACTATACACTAGTCTCTAGACGAGACTATACACTAGTCTCTAGACGAGACTATACACTAGTCTCTAGACGAGACTATACACTAGTCTCTAGACGAGACTATACACTAGTCTCTAGACGAGACTATACACTAGTCTCTAGACGAGACTATACACTAGTCTCTAGACGAGACTATACACTAGTCTCTAGACGAGACTATACACTAGTCTCTAGACGAGACTATACACTAGTCTCTAGACGAGACTATACACTAGTCTCTAGACGAGACTATACACTAGTCTCTAGACGAGACTATACACTAGTCTCTAGACGAGACTATACACTAGTCTCTAGACGAGACTATAAACTAGTCTCTAGACGAGACTATAAACTAGTCTCTAGACGAGACTATAAAGCAGTGTCTAGACTATAAACTAGTCCATAGTACAGCCTAAAAATTATATAAATTATTTTATAGCTTCAATTATTTTTTATTTGTTTGTATTTATTTCAAATGTTTTGTGTTTAAATTGGTAAGTTATTTATGAACGCCTTAAGATATGCTTTGGTTATTGTGAATTTTATTAATCGAATATCTGTTGTTTAGCTAACAATTAAATGTCAGTTATTTTAAGAGGTTTTTAAAATTTTAAATAAAATTTATTTTATTTTTAAATAATTTTTTTGCTTTTGCAGTTATTAATTATGGAATTTTATTTATAGATTTTTATTACTTCGAAACGATTTATTGTTTAATGGAAATAAAAATAAGGTTGGTTTTTAAAATTTATTTATTTATTTTATTAAATAATTAGAGCGTCAAATTGAAATTTAGCAATTTTATGGCAAAAACGTGTAAAATTTCACGAATAAAATATTTATTTAAGAAATTAATGACTCAAAAGAGGAGTGAAAAAGTAAAGATTAAAGTACAAAAAAATGGCAAAATCATAGTGAATAAATTGCGTTTTTCTTTTAAATTAAGAAAAATGAATTTTTATTTTCCGAAAAATAAAAAATCTGTTATGAACGTGTTAACAAATGATTTTTTTGATTTTCAAATTGATGATTAAACAATGTTAAACTTTGTTAAAAAAAAATAAAGAAAAATAAACAAAATTGTTTTTTGCTATTGATCGTTAACAGCGAAACACAAAATTATTGTTATTTGTGACGTCAATAAGAACCATGAAATTCAACAACAAAAATAAAAAAAACTTAATAAATATTGTAGTTTATTTATAATTTTAAAACTCTCTGATACTTGTACTTAATGAAACGTTGTTTTTTTTTATTTTGCTGAAAGTCACTCGATAAAATAAAATTTACACTTCAGCGGCAAATTAAAAAAAACAACAAAATTAATAATCTTGTGTAATTTAGTTAGTAATAAAAACAACAAAAAATTATTAAATATTAATAACATTTTCAAAAAAACAATAAATGAAAATATTAATAATGACAGAATAGAAAACCTTCATGGTCCCATACGTATGAGTAATATTTTGGAATAAAAACAAATATTTTAAGGTTCCATAACTTAACAATAGTTAGATTTAGAAGTAATAGAATACACTGTAGCTAGACTGGAAATATACCATACTAGACGAGACTCAAGTTTATAGACGAGAGTCCAGTTCATAAACTAGACGAGAGTCTAGTTCATACACTAGACGAGAGTCTAGTTCATACACTAGACGAGAGTCTAGTTCATACACTAGACGAGAGTCTAGTTCATAAACTAGACGAGAGTCTAGTTCATAAACTAGACGAGAGTGTAGTTCATAAACTAGACGAGAGTCTAGTTCATACACTAGACGAGAGTCTAGTTCATAAACTAGACGAGAGTCTAGTTCATAAACTAGACGAGAGTCTAGTTCATAAACTAGACGAGAGTCTAGTTCATAAACTAGACGAGAGTCTAGTTCATAAACTAGACGAGAGTCTAGTTCATAAACTAGACGAGAGTCTTGTTTATGTCCATAGATTAGACTATAAACTAGTCTATAGATTAGACTATAAACTAGTCTATAGATTAGACTATAAACTAGTCTATAGATTAGACTATAAACTAGTCTATAGATTAGACTATAAACTAGTCTATAGATTAGACTATAAACTAGTCTATAGATTAGACTATAAACTAGTCTATAGATTAGACTATAAACTAGTCTATAGATTAGACTATAAACTAGTCTATAGATTAGACTATAAACTAGTCTATAGATTAGACTATAAACTAGTCTATAGATTAGACTATAAACTAGTCTATAGATTAGACTATAAACTAGTCTATAGATTAGACTATAAACTAGTCTATAGATTAGACTATAAACTAGTCTATAGATTAGACTATAAACTAGTCTATAGATTAGACTATAAACTAGTCTATAGATTAGACTATAAACTAGTCTATAGATTAGACTATAAACTAGTCTATAGATTAGACTATAAACTAGTCTATAGATTAGACTATAAACTAGTCTATAGATTAGACTATAAACTAGTCTATAGATTAGACTATAAACTAGTCTATAGATTAGACTATAAACTAGTCTATAGATTAGACTATAAACTAGTCTATAGATTAGACTATAAACTAGTCTATAGATTAGACTATAAACTAGTCTATAGATTAGACTATAAACTAGTCTATAGATTAGACTATAAACTAGTCTATAGATTAGACTATAAACTAGTCTATAGATTAGACTATAAACTAGTCTATAGATTAGACTATAAACTAGTCTATAGATTAGACTATAAACTAGTCTATAGATTAGACTATAAACTAGTCTATAGATTAGACTATAAACTAGTCTATAGATTAGACTATAAACTAGTCTATAGATTAGACTATAAACTAGTCTATAGATTAGACTATAAACTAGTCTATAGATTAGGCTATCAACTAGTCTATAGAATAGACTATCAACTGTTCTATAGTTTAGACTGTAAACTGTAATTTGCAAAATCTTTATTCGTTTAAACTCGTGATTACATTTTCCCCCATTTGTCTTCCTTAATTACTGCTGTTCTTACGTGTTTAATGTCTTTCTTACATTATTTTTTATATGTTTACATTGATAAGCGTTTTTTGTACTTTCAGAGAAGGAAAGTCAAGCGCATGGAACTTAAATACATAAAGATTAATTTGATAATTTTATTTAAAATTAAAATTTTTGATTTAAATGAGAATTTCTACAGCTGCTGGTGACAATAAAATTCAAATTAAATTAAGAAAAGAAAAAAATTAAATTATTAAATAATAAATTAATTTTAGAGCAAATGAATTTTATTACGATTGTTGAGGAGGGGGGGTGGTTAAGTAATGAAGCAAGTAGTCATTGTTTAAATCACAAGATTTTAATTATATTTTTGTTTAAATTGACGTCAAAAATTTAGCTGAATGGAAGTTATAAATTTCACTTGAAAGAAGAGTGTGCAAAATTCACTTGCGTATGTGTTTTAGGGCAGATGATGAATTAATTACACTTGTTTACTTTTTGTGTTCTTTTGTTTTTTTTTTTTTTGTTTTTGTTTCAAGAGAATTTAAAAATTAAGTCATAGAATTATTTTTAAAACTTATTTAATGCAAAAAGAATGTTTTGCGGGTGAAACAATTTAAAAAGACATAAATTTTGTAGTTAATTAGTCATAATGAAAGATATTTAAGTTTATTAATTTAATAACAACCATGAGGTTAAGCAGTGTTGTATTTATTAGGGTTTTATTCAGCTGTGAAGAGTGAAGATGACACACCCTCATTTATATGTAAATAAAAGTGAACTGTGGTTGGTTACTCGGTTAACTATGTTTGTTTATTTTGAAAGTTTTGAAAATCTTTTGAAAAATCATGAAATTAAATAATAAAAATATTAAATTTTATCATTAAATGTTTAAATTTTTAAGTCCTTCCATATGATTACAGATCGCAAACCTCCCAATTAATATAATTAATTTTCTTTGCCATCAAAAATTTCCAAATGACGTCAATAAAATTTTAATAAAAATTTTAATTTGAGTTGCCAACCCAACACCAAATGTTTGTTACCCTTTCCAAATTCATGGTTCTAATCTTATCAAAATCTTGTTAATTATTCATTTTTTTTTAAATAAAAGAACATTTAACCCAAATTAAAAACACTTAACTGAAAAAAACTATTTTTAAAGGTTGTTTTTCATTAGATAAGAACAACTTTTATAAGTTAAATTTGAAGTGGTTTCTAATATTGACAATAATAAATTATAAATATTGACAATAAATTATTTTTAGTAACAAATTAAGAAAACATAAAACTTTATTTAAAAAATAATAAATTTAAAAATAAAAATAGAAAAATGACGTCAAGATGCCAAATTCAGAAAGGACTCAAATACCCCTATCAAGAGCAATACAAAATTAAAGAGTCATCACTCGGCTGGAGAGCAAAATGTAAACAAAAACCCCAGAGGTTGATTAGTATTGATAAATCAATCCATGGTCGAGGTTATAGTCCAGACTATAGTCTAGTAGATGTTATATAGCAGTTGTTGTAGTTCTTACTATAAAGCCAGCAGCATAGACCAAACATGATTATATAATCCAGGATATAGTAGGGATTATAGTAAAGACTATAGTCCAAAATATAGTCAAGATTGTAGTCAAACTATATACAATACTAATTTATAGTCTAGAATATTCATAAGCTTAAAATGTCCACTATTAATTTGTAGTCTCTGCTATAGACTAGTTTATAGTCTTTACAATAAACTAATTTATAGTCTTCATCTATATGATCTATATGTCTAATTTAAAGTCTTTTCTATAGACTAATTATATACTCTGCTCTAGAGACTACTGTATAGCTGCTCTAGAAAATAATTTATAGTTTTATCTAAAGACTACTTCATAGTTTCTCTATAGACTTTCTGCTAATCAGCTCTTTAGACTTGTTTATAATCTTCTCTATTTACTAGTTTATAGTCCACTTAAAGATTAGTTTATAATCTGTTCTGTAGTCTATCTTATAGTCTACCCTATAGACTATTTTATAGTTTACGTTTGTGACAAGCTTGAGTCTTCGTCACAAACTTATTTATTGCCTCTGCTAGTCGATAATCTCGATTAAAAACTGGTCTATAGGGGAGACTATAAGTTAGTCTATAGCCGAGACTATTGAGTTCTTTATAGTCGAGTATAGATTATAGATTAGTTGATAGTGTAGAGAATAGATGAGTTTAGAATGTCCGATATAGATTAGTTTATAGTCTCCACTAAAATTAGTTTACAGTTTCCTCTATAGATTAGTTTATTGTCGCGAAACAATTTTGTAGAGCTTAGTTAATAGTCTTGTATAGAAACTCTTTTATAGCATCGTCTAGAGACTAGTTTATAGTCTTGTCTAGAAACTAGTTAATAATCTCTTTTAGAAGCTAGTTTATAGTCTCGTCTAGAGACTAGTTTATAGTCTCGTCTAGAGACTAGTTTATAGTCTCATCTAGAGACTAGTTTATAGTCTCGTCTAGAGACTACTTTATAGTCTCGTCTAGAGACTAGTTTATAGTCTCGTCTAGAGACTACTTTATAGTCTCGTCTAGAGACTAGTTTATAGTCTCGTCTAGAGACTAGTTTATAGTCTCGTCTAGAGACTAGTTTATAGTCTCGTCTAGAGACTAGTTTATAGTCTCGTCTAGAGACTAGTTTATAGTCTCGTCTAGAGACTAGTTTATAGTCTCGTCTAGAGACTAGTTTATAGTCTCGTCTAGAGACTAGTTTATAGTCTCGTCTAGAGACTAGTTTATAGTCTCGTCTAGAGACTAGTTTATAGTCTCGTCTAGAGACTAGTTTATAGTCTCGTCTAGAGACTAGTTTACAGTCTCGTCTAGAGACTAGTTTATAGTCTCGTCTAGAGACTAGTTTACAGTCTCGTCTAGAGACTAGTTTACAGTCTCGTCTAGAGACTAGTTTACAGTCTCGTCTAGAGACTAGTTTACAGTCTCGTCTAGAGACTAGTTTATAGTCTCGTCTAGAGACTAGTTTATAGTCTCGTCTAGAGACTAGTTTATAGTCTCGTCTAGAGACTAGTTTATAGTCTCGTCTAGAGACTAGTTTATAGTCTCGTCTAGAGACTAGTTTATAGTCTCATCTAGAGACTAGTTTATAGTCTCGTCTAGAGACTAGTTTATAGTCTCGTCTAGAGACTAGTTTATAGTCTCGTCTAGAGACTAGTTTATAGTCTCGTCTAGAGACTAGTTTATAGTCTCGTCTAGAGACTAGTTTATAGTCTCATCTAGAGACTAGTTTATAGTCTCGTCTAGAGACTAGTTTATAGTCTCATCTAGATACTAGTTTATAGTCTCGTCTAGAGACTAGTTTATAGTCTCGTCTAGAGACTAGTTTATAGTCTCGTCTAGAGACTAGTTTATAGTCTCGTCTAGAGACTAGTTTACAGTCTCGTCTAGAGACTAGTTAAGTCTCGTCTAGAGACTAGTTTACAGTCTCGTCTAGAGACTAGTTTACAGTCTCGTCTAGAGACTAGTTTACAGTCTCGTCTAGAGACTAGTTTACAGTCTCGTCTAGAGACTAGTTTACAGTCTCGTCTAGAGACTAGTTTACAGTCTCGTCTAGAGACTAGTTTACAGTCTCGTCTAGAGACTAGTTTACAGTCTCGTCTAGAGACTAGTTTACAGTCTCGTCTAGAGACTAGTTTACAGTCTCGTCTAGAGACTAGTTTACAGTCTCGTCTAGAGACTAGTTTACAGTCTCGTCTAGAGACTAGTTTACAGTCTCGTCTAGAGACTAGTTTACAGTCTCGTCTAGAGACTAGTTTACAGTCTCGTCTAGAGACTAGTTTACAGTCTCGTCTAGAGACTAGTTTACAGTCTCGTCTAGAGACTAGTTTACAGTCTCGTCTAGAGACTAGTTTACAGTCTCGTCTAGAGACTAGTTTACAGTCTCGTCTAGAGACTAGTTTACAGTCTCGTCTAGAGACTAGTTTAGTTTACAGTCTCGTCTAGAGACTAGTTTATAGTCTCGTCTAGAGACTAGTTTATAGTCTCGTCTAGAGACTAGTTTATAGTCTCGTCTAGAGACTAGTTTATAGTCTCGTCTAGAGACTAGTTTATAGTCTCGTCTAGAGACTAGTTTATAGTCTCGTCTAGAGACTAGTTTATAGTCTCGTCTAGAGACTAGTTTATAGTCTCGTCTAGAGACTAGTTTATAGTCTCGTCTAGAGACTAGTTTATAGTCTCGTCTAGAGACTAGTTTATAGTCTCGTCTAGAGACTAGTTTAATAGTCTCGTCTAGAGACTAGTTTATAGTCTCGTCTAGAGACTAGTTTATAGTCTCGTCTAGAGACTAGTTTATAGTCTCGTCTAGAGACTAGTTTATAGTCTCGTCTAGAGACTAGTTTATAGTCTCGTCTAGAGACTAGTTTATAGTCTCGTCTAGAGACTAGTTTATAGTCTCGTCTAGAGACTAGTTTATAGTCTCGTCTAGAGACTAGTTTATAGTCTCGTCTAGAGACTAGTTTATAGTCTCGTCTAGAGACTAGTTTATAGTCTCGTCTAGAGACTAGTTTATAGTCTCGTCTAGAGACTAGTTTATAGTCTCGTCTAGAGACTAGTTTATAGTCTCGTCTAGAGACTAGTTTATAGTCTCGTCTAGAGACTAGTTTATAGTCTCGTCTAGAGACTAGTTTATAGTCTCGTCTAGAGACTAGTTTATAGTCTCGTCTAGAGACTAGTTTATAGTCTCGTCTAGAGACTAGTTTATAGTCTCGTCTAGAGACTAGTTTATAGTCTCGTCTAGAGACTAGTTTATAGTCTCGTCTAGAGACTAGTTTATAGTCTCGTCTAGAGACTAGTTTATAGTCTCGTCTAGAGACTAGTTTATAGTCTCGTCTAGAGACTAGTTTATAGTCTCGTCTAGAGACTAGTTTATAGTCTCGTCTAGAGACTAGTTTATAGTCTCGTCTAGAGACTAGTTTATAGTCTCGTCTAGAGACTAGTTTATAGTCTCGTCTAGAGACTAGTTTATAGTCTCGTCTAGAGACTAGTTTATAGTCTCGTCTAGAGACTAGTTTATAGTCTCGTCTAGAGACTAGTTTATAGTCTCGTCTAGAGACTAGTTTATAGTCTCGTCTAGAGACTAGTTTATAGTCTCGTCTAGAGACTAGTTTATAGTCTCGTCTAGAGACTAGTTTATAGTCTCGTCTAGAGACTAGTTTTCCTAACTAGTTAGTCTCGTCTAGAGACTAGTTTATAGTCTCGTCTAGAGACTAGTTTATAGTCTCGTCTAGAGACTAGTTTATAGTCTCGTCTAGAGACTAGTTTATAGTCTCGTCTAGAGACTAGTTTATAGTCTCGTCTAGAGACTAGTTATAGTCTCGTCTAGAGACTAGTTATAGTCTCGTCTAGAGACTAGTTTATAGTCTCGTCTAGAGACTAGTTTATAGTCTCGTCTAGAGACTAGTTTATAGTCTCGTCTGGAGACTAGTTTATAGTCTCGTCTGGAGACTAGTTTATAGTCTCGTCTAGAGATTAGTTTATAGTCTCGTCTAGAGATTAGTTTATAGTCTCGTCTAGAGATTAGTTTATAGTCTCGTCTAGAGACTAGTTTATAGTCTCATCTAGAGACTAGTTTATAGTCTCGTCTAGAGACTAGTTTATAGTCTCGTCTAGAGATTAGTTTATAGTCTCGTCTAGAGATTAGTTTATAGTCTCGTTTAGAGATTAGTTTATAGTCTCGTCTAGAGATTAGTTTATAGTCTCGTCTAGAGATTAGTTTATAGTCTCGTCTAGAGATTAGTTTATAGTCTCGTCTAGAGATTAGTTTATAGTCTCGTCTAGAGATTAGTTTATAGTCTCGTCTAGAGATTAGTTTATAGTCTCGTCTAGAGACTAATAGTGACTACCTTATAAAATAATTCATATTTTAGACAAGATCAAGCCAAAAATAGATTTTTATATTTCTTTTCAATTTAATTTATTAAACCAAAAATGGTTTGCAAATTAATTTAATGACTTTTTTCCAAAATTCCTTTTAATACTTTCGAAATTCATTGACGTAAATCTCTTTTATTACAGTTTTTTTAGACTTCTTGCCATTTTTTTAGCCTTCACATTATTATCATAACAGGAAAACAGATTAAATATCTTTAATAAATCAAATAAAATATTAATAAAACTATAAAATAATGATTAAACACCCGATTAAAGACTACAAAAAAATAGCAAATAAAACAATTTCAAGAGTTTCAATTCATAAATGATAAAATTCCAATTTGTCTACAAAAATATAATAAATTTTGTGAAGATCACAGAAAAAAAAGAATGTTATGAAAAATATCAAAACAAAAACAAATGCTAAGAGAGTCAGGAAGAGTGTATGAAAGAGAGGCAGAGAGTGGGTCACTGTCAAGTAAACAATTTAATCAATTTAACATATGTTTTGTTTGTTATTCAGATTCGTTATAGAACAAAAATCTTAATATTTTATTAATAAATTAATACAAACAAAAAATCGTATTATTATTATGTCAGCATTTGACAGGGTGAGTGAGAGGAAGAGAGAGAGAGAAAGAGAGAACGAGACTGATAGACAAACTACAAATTATTATTAGAGTTTAAATTGACAAGTTGCCATTTGACGTCAAACAAATAAATAATGACTTTTATTGTTGTTGGAGAGGTTTTTATAGACAAGATCTATTAAAACAATGTTACCAGTTTTTAGCAAAAAACGTATTTTAACTAATTCACACAATTAAATTCAAAATATCGTTTGTTCTTTTAATTTATTACTTTTTTTCTTTTTTGCTTTGATTCTTTTGTGTGTTTAACTTAATTAACATAATTTTATAATAAAATCAAATTTAAATTAAATTAATTCATCTTGATGTTTAAAGATCTTGAGAAAACGTGACGTAGTTTTTCAATTAACAAAAAAGTGTGTGTGTGACTATTTTAGCAATAGAAACTAATTTGAGAAAGTTTAAGTTTTTAAATAGATTTTTAAGCGGAATAGACTACACTGGAGAGTAAAGGAAATGGTATAGTTTGAAGAATATAATGGACTACACTTTAGAGTATAGTCTAGACTATACTTTAGAGTATAGTTTGTGAAATACACACATATACACTGATAAACCTCTTCGCTTGAACTTAGAAGTTGATTCAGATATCGGTCTATGTGTTTTAATTAACTGAATTGATTTTGCTGATTTTAGAAAGGAAAATTCTCAGGACAATAGAAATACTCAGGCAACAACAGAAAAAACAGACAGACGGACATAGCTAAATTTACACAGATTTTGATTTGATGCAAGAATATCTATATACATTATGGTGTCTTAAATGATTCCTTCTTGACAAAGTTAATTTACTTGTGGTGGTGAAGGGTATAATAAAGTTTAGAATTACAATTTTTATAAAAACAAAATTTTGTTTACATTTTTAATAATAAAAAAATATTTAAAAAACTTTTGAAGAAATTGAAATTATATTTTTTATTAATTTTTTTATTTTATTTTATACTACAAACTTTATTTTAGTTTACGTTTTCAATTCTATCAATATCCACTTCACTTTTTTCTACAACTTTCTTCCGCTTGTTTTTATTTAAAAAAACCTTAAACAACTAAAAAAAAATATTTAAAACAAATCAATAAAATGTTTTATTAGTTTTTTGATAAATTATTTACTCAAGTTTCATGCAAAAACCTCATTTTTTAATTAAAAAACAAAACAAAACTTAAAATAAACAAAAGAAATCGTTAAGTAAATTGAAGTAATAACATTTGCTTGTCATTCATTCACTCTTCAATGATGACAACATGAAGAAAACAATAACAATGTTATGACTCTGTTATTTCTAGCAAAAAAAAAAAGAAAAAAAAAAAGAAAATGAAATGAAAAAAACGGTACTTTAAAGAGCGAAAAGCAAAAAGACTCTTCTGTAAAGTTCTCACAAAAACTAAACAAACACAAACACAAACAACTGCTACTTTATAATGTTAACAGGTGTTTTGTGTAAAAGTGTGGCCTTTTTTCAAATTGCTCTGTTAACAATACAGCGAAATAACAATAACAATTAGTATAATAACATGTAAGAATGATATATTCGTTTAAGCCGAATCTTTAATACACTCAATCACGAATGCTTGTGAAGTAAGTACGTTATGTTGTGTATAAACACAAACACACCCATACACTTACAAACGTGTACACTTAATGTGTCATGAAATTATTTAGTATTTTTAGCTATAACTTTTTTTCTACTGAACCGATTTTGATAACTTTTGGAATGATAATGATGTACATGTAGTTTAATGTTATGGCAAAATTTCTTCTCAGGACTATAACAAATGCTCAGGCCAAATTTCATTGAACTCTGTCAATTCCTATGGATGTGATTGTGCCAACAACAAAGGGACAGACAGGCAGTCAAACGCTAGATAGACATAGAGAAATCGACTCAGATTTTGATTTAGTGTAAGAATATATATACATTATTGGTTCTAAGATGATTCCTCCTTAGCCTCCTTCTATACTCCTTCACCAACACAAGTGGTCATTATGTTACTTTTAAATAAATAATATTTCGTTATTTGCAAATTAATTTTATTGAAAAATTTTATTTTCTTTTAAATATTTTTATAATAAAAATAATTAAGATAACAAATTTTTGTTGTTGTTGTTTTCCTTTTTAACTAAAGTATTTTATGATAAAGAAAGAAATTAAACTAAGTAATTAAAATTTACCAGACAACCATGTTCCCGTATTTGGCAACAACAACAAAAGGGGAAATATCTTTTTCGCTATTTTGTTGTATTTTGTTTTTTTGAACAGGCATGTGTTATATTTTTTAATTATGTGTTTGTGAGAGAGTGTGCTGGTGCGTTTAGATAAGATAAATATGATGAAATAATAAAAAAAACTCAAGAAAAAATCATATGATAAAATTTTAATTAACATAGTTTTTATTTCAGAAAAAAAAAATTAAAAAGTTAAGAGATATTGGGTACTTGTTATGTTCCATATCCCTACACCTTGTCCCCAAATTACAATGTTATGGCTACACAAACTCACCATTTGTTTAATTTTTATAAAGGAAAGATAATTTGCAATTTATGAGCAAATTTGAAGTATAAAATAAGAAATTTTCTTTGTGGTGAATATTTTTTCATAGTGGTGAATAACATGAATGTCATATAAAATTGTGAAATATTGTGTTTAAGATAAAATAAACGATTTTATAAGAAGAATATGCAAATTTGAAGTATAAAATAAAAAATTTCCTTTGTGGTGAATATTTTTTCATAGCGGTGAATAACATGAATGTCATGTAGAATTGTGAAAAATTGTATTTAAGATCAAATAAACGATTTTATAAGAAAAATATTCAAAATAATAAAAAACGGTTGAGTAGTGAAAAAAAATTTAAGTGGTGAATTTCTTAAACATAGCGGTGAATAACATGAATGTCATATAAAATTGTGAAATATTGTATTTAAGATAAAATAAACGATTTTATAACAATAATATGCAAAATGATAAAAAATCGTTGAGTGGTGAAAAAATTTTAAGTGGTGAATTTCTTAAACATAGTGGTGAATAATATGGATGTCATATATAATTGTGAAATATTATATTTAAGATAAACTAAGCGATTCTATAACAAAAATATGCAAAATGATAAAAAATCGTTGAGTGGTGAAACACATTTTTAAGTGGTGAAACACATTTTTAAGTGGTGAATTTCTTAAATATGATTAAAACTTATATTTATTTGGCAAAATATTATATAACACTCTTCAAAATCGTAAAAATAATGATTTATTTATAATAATGCAAAAAAACATAGAGTGGTGAAAAATTTTACTTAGTGGTGATTAACTTGAAAGCCATACAAATTCGCAGAATATTTTATTTAAGTTAAAATAAAAGATTTAAAAATGGTTTTAATGACGAAAATTTGCAAAGATTGACCTTGTAGTGAATATATTTACTTAGTGGTGAATAACGTATGGATAGCGAATATATTTATTTAGTGATAAAAACTGAAATTTAAAATTTTTATGCTTTTGTATATGAAAATTATGTGAAAAAATGCTTTCAATAATTAAAATTGAAAAAAAACGTGAGGTGAAATTTGTTACTTGGTGGTGAAAACTGAAATTTAAAATTTTCATTGCACATTTACTAGTGAATAAATTGATTTAAGTAAAAAAGTGCTTTTAGTTATGAAAATCAACAACAACAGATCAAGACGAATTTCGTTACTTAGTGGTGAATATCTTTTATGTGGTAGAATAAGAAATTTTTAAATTTCTTGACTTTATTAGTGACTTTATATGTGAATAATAAGCTTTCAGTAATGAAAATCACAAAAAACAGATTGAGGTGAATTTTTTTTTTTTCAATTTGCACGTGAAATTGTCACTCCAGTTTAGTAAAAACTTAAGTACCGTTTTGTTTGCCTTTCAATTGTTTATAAGTTTCTGAAAAAATAAAAAATGCCCATGTGAAACTAACACACCATTTTGAAAATCTAAAGAAACGTTTTGTTTACTTTTTCACTGGGTACACAAGGTTTTGTTTAGAAGTCATTCCATCAAGAACAAAAAAAAAATAAAGTTCGTTTGAAAAGAAAATCAATTTTCACGTGAAACTAACGCAGCATTTTACAAAACAAACGAAAACTAAATTCCACGTGAAACTAACACTCCACTTTAGTAAACTAATATGAAGATGTTGATTGACGTTTTTATTTTGAATTCATTTATTTTTTGAAAAGTTTTACGTTTCTTGTTACATGGAAGCAATCTGCACGTGAAACTGTCACAACTAATTAACAAGTTAAAGGAATTTTCTGTTTTCATTTTCAATTTTAGTATTAGAATTATTGTTTAAAATACTTAACCATTTTCTGTCATATGTGAACAATATGCAGGTGAAACTGTCACGTCTAAATAACTAATTAACTTGAATAAATCTTTTGTTTACATAACGAAAGTTATTATGGTTTTTAAGAATTTGACATGGAAGAATTAAAACACAATATTTTTGGAAGAGAAATATTGTTAAAAACATTGAACCTTTTTCTGTTGTATCTTCATGTGAAACTGTCAATCCTAATTAACAAATTAAAAGAAGCTTTTGTTTACATTTTAAAAGTGATAACATTTTTGAAGATTTTACCACAGAGCGTTAAAAAAAAACTACTTTTTAAGTCCGACATCCTATTGAGCGTGAAGTTAACAATATTTTTTCTTATCAATTCTTGTTATTAAGAGGTATTTTATTGCAAATTTGTTGGTATTAATAAATTGTTTATAGTTTTCTTTTATTAAAGAAAGTTTTTTTATTTATATTTATTTTTAATATTTATTTTAAAAAATATTTTAGGAATGTTTTTTTTATTATAATTTTCTATGTTTTCTTCTACATTTTATAAAACAATTTAATACTTTTGTTTTGCTTAAAATCTAAATTAACTAAATTGTTTATTTAATTTTTTTTATAATAATAAACAACAATAATAATATTTTATATATACAAAAACAAGATAAATTATCTTATCTTATTTTAACTTAATCAAAATAATAATAATAATAAACGTAAATAAACTTAATGTTTATGTATTGAAATAATATGTATACAACATTTTTATAGAATAAAGAGATTGTTTTTTTTTAATTAGTATGACTAGTTTCTAGCGGGCAGGGATGGGGAATAAGAGGTCATTTTAATTATTATTTAAAGAATTATTTAAATTTGTATCTACGGTTAAAAGATTCCCTGTGATACCTACCTTTTTACAACGTTTACTAGTTAAATGTTGATTAGCCAACATATCGGTTATATCCTGACAATCTTCGGGTTGTTCTGGTATACTGAAATTGTGTTCCTCATCACCACTCACCGAGCAAGTAGAACAGTCGGAAGTTTTACGTTCCAGCTGATGTCTAACACCATTGACCAAACATTCAGCACCGTCCAGGGCAGATATAGTGGAACCACAGTAATACAGATTGCTGCAAGAGGAGGAGGCACTTATGTCGGAGGTATTGTCGAGCGCATCTTTTTCGGTGCCGGAGGTTTCCAAAGAGGAACGACGTCTGCGCAAACGTTGGGCCCGAAAATACTCGATTTCTTCCAATGTAATACCACAAGTAATATCATCCGAATAATCGGATACTACCACCGAGGGTGTACGTACAAATCTTACACCTTGCATCTCACCAGGAGGGTAATCACTAAAGCAGGATTGTGAGGATTCACGGCGAGAACTAAAACCAGATCTGGGATCTTCTGGAATTTCCACGACTCTCTCTTCTAGCAGTACTTTGCTGGGTATTTGTTGTTGTGGAGGTACTGTTGTGGCATCCAAAGGATTAATGGAGGCATCCGGCAATAAGGTGGGCTCCGCCAAAGGTAATAAAGCCGGTCTTAAAGGCAAATCGGTGACTGTTAAAGTCATTCTTCTTTCTGTTGCTGTTGCAATTGCTGCTCGGTTACCTCCATGGGCTCATCTACTTCCAAACCCAAAGCCGAATCACTGCTGGCCGAACGAGCCACTTTATCTTTATTTTTATTGCCCGTTTTCCTTTCTATGGCGGTATTACAGGTGCGTATGGAATCATTGTCATCATCAGAGGAATATGGACTTAAGCCTATATTACAACCCTCATCCGATAATGGACTATTTCTCTCCATATGATCCAGTTTTTGAGCTTTCAATTCGTTTGTGTTGTTGCCGTTGGGTTTTTGTGGCAAAATCATTTTCGCTTTATGGGAATCAAATCTCTTGGCCAATTCCTTAACACGTGGAAATTGTTGATTTTTGAAAACTTCAAATTCTGTTTGCTGCCGAACTTTAACTCCCTGTAAATGTTTTTGTAAATCCAATTTTCTTAAAGCCACCAAAGATTTCGCTGTGGGCGTTTCTGCTTTTTTCTCTCGATTGGGTATTTTTAATTTTAAATTATGCTGCTTTTTTAAAACTCGTTTATTTAACTCTTTCGATTTAATCCTCTTTTCCGAGTTATTTAATTCTTGGGTGAAATCTTTAAAGAACTCTTTCTTTAATAAAGCTTTACGTTCCGCTAATGATTGAAATTTTTCATTTAATAATCCTGTGGAATTTTCGTTTTCCCGTTTCAATTCCAGTAGTTCACATTGAGATTTATTAGCTTGACTGGTGGCTTTTAATGTTTCCAGTTCTACAGTTCTTCGATAACTGTCGTTTAAAGGTTTGTTTATTATGTTTTTATGCCTCATCGTATATTCCTCACTATCATGTGTTTGTTGCAATAATTGTAGTGGCGTTGGTGTTGGTATTGGTACCGTTACTAATTCCACACTTTGCCTCTCCTCTCTTTTACACAGATTTTGTGTAATTTCTTCCATATTACGCTCCTCGTTAACTCTTGATAAATTCTCTTCGTAAACTTCGTTTAAATTCGTTTTAATATTTTCACCTTCGTTCAATTCATCGTTATCTAAATTGTTCTTGTTGTTGTTGTTGTGAAAAATATGATTATTTGAATTGTTACCACCTTCACTTGTCAATGTCTGCGTAACACTTGTCTCTGTTTTACTCTCTGTCATCATCATAATATTATTTTGTTGTTGATGTTCTCTACTCTTTTTCAAGCCGGAGATCGTTATTATCGATGATTTGTTGTTGTTGTTGTTATTGTTGTTGTTGTTGCTTACATTATTTATCATTTTAACGATTAGATTACATTTTTGATTATTATTTGACGCCTTTATTGAACTGTTTTGAAAATTGTTATTGTTTAAATTTAATTGTTTGTTAAAACGCATTGCAGTCTTTTCCACCGTAACTGACTCAATTATTGAACGTTTATTGATTTTATTTAATTTATTATTTATCTTCTGATCATTGATTTGTTTTGTGTCATTATTGTCTTTGGGACTCATTATAATTAGTTAAATTTTTGAAATGGTTTATCTAGAATTTTTGTAGGTCATCTGAAAAATGCCTATTGGGTAAGGGAAAAAGTTCAATCCGGAATAAAGAATTATTTATATTCCTAACACAAGCTAAAGCTTAGGAATGCTACACATTTTCAGAGCAGTTGAAACTTAGGAAAGACAGAATTGTTAGGGAAAGCAAAAGTTATCGGAAATTTAATTTCTTTAAGCGAAAAAAATATTTATTCCGACAAGATTGCGGATGACTGGCTGAAGCTAAAGAAAGACTTCATTCTACTGCTTTCAACTAACTGAAGCAAATGAAAGTCTTCTCTCGATAAGCTGAAGCTTCCTTAGACTATCTAAACTTAGTCAACGAAAGACTTATTAAGTGCAGCTCAAGCCTCCTTACACTAGTCGAAGCTCGTAGCAGAAAACCTTCTTTAAACTAAGCCAAGATAGCGAATAAAAGATCTCTTTAGAGTAGCTGATGCTGAAAGCAGCCAAAGAATACTTTCTTTCACTTCGCTGAAACGAAAGAAGGCAAGTCCTTTCTCAACTAGCTGAAGCTAGCGAATGGAAAACTTCTTTCACCAGAGCAAGAAAGGCTTTTTTGGTCTGGCGGAAGCTAGAGAAATAAGACTTTTCTCAATAACTTTCAAATAACTGAAGGTAGCAAATGAAGAAGTCCTTCTTCATAGCGAGAGAGAGAGAGAGAGAGAGAGAGAGAGAGAGAGACTTCGTTAGACCAGCTAAAGCTTAAGTGAAGCTAGCTACATTACTTTAGTGTAGATGAAGTTCAGTTCTAATTCAACTTCAGTTGTAGTTCAGTTCTAGTTGAGTTGTAGTTTAGTTCTATAGTTCAGTTCTAATTTAGTTCTTGTTCAGTTCTAGTTCTGTTCTACTTCAGTTGTAGATTAGTTTTAGAGTTCAGCTCTTATTCAGTTCTTGTTCAGATCTAATTCAGTTTTAATTCAGTTACAATTCAGTTCTGGTTCATTTCTAGCTCCGTTCTAGTTCAGTTGTAGTTCCGTTCTAGTTCAGTTCTAGTTCAGTTCTAATTCATGTCTAAGTCATTTCTACTTCAGTTCTAATTCAGTTGTAATTCAGTTCTAGTTCTGTTCTACTTCAGTTCTAGTTCAGTTGTAGTTCCGTTCTAGTTCAGTTGTAATTCCGTTATAGTTCAGTTGTAGTTCCGTTCTAGTTGAGTTCTACTTCAGTTGTAGTTTAGTTCTAGAGTTCAGTTCTAATTTAGTTCTATTTCAGTTGTAGTTCCGTTCTTCTTCGTTCCGTTTTAATTCTACTTAAGTGGAAGTTAGTTAAATTCATTTCCATTCTGTTCCAATTCATTTTCATTTCCATTTCAGTTCAGTTTCGATTCCCTTTCAGTTTAGTTTTTAATACAATTGAAATAACTTTTTATAAGAATTTACCTTTACCCTTAACCAATAATCATTGTTGCAAATCAAACCGACATAAAAGTATAATTTGAAATTTTATTGTTGTTTTCCCAATAATTCGCCCGTACAATTCACATTCTACTCTTTAATTAAATTTAGTATTTCTTTTTTTGTTTGTTGTTGTTGTTTATTAGTCATTAAAAAAAAGAGAGACTTATGACGTCAAATGTTTGGCTTAATTTGATACACACAAATGTGATCTGTTCGCAAAATATAAAATGAATACGAAAATATTGCATCAGAGGCTTTTAACTCGCACACAAACACACAGTTGCAGTGTAAAAAAAAAAGAAAAACGTATATTGTCAGTCAGTCACCCAGTCACGCTTCTTTAGAAAGATGAAATTTACGTTAAATTTAAATATTTTTTTTTTGTTTAGAAAAAAATGGATGATTTAGTTCAATTCACATTAATTCAAGCGGCATTTTCATCTTGATTTTCCATATTTTACTTTGTGGTTTCATTTCATCTAAATCTCTGGCCAAGTGTGACGTACATAAGTCGTTTCAATATGATATTTTGTTTTATTTTAGTCATGGGTGTATTTTAAATTGCTTTTACGTAAATTTCTCATTTATTATAGACATTTCTGACTGACATCCATATTTGGACTTTTGAACTCACAATGCAAACACACACGCACACACATAAACACACAAAAGAATAAAAATTATGAATCTCTTTTTTTTTGTTGCGGTTTAAAAGAAATCATTCATCATTGAACACTTGTTCATAATTCACGATCACTATAACAAACTTTTGACGTATTAATTTACGTTTTACGTATTACATTTGCGTTTAATAACTTTGGGGCATTACGTCGTTGATGTTTTTGAAATAAATTATCTGAAATGATAAGAGAACAGAAAACAATAAAAAATAAATTAGAAATTTTTTAAATTTAATTTTAGAAATAATTTATATTAAAAATGTTTTGAAGGTAAAATATATTTTAAGACTTTGAGATTAAAATCGAATACAAGTGATTGGCAACAGTGGCAGTTCTTAAGCGGTTGAACATGTGTAATTTATGACGTCAAAATGTTTTACGTTATAATTTTTAATTAGTCATTATTGTGATGCATTTTTGGACAGGAAATAAGTCACTTCAGTGTTACGTCATTTATTCTATTTCCAGTTCTCTTTCTAATTCAGTTTAGTTCCAGCTCAGTTCTAGTTCAGTTCTATACTGTTAATCTATTTGAAAGCTCCATGAAAGAGCAATCACACTTTCTTATTCCTGCCAGAAATCCAATGTCTTATTAGCATGAGGATTGAACTTCTCCTTAAATCCAGTTGGATGTTGTGGGATTTGAACATTTTAGCTAACGCTGGGGTCAGTTTCTTTGGTGGAGCCTCTTGTCTAGCTGGAAGCAGCAAGATTTGGATTTTTGAGTAAAGCTCGAGAGAGATAGGACTGAGTTGGAATTAATTGATACTTCTTAGATTTCTTCAATCCACCTTATACTTCCATTAGCTGGAAGTGAGACTTAGAGTTTTTAGTAAAGCTGCAGTTGGGGAAAGTTAGACGTGAGTTGGGATTATTTATTACCAACGTGAAAAAGAGCACATTAATTTGAACAACTTTCATTCAACTACAGCTAACTTGGACTTTGAACTAGCGATAATTGCATTTCTTTAATCCAACTGTACCGGAAATTCTTTAGTTCGAATGAAGTTGTCTTTAGTTAGATTTCTTTAATAGAACTTGTGCTGGAAAATGTTGAACTTCATTAGTTCAAATGGGGTTAAACAAGTGGAGTTAGCAATGATTGGCCTTCTGTTATCTAACTCAAGTTAGCTGGGCTCGCTAAAATTACTATAACCAGCCAAGTTGTTGCTAGCAAGAGTGTTGAACTTGTTCAATTCAACTGAAACTATCGAGAGTTAGACTTCATAAATCCAACTGAATCCAATGAGTGTTGGGACTTCATTAATCTAAATGAAACCAGTGAAACTTTGTCTTAATGACACAGTTACAGCTTGAGAAATTTGAATTTCTTTAATCCAACTGATGCTAATAAAGGTGAACTTCTGACGTACAGCTGCACATTTTATGAATTAAAATTTATTAAACCCTCTGAAGCGAAAGAAAGTTGAACTTCTTAAGGTCGATTTTTTAACAATTTCAATGCCTTTTCAACCCTCATTAATCCAAGTACAACTGCTTTAATTAACTGGACTTAGAAAGGATTGGACTTCTCATATCCAACTTGAGTTAGTTGGTTCTGTTCTTCTTTTATACAACAAGATCTAGCAAAGCTTGGACTTCTTCAGCCAAGTTGAGGCTAAAGAAATCTGGTCTTCTTTAATTGAAGTTGGTGAGAGTTGCTTAATCCAACCCGAGTGAGCAAGAGAATAACTTGATCAATCAAACTTTAATCGCACTAAAGTTATTAAAAGTTGTTTCTTCATTTTAAAAGTGAAACCAATCAGGATAGAAATTCTTAAATACAACTGGAACTAGTGACATTAACACCTATTTAAATGGAACTATTGTAAATAAGACTTTTTAATCTAACTTTATGAGTCTCTCTGCCTCCATCCACCAAAAGTTGAATTTCCTTAATCTAATTGAAGTTAGCGAGTGTAAGACTTGTTTAATCCAACTGGAACTAGCAAGTGATGGTTGTATAGTTAATCCAATTAGAGTTCTTCAACGAAACAGGAGCAAGGAAGACTAAAAGTTTATAAGTCCAGTTTGAGATGATGAGTTTTGTTATTCTTTAATTTAACTGGTACCTGTGAGAGTTGGACTTCTTTAATCTGTTTTTGTTGGGTTCTTTAATCCAACAGAAATTTGCTCGAATTGAACTTCTTCAGTTCTATTGGAGTAAATCTAACTAAAACGATCGAACTTTGAACGTTTAATCCAATTGGAGACAGAAAGTTTTGGACTTTTTTTACTTCAACTAGTACAAGCGATTGCTGTACTTCTTCAATCCGTTTAAGGTAAGAAAGAGTTGATGTTAACTGGTTTAATCCAATTATAGCCAGAGAGTATAGAGTTCCCTAGAGTTGAAGTTCTTGAGCCAATCTGAAGCTGGCAGATTTGAGAGAAAAATCTATGTGAATTAAGCTTCTTTAGTGCAGTTGAACTTTTTGATTCTGATTGAAACTAGAGAGAGCATTAATTCAATTATGTAGCTGATATAATTTCCAGAACATTGTAGCCTAAACCAAGGTACAGCATAAATTAATTTCAAAAAGATTTTATCCAAATAAATTTTCAAAAGTTTGTCGTTCACAAATCTTGTTACAATTTTTTCCAGTGATGAAATCATTTATTATTAACTAAACTCCACCCCCCTCCCTAAAGCTTTAATACTGAACCTGATCTCTCCAATAAGCCAATGGAATGTCAATAAATAAAACCGTAGGAATTTCCCTCCAAAACTTAATTCTAATTCAAATCAATTAATTTTATGAGCTGATTAAATTTCTCAATACAAAATTGGAATTCCTTCATTATCTCTCTCTCTCTCTCTGCAGTAAAATCTTTCCGAAATTTTCGTTTAACCTCCAGTAGAATTTATCTGTCATTTTTATCGGTTTTATCTTTTTTATTGGTTTATTTTTATTATTATTTGTCATGATAAAATCCCTTTAAATGAGTGCAATGAATTATATCAAGTTCATAAAATCGTATCATCAAACTTAATTTACGTCATGCGGTAAAATATTATATATATATGGAGATATATGGCGGACTAGAAAAAAAAACTACACACAACCAATCACTATTTTATTTATTATTTTTTCATATTTAATACTCTGGTGATTACATTTCACACATCATTTCTTTTGTTTTTCTCATAATTTTGACATGTGAATTTCCATATCGATTCTAGATAATAAACTCTTTTTGATTTTAAGGTTGGCAACACGTTAACATTGACCATAATATGACAAACTTGTCAAAACTGGTTTAAACTAACTTTGACTAGGATTTTTTCAGAATACACTGAAACAAAAAAAATTCGAAATTTTATCGATAAATAATGAAGTTTTCTACGTCAATTTCTCTGTGGAATGAAGAAAGTAAATCGCTTTGACGTTTATACAGAGTAAACACTTCAGGCATTATTTTCTATAGAAATCAGAAGCATTTTAGGTTTTGATGGAGGAGTTAGCACTTATTTATACTCAATGCAGTTAGTGAGAATTGGACTTTCTAAACCTAAACGAATTAAAGAAGATTTAGACTCTATTCGATAGCTGATATTCTCTAACACAACTGGAACTGAAACTTGCAAAAGTTATAATTCTTTTATCTAATTGCAGCTGTACTCCTTTAGTCCAATTTGAACCAGTTAGAGTTAGTCCATTTGCAACCCAAAGGGATAAAAGAAGATTTAAACTCTATTCGTTTAAGACAACCAATAGCTGATGTTCTCTAACACAACTGGAACTTGCAAGAGTGTGACCTTTTGGAATCTAATTGTTGTTAATGAAAATTTGTGTTCTTTAATCTAACTAAAGCTGGCGACAGTTGAACTGCTTTACTTTAACCGAAGCCAGTAAGAGTTGAAGTTGTTTTGGGCTCTTTTAGTCCAATTGAAATTAGCTAGAATTAGTCCATTTGCAATTATGGTGGAGTTGGAAACCTTTAGTGCAATTGGAAATAGCAAGAGTTGAACTTCTTTAGTTTCAGTTGCAGCAAGCAAAACTTTTGAGTTTTTTGTCCAATTGAAACCAGAGAAAGTTAGACTTCTTTACTTCAAATGATGCTAATGGAACTGCTGTATCTTAATGGAATATTAAAAAAGTGGGTCTTATTAAAAATAAACAATCCTAGACCAACCCTCCTTAATGTGACAGATTAAGTGGAGCTACCGAAAGTACAACTCCTTCAGACTAACTGGTGCATGTAAGACTTGGACTTCTTTAATTGAATTGGACTTGTGAGACTTTAACTTCTTGAGTTCAATTGAAACTAAGAGACTTGGACTCCTTTAGTTCAATTTGAGCTAACTTGTGTGAACTTCTTTAATGAAGCTAAGGAGTGTTGGACTTCTTTAGTCAGACTGAAGGTAATGGCGGTACAGTTTTAAGTTCAACTTAAACTTGAAGGTGTTCGATGTTGTTATTGCAATTGAAGTTTGCGAGTGTTGGATTTGCTTGGTTCTATCGCAGCTAACAAGATTTGGACATTTAGTTCCATTGAAACTAGAGAAAGTCAATCTCAGTTCAGTTCTAGTTCAGTTTTAGGTCGGTTCTAGTTCAATTATAGTTTAGTTCTAGTCCAGTTATAGTTCAGCTCTGGTTCAGTTCTGGTTCAGTTCTATTCCAGTTCTAGTTCAGCTCTGGTTCTGTTCTAGTTCAGCTCTAGTCCAGATCTAGTTCTGTTCTGCTTCAGTTCTAATTCACTTCATGTTCAGTTCTATTTCGTTCATGTTCAGTTCAAGTTTAGTTCTAATTCAGTTCTGCTTCAGTTTCTAATTCAGTTCATGTTCAGTTCTAGTTCAGCTCTGGTTCAGTTCTGGTTCAGTTCTAGTTCAGTTCTATTCAGTTCTAGTTCAGTTCTAATTCAGTTCATGTTCAGTTCTATTTCAGTTCATGTTCAGTTCTAAGTTCAGCTCTGGTTCAGTTCTGGTTCAGTTCTAATTCAGTTCATGTTCATTCTAGTTCAGTTCTAATCAGTTCTGCTTCAGTTCTAATTCAGTTCATGTTCAGTTCTAGTTCAGTTCTAATTCAGTTCTGCTTCAGTTCTAATTCAGTTCATGTTCAGTTCTAGTTCAGCTCTGGTTCAGTTCTGGTTCAGTTCTAGTTCAGTTCTATTTCAGTCTAGTTCAGTTCTAATTCAGTTCTGCTTCAGTTCTAATTCAGTTCATGTTCAGTTCTAGTTCAGTTCTAATTCAGTTCTGCTTCAGTTCTAATTCAGTTCATGTTCAGTTCTAGTTCAGCTCTGGTTCAGTTCTGGTTCAGTTCTAGTTCAGTTCTAATTCAGTTCTGCTTCAGTTCTAATTCAGTTCGTGTTCAGTTCTATTTCAGTTCATGTTCAGTTCAAGTTTAGTTCTGGTTCAGTTCTATTTCAGTTCTGCTTCAGTTCTAATTCAGTTCATGTTCAGTTCTGGTTCAGTTCTAATTCAGCTCTGGTTCAATTCTGGTACAGTTCTGGTTCAGTTCTAGTTCAGTTCTAGTTCAGTTCTGGTTCAGTTCTGGTTCCGTTCTAGTTCAGCTCTGGTTCAGTTCTAGTTCAGTTCTAGTTCAGTTTTGGTTCCGTTCTAGTTCAGCTCTGGTTCAGTTTTAGTTAAGTTCTGGTTCAGTTCTGGTTCAGTTCTAGTTCAGCTCTGGTTCAGTTCTGGTTCAGTTCTATTTCAGTTCTGGTTCAGTTCTGGTTCAGTTCTTGTTCAGTTCTATTTCAGTTCATGTTCAGTTCTATTTCAGTTTTAGTTCGAATTAAGTTCTAGTTCGGTTCTACTTCTATTTCTCTATCAAGCAAAAATTTGCTATAAATTCTTTACTATAAAAAATATTTGAAATTCCTTTCACTTCAAGTGAATTCTTTTCGAAATTCCTTTCTTATCATTTTAAATGTTCTTGTAGAAATTTATGTTTAAAATAACTTTAATAATTTAATTATTTCTATCTTGACGTTATAATTTAATGTCATTTAAAATAAAATTTATTTTGTCAGGCAACACAAAAACAAAACTCATTTAAAATACTTAAATCCAAAGATAAACATTTTAAATCTGTCCTTTTTACTCAAGATAAATTATGACATTTTCAGTTGTCTCATTAATTTTCGAAAAGCAGAATTGAATCTGAAGCAGCGGAGACAAAAAAATATCTAGAACCAGTTGAATGTAAATAAATATTTTAACAAGATTAGAGACAATAATTTATCTCTTTCGAATTCAATTCAACATAAATAAACTAGTTTTTTTCTATTTTCTATCTTGTCACTTTGACAACTCCCCACAATTTGACAGTTAATATGATTTTGCAATTAGCATTGTGTTTATTTATGTTTATGTTTGTCATTTAAGCAGAAAGATAAAGCGAGAGAGAGAGAGAGAGAGAGAGAGAGAAGGGGAGAGCACAAACTACTGAAACAGGTGTTTAAAAAGCGATAAAAAATTAATTTAAATTTAAAGTTTTTTCTTAATAAATAAAAAAATGAGGGTTAAATTATTGATTTGAACTTATTAATGAGAAGAAAAACTAGTAAACAACTTTTTGCTAAGTTTTATGGTGGCAATTTAACGCACATTTTTTAGTGAGAGTGTTAACTGAACGTGTTTAAAATGGTTGTTTTTTATTAAAAAAAATTCAAAATGTTACAATTAACAGAGCTTAAGTGCGTAAGATTTTTGTTGGCGTTTAAGTCACGTTTCTATGGCGGCTTAAATAACAATAATTGCAATTTTTAAGATTTACGTGTTTACGAGAATATTTCTAAGAATTAACGTTAATTATAGAAACTACAGGAATTTTGTAACCTGCGAATTGGCCATAAGTGAGCTGGAGCTGAACTAAGACAGAAGTAGAACGGAACTAGAACAGAATAAGAATTGAACTGGAAATGAAGAAGAACTGAACTAGAAATGAACTACAACTGAAATAGAACAGAATTAGATCTGAACTAAAATTGAAGTGGAACTGAGCCAGAACTGAACTAAAACTAAAGTAGAACTGAACCAGAACTGAACTAGAACTACACAACTAAAGCAGAACTGAAGCTGAAATGAACTACAACTGAAGTAGAACTGGAACTGAACTAGAAATTAATCAGAACTGAACTGGAGCTGAACTAAAACTGAACTAGAACTGAACTGGAGTTGAATTAGAACTGAACTGGAGCTGAATTAGAACTGAACTGGAGCTGAATTAGAACTGCACTGGAGCTGAACTAGAACTGAACTGGAGCTGAATTAGAACTGAACTGTAGCTGAATTAGAACTGAACTGGAGCTGAACTAGAACTGAACTGGAGCTGAACTAGAACTGAAGACAGAACTGAAATATTCTGTTAATATCGAAATTTTCTTCAAAATATAGATTTTACGAACATTTTCTCTAAAAAGAGATTTGATCTTTATATAGAATTTATTGAATATTTTTCTTTAAATACGAAATTTATCAAAAATTCTCTATTGGATTTATAAAAAAATTATTGAAAATTTTCTTTAAATAAATAGAAAAATTATAAATATTTTCTCTAAATAGAGAATTCATCGAAGATTTTTTTTAACTAAAATTTTATTGACATTTTTCTTCAAATAGGAAAATTATGTAAATTTCTCTCTAAATTGAGATTTATAAAAATTTTATCGAAAATGTGAATTTATCAAAAATTTTCTTTAAACAGAGAATTTGATTAAAAAAATCTCTAAAAGTTAAATTTTTGTTAAAATTTTGACTAAATTAAAATTTTCTTTTTAAAAATCTGAAGCTGAAAACTGATGACGTCAAATGATTTTCACGTTTAATCATTTGACGTCATTTTCTTAAAATCCCTCTTTCAATATTTATTTAAAAAAATATAAATCAAAATTTTTAAAAATAAATATTTATTTATTTTTAGCAAAAAAACATTTAAAAGAAACTCAAGAAATAAATTTCTTATCACTTTCAATTTTAATGTCAAACTAAAGGCAACAAAATTAATAATTAAAAATAAATTAAATTAAAAAAAAAACTAATAAAATTATTTTATTATAAAATTAAATCAGCATGACACAGATCAGGCGATTCTCCTCTTAATTATCAATTTAAAAACCTAAAAGGTGAATAAATTTAAATAAAATAATTAATTTAAATAAGTGTAACAGACAATTAAATAATGTTCTACTTTAAAATATTAATTTAATTTATTTCTTTTAATTTTAATTTTTAATTTATTCCAAAAAAATATGTATTTCATTCATCATATTCTCTATAAAGAATTTTATAATAAATTTGTTTATAAATCAAAATAATTATTATTCAAACACAATAAAAATCTCGTGTTTAAAATGCTGACAAGAAAAAAAAAATATTAAAAAGTTATAAAATAAAAAATAAATAAATAGAATTATTATATATTTTTAATGACGTCAATAGAAAAATAATTAATGTAATGAAGTGTATTAAAAAAATATTTAAAATGTTTTTTTTTTTTTCAAATATTATTTAAATTAGCTTTTTGTTAAATTAGTTACGGTTTTTTGTTACACAAGCAATTAAATTAACAAATGTTTTGTCAAGTACAAATATTTTTAATTCCATTTCGTTAAGAAAAATGTAATGTAAAAATCCGTTTTATTTCGCAATATTTTTAGATTAAATTTTTGATGAAAAATTGATTTTAAAATAAAAGTTTTTAATAGAGCAGAAAATTTTATTAAGTGGTGAAAATTTCACTTAGTGGTGAAAATTTCCTTTATTGATGAAAATTTTAATTAGTGGTGAAAAACTCACTTAGCTTTGAAAACTTCACTTAGTGGTGAAAATTTCACTTTGTGGTGAAAAACTCACTTAGTGGAGAAAATTTCACTTAGTGGTGAAAAACTCAGTGGTAAAAATTTCCTTTAGTGCTGAAAATCCTACTTGGTGGTGAAAATTTCACTTGGTGGTGAAAATTTCATTTAAATTAAATTGTACAAAATTTCTCTAAATAATGCATTTATCGAAAATTTTCTCTAAATTTTCGATAAATTTATCGAAAATTTTCTCTAAATAGTGGATTTATCGAAAATTTCCTCTAAATAGTGAATTTATCGCAAAATTTCTCTAAATAGTTGATTTATCGAAAATTTTCTCTAAATAGTTGATTTATCGAAAATTTTCTCTAAATAGTGGATTTATCGAAAATTTTCTTTAAATAGTGGATTTATCGAAAATTTTCTCTATCGAAAATTATCTATAAATAGTGGATTTATCGAAAATTTTCTCTAAATAGTGGATTTATCGAAAATTTTCTCTAAATAGTGGATTTATCGAAAAATTTCTCTAAATAGTGGATTTATCGAAAAATTTCTCTAAATAGTGGATTTATCGAAAAATTTCTCTAAATAGTGGATTTATCGCAAAATTTCTCTAAATAGTTGATTTATCGAAAATGTTCTCTAAATAGTGAATTTATCGAAAATGTTCTCTAAATAGTGAATTTGTCGAAAATGTTCTCTAAATAGTGAATTTATCGAAAATTTTCTCTAAATAGTGAATTTATCGAAAATTTTCTCTAAATAGAGGATTTATCGAAAATTTTCTCTAAATAGTGGATTTATCGAAAATTTTCTCTAAATAGAGGATTTATCGAAAATTTTCTCTAAATAGTGGATTTATCGAAAATTTTCTCTAAATAGTGGATTTATCGAAAATTTTCTCTAAATAGTGGATTTATCGAAAATTTTCTCAAAATAGTGGATTTATCGAAAATTTTCTCAAAATAGTGGATTTATCGAAAATTTTCCCTAAATAGAGAATTTATCGTAAATTTCCTCTAAATAATGAATTTATCGAAAACTTTCTCTAAATAATGAATTTATCGAAAATGTTCTCTAAATAGTGGATTTATCGAAAATTTTCTCTAAATAGTGGATTTATCGAAAATTTTCTCTAAATAGTGGATTTATCGAAAATTCCCTCAAAATAGTGGATTTATCGAAAATTTTCTCTAAATAGTGGATTCATCGAAAATTTTCTTTAAATAGCGGATTTATCGAAAATTCCCTCAAAATAGTGGATTTATCGAAAATTTTCTCTAAAAAGTGGATTTATCGAAAATTTTCTCTAAATAGTGGATTTATCGAAAATTTTCTCTAAATAGAGAATTTATCGAAAATTTTCCCTAAATAGAGAATTTATCGAAAATTTCCTCTAAATAATGAATTTATCGAAAACTTTCTCCAAATAGTGTGTTTATCGAAAATTTTCTCTAAATAGTGGATTTATCGAAAATTTTCTCTAAATAGTGGATTTATCGAAAATTTTCTCTAAATAGTGGATTTATCGAAAATTTTCTCTAAATAGTGGATTTATCGAAAATTTTCTCTAAATAGAGGATTTATCGAAAATTTTCTCTAAATAGAGGATTTATCGAAAATTTTCTCTAAATAGTGGATTTATCGAAAATTTTCTCTAAATAGTGGATTTATCGAAAATTTTCTCTAAATAGTGGATTTATCGAAAATTTTCTCTAAATAGTGGATTTATCGAAAATTTTCTCTAAATAGTGGATTTATCGAAAATTTCCTCTAAATAGTGGATTTATCGAAAATTTTCTCTAAATAATGAATATATCGAAAATTTTCTTTACATTGAGAATTATTTATTTTCCATTTTATTTAACTCTGGCAACACTAGTTGGTAATAAGTCTTTTACAGTTATTACAGTTATGCTCTCTGTTTACTTTAATCTCTCTCTCTCGTTCTCTCAACGTTGTTAAATAACATTCTCTTATGTTATGTTATTGTTTATTAAGGAAAACATAAAACAAAGAGCTCTAAGAGGGGCTCATCAATAATTTACTGTTATTTTTTATACTCTTTTGCTTTCAGTCTCACCCTCTCACTCACCCTCATTTTAATAAAGATATTCGTTCATTTGTAAATTTAAACAAAACGGAAACACTGTTATTCACAACAAATCCTTTGTTATTATTACATTCTGTTTACATTATTCTCTCTCAGTCATTCTCTTTATTTACATAAAACTCATTTCAAACAAATTAACCGCTTTGAATCTCTCAACATGTTGTTAAGCTTAATTTAATAAGAAAAAAACACTAACAATATTTATAAAAAAAAACAACCAAAAACAATCTAAATTTCAAACAAAATCACGCATTCTATTTCATTCACATTCCATTTTAATTTAATTTTTTTATGTTTGTTAACTAGAGCTTAACAAATTAGTATGAAAATATCTTTTTTTTTGTGTTTCTAACAACAAACAACAACAAAAAAGCGCCATTGCGTCTATACAAGTGTATAAAATTACAACTACTCGCCGTTGTAATGAGTTTGCGCGCACCCATTCAAACTAATTTTTTAAGTGTTTGTGTGTGTTAAGTGTACAACGTATTATTAACGACCCAGTGACACAATTTAACATGTGTTTTTGTTTTTTGTTAATGTTTTGCATGAATATATTTTGTTGTTGTTTTGTTTTTTGTGTTTTAGCAAAAATAACAAAACAAGTTTTCTTTTTATAAAAAAAACAAATTCTTATTCTGGTTTTTAAATTAATTTTTTTGCAGTTTTGAATTTTATTGTGAATGTGATTGTAATACGAGTGTAGGAATGTTTGAATAGTTTTTTCTTAAACAAACAAATTCAAGAGAAATAAAAACGATTTCAATCATTAAAGTTTAATTGTAAAAATAATTGAAATTTAATATTTTAACGATTATGACTTCCAAGAAATTTTTTAGGTTAAACTTTTTATTTTAAATTACGAGGAATATAATTTCGGAAATGCAGACTGGAAAAAAAATATCAAACACGTCATTTTTTCCTCACTGAGTTAAATGAATTTAAGAATATTAAAGCTCCATCTTTCCTAATTGAATAATGACTTCTCTATTCCATGTATTCAACTTATTTTTGTTATTGCTACCTTTGTTGAGACCTCTTTATTGGATTCTATGCGCAACCCAAAGAGAAATTTAGGATCTCTATAGATCTCTGCTTAACACCACATAACAAAAGTTATCTTGAGCCATCAATAAAATCATTACTTTCACAAATCATTACTTTCATTACTAGCAATTGTTGGAACAACGACAAAGTCTTTTACGTGAGTACCTGTCTCTGTAGACCTAACCTCACGGTGCTCTTCGCACTGGGTGAATACAATGCGTCTACCAGCGCCCCAAATACAGCAGACTGCTACACCTGAGTACCAATTCGAAGCCATGTATTTGGACATGACTTTCCCCTTGATTAGGAGCGGAGCCTATCTAAAACTCCTGCCGATTTTTGGAACTTGTTGGAACAGCGATATAAAAAGCTATTTACGATTTTAATCCAGCTTCATATGATCTGAACAGAGCATTAAATTACCAGAATGTAATTACATCCACCGTAAAGTATTCTGTCTCAACTGACCGTTATAAAAGGCCGTAGACACTTAATTCCTTTTCGGCGAGATATTATCCAAAGAGTCCTCACGTTCCCTGTTCTCATTTAAATTAAGAACACTCAGGCTTTTGCACAGCGTTTCTAGAGATCTCATAATGATTTATAATTTATTAAGAATATTTAATGTCCTCGACTCTTTGATGCCGTGGAGAGGTTAACATATTAACAAACATTTAGTTGGAAACTAACTGACTCTGAATGTCTTAGCGTTTGCGAATCTGTGAGGAATAATTTCCCAATTAACACCACAATGCAGAAGAGAAGTAATGAGAGGAGCTTTGGAATCGACACTTAAAAACAAAATAATTTGCTTTTCCAAAGCATCCCTTCGAAGACTGAGTGCTCCAAGGATAAGTTTCAGAAACTTATTGCCAGATAGTGATCCTTAGTAAACTGACATACAGACATAAATCTAATAGCGAAAGTAGATCTTTAATTTTCTTCAAAGGAACTTCTTTCAATGACAAATATTATGCTGGACTGAATCCCACATAGCGGATGAAAGCAAACTAATCCCAAATTCTCTTTTGAAGTCTTCCAAATCTGACTCAGTTCTGAAATTCAAGAATGTTTCCTTTAACTACATTCAAGTGGTTTTATAAAAGCAAAGATTAAGGTTAAGTTCCACATTTGTAAGAATTTAAGTGGAAGAACTTTGAAGAGATTCCTTTCAGACCTCTTTGAAATTTGGAAGTTTTAGTTTTGAACTGGTCCTGTCATATTGAGTTGGTTGTTGGTGGTAGAAGTTTCATATTGTCTGTGGTTTAGACCAAAATCGCTTTGAGGAGGTCACGCCTCTGGTGTGCTGTTGCATTAACAGTGCGACTAAAAAGAATATCGACGTTGGTGGACGTTGGTTTGAACATTGTACTCACTCGTTATTAAGGATTTTAGGACAAGATGGCATGTGACTATTTAAATGTTGAACATTCTTCTTGTGGGTGTCAATGTTAACGAAATTGGAACTAGATTGAAGGGAATGACATGACCATTAAAGTAATTTAAAAGTCTTGTTTTTTGGAAGACTTTCCTCTAAAATGTTAACGATTCAATGGATTTCTAAGATCTATTTCATCACGTAGATTCGCAACAAAAACAAAGATCTCTTGTTAGCTTTCATATGAGCCATTGCTAGCGAGTCATAAGATTTGTGACAAGTTTAAGTGCTTTTGAAGCATTTTAATGCTAAACTACGAAGAAGAAGAAGTTTAAAATTGCGAATGCAAAGGAAACCGATAGTAGAATAATGAAGTGGGGAATACAATCATTCAAATTAATTTGGAGGAGGAGGAGAGAGGATTTTTGACCAAAAGACTTCTTTTAAGAATGTCCTTAAGAAGTTCTGGGATTTGAAAAGACTTTTGACTGGAAATTTAATGAACTGCCAGCATAATTTCCTTCATTATTTATTTTATAAAGAAAACCCTTCTCTAGTTTGAATTATACATCAAACTTGACCTATTTAATATCAAACATTCTAAACTTTGTGACAACTGTATGTCACTAATTTCATTAGCAAAAAAACACATTAGAAAAAATTGTTAATAGTTTTTCTAATGGAAACCAGTTTTTTTTGTTTTCTGAACAACTGACAAAAATTAAATCAAATTCTCGAGGCCAAGAATTAATACAGAAAAACTAGTTTTATGACAATTTAACAAAAACAAATTCTGAAAACACTTAGTGAATTTCAAAAAAAAAAAGTCATAAGTTTTGGACAAAACTAGAATTATTAATAAGAGAAATAATTTAAAAAAAACTTTCAATTATTAAAAATTGAGGAAAATTTTTAAGATTTAAAGAAATTTAAATTTCTACCTTTTTTCCAACTTGAGTTAGTTTTTGCTGGATCTGCAACTCATTAACAAATTAACACTTTTTTAATTAATTTCTTTCTTCTTCTTCTCTTGCTTTACAAAAACTTTCTTCTTGAACTGTTTTAAATAAATAATTAACACTCTTTTCATGCAATAACACTTCAATTAATTAATTTAATTGTTTTAACAAAATTTACACTTCTTCTAATTAAACAACAACAACAAATTACGCATGTTATATTTACTCTCTTCACTCCCGCCTTAACTGATCAACACACTTCTTTTTTTGTTTTGCTTTTTTATTTCATCTTCATTTTTCCTTTTTTTTTTCTTCAAAATTAACAAAAAAATTAAATATCACTTTTTTTGTTGTTGTTTTACTTTCTTAATTTCATTTAATTCTTGTTATTTTGGTTAGTGTGTTGTGTTAATGTGTTTCACCGCTCAGCACACGATCACTACTGTTCGTTAAGTAAAATATTTAAGAGTGTTTTAAGCTGAACTAATCCGATCTCATTTACTACACAGCGAAAAAGTATGCAGAATTATTAAAAAACAATAACAAATAAAACAAAATATGTAATTTTATTAAATATTAGTTGGTTAAGATTTTGTTGTAATAAATGTTAAAATAATTTCTTTAAAACGAGAGCAAAAAGGTTAAGAAACACTGGTTTTATTAAGAAATGAATGAAGTGTAGAGATGCCAGATTTTAAATGGATAAAGAGGAAATTGTTTTTATTTCAAAAAACTGACTTTATTGACAGCGGAGAGAGGAGAGAGAGAAGAGAGAGAGAGTGAGAGAGAGAGAACTCTTGACTTCATTGTTTTTTTTTTTTTTTTTTTTTCAAAAAAAAACTGACTTTATTGACAGGGGAGTGGAAGAGAGAGAGAGAGAGCGAGAGCGAGAGAGAGAGAGTGAAGAGAGTACTCTTGACTTCATTAACAACTCTTTTGAAATAGAGAAAGCAATTAAAACTGATCGCAGTAGTTAAAATGTTCTAACTCTAGAAAAATGATGCCAATTTTCGCACCCCTAATTTTGTTATGTCATTGATCTCTGTCGTCTTAAAGGACAAACGAAGAAGTGGTAAACTAAAACAAGACTAAGCCGAGGAGTGTCACCCGTGTTCATTAAACCACAGGCTTGCAATTGCCTGTGCTTGTAACCTCAGGCAGAAATATTAGAGATTTACATGGGCTTCTGTCATGATGACCTAATCCCAGAGCGGACTTAACATTAACGCCGTAATATCATTGTTTATGGATACAGTTAGTAAATCAGATAAAGTCCGCTTTTGGTATACAATTTCATCACACATTTTTGATGCATTCCTTATCGGAAGTTGGATCTCCATACAGCGATCATCACCAAAAACCAGCCAAATATAACAACAACAAAAAGGTCCAATCTTAAACCTTTCGACAAGACTTCAAAAGCTGTTATCTACCAGTTTCTACACTAGAATGTCTTCGTGTTAGTTCTTCATATTTGAAGATCTCTTACTTCAACAATGAAACTACAATAAAGTCCTTAAGATCCGTTCCAAAACTGTATAATCTGTTCCAAGGTGACACACTTTTATCTTGTTTATGACACTGTGCATCTTCATTTATGGAAACAAAGTCAGGGGTAGCAGCTAAGCTTGGTACTCTGGCCGTTGTTCATGTGAAAAATATAACTATCACCCTGGACTCTGGTTTTCGTTAGATACAATATTTGTTCTAGGCAGAGCCTTAACTAATGACACTCTGCGGAAAAGAACGGGGAAAAAAACTTTATTAATTGAAATTAGGAGGCAAAGTTAGTGTTTTACTAGACCCCACTTTAAATAACAAGTCAAGGAGTTCAATACAATGGCCCTAGTTTGGAAACAAGGATATAGAAGAGGTGAACCAAATATTCCTTATTTTGAAAAGCACTCTCATTCGTGCTTTTAGACTCTTTTTTTTCAAAATTCTAAAATTTTGCAAAAGAAATTTCTTTCAGTGTAAATAATTTTACGAAAATATTACTCTGTATTATTTATTTCTTATTTAGTCCAACCATAAATATGTCGAATAAAAGAAGCGTAGATACTTATACATTAACGTCCATTGACTTGTTATATTCAATATATTCAATTCAGCTCAAGTTTCTTAGTTATTGACGCTTTTGCAGCGGAACAGAAAAAAAGAGGAGGGCAACTGAAAAGGCCTTGACCTGAAGGGCTATTTTAGGAGGTAATATTCTAATAATTAAACAAATTGTGGATTTATTACGGCTTAAACTTGTAAGAGATATATTTTCTACTGATCATTTTATATATCATTTATCAGAATCGTTTAGTTGATTGATAATTTCCCTCAGAAGATCTTATGACTTCTTTTCTAATACTCAAACGACCTTCTGATTTCACATTGATTTGAGGACTGGTGTCGCTAGAGTTTTTTATATCAATTACCTTTTTTCAGAAAGTAGAAGGTCTTAGGACTTCCCCTTTTTCACAGGCTGTAAAAAGGCCTTTTTTAATTTGATCAAAAATTCCCTCTGTAGTCTCGTCAAAAAAGTATGTAAATTTAATTTATGTATGATTTCCATTACACACATTACAAATGTGTGCAAGTGTCTGTTTTAAATAAAAATTTTCACACGAACTTTAGACAGACAATAAAGACGACTGTGACGAACTGCAGGCAACCAACCATCCATCCATACATCCATCCAACCATCCATCCACCATCTATCATTAAATTGTTTATTTTCATATACTGTCCACGAGCTCAGTTGATGATAAGTCTAGATATGTGTGTGTGTTTGTACTTGATGTTTGTATACAACATTATGTGCCATCATCATGTGCAGCATCTTTAAAAAAAAATTCCCTTAAGGGGATTTCAAAGTTCTCAGAATTTTTTTCACAAAACTATTGAAATTTTGGGGGAATTAATTTAACCAAAAGATAATGAGAATAATAAACAGGAAATAAACTCTCTCTCTCTCTCAAGTAGGAAATAAAAGAACAACGGTTTTTTTTGTAATTCAAATTATTTAATTCTCATTATTCAGAACATTTTGTTTATTAAGAAATCAAATTAATTTGTAAAACTTAAAGTAAAAAAAATTATTGAGAAAAACAAATTTGTTTTCAATTAAAATTAATCGAAATTAATTTAATTGCCTGCCGATCAATTGGCGCTAATTTCAATCAATCAATCAATATTCTTGCTACAGAGAAAGACCACAGGAAATCATATGCCAATTTTTCAATATTTCTATTGATTGTGTTAATGAAATTAAATGAAATGAAATAAAATAAATGAATGAATGAAGTGTGAATAAAGTGGAAAATAAAATTGATCATGTTAAGAAAATATTAATTAATCTATTTAGAAAACAAACGTCTGTATAGAAAAAATAATTGATAAATTAAATAGAAAACAACAATGAGAGTAAATTTGTCATGAACACAAATAAAAACAGAGAAATTAAATAATTAAAATAAAAACAATAAATAAATAAATAAAAAATAATAATAATTAAAAACAATAATAATTTAATGGATATAAAAACAATAATTAAAAAGAAATTACATTTACAGACTATTTGTACACTATAAAATGAACTATAGACTGATCTGTAATCTCGACTATTGAAGTGAGCTATAAATTCAATTATAAGATATTTTATAGACTGGGCTGTAGGGTGATCTATAAGCACAACTAAATACTGTTCTAAAGTCTCAATATAGTTTTAGCTACAGACTGGTATTTAGCCTTAATTTAATACTTATTAATAGTCTAATTTATAGACTGTTCCATAGTCTTAACTAAAGACTGTTCTATTCCTTAACTATAGACTATTCTGTAGTCTTAACTATAGACTGTTCTATAGTCTTAAATAAAGACTGTTCTATAGTCTTAACTATAGACTATTCTATAGTCTTAACTATAGACTGTTCTTATGTCTTAAAAAACTGTTATAGTTAACTATAACTGTTCTATAGTCTTAAGCTAATAACTTCTATAGTCTTAACTATAAACTGTTCTATAGTCTTAACTATAGACTGTTCTATAGTCTTAACTATAGACTTTTCTATAGTCTTAACTATAGACTGTTCTATAGTCTTAACTAAAGACTGTTCTATAGTCTTAACTATAGACTGTTCTATAATCTTAACTATAGACTGTTCTATAGTCTTAACTATAAACTGTTCTATAGTCTTAACTATAAACTGTTCTATAGTCTTAATTTAAGACTGTTCTATAGTCTTAAATATAGACTGTTCTATAGTCTTAACTATAGACTGTTCTATAATCTTAACTATAGACTGTTCTATAGTCTTAATTATAGACTTTTCTATAGTTTTAACTAAAAACTGTTCTATAGTCTTAACTAAAGACTGTTCTATAGTCTTAACTACAGACAGTTCTTTAGCCTTAACTATAGACTTTTCTATAGTCTTAACTAAAAACTGTTCTATAGTCTTAACTAAAGACTGTTCTATAGTCTTAACTAAAGACTGTTCTATAGTCTTAACTATAAACTGTTCTATAGTCTTAACTATAGACTGTTCTATAGTCTTAACTATAGACTTTTCTATAGTCTTAACTATAGACTGTTCTATAGTCTTAACTAAAGACTGTTCTATAGTCTTAACTATAGACTGTTCTATAGTCTTAACTATAAACTGTTCTATAGTCTTAACTATAAACTGTTCTATAGTCTTAACTATAAACTGTTCTATAGTCTTAATTTAAGACTGTTCTATAGTATTAACTATAGACTGTTCTATAGTCTTAAATATAGACTGTTCTATAGTCTTAACTATAGAATGTTCTATAGTTTTAACTATAGACTGTTCTATAGTCTCAATTAAAGACTGTTCTATAGTCTTAGCTAAAGACTGTTCTGTACAATAGTTCAAACTATACACTGTTATATATAGTCTCATCTATAAACTGTTATAAAACTATTTTTTAGTAGCAAAAATTTTGATCAGGAAACTGCCAAAGCCTACATTTCGCCATCCATTATGCAGCAAGAATTAGACTACTGACGTGAAACGTAATTTCATAATGATATTTTGAAGAGTTATGTGGAGCTAAGAAGAAACAATGGGCCTTTGGACCTCATATAAATTAGCACATTATTTTATAATTTTATAAAAATAAGAATTATTTATGCCACATTTCTTTAAAATTGCTTTATATTTAGGATATTTAGGACCCAAAAACCATTCGAGGTGGAACATTTATATAGGGGCAAGGTGAAATAATGAACCCATCATAAGCATCGGCCTTTGGGCAAATAATTAGTACGTCCCAAGTTTCATTTAGATATATTTAAAATTGCGACCACCATTTTGTTCGCAGAGTTTATGATGGACCGACGGACATCGTTAAATCGACTGAGAAACGAATTCTGTATAGTGTATACCATACAAAAGTGGTGGTAGCATTATTTTCCGCCGTACAAATTTCTGTACAAACACATAATACCCCAATCAACTACGGTGGTGTAAAGTATAATAACTGACTTCGATACATCACTGTTTGTCTTGAAACATAGTTCCAACAAGAAGCTATAGCTATATCAAGAAAGAGCTTTTTTACTTCCCAAGATCTTTCTATTAAATACCGAGATGTTCTTATGTCCCGTAGTGTGGTTTCGATAGATAATAAAAGACCCTTATCTAATGTGCATATCGACAAGTCTTTCTAGTGTCTTTAATAGAAATTAATGTTTAAAAAATGATATTTTTCAAACAGATAAAAAAATATACTTTTGCCGAAAAAACAAGAATTAAAAATTATGTGACGATTTTTTCTGTCTCACTCCTATTTATTATCGCATTAATTTTTTTTAATTTAAAGAGACGATAATTAAAAATTAAATAAGAATTTAATATAAATATTTGATTGTTTGCACTGGCAACAAAAATCAAGAATCTAATTTGTTTTAATTAATTCTCCTTATTATTTTCAAATTTTTGAAATATTTTAATATAAACATTTAATTATTTACATATTAATTAAATAATTAATAATTTTCTTACCTTAAAATTGTGAAAAATATTAATTTATTCCTTAATTTTTCAATATTATTGTAAAATTCCATTTTATGCCGAAAATCATATAAATCTACGTCTGGCAACACTTTTAAACACATTAAACAACAACAAAGAGTTAATAAAACAAATTCTTGTTTTTGCACTCTTTTATTTACATTTATTTAACACTTTTTTTATAGGCAGCCTATTTTTTTATTAATATTTTATTTGCTTTTTCAATATTTACTTTAATTATGATTAATTTTTTTATTTATCAAATAGATTTTTTTATCTAAACTTTATTTTTATAACACTTGCACTTTTCTTAAGTTAAGAACCAAAACACATACACACACACACGCACACGAGTAAATGGCCACAAAACCCGATAACAACACAACTTGTTGGCCATCTTTTCAGGGTTACATTATTCTAATGGAAGTTGTTAGATTTTCCAGAGATTTTTTACTTATTTATAATAAAAACAACATTAAAATTTATTGTTTAATTAACTTTTTATTAATTAAAAACATTTATTTATGATTATTTTCACGTTTTAGTTTACTTTTATTGTACAAAACCCGCCGCGCACTGTTAACAAGGAATATAAACTGAAGAAACAACATAAAGAAGAGCATTAACATAAACACAAACAAATATAACAGAGAGAGAGTGGTGCCATTATTTATTGCAGAGGAAATAAGAGAAACAGTGTTAATGTTATTAAAATGTTTATGTAAAAATGTTAAACAAATCCAAAGAAATACTCAAAATAAACAATAACAAAAATAGTGTTACATTTAAATGTTAATGTTATGAAATGTTATTATGTTATTTTTTGTAAGGAAGAGTGTAGCCACTGTGTTGTGTAAATGAAATGGAAAACAAAAACGTTAAAATGAAAACTTTTTGTGAGGAAAGAAACTTTTTTTCTACAAATTTAACTTAACAAGTGAGAATGTTATATTCGGCTAAGCCGATATTTCAATACCCTCCACCACTAATACGTGTAAATACGTTATGTTTAAAATAAATTTTTAAATTTCCAAATTTTTATAAAGAAAACTGAAGTCTTTTTAATTATTTATTATTTCACATCCATATCTTTGGTACTAAATGGGTTAAGGCCATGTTATCGGTATCAGATGATAGCTTAAAGTCTTGTTTATATGTCATATTAATCATATTATGTTTATAACGATTCATTTTTGAAATATTGCCACTTTTGTTCAAAAAGTCCTAGTAAAAAATCACAGATATGACGTCCATCTCTTAATGGGTTAATAATAAAGAATGTTTAATATATTATTGAAAGGGTCTATTTAAGACCTTGCAAATGATGTCCATATTGCTGCTATGTTTTCATTATGAAACCAGAAAATGGTCCTGTATATCTAAATATCAGAACTTTATATCTCAAAAACTGTAACAGTGTAAATTTCCGCTCTGTTTTTTTCTTAATAGGTAGGACTATAAGATTTGTTATGAATGTGAGCATTTTACAAAAATTAGCACTTTTGTGAAACAAATTTATAGTAAAAATCATGGAAATTATAATTTTCTCTTAACGGTTTAATTATATACAATATATACATAAAAGATAGGTCTCTTTAATACCTCTCTAATGATATACATATTGTAACTATAGATTAGATATGAACCCAAAGAAATTGATCTGTATGTATAAACCTCTGAACCCAAAATTTCGACAACTATTGGTGTGTTAAGCAAAAGCCCTCCGATAGTCTTCGAAATAAGAGTTTTAAATCCATTTTATTTTTAATATTTTTTATTTAAAACAATCAATTTCCTTTTTATATATTTTTTCTCTAAAATGTTTATTAGGTTATTAACGAATACAACCCTGTTAGTTACTATCATCATATACAACTCTGTATTTAACTGTTTGACAGCTACATTACACAACAACAACACACACATACACGCGCTTTATTAAACATACATCATCATAGAAGAGAGAAAGAATATTTTTGCATTAAAAATTTCAAGAAAATTTTTACAAATTTGCGCGTGTTTTTGTAAAATTTAAACAAATTTTAATATTTAATCTGTGGAAAAAAACAATTAACAAATAAAATGCCTAAACCCAGAGGTGGACAACGTCAACAGTATAATAGTGGCAGCAGTAGTTCACGCTTTCAAGCCTTGAATGACTATCAAAATGGTGGGAATTTTTTTCTTTACTTCACAAAAAAGAGAGATTTAAAGAAATTGCGAAATATTTTATTATAGAAAATTTTATAATTAAAAAAATCGTTAACTGTTTTAATTATTTATTTAAAGATCACGATGATAGAGACAATGGTGGCCGTAAAAAAGAACGTAATACCACCAGAAGAGTTAGTTTTAAGCCTTCGGCCTTGCAAAACAAGGGCGGCATCAAATCACGTCTGGCCGAAATGGCCGTACGCACCAGATTGGAAGATGATGAAGATATGGATGGTTTGGTGTCAAATACTGGGGTATGTTAAAAGACATTAATTGATTTTTCATGGTTTTGTTTATTAAAATGCAAATGATTTTTTGCTTTTTAGTATGAAGATCGTGGTGGCAGTCGCCGTAAAGGTTCACCAATACCAAAAGGCAAATTTGGAACATCTCGTAAATTAGCACCTAGTCAATTTGGATGGTATCAAGTCTCGGTAAGTGAAAATTTTTTAGTTTCTTTTAATATAAAAGACATGAAGCCGTTTCTGGTAACTTCGAACCCTGAACCATATTGTGGGTGTGTGAAAGAAAATTGACTTAAGAACGGCTTCATTGAAAATCGATTTTACTATTTTATTTTTAAAGATTTTCACTATATTCGAAAATTTTCAAATTTGATTTTGAATCTTTTAAAAAAATTTAAATATTTTCAAGAGAGTGAAAATATATAAAAAAATATGTTTAACATAAAATGCTATTTTGAAATTTAAGACATACAAATAATAGTTTCCCAAATTAATAAAAATGAATAAATATACACTAAAAAATTTGAATTTGATTTTAAAATTTCGAATTTCGAAATTATTTTATATACTGCATATGTATAAAAATGAACTGACATCGTCATTGAAGTGATAAATATATAATTTTGGCCTTATTTTAAGAATTTCAATATGTTCGAAAAATTTCGAACTTATTTCAAATAATTTAAAAATTACAATATTGAACATAAATTGTGCCAATAACTTTACAAATTTAGCTTTATAATATTCTTAAGGTACCTTGATATGATAATAAAAATTCGAACATAATTTTAAATTTTCGAATAATATGAAAATAATGAAATTAAAGAATATATTTTGTTAAAATTGTGCAAAATTGATCAAACTTTTAATATTAAAATAAATTTAAAGTTTTTTATATGTTCGAAAAATTTCGAACTTAATTTCGAATCATGTAAAAATATTTTTTATACTTAATTTATGCATAAAGTAATAAAAATTTTATTTTATAATATTTTTGAGTTCTCTTGATATGAAGGAAAAATTTCGAACATAATTTTACATTTACGAAAATTGTTAAAATAATAAAATTTAGAAATATATATATGAAAAATTGTCAAAAAAAAAAAAAAAAAAAAAAAAAGATAAAAATAATGCAAAAATAGATAAAATATAACTCATATAATATTTCAAAAGTTCAAATTCATATTCGAAAGTTTCGAAATTGGTTTTTAGTTTTCAAATAATGAAAAATATAAGTCTTTTTTTACAAATAATTAATCAATTTTATTTAATCCTAAAAAAATATAAAATATCGATGTTAGAGATTTTCCTCGATTTTCGAAAATAATTTGTGTTTACGTTGAAACTTCGAAACAAATTTTCAATTGCAAAAAAATAATTTAGTTTAAATCTTTTCATAAAATAAGAAAAATATGAAATTTTATAAAAATAAGATTTTTTGTAATGTTCGAAATTTTTTCGAAATTCTATTTTGAACTTGCAAAAACAGAAAAAAATATTATTTTCTTCTCCTTTTTTAATTTGAAATAAATCTTTCAGAATCATTAACATATATTATTATCGATTTCTGCTTTGTTCGAAAAATTCGAAATTTACTTCGAATTTCCAGAAACTTGTGATTTTAATTAAAATTTCGATTGGTTGTAAGAATTCATATAAAAAGTGATAAATGATGTTGAAATTAATGAAATGTTTAATGGTTTCTAGTATTTTCGAAAATTCGAAAAGCATAAATTTTTAGACCAGTAAGTTGCGAAAAAATATGTCAAGACCAAAATTGTCTTCAATTTCCAAACTTCGTTTTTAGCATCTAAATTTGTATCAACGTTCCTGTCAGGAATTCTTTGAGGCTGGTTCATTTTTAAACTTGCTTTAGATATAAATTTTAGGTTGCTTTTCGACCGAATGTGTTGGGAGCTCTTTTAAAAGGGCTTTTATTTTTTGGCTTTAAAAACATCATGTGGAACATTCCTTTTTCCTGAACCAGATTTTCTATTGACGGAAAAGTTCTCTCGTTGCTGTTTAATAACATTAGAAACAGTTTGGCGTCAGACTTTTGGGTTTTGTTCAAAATATCTAATAAATCAAGTACGAACTTCTTTCTGGTTCCTTATTTCAATCAGATTAATTTTCGAAATTAAGTTCGAAATTTTCGAACATAATTTCGAATTTTCAAAAATTAACAAAATTGTTAAAATTATATATTTGCTTATTAAAATTAGCATAGAAAAAGTCGTATCTAACATTTTTCGGCCTTAACTCAACAATTTGAAGTGCAAAACTTAAATAATTTAAGCTTTTTACGATGTTTCGACTTGTCAGACGTTATTTAATTTGTTTACGCTGATTTTCTGTGGTATTTTAAATATTTATAGAATTTTTTTTTGTGAATTGTGTACTTGTCTCTTAAAAGACAATACATTGTTGCAAAAAAGCTCTCTTTTTTATGACTTCTCCCATAATCTATAAAGTGTTTTACAACCTGATAAAGCTGTTAGATGAGGTAGATATAAAATCTATTAATAATTCTTAACAAAATTATTTATTTTTTATTTAATTTAATGTTACAGAGATTATTCACTTATTTGTTTTAATGTCGGCGGCGAAATGAACAGCGTACCAGCGGTGTTTTATGTTAGAGAAAGAGAGGATTATTTTTTATTTGTTAATACAATTTGTATTTGTTTTTTTTGTATGGTAATTGTGTAAAAAGGGTGTTAAAAAAAGAGTTGATATAACTTTTTCTACTGAACCGTTTTCGATTATTTTTGGGAATTATAAGGAAGTACTCTCGGAGACTTTTATGGTCCATTGTGATCCCTTCAAAAGAATTAAGGAAAAAATAATAAATATAGTAACGAATTTAAAATCAAAGAACTAACATTTGGAGAAATACATCCAATGTAGGAAACCTCTTAACCACTCAATACCAATCCAATATATAACCATGGATTTCGACCAATTCCTCAAAGTAACAAAAACCTAATCACCTCTGTCTACGGGACTTCAGACTTGGGCAGTGGCACAAGATATGCTCCGCTGTCTCCTCTGCCTCGCCACACATTCTATTCCAAAAGTGCAACTATCGTCTCAAGACTCCTATTAAGGTCCTCAGCCACTTATGTCAATGAAGATGTTTGTATCTCCAGGGTTATGCTGTGGCCATAAGGTCCTAGCCACCCTGCATGCCCGATCCCTCCCTTGCAAGCTCGTTCAAAATCTCGTTGCCAGGAACATTGCAGAGACCAGGTACCTCAGGACATGAGGCTACTATGTAGTCTCTTGCACCTCCAGACAAGATGCAACTTAACCAAATGTCCCTTCAAAGCGTTAAGTATAGTCTGACTATCAACATGTATCATTACGCTAGAGTTTATCCTATTGACTCCGCCTGAAAGACTCTACAACCTGTCGGCAGACTTAATACCATCCTCACATCCCGATCCAGGACATACGCACTAGCACCAGTGCTCACGTCCGTTTTCGATCCATTAGTAAAGATGGTCTGGCTTATCAACACCCATCCATAAATCCCTTTCGGGTATCACCATCTCTGGTCACACTGTAAGCAACGTGCTACTCTAAACCTAAGCTGATGCAAGAATATATATATATATACACAGTGGGGTCTAAGATGATTCCTTCTTAGCGTTACACACGGAATGACAAAGTTTATATACCCTCTTCACCACTTGCGGCTGTGAAGGGTAAACAAATAAACTTATAGAGAAACAGGTTTTTGGCTTTAGTTTGTTTTTTCTTAAACTTTCATAACAGTTTTATAAGCCACCTGTTTTTGTATCACCTGTTTATGTTTATATTAATTAAATATTCCTAAAGAGTATCGCTTAAATATGTACACACTAGTGTGTGTGTGTGTGTTAACCATAATAATTGTCGCTTAACCCGCCAATTTCAATATTATCTTTTATTACATTTGTTTTATTAAAAAAAAGGTTACTATCTGTTCCCCCCCAAAAAAGAAACCTTTTACCAAATGCAATTTCAAAATCTTGTTAATTTAATTTTCGTTTTATTTTAATTCATTATTTTGTAGTGTTGAGAGGTCGCAATTCACGGTTCTATTTTTAATAAATAATCTGAAATCTTTAACTATTTGATTTGTTAATAATTTGTTTAAAAATTATAAAATGTCATAAAGATTAAATTCAGTTAAATGTTGTATAAATTTAACGTCTTTTTTGCTTTTTTTTTGTTTTTTCCTAATCATTTTTATAATCGTGTGTTATATATTTATATTTATAATTATTTTATATTATTTTTTTCAATAGTGTTGTAGCTGATAGATAAATTTTTCAATTGGTTGTTATTTAAAGTGTTAAGAGAAGAAAATAACTTGTTTGTAAGAAGAAATCCAAAAAAACACACATTTATATTTTAACTCCTCAACTAACAAGGTGAATTCTTTTTAACAAAATTCAATTTTTCGTCTCTCTGTAAAAACTAGTATAACAAGTGTTTTGTAATAATTATGAAAAATATAATAAAATAACGTAAAACTGTGACAAAATGTGACAAAATCTACAAAAAAAGGAATTTAAACAAGAGAAGAAAATAAGTATTCATACAACAGATTTACAAGCGTTTTTAAGTGTTAAACAAAAATATAATGTGAAATTGTTATTTTTCGAAAACGAAGCATGAGTGCTTCTTTGTGAGTTTAAATTCTGCCTTTCATACTGATAAAGAAAAAATGCTTATATTTCAAAAAGGTCTCTTAATAAAGGATTATTCAATAATTTCCACCAAAAATCATTTCACAATAATTAATTCAATGCGAAAGGTTTTCTCGTTCTAAAGTCTAAAACTTTGTTTTCCTGTGAGCTTAAATTCTGCTTTCAAAGTCTGATAATTCAAAAAGGTCCACCTTATAGAGAAACATTTAATATTTTTTCCAAAACTCATTAACAACTTCCACAATAATTTATTAAATGCTAAAAATTTTCTTGTACTAAAATCGATTTTTATAAAAAATCTTTTTTTGTATAAAAATGTGATTTCTTAATTGCTGAAATTCTTCCTTTCATAGTGATTAAGGGCCAACGCTATAGAAGAAGATAGAAGATCATTCAATAATTTCCCTCAAATTTCATTTAGTTAAAAAATCACTTCACAATAACTTTTTAACTACTTAAAGTTTTTTTGTACTAAAATCGATTTATATTATTTTCGTATAAAAATGTGCGCTTAAATTCCATCTTTTTAAAGTGATAAAGGATCTCTTAATAGAGGTTCTAAATTATTAAGTTATAAAACATTCCACAATATGCTAAAAATTCTGTTGTACTAAAATCGATTTTTATATAAAAAAATAATTAGTTTAATAAGGCACAATAAGTCGATATTTTCAGGAAAACTTTGTATAAAAATGTGATTTCATGTGAGCTAAAAATCCACCTTTTAGGGTGATAAAGGAATAAAGCAAATATTTCCAAAAACGGCCTCTTAATAGAGGACCATTTAATAATTTCCCAAGTTCATTTTAAGCTTCCACAGTTTATTAAATGTGAATGGTTTTCTCGTACTAAAAAAATGAAACGAAAATCACTTAATTTTTCTGCTAAAAATAATTTTATAATAAAAAATTTTTTAGTACTAAAAAATTCCGTTGGAAATAGGAGAAAATTGTAATTATTGATTTTTGTAATAAAAAATATGATTTTCATCATAAAAATTTATTTTACTATAAAATTTTTTAGTACTAAAAAGTTATGATTTTCATAATAAAAATTAATTTTATAATAAACCTTTTTTAGTACTAAAAAATTATAATTTCCATTAAAAAAATTTATTTTACTATAAACATTTTTAGCACTAAAAAATTGTTTCAAAAGAAAAACACTTAATTTTTACACTAAAAATAATTTAAATAATAAAAAATTAGTACTAAAACATTATTATGATTTTCATAATAAAAATTTATTTTAAAAATGTTTATAGTAACATTTTTTAGTACCAAAAATTGTTTCAAAACAAAAACAGTTAATTTTTATACTAAAAATAATTTTGATAATAAAAAATTAGTACTAAAAATTCCTATGAAAATAGTAAATATTGTTATAATAAAATATAAGTTATGTTTTGGTACATAAATTCAATTGTTATTGATTTTATGTTGTAATTTTGTTTTAGTACAAAAATTTTTTCTAAGTACTAAAATTGTATTTTATGCCAAAAATGTATATTTTTGTAGATTAATAAAAAATTTGGTATAAAAATTAATTTTAGTACAAAAAATCATTAGGAATTGAGCTTTAATACTTAGTACTAAAAGATTATTTTCATATAAAAAAAATATTTTTTTTTAAACAAAATCACTTTACTTTTAATGCTAAAAATGATTTTATAATAAAAAATATTTTTAGAACAAAATCTTTTTTGATCAAAAATCAATTAATTTCTATTCTAAAAATGTGGCTATAATAAAAGTTATTTTAGTATAAATTTTGAACTAAAATTTATTTTTATACTAAAAATTAAATTTTATACTAAAATTAATTTTTTTACTAAAAATTCTATTTTATACTAAAATTGATTTTTACACGAAAAATTTAATTTTATACTAAAATTAATTTTTTATAGTAAAATTCAATTTTATACTAAAAATGATTTTTATACTAAAAATTAAATTTTATGCTAAAATTGATTTTTACACTAAAAATTAAATTTTATACTAAAATTGTTTTTTATACTAAATATTCAATTTTATATTAAAATTGATTTTTATACTAAAAATTTATTTTTATACTAAAAATTCAATTTTATACTAAAAATTAAATTTTATACTAAAATTTATTTTTACGCTAAAAATTAAATTTTATACTAAAATAGATTTTTGTATTAAAAAATCGATTTTATACTTAAATTAATTTTTATACTAAAAATTAAATTTTATACTAAAATGGAATTTTATACTAAAAATTCAATTTTATACTAAAATTGATTTTTGTATTAAAAAAATCAATTTTATACTAAAATTAATTTTCACACTAAAAATTAAATTTTATACTAAAATCGATTTTTATACTAAAAATTCAATTTTATACTAAAATTTATTTTTAAACTAAAATTGATTTTTATACTAAAAATTTATTTTTATACTAAAAATTCAATTTTATACTAAAATTGATTTTTTGTACTAAAAAAAAAAATCAATTTTATACAAAAATTTATTTTTCAATAAAAATTCAATTTTGTACTAAAATTTATTTTTACACTAAAAATTAAATTTTATACTAAAATCGATTTTTATACTAAAAATTCAATTTTATACTAAAATTGATTTTTATACTAAAAATTTATTTTTATACTAAAATACTTAAATTATTTTTTTTGTACTGAAATTCAATTTTATACTAAAATTGATTTTTATACTAAAAATTCTATTTTATACTAAAATTAAGTTTTTGTACTAAAATTCAATTTTATACTAAAATTGATTTTTATACTAAAAATTAAATTTTATACTAATTCAATTTTGTACTAAAATTGATTTTTACACTAAAAATTAAATTTTATACTAAAATTGATTTTTATACTAAAAATTTAATTTTATACTAAAATTAATTTTTTATACTAAAATTCAATTTTACACTAAAATTTATTTTTATACTAAAAATTTATTTTTATACTAAAAATTTATTTTTATACTAAAAATTAATTTTTTTATACTAAAAATTAAATTTTTATACTAAAGTTGATTTTTGTACTAAAAATTAAAATTTAAACTAAAATTGATTTTTATACTAAAAATTCAATTTTGTACTAAAATTGATTTTTACACTAAAAATTCAATTTTTAAACTAAAATTTTTATACTAAAAATTTAATTTTATACTAAAATTGATTTTTGTATTAAAAAAACAATTTTATACTAAAATTGATTTTTATACTAAAAGTTAAATTTAAAACTAAAATTGGTTTTTATACTAAAAATTCAATTTTATACTAAAATTGATTTTTGTATTAATAAAATCAATTTTATACTTAAATTAATTTTTATACTAAAAATTCAATTTTATACAAAAATGGATTTTTGTACTAAAAATTCAATTTTATACTAAAATTGATTTTTGTACTAAAAATTAAATTTTATACTAAAGTTAATTTTTATACTAAAAATTAAATTTTATACTAAAATTGATTTTTATACTAAAAATTTATTTTATACTAAAAATTCAATTTTATACTAAAATTGATTTTTGTACTAAAAATTTATTTTTATAAAAAAATTCAAATTTATACTAAAATTGATTTTTATACTAAAAAAAATCAATTTTATACAAAAATTTATTTTTATACTAAAAAATCAATTTTATACTAAAATTTATTTTTATACTAAAAATTAAATGTTATACTAAAATTTATTTTTATACTAAAAATTCAATTTTATACTAAAATTGATTTTTATACTAAAAATTCAATTTCAAACTGAAATTGATTTTTATACTAAAAATTAAATTTTTTATTAAAATTGATTTTTATACTAAAAATTTAATTTTATACTAAAATCGATTTCTTGAGAATTTTTCGCAAGTCATAAATTATCCAAATGTTTTGAAGTTCTAAAATAAACTAAATAGCTTAGGTATTCCCTAGAGCTGATAAGTTTCATGTTCTAAAAAAACTGTACTTCGTGTTCCATACGATTCACCCATTATTATTTTTTCTAAGTACAAAAGTCATACGTTTTTTATTACCCCGAATTAAAGTGTGAATTATTTCTTAAGAAATTTGTCATAAATTTGAAAGCACCTGAATTTGAGTTTATTTGCACTTTAACGTGTGCTGTTATTGAAGATTATCTCCAAAATCTAATCATTAATTGTCTTTCGAACAAATTTTCATTTTCAATATTTTTAGAAATCGCAAATTATTTCCTAGAATTTTTTCTTCTTTTTTATTATTGACCTGTAAAATGGAAATATAATGTGATTTCTTATCGAAAAGTGCAAAAAATATATAACAAACATAATATCAGCCCAGAAATATTATCGCTTATAAGATTATTGTTCAGTTTTCTTAAATCAAACAAAAACAGTTTATGATGCCCCCCGAAATACAAAACAAATACATGTGTAAATAGGCCGGTTCTAGCTGCTGATTTCTCGATTTATTTTGGAAAATTGTTTGCCAATTTTAAATTATAATAAAATAATTTTGCAAATGATTAGATGATATCAATTCCGGGAATACTTAAGATCCCTTTCAAGTACTAAACAAATAATATCGGATGACATATTATCGTATGTGAAAGGTGGTGAGATTTATAACTCCTTAGAAAGAAAGCAAATAATTCAGAACTAATTTTAGGATATTTAGTAGAATTTTTCGAAATGGAGTTTAAAGCTACAGGAGGAGAGTTTTGATGCTTTATTTAATTGATAAAGTGATCGAGGGGTGGCATTGAAATCTTTTTCGGCTAAATCAAATTGGTTTTTGAATTCCTGAAATCTCAAAATGAGATGGTGACTTTCCAATCATATTTGATCAGAAACTATACATTTCTGGTTGATGAGGAAATTGATCACCCTGTAATAATATTAGTTATATAATGCTGATCTGTATTCTGATTTAATAACTTTATTTGGGGATGAAGGAAGTGATCATGAAATTAATTCATCTACACTACCTAGAATCAGTTTATGCTCAAATCAATCTCTCTTAAAAATTGTCCAAGTTTTTCCTCTTTTAACGACTTTTGCCAAAGTTGCTGGAATCTTCATTTTACAATGAATCACATCTTTACCAATCAGCTTCGGGATATAAGGGTATAGAGAGTTGTCTGCTTCACTCATGCATCTGAGAGATTTGAAACAAATCTAACATTTCTCTCATCTCTCATCCTATCAATTTTTCATTCATGGGAAATAATACGTTAATTGAGAAACATACTCAATCCTAAAAGTTTTTCTCATCCTTTATAGTTCTCACATTTTCGACATGATTCGAATCCACAAACAACCCAATACAATTTACTTACTTTCTCTTACTGCCTCCCAATTTTAATAAGATGGTTGTTGTTGTTATTACAGTTCGGCTGTATTTGACTGCTCATGGGAAAAATTCGATTGATACAGCTGTTGACAATCTTTGGTTGAGTTTGAATCTGGTCACTCCAGAACAGAGATCCAATTGTAGTGGAAACAATTAAAAGGGTAATAACACTCACCTTGAAAAACAATATGAAACGTCTACTTTAACCAAACCTTTTCCCTTTTGGTGAGGGACAACTCTGAATACTTCTTTCAATTTTTTTCCGAATCGTAACTCAATTTGAAACAAAAAATCTTCTCCCTTTTCAATTTGCTAACACGTGATTTAGACTCTTTAAAAAATCTAGTAAACCTTAAAAGGAACCGGAAGGCTCTTATGTTAGCCGGAAAGCATTCTTTATTATTTAACTTTTTAGGCATCATAAACTTTAAAGAACACGAGGAATATTTATCCAATCAAGTCCATTAATAGACCATTAATTTGAACTGTTATATTTCATCTTTTGGAGACTTATGAAAGATATGAAAGTTTGAAGAATCAGGTCTGGTTCGCTTTGTTTCGAACGATTCATATTTATAATTGAAATCATTACAAAACACTTGTTATACTTTAGTTTTATTCCCAGAATAAAACCTAAGAAAAAATCTCTTTCTTTCCCTAAATTTTAGTTATCTCCCTTTGGAGTTCAACGCGTTAGCATTATGTTAAACTAAAAAAAAAAACCCTTTTGAAAAAAATTGTTTGGCTTTGGATTTTCTCAAACCCTTAAATAGATCCTTTATAACAACTTCTAACTTCCTCATCAAAATAATTTTAATAAAATGGCTCAATTTGGCGCTTGGGATTATACAATTCTGGGTATTGTACTCATCATTTCGGCGGGTATTGGTATATATTATCGTTTGACTGGTGGCAAACAAAAGACTACCAAAGAATATCTATTGGCCGATCGTGGCATGGGCATTACTCCCGTAGCTTTCAGTTTAACAGCCAGTTTAATGTCTGCCGTTACGATTTTAGGTGTATCAGCAGAAAATTATCAATATGGCACACAATTTGTACTCATCAATATCGCCTATGTCTTGGCCACACCCTTTGCCGCCTACTTGATTTTGCCAGTATTCTATCGCTTGAAAACGGCTAGTGTTTATGAGTATTTGGAACAAAGATTTGGTTATGCTACACGTTTATATGCCTCTTTGGCTTTTACGGTGCAAACAGCTCTTTATATGGGCATAGTATTATATGCTCCTGCTTTGGCATTGGAAGCTGTAACTGGTTTGAATATTGTGTTCTCCATCTTAATAGTGGGTCTGGTCTGTACCTTCTATTCAACTTTGGGTGGCATGAAGGCTGTCTTGATAACCGATATCTTCCAATCGGTTTTGATGTTGGCCTCTGTTTTGGCTATCATAGTATGTGCTGGCATTAAGGCAGGAGGCTTAAGTGATATTTGGGAAACAGCCCGTGAAGGTGGACGTTTGGAATTCTTTAATTTCAGTGTGGATCCCACACATAGACATACATTTTTCACCCAAATTATAGGGGGTTTGGCTGTATATTTGTCATTGTATGGTGTTAATCAAGTGCAAGTACAAAGATTGCTATCGGTGAAATCCTTAAAGGCTTCCGCTGATTCCTTATGGTGGAGTTTGCCCGTTTTGATGGTGTTGAGTTTTACCACCTGTTTTTCGGGTTTATGTATGTACTATTACTACAAGGGATGCGATCCTTTGCTAGAGGGACGCATTAATTCGCGTGATCAATTGATGCCTCTATTTGTGGTGGATACTATGGGTCATATACCCGGCTTATCGGGTCTTTTTGTCTCTGGCATCTTTTCCGGCAGTTTATCTTCAATATCCTCTTCTATCTCTTCGCTATCGGCAGTAACCATGGAGGATTACATTAAACCCTGGGTGGCTTATAGAAAGAAAACAGAACTTAGCGATGCCCGCTCTACTTTCTATTCCAAAGTATTGAATCTTGTCTATGGAGCCGTATGCTTGGGCATTGCTTTTATGGCCGGCTCTATTGGAGGTTTATTGCAAGCTGCTCTTTCCATTTTCGGCATAGTGGGAGGTCCTCTCTTGGGTCTATTTACCTTGGGCATGTACATTCAAAAAGCCAATCAAAAAGGTGCCATTACAAGTTTAACCATAGGTTTGGCCTTTTCCTTTTGGATAGGTTTTGGTCAACCTAAACCTCCCATACCATTATTGCCTTTGGATACTGATAGCTGTCCTGCTACTACCTCTACTTTGGTGACAGATATATTTACTTCTACTCTAAAATCTCTGGTGAAAGCTGAAACGGAGGAGAAACCTCATTATTTCTATTTATATCGTATTTCATACATGTGGTATGCTGTTATAGGTTTCCTGATAACCTTTATACTGGGCATTGTATTCTCTTGGATCTATGAGAAATTAGGTTGGGATATGAATGATGCTTTGTACACCGATAGCACTCGTACCCAAATTAAATATGATCTCTTTGTGCCACCCATTGCTAAACGTATACGTAAGAAGCAAATGCCTTTAGTAGTGGTTACCGCAACCAGTTCGGAGATTGGTAATAATTCGCGCACTCCCAGCTATGTGGAAGAGGAAAATAAAGGTGTACCGGGTTTAACAAAATCCCATACCAACTCCACAGAGTTAAGTGAAATATCTGATGAAAAGTTAGATGAAAAGAAAGAGGAATTGGATAAATCAGGTCAAACTAAAGGTAGCATGGATATGATACCTGAAGAGCAAAATGCTGCTAAATGAAAGAACAATGAAAAAGTATTAAAACCAAATAATTAACTTAAATTTGTAATTTTCTTGTATTATTAATTTTTTAATTAATAAATTAAAAAAAAAAAAAAAAAACTTGATAGAAATTGAATTTATAAGATTTTCTCTCAACCTAACCTCAAATTTAATTTCTAAAATATTAGAATATTCAAAATGATTCTCTTAATTTTCTCTTTTTCAAAATGAAACACACACTTTTTTGATTACTTTTTTTATTATTTATTATTTTCTCTTCAAAAGCAAGAATTAAATTTTGGATTTTTTATTATAATTTCCCAACCATTACCCTTATATATAACTTCCGATATACTTAATTCCCGACTACTCTCTTTACTCTCACGAAATACCTCAACATCACTCAATAGTTCCTTGTTACCATTAACTCTCTGATTATCTTTAGCCGTTAACTGATGTTCCAATTTCACTGTGATCTTTTCATTTTGTATGGTAAACTCTTTGGGTCCATTATTATCCACCAGTTCAGACCAGTTAATATTACGTGACCATAAATCCATTATAACAGAACTATTAATAGCTCGTGAGAATATTAATCTTGAAGAGATGATCGTAAGGAAAATCATTATAATCGATTTAGATGAAAACATATTTATTTGTGGGAATTAAGATGCGCGTTAAATATTTAGAGATCTTGCAAGAAAATCATTTAAATTAAGACTGGCTAAGGAGATCATAAAAGTATGATATGAAAATTGATATTTATCATTGATCATGTGAGAGAAATTAAGCATATTACAAGAGAGAGAGAGAGATAAAAAGAAAGATCATCTTTATAAATGAGTGTTATTTGAGAGAAGTGAGAGTCGAGCTTTACAGTTGATTTTTAAACTAGAGACTAAATTGGTGACACTTTAAAAAGATGATCTTTCAGTCTGGTTTTTTTAGATTTATAAAATGCAAATATTTTTTTAAAGACCTTTTATGATCGTTGTAAACTAAAATTATAACGTTTAAATAAAACTTTGCGGAAAGACAAAATTTGTGATATTCACAGTTAGAGGATAATCTTCCTATTAAAAAAAGTTAATAGGAAAATCCAGTTCGATGGACCACGAAAATTGAAATAAAAAGAAATTTCAGTTACAAAGGAAAAGCAAAGGTTTAATAAAAATATCCAGTTCAAAGGACCAAAAAGAAATTATATTAATTAAATTTAAAAAGTAATAAGTATTTGTAACTGTTCAAAGAGCTGTTAAACCAGCATTCAAAACAAACTTGTTCAAAATTAAAAAATCCTCTTCGGAGGACCATGATCATAACACTTTTTAAAAAAGCATCAGCGCCTGTTTATTTTTTCTTTTTAATTTTTAAATGGATTCAACACTTTGAAGGGCTATAAAAATCACATTTTCAAGTTGTTTAGAAGCTTTATTGTGTAAAGATCTGGTTGGAAGGACCTGAATAATTTTGTAGTTTTGCAGGAGTCCTAGTTCAGTTTAGTTCCAGTTCATTTCTAGTTTAGTTTCCTTAGTTCAGTTCTGTTCTGAGTTTATAGTTTTCTGTTCAGTATACTTCATTTCAGTTCTAGTTATAGTTTTGTTCGTTCTAGTTAGTTCTTCAGTTCTATTTCTAGTTTAGTTCATTTCTATTTCAGTTTATTTCTATTTAGTTTTTCAGTTCTATAGTTTAGTTCTAGTTCATTTCTAGTTAGTTCTAGTTAGTTCTCATTTCTTTAGTTCTCCTTTATTCTAGCTCATTTCTATATTTTTTAGTTCTAGTTCATTTCTAGTTATTTCTATTTCAGTTCTATAGTTAGTTCAGTTCATTTCTAGTTAGTTCGTTCGCTAGTCTATATTAGTCTAGTCAGTCTTTTAGTTTAATCAGTTTCAGTTCGATGTCCCTTTTTTTATTTCAACTTGATATTTTATTTTTACTGTTTCTGAATGAAATTAAATTTTTCAGAGTAAAATTCCAGTTCGAAGGACCATCTTCAGTGTCAGTTGGTCACCGAACATATTTGGTCCGTCGCGCTTTTTTTTATTGTTTTGAATTCAATTATGTCTCAGAAATGTAAGGAGGAAATAATTTCTTTTTCGCTGAGAAACTGTGAACATCACTACCGATTCAATGTGATGACTGTTTTATTATTTAATTAAAGTTTGTTTGACAGATTTCTATTCTGGTCACACAAAAAAAAATACTATTTTATATATACTGAATTTTTATATACCGGACAAATGATTGTCAGGTACCCTACATATGATATAGTCGATAAAGAATATAATTTCTTGTATTATCTGTAATTGGAGTGCAGTTGATAAATAAGCATTTGAAAAGAACTTTTTCTGAAGATTAAGTATCCTGTGGGAAGGACCATAATAAAGTTTCTATTTGAAGCATATTTATTTCGTAGGACAATAAAAATAATCACAAATTGAAGTTGTTTAACAGCTTTTAATGATAATATATTATAGATCTTTGTCTGGATATAAACAAAAGGTTTCTAGAGTAAAAATCGATTGGAAGGACCTTAAATAAATTAAATTTTTTGTTGTATTTATGTTGTTGTAAGAATTTGGAGGAATGTGATCGCTGTTTTCTTGGGAAAAAGCTCTGATTATGAGTGACATTCGCCAGTTCGGTTCCCGAATACAGATTCATTTGCTGTGGAAACTTAGAATTTTTCTTTATAGATATTTTGTGCTCAACTTAGGGTTCTCTTTTGGTCGTGTTTGATCGATAATAAATTTATTGTTTTGTATTTTTTTTTTTTGCAAATTATGATAAAAAGCCTGAAAAGCTGAACTTTCTTGCAATTTATCAAATTTTCTTTTATTAAATTAGATTTAGCAAGAAAGAAATAATCAAATGAATTTATTAAAACGAAGAAAAAAAGATCTGACAATAAGAAAATACGCAAATTATTTAAAAAAAGATTATTTGAAAAAATATATATATAAAAATCATGATTTGAAATGAAGGCAAATTGAAGATTTAATGTTGGATTATAGAAATAAATAAATAAAATTTTTGAAAAATAAAATATGGTTAGATTTTTGTAATTCCTAATAAGTTACTACTAAATTATCCGGTTCGTAGGACCATCATTAATTTCGATAGTTGTTGAGCGGTTCATTTTTAGTTAAAGACAAAACCGGAATTTTCTGGGCAAATCCTGGTAGAGGACAAAAAATTCTCTATAATGGTTTTTTGAATTCTAAATTAAAAGGTTTCACTCTCTTCAATAAAAGGTTAGAAAGTGCCACTATCAAGCAAACTGAGAAAATGTTAGGAATCACAACGATTAGTAAGGTTCTTCACCACTACACTACAAAACAAGGAGGACGTTATTTCTAGACAGTCCCATTACACTAAAAACTACTACAGCAGACAAATCACCTGCTTAGTGGGAACACGAAATGATTATAGAAACTTAAAGCAAAGCAAAGACTCAAACCGGAAAGAGGCTTTTTTCCTAGAGGGATAATGGGAAAAAAATTGCAAAGAGAATATCCTGTTCGTAAAACCTAAAACATAATTTGTTTTTTTCCTTAATAAATTAAGATGAAATTATTAAGTTTACAGTAGAGATTAAAACAAGAATTAAAATTTATTATTTTATTTATTTATGGATTTTTTTTCATAATTTTGGCGTTAACTTTTAAATAATTATACTCTCGAAAATTAGCATAATTATAAAATTATAATAATTTTTTTATTATCATTATACTTTTATGCTCTTCAATAAAAATCCCCTCCTCCTCCTCATCTTCATATGACACTTAAAATTGTTCTTAATTTTCTTTTAATTATTTATTTCCAGAACCGCCAAATAAATAGAATATTAAATAAAAAAACATGATTAATAAAACTTAAATATGTGCCAAATTCAAATAAAATTTTATTTGTCTAACAAACAACCGATTCCCCTCCTCATTCTCATTTATTCTCATGCAAGTTTGAATTTGAATTTTTGTTATCAGTTGGAACCAATTTTTTTTTTAATAATTTATTTTTTATTGCATTATCTTATAAAATTTTGCCGACAGATGTTTTTGTTCTCTTTTAATAGTTTAATTTATTTCATTAAATTAAAAAAAAATATATAAAATTTTTGTAAGAGAGAGAAAATTTAAAAACGATTTTTCGATTTTAAAGAACAGGCCAGACAGAAGGACAGACGTTATAAAATTCTAGCTAAACAAGGGAACTTAGGTTAAAGAAGTTTCCAAATAATATATAATCTCCATACATATCGTCACTGTTTTTAAAAATTTTGAAAAACAAATTTAAATATTATTTTTCTCAAATTTGAAACATTAGTTTTTTTTTCACAAAATTTTCTTTAGTTTAAAAAAGCAAAAACAGAGACAGAAGGACAGATGGACGGACATTATTAAATTTTAACTATTAAAGGAATCTTACCAAAATTTGTTCATAATATTTATTATTAACCAAAAATTTTGTTAAAATAACGTTTAATATTAAATTTAAAGAAATTTTTTAAAATTTCTTAAAATCGACATTACAAAATTTCGTTTCATTTCAAAAAAATTCAAAGACAGACGGAAGGACGGACATTTTTATAATCTGTCAGAATGAAGGAATAAGGGAGAAAGCAATTTCTAAATATTTTAGAGTTAGAATAAATTATTTTGTTGTATTAAAGAGTGAGATCGAAAAATTCTTAACATACATATATGATAATTAAAACGGAAACAAAGTTTTAATTTTTTTTATTCGATTAAAATTATTATTAAAATTTAAAAAAAAAATTATAATTTGTATCGCTAGTGATAAAATGTTAGACCATTTTCGGAATTCCTTCCATTGACATTGGTGACTTTTGTCACTTTGCTCGAACAGATAGTCCATATGTGTTTAAAATCAACTACACATACGTTTCGTGATCCATTACACTGCAAGAATATTTTTTTTTTTTGAAAACTTGGCTCCAATTTCCGTGATCTATACATTTTTTTGGCTTTAGGAACAGTATGTGGATTATTTCTTCTACCTAATCCAGGTTTTTAATTAACGCACAAGTTCTCCTGGTACTGACCTTTTTGTAGGACCAAGTTGGATTTTGTTGAAAAATATTTAAGCACTTCTTTCTGGTCACTCATTTTTATTAGATTAATATTATATTCAGTTGTTTGACATTTAACATAATAACTTAATAGTTTTTCGATCACACTCCTTAATAAAGAAAAGTTTTCATATCTTTTAATTGTTAAAGTAAATTGTCCTTTTCGAAAGTTTTGAACAAATTTTGTTTGACAAATTGTTTTTTTTTTAGCACAAGACAGACGGAAGGACGGACATCTTAATATCGTTTCAGAATATGGAAATTAAGGGAATTAATGATTGGATTATAAATTAAAGTCTGTAGATATCATTTTAATATAAAAATGTTTATATTATGAATTATTTTAATAATTTTTCCTTTTCCAAAGTTGTAAGAAACTTTGATAAAAAAGTTCTTTTTTTATTTTAACAAAAAGACAGACAGAAGGACATCTTCCTATTGTTTCGGAATATGGGAATTGAGTGAATGGATAAATGGATTATAAAATAAAGTCCTTAGATATCCTTATTGTAGAAAAATAACCATATTATGTATTTTTTAAGTATTTTTTTCCATTTCGAAAGTTGTAAGAAACTTTGTTTTACAATTACTTTTTTTTATTTAAACAAAAAGACAGACGGAAAGACGGACACTTTAATATCATTTCGAAATTTGGGAATTAAGTGAATTAATGATTGAATTATAAACTGAAATCCTTGTATATCCTTGTAAAATGAAAATAGTTATTTTTAGAAAATTATAAGTTTTTTTTTTTTTTAGAAAATTTTTAAATTTCACTTTTTTATTTTGACAAGGAAAGACGGACAAGATTAAACCGATTTAAATAGGAATTACTTACATTTGTTTTTGTGCTATAATAAATTAATTAGCCTTTGTTTTGTTAACATACATTCGAATTTATTTTCATTTTTAATTATACGATTTTATTTGTATTTAATTCTTAAATATAAAAACTTATTTTATGATTTTTTTTTCATATTTTATTTAAAATTTTTTTTTAAATAATTTATCTGCTTCTTCCTTAATCTAAGGTCTCATAATTATCATGGGTAATTGTGTCTTCTGTTTGCATTTCATAGAAATTTTGCTCTTTGGCCCACTGCCAAAAGGCCAATAATTGTGTTAATTCCGAATAAGTTATTGTATGTTGATTTTTTTGTATCTCTGGCAACACTGCTGTATTATTCAATTTATCAGCTCCTATATAATTAACAATTTCTTGTAGACTCTTTGGTTCTCTTATCTCATGAGGTTTAATCATATTATTTATATAAAGACTTTCATCATTTGTTGTTGTTGCTGTTACTCCCGATTCTATTAAATTATTATTGTTATTTTCTAGGGATTCAGTGGTTTTCACTACATAAGCTTCGGATTTATTTACCACAACAATAATAAAAATTTCTAATAAAATTATCAATTTTAAAATGAAATACATTTTTTTTAATTTAATTTAATTATTTTATTTATTTTTTTTCAAAAATGATTTCAATTAAATCTTGTCTTTAGCTGACAAAAGCTTTTTCACAACTAAAATAAGAAAAAATCAAATAAATTTGATTTGAAAGTAAACAAGACTAAATTATTGAAATTTTTAATTTATTTTCTCTTCTGGAGAAAAAATTTTTTAATTAAATTATTGAGTTTTTTTTTTGTGGGGAGTGGGGAGGGGGGTACAAACTTGAAAGAAAAATTATCTAAAAAAATTGTTGATGTTTTTTTTTATACCCTCCACCATTACAATTGAAATAATTTTGTCATTCTATGTGTAACGTTAAGAAAGAGTCACCCCTTTCATCAAATCATCATCGGAATCAATTTAGCTATGTCCGTCTGTCTGTTGCAGGCTCACATCCACCATAAAGCTTCCACAGATTAAGCTCTATGAAAATTGGCCTGAGTATGTGTTATAGTCCTAAAAAGTATCCTATTTAAAACAACAAAATCGGTTCAGTATATTAAAAGATATAGACCGATATCAGACACAACCTTTAATTAAGTTCAAGAAAAAACTTTCGTAAAATTGTCAATAATAAATAGATAAATTGGAATTATTAATATATATATTAAGCTTCATTATACTTCATAATATACTTCATTACTGTTTCAAAAATTATCCAAATCGGTTCAGTTAAAAACAAGTTATAGCCAACTATATAATTAATTTTATGACTGTATTATATTTAAGAAAAACTTGTATATATCGCATACGTCTGTCTGTGTATGTATGAGTGTGTATGTACGAAACATAATGTATATACTTCACACGCATTTGTGGTGGAGGGTATTGAGGATTCGAATACAGCATTCAATTTTATTTTATTACAAAAAGTTTTTTATTTATTTTTATTTACTTTGGTTTAACAATATTTTTAATTTGTAAAAAAAATATCAACTTAAATCTATAAAAATCGTTTATTTCTTATTACATTACATTTATAAACTAATTATATTTTAATTTAATTAAATAATTAATTAATTAATTTGTTTATTCAATTTCATACAAAATATTTGAACAAAAATTTCCATTCATCATTTAATTATTTTCCTCGCCATTTTGTTGATTTGCTGTTGTTGTTACAGTTTCCGTTGTTATTGTTTGTTGTACTGTTGTTGTATAGTTTTTCTTGCGGAAGGTACCCGTTCCTGAATCATCACTGGCTTGAGCTATAATCGTTGAAGAAGTACTCTGAAATGAAATTAAAAGGAAAAAATCGTGATTTTTATTATCATAAATTAGAAGGATAGACAGAAGGACGGACATGAGTACTATGATTTAGAATAGGGATTTGTGTTAAAAAAGCAGAATAATAGTTATATATAGAAATAGCTTACGATTGGTCCCTATATCCGGAAAAATAATCGTTATTAAATGAAAATATATTAAAAATTTAAAAAATGCATTTTTCACTAATTTCGCTAAACAGAATGATGGACGGAAGGACGGACAAGTTTTAATTATTTGAGAATATAGGACCATATGAAATAAAGGGTTAATTACTATATACAATGAAAGCTTTCAATTGAGCCTTAAAGAAAACTAATAATATTTTATTCTACGGAAATATATTCAATATTGTAACAGGAAATTTTTCAAATTTTTTTCATTCACAAAAATAAATGATGGACAGAAGGACGGACAAGTTTAAGTTATTTAAGATTATGGGACCACAATGAAATTGAGGTCTAATTGTTATATATATAACCATATTTATTTCACTTAAAGGAAATATTATTAATATTGTAACAAGGACTTTTACAATATTTTTTTCATACACAAACAGAATGATGGATGGAAGGAAGGACGAACAAAATTAAATTGTTTGGAAATATTTAATTGTCATGGAATTGGGGTCGATTAGTTGTATATTATTTTGTCCAAAAAGCGAAGACTATTGAAATTGGTTATGATTGGTCCATTGTTTCATATGCGCCCTAAACAAATGGATGGAATAGAATTTTTACCACATAAAAATCGTAAATATAAAACGATTTCAAAGGGATTTTGAAAAATTTCACAAGAATCGGTTCATAGATATTTTACGAGGATCGGCTTATAATTCAACATCATTCTCACGAAAAAACGCCCTAAAACGCGGAAATCTTACACATAAGTTTGTATCATAAAAATATTATGAACTTTCTTATATGGAAGAAAGGACAGAAGGACGGACGTTTTTAATTAATTTATGAATATGATAACCGGGAGATATAATGGACAAGTTGTAAATAATTAACATAGCTTGCGATCGAGGTCAATAAAAAAACTATTATTAACGTTTTATTAAAATTTTTTTCAAAGTTTCGCCGTTTTCTATTTTTAATAAAATTTTACTAAATCAAACGGAAAGACAGACGGAATGATGGACTTGTTTACATGGTTTATGAATATGAGGTCTAGGATGAATAAAGGATTAAATGTAGATTATGGTATACTTTAACGATTAATTTCAGCATGAGTTTTTGCTTTATTTAAGCCAGATTTTGTAAAAGTAGTAACTCGTGTGTTTAAATAACTTTACATGATAGAAAAGGGGGCGAAAAGACAGAAAGACGGACATGTTTAAATCGGTCTGAGTATATAAAATAGGTGAAATAAACAAGCAATCGTTGCGGAATTCAGTCGATTAGTGTTTGAATTCAATTAATTGTTTAATATTAAATTAAAATAAAAGCAAAATTTTATGATTAATTTTGCTGAATATGAACTCATCGACATTGACGAATGGACTCACGTGATTTAATTATTTCGAAATATAAAGACTATGTGAAATAACAAACTAATTATAAAAATCACTTGAGATATTCAATTAAAAGTTATTGAACTCTGTTTGAACTATTGTTTGTTAAATGTTTATTATAAAACCAAAATACGGACAGAAGGACGGACATTATTTAATTATATAAAAATATGGGAACTAGCTAGAATTAGGAACTAAATTAGTGAATCAATGAAATGGCTAACAATTGATCCGAATAACAAAATAATCACCTTTTTATTTAAAGAAATTTGTTAGATCCTTCTTCATTTCATTCCAATATTGTCATCAAACCAAAATAAGGACGGAAGGACGGAAGGACGGACATCTTTAAATCGTTTAGGATATGGGGATTTTGGTAATAAAAATTTAATGTTAAAAAAGATTAAGTGAAGTAACGATTGGTATATAATATATATCATAAATATTTTCTTATTCGTTACTAGTTTTTTCATAATCAATCACGTTTAAACTAATTAAGGTTTTTTTATGCAACAACACAATATATTTTAAAGATAAATTTGTGGGCCTTTAAAATTTGTTAATTGGATTAGGGGAAGGGGAATTTTTTTCGATAGATAGAGGCAAAAAAGTTTCCAAACAAAGAAGTTAATTAATGTTATCTAATGGATTGTTATAGTGAGAGTGTAGAGCTGCAAAATTTTGGAGAGGCATATGTGTGCAGGGGGAGTGGTAGCTCTATAGAAGACATGAAATAATGTATATCTAAAAAAAATGTTTGAGTCCACGTGTTCAGTTTCCCATATTAATTATAATCACATGTTTTTTTTTTAATCACAATTTTGAATTAGAGAGAAACGAATAGAAAATAGAAAGTGTGTAGAAATGCAAAATATAGGGGGCGTATGGATGCAGGAAATATAAATAATCAAGTATTTAAAGAATTTTCTGAGTACACAAGTTCAGTATTCAATAATAATTAAAATTACATGCTTTTTTCAATTGCGAGTGGAGAGTGAATAGGTGGGACCATATATTTTCCGAATTAATTAAAAGTTTTTTTTTCCAAAGCGGGAAGCAAACCGATTAAATTTAAATGTTTTTTTAATTTATTTTAGTTTCCTTTCATATATCCTTGTTTTTAAACACCTACTCCATTATTTGTTTCGGAAGGACTCCATGATTTCTTCTTATCCAAATCCTTAGAACCACAGCAACCCATATTTTTTATTTGTTTACTATTTTTATCACTGTTTTTTTATTTCAATATATAATTTTTTAGTTTTATTTATAACTTTAATTTCCCTTCAAATTGAAACACTTGACACTTTTTAAAGCTCTTTAACACAACTGAAATAAGTTTATATTTAATTTTAAAGAAAACTCCTCTATTCTTTACTGGTTTTGAAATCAAAAGTTATGACTTTTTTCTTTTTTTTCATGTGTTTAACGAAAAAAAAGAGTAAATTGTTTTATATTTTATTCATTTGTATATAAACACTTAAATACATACAAAAATTGGCAAAAGTATATATTTTATATATAGAAAATGTAGTCATATTTGTTTTATCAGAATAACAGCATTTTATTTTACTCAACAGACATTCGAAAAAAAAAACATGAGTAAGAATAACAATACACTAGTGTCTCCATTTGCGTTGTTAGGCAAAAAAATGTTGTACGTTCTTGCTCAGGCAAATTGTGAAGGGACTCCATCCAATAAGGGATTTCTTGATTTGACGAATCACACACTATATATTCTTAACATAACCAAACGCTTGTTCTTAGCACCACTTGTAATACAAAGAAAAGGGAATTATCCTTATTTCACGCAAATTTTCAAATCTAACGTACAAGTGATGATAAGTGTTATCAATGATGCTAAGAATGGTAATCCACAATGCTGCATTAAAAAAAATCCTGTTTCTGGCAAAGCAAATCGAACAGACGCCAATCGAGTTCAAAATATCGAACCAACGCAACTTGAAATTGCAACGTCTCAAATCGAATATTTTAAGTTCTTAAAAGGCGACGCAAGTCGGGACTGTAGTGTAAATATAAGTCATTTATTTATTTTCATATGAAACGTACTCACTTACTAACAGCTTATTTAATTGTTAAAAATTTTTGCCTGTTTCAAGGGTGGTAAATAGAAAAAAATTAACTATGTTTAAAGTAAATAATTTCAAAATATATTTATATACTTAATTTCCGTTATTGTCAAAATTTTCAACATTTCTTTTCGATAACAAATAATTTATTTGTTTTATTTAATTTTATTTTTAAAAATTTCTAAATTATTTTTTCAATAATTTAAATAGATTTTAAATAATTTTTACAAGAACAGAGAGAAAATTATATTTTTAAACATAAATTCTAGTTAGATTACACTAAAACGTTTTAAGTTTCAATTTAATTTCAATTTCCCGGAACATCCTTTTTATATTGCCGACATTTTGTATATTTTATTTTAATTATTGTTTTTGATTGTTTGTTTATGTTCTCTCATTAAGCACATTTATTATATCAAAACCATGTTATGTTTACATTTACCACATATTCTCTCTAATTTAAGTCTCTTCTGTTAATGTTTTTGTTTATGTTTTAAATGTACCGTTATTTCCATAAAGGAAAAACATTTTGTTAAATTGATAGTTTGTTGGTAAACAAGTTTCATGTTTAATTGCTCTCACTACCATTCTCTCATTTCTGTTTATGATTTTATAATACCGTTATTTGATATTTGAAAAATACTTTGTTTATGTTGATATATCAATAAACAAAATGAGTGTGATTTGTTGGTATTTATGTAATGTTGTCCTTACTGCAAACATCTCTTTAGTTACACTCACTCTCATTACCAGTCTATCATTTATGTTTACAATTTTATTATACCGTTATTTTTAATGTGGATATGATTTGTTTATACTGTTAAACCAAATCAGCGTTAGAACTATGTTTTGTTTACAAACACAGTTTATAAACATTTATAATTAAGATTATGTTTATACACATTTTGTAATGTTTATAAACTCTCACAGTGGCCCCAAACGATTTTTTTCGGAAATAATTCTGTAACTTTTAAAGCTCGATAAAAGTCCATATTGTTGGAGCTGAAATGTCTTCGGTTTGTTTTGAAGAATTCCATAATGTGATACGTCAAAGTTAATCAAATATTTTATTAGTTGTACATAAAAATTGGAAGAACCCCTAACACATCCGGTATGAAAGCAACTCGGTTAGCTTTGTGCTCGAACTATTTGGTATGAAAAGTTATAGCTAATACAGGTTTAAAACATACAAACATACAAAGTTCAAAAAGTTCCTGACTGGAACTGGAAAATAGTCTTTCTGCATAATGGACGACGAAACGTATTTTCTGGCAGATTATTCGCAACCTTCTTGTAAAAAATTTTGTGTTGATGTTTAGGACCTAAAAGCAGAAAAATTTTCCCAAAAAGTTCTTCATGTAGTAAGTAATATGCAGTTGCGACAAAAGCCTTTAATTTATTAAAACCAAAATTTACATCAAAGAATATTTAAAAAAGGGCTGCTTCTATTCAAAAGACTTCATAATGTGTCCACTTATTTTTGGCCTGTCTTGGCATCCTGCCACTATAGTATACAAGCCCTTAAGTGGTACAGGAACAATAATGTGGTATTTGTAAGAAGAGAGGCAAGTCCTCAAAACTGACAGGAGCTAGGGCCAGTGGAGAGATATTAGGTTTTAATAAAGATAATTGAAGAAAGGAGATGGACTACCTGATCGAGCAAAGCGACAGAGAGGGTTTCCGTAATATATTTTTTATAAATTGTAAGAATAATTTCAATCGAATAAAAACCTGAATATTAAGTTTATTGGTTTCGTGTGTTAAGAATTTTTCGATCTCACTTCTAATATACAAAATATATTTTGTGTAATGTTGTCCTTATTGAAAACATGTTTTCAATGCTAAACATCTTTTGTATATACATAAGTTGCCATGTAATGTTCTTTGCAACATTTAATGTTTATATACACAATTATTGTCAATTAGAGTTCGATTCAATGTTCTCATCTTTGTTTACATTATGATTCTATTTGTAAAGTTGCCATACTTTCTTTTTTCAAAATTATTTTAATAAATAATAAAATCTTATCATATTTTTTAATAATTAAATTATATTTTCTCCTTGTATGATTAAATTCTTGTCACATTGTATTATTATATATCTTTTTCATTTCTTTATTATCAGTTCAAGTGCATAAATGTATATAAACTTATTTAATAAAACTTTATTTTGTTTATTTAGGTTTTTTCGTTATTAAAATATTTATTCATATTAATCATCATTTAAGACTATAAAAAATATTTATGCTTCATTTAATATTTTTGCTTTAATAAGTCACATTTAATTTTTATGGGTTTTTAAACAATTAAAAAAATCTTTTTAAAATACAATAAATATTGAGTGTATTCATGGAGTTTTAACGGTATTTCAGGGTTAATTATAATTTTTTTTTCATTTAAACAAAATAATTAAATTCTAATCAATACATGATGAATTTTCTTCTTCTTTGTATATAAACGACAATCACAAAAATTTATAAATATATATTAAATATTGAGAGAGAGAGAGAGTTTATGCACTTAAAGTAAGGAGGAGTACAAAAAATTCAAATTTACAAATGAAAGCCGACATTTGTTGGAGTTGATTTGGGGCCCTAACTGATCAGGGATAGAATGGGTGATCCCCCTAAGTTGGCTATCTCTGGTAAGTTGACTTCTAAAAAAAAAAGAAATTTAAATCTCTAAAAAATTACACATATACACTTTTTGACACCTTTTTTGTGCTCTTGATTTAAATTTCGATATTAAATGATTTGTTTTTTAATAAATGATTGGTTTCTTTTGCCGCAAATTCATAGTGCTTTTGGGTCCTACATTTTTCTTCAATATTCCTCGAGCATCAGCGATATACAAATTTTCACCAGGAACATACGTTTCGTTATCCATTATGCAGCAAATATATTTTCAAAAAAGACTTGACTTCAATTTCCGTACTATGGTTTTGACCTCTAAATTTGAGCAGCGTTTCTGTCAGGAAGTTTCTGAGCCTCATATGTTTTTTACCTGCATTAGCTTAAATTTTTCGTATCAAATAGACCGAACACTGGGATGAGCATGTCCTTTAGAAACATTATTTGGGGCATTCCTTTATCTGAACCAGACAGTTTGGCGGCAGACTTTTATACGTTTAACCAACTTGTTGTAGGAACAAGTTTGATTTTGTTAAAAATATTTAATAATTTAGGTTAAGTACTCACTTCTTTCTTGTCACTAATTTTAATCAGATTAACAATTTATTCATTTGTTTGACATTAAACTAATAATAACTGACATGTTTTACAAAGGTAACATGATAAAAAAAACAAATTATACTTGGGTTAAAATTTTTTAATGAAAAATAAGAATTTTTCGATTTTCCATACCAGAAATCAACCCAGGAAAACCTCATCTCTTACCATGGGAAATTTTATTTATATATATCTTACGGTTCCAAGGTTATAGAATTATTTCCAAAAAATTATTTGCAACCTCTGCTTGAAACATTGAAATAATTTAAAAAGAGAAAGATTCTCAGATTGATTTGTTTACAAATAATAAGAAAAACACTAGTTTATTGTTTATATTCTTATCACTAATGTTGCCAATAACAACAAAATCGTATGTTATTATATGCGTTTCAAAAGAGAGCCAATAAAATAATATGGAGACTTTTTATTACATATAAAAATAAACATGTGTTTTATATTTAACACAAACAACGGTGTGCAAAAAAGATTATAAAGTTTTTATTTACATTTATAATTACCGTTACTTTTGCGTGTTGTAAAGGTTGTTTGAAACATCATAACGTCCTTAATAAAAACATGAGAGTGGGTGAGAGAGACACATTTGTTTTCTTAATAACAGTTTACGTTAGTTTTTTTTATATCGATGGTTAATAACATCTCTTCTCAAATAAAAGAAGAGAGAGAGAGAGAAGCATTTGTTTACAAATAATAATATTAGTGGTTTTTCAGCTTTTGATTAATATGACAATTATGACACTTTTGTTTACAAACAGTAATTAACGTGAGATTGTTTATTTTCTTATTCAAATGTTGCCAATAACATGATGAGAAATTAAGAATGACAAAAGACTGTTTACAAATGTTAATTTGGTTCTTAGCATATTAAAACAATGTTGTCAATGAGTGTTATAAAAGGAAAAAGCGCCGAAATTATTATTTTTATTAAGACTTGTTTATTTTATTTATAAAATTATAAAGTGGTTTTTATAAAGAATTTTATTTTTAAATTAAACTTATTAATGTTTAAAAAAAATATTATTCTAATATTTAACCACCTAAACATGATTTATATTATCTATATATTATTTTTATGAATCTCTTTTGACATATCATTAAAACGATTATTTTCAAATATATTTAATTTTAAATCGATTTTCGGCAACGATATTGTTTCAAATGAAGCGCGGGACGATTTAGATGCTTTACGTTGCAGGCTAGAAGGTTTCTGGAAAATTCAAAATATTTAAAAACTTTAAGAAATTAAGTTCTTTTTATTCTGAATTTTCAATTACTTGCACTGGTATTTGTTCTATAGGTTCCCAGGTTTCAAAAATATTATTTGTTATACCACCCACCGTAGAAATAGGTGAATTAGGTAAATCCAATTGTTCTTCAGTTTTAGCACAACAGCAGCAACAACAAATACAACGTTTAAACATATTTTTAATTATTATTTTTTATCAATTAATAGTTATTTAACAAAATTTATTTTTTGCACTTTTCGTTAATGTTTAAATGACAAGTGTTTGTTATAGACTTGTTTTTCTTATCATTAATGAACCGAGTAAAACTTTTATTTGGTATTGAACACATATTAAAGATAAAAATATATTATATATTATTCATAATGGTCTTTTATTTTTATTAGAATTAAATTACAAATTATTAATAATCAAAAACATACGTTTTCTATAATAATTGTGGTCATCTTTTTTACTATTCACAGATACAATCTGGCCAACGTTACTCGAAAGATGATGTTATACGTGCTATACTTAGCGCCATATCACCCGACATTTTTATCCCGCATTATTGGCGTACCGAAAAGAATTGTGTGGTATTTTTCGTAGATGATTATGCTATAGCCCAACGTTTACAACAAATTGAACGTAGTGTTCAAATGTCCGATGGTTATCGTTTATTTATACGTGTTAGGGCCAGTTGCCCTATTGTATCGGTGGATGACGAGTTCAAGGAGAAAATGAAATTAGTTATGGCTAAAAGATATAATCCTCATACTAAAGCTTTGGATTTAACAAAATTCCATGCAGATCCTGATTTTCGTAATATGTTTGTGGGACTATTTCGTACACCCGTCATGTCGGCCGCTTTGGATATTATCCAGAAAAATATACCCGATTTGGAGGCTTTAAATTTAAATGAAAATAATATTGCCTCCATGGAAAGTTTTAAAAATATTGAGCAAAGATTGCCCCATCTAAAGATTTTATATTTGGCTAATAATAGTGTAAGTATTTATGTTTTAATTATATTTGAAATCTCTTTTAAATATCTTCCTTATATTTTAGATTCCCTCTTTGGCTCATTTATTGGTTTTGCGTAATGTTCCCATAGTGGATTTGGTGTTGAAAAATAATCCTTTACGTCAACGTTATAAAGATCATGCCCTTTATGTCAGGTATCAGAATGTGTTTAAAATTTAATTTATTTTAACTGTTTTAGCGTTTATGTGTAATAATGCTGTTTATCTTCCTGAATATTCCCTATCAAGGGGATTTGGCAAACATCAGTTATTCTTCTTTAAAGAGTTTATGGCAGTTTGGGACGTTAACATCTTAAACTGTGGAAAAGGAAGAAATGTATTGGTGATAATTTATAATTAAGAAAATGTTAACACTTTCTTAAAAGAAAATTAATGTAAAAGAAATTTTAAGAATTGAATTTCGATTTTTAAGGTTTGAAATATCAAAAAATTCAAATTCTTATAGGAGTTTTTTGCTGGTGGCGTTTATATAGCAATTCAAGCGTTTGAACTGTCAATATGGCAGCTCTAATACACAATGTCAGTTAAACTCAAGAGAGTAAAGCAAACTAACGGTTACATGTAAATGACAACTCTGTTATTGTTAGAAAAAAAATAAGTGCGTCATTTAAGCGATTTTTTCTTGGAGATTTTTAATGTCTCCTGTAGTCTATTTATATAGACTGATAATTTAGCTTAAAAAGGATATTTGACTTTATTTAGAATGACATTATGAAATTATGAAGAAATAATGAAAAAAATATTCAGGAATTAAAAATTTACTTCGCGATTGAAAAAATAAACTCGCATGGGAAGAATTGAAATTGCGAATGAAAAATTTTATCTACGAAAGAAAATATCTATTCGCAAATGGAAAATTTAATTCATTAAAAAATTTAATTAGCTATTGAAACGGTGAATGAAAAATTTAGGGAAAGAAAAATTCTGTTACCGAATGGAAACCCAATTTTAATAAAACTTTTTCATTTTGATTTAATTTGCGAATGATAAATTAAGCAAAAACTTAAAAGGCGAATGAAAAACTCAATGCAGCAAAGAAAATTTTATTTAGTAAATGGAGAATTCAATTCAGGAATGAATTGAATTAGCGATTGACACAATCAATCAGTTTGGAGTATAAAATTCACTTCCGGATTGAATCGAGAATGAAAAACTTTATCAGGAAAAAAATCAATTGTCTAGTGAAAAAACTAATTGAAGAAGAACTTAAATCGGGAATGAAAAATTTAATTTAGTAAAGAAAAATTCGATTCATGAATAAAAAATATTTAATTCAGAATCGAAAAACTCACTTCAAGATTTAAAATTTAATTCGCGAAGGAGGAAAGTAAAATTCAATTGACGAATGAAAAAAGCTTTTAAAAGAATTTGAAAGAAATTGATTAAAATATGTATTTCAGGAAAAAGAATTTACTTGGTGAATGCAAAACTCATTTTAAGAAACAAAAATTCAGTTAACGTATGAAAATTTTTATTCAATAAAGAAAAATTCACTTTGCGATTGAAAAATGAATTTATGAAGGAAGAACTTAAATCGCGAATAGAAAATTTAATTCAGGAAAGAAAAAATTAGTTCGCGAAAAAAAAAAATAACTTTTAAACTTTAGAATAAACAAATAATTGAATTTTACTAAATTTTTTCAATTCAGGTTTTATTCAAAAACTATTTAGAAAGCAAATACATTTTGTAAGAAATTAATAATAATTAAAATAAAATTTTAAAGATTATAAATAATTATAAAAAGCTAAAGGGGTTTTAAAAAAGAAAAGAGTGATAAAAAAATAATAAAAAAGGAAAAAAAGTGATACAAAATAAAAACAAGAAAAAAATAAACAATAAATAAAAAAAGAAGAATATAAATAAAATGGCACTAAACTTTGCTGTTTAAATAGTACGTAGTTATTTTTCAAAATTTCTTTAACCTGATATTAAAGGTTTCAAAATAAAAACTTTTGTGATTATTTCATTTTTATAAAAATCACTTCAAAAAAAGGAGCTTCTTAAGAAACTCTTCCCATAATACAAAAATAAAATCGTCTTCTAAATTTAAGCCTTATTTACGAAAAACGCTTAATATTTATTGCACTCAACGCTACAAAAAAAAAGGTCTTCAAAATAGTTAAAAATGGGGTGAAAAGCTATAATAAAGGATAATATGCCTTTAACGATACATAGTTAAAAACCCTTTAAATTAACTTGAGACCTTAAAACTTCATTCATATGATGTTATGGGAAATGCATTTATTTAAAAGCGTTTAAAGGCTCTGCGAAAGAATTTAATTTAATAATAAAAATAATTATATAAAACAATAAAAAGTTTGGCTTTTTTTGGACCTGGGTGGGATTGTTTTTTCAAATGGTGTTAAATACAAAATCGGTTTTGGGAAAAACCAAAATTTTGTAATAAAACACCAAAAAAAGCAGCTTAAAAAAGCAAACTTAATAATTTACTAAAGAAATAATTTACTAAATTTAATAATAAAATATTGAATTATAAAGATAAATTAATAGAAAATAAAAATAAATTATTACAAAAGTTTATTTAATTTTTTCATTAACTAAAAGGAAAAAGAATTTAAATAAGAAAATAAAAAGTTTATTGCTGTTTTCGGAGAAAAGTTAAAAAAATTAAAAAAAATAAAGAAAAAAAGAAAATTTATAAAAATATAAAAAAGAAGAAAAAAATATAAAACAAAAAATATATAAAAAAGAAACCCTAAAATAAACAACAAACAAGTCTAAATAACAAAAAAATTGACACTCGCTCTCTCTCTCCCTTAAGTAGTAAGAAAAAAACGCCACATTGTTTTATTGTTATTTGGCAACTTTTTGGAGAGTTACCAGAGTTGCTTTGTATACAATAAATAACGTTGTTTATTAAAGCAAATTTAGCGTTTTTTTAAGAGACATTTTAAGATGTTTTCAAATCAATATAATAAAAATGTTAAAATTAATGAAAATATATACGTTTTTTGTTAATAATTTAGAATTTTTGTTGTTAATTTTAGAGCCCCGTAAAAAAAAAACCTTTTTAGCTTTTGAAATATTTTCTGAAATAAGAGAAACGATTGAAGTATTATTTTTTCTCATCAATAAAAAGTTTAAAACAAAATTTATTTGCTTTTTCAATAGTTAAAATTGATGACATTAATTATATAAAATAAAACCTAAAAAAATAATTAGAAAATATCAGATTTTTTTCATATTTTTCAAAAGAAAAATTAAGAATACAGTAGACTCTCAAAAATTAGCATCACTTTGTATCTGTAGTAATTCTAATTTTAATATGTTTTAATTTCTGGACATTTTTTTTACTTTTATAAAAATTTAAAATATTTAAAATATGACGCTACAAAATGTCACTTTAAGAATTGGGAATAAAGATTAATATCGGCTTAATTAAACTTAAGCTTTATTATTAAAATCAATGGAGACATTGTCAATAGAATTTTCGATTGTATTTTTCTATTTATGGAATTGTTATAGGAATTATTTCCCCTTTTTGTATTTATATCACGAAGTAAAAATCTATTTATGACTTTAATGAATGAAAATGTCTAGAAATTAGAAACAAATGTGCTAATTGATTTAATTTATTGAAATAAATAGTTTTAACTTCAGAACAGTTTTAAATTTGTGAGAGTTCTAATTCTTGAGATTCTACGGTACATGATTTTACTTTAAATTAAAGGCATAAATATCAAATTCGCGAATTAAAATGTGTTTTAAAACAGAAAATTTTAATCATTAAAAAAATATATTTTAAAACAAAAAAGAAGAAAAAGCGATTTTAAATAAAATTCGCGAAACATTTGAACAGAATTTAATTGTTAGAAAAAAATTTAAAAAAAATTTAAAAATAACAATTTTAAGAATGAGGAGATCCAATTAATCTTATAAGACTTAATTTAAGAGCAAATTTATATTAAATTCAGGAAAAAAAATTAAAAAACGCCAAAAAATATTGTGAAAAATTTTGGAAATTGTATGGAATTTTTATCATTTTTAATTTATAGTTGAAAACACAGGGAAGAGTTTTCAGACAATATTTAATTTAGGAAAAATCTATAAATAAAATTCAAGAAAAAAATTAAAAAAAACTTTTTAAATTTGCATCCAAAAAATATTTGAAAATTTTTTTCTAATTCAAATTCTTTGTAGGATTTGAAATTATTAATTATTTCAATTGCTGAATCTAATAAAAGTTTCGTTAAATTACAAAATATTGAGTGGGAACAGTTTTGAAATTAATAAAAGATTATTTTATAGAAAAGATTCCTAAACAAGTTCAAAGGGGAGAGTTTTCAAAATATTGGGAACAGTTGTAATATTTATAATATGAAAGAAGTGGGAAAAGTTTTAAAAAAGGATTTAAAGAAGCAGTTTATAGACTCCCCTAGAGGCCAGTTTTTAGCCTCCTGTAGAGACCAGTTTATGGTTTCCTGTAGAGACCTGTTTACAGTCTCCTCTAAAGACCGGTTTATAGTCTCCTCTAGAGACTAGTTCATAGACCCTAGACGAGAATATTGTTTTTTTTTTTTAATTTTAGGTTTTAAAATATTATTTTTTTTAATTACGAATAGTAAAGTAGAATATAATTTTCTTTTATTATTTTAAATAGTTGAACTATTTTTAAAGTTCAGTTTTAAAATTTAATTTGATTACTAAAAAATTTATTTTAATTTATTTTTAATTTCTCTTTTTTTAATAAATTTTATTCTTATATAATTTAATGTTATTTTTATAAAAATTTAATTAATTTTATCTTCATGCAATTTTAATCAAAATATTTTATATTCATCACAAAAAAAATCCAATTCAACACATATTTAATTCACAGTGAAGTACGACGTAAATTTCCAAAAATCGTAAAATTGGTAAGTTAAAAATGAATTTTTCTTCAAATTATTTTTTTTTTAAACCAAAATTTCATTTAAAATTTTAATCCTGAAAGGATGGTGAAGAATTGGAACCACAAATCTTATTCGATGTGAATGATTCTTCAACTTTGCCCAAATCACAGGCATCATTTTTATGTGATGCCTCTGGTGCAGATATAATAAGACAATTTTTGGAACAATATTTTATGATTTTTGATAGTGATAATCGTCAGCCTTTATTGGATGCATATCATGAACAGGCCATGATGTCTATATCAGTGCCGCCAGCTAGTCAAGCGGGCAGGTTAGTGCAATTTAAATTTCAATACTTTTTCAAATCCTCTTTATCCTCTTTAATTCTTTAAATATATTTCCGTGTAGATTGCAATCATTTTGGAAATTTAATCGCAATTTCCGTCGTATTGTTAATAATGAGGATGTGAGTAAAATTCGCCAATTAAAAGTGGGTCGCTTGGCAGTTGTCTCCACTTTAGCGGAATGGCCTAAAACACAACATGATCCTCAATCGTTTTCAGTGGACTTGACTTTATTTACGGTGAGTTTTTAAGCCGAAATAATAATTATTAAGAAATTTTAATTAATTTTTTTTTATTGCAGCCCAAATTAATTGCTTTCACCGTGGCTGGTTTATTTAAAGAATTTGAAAATTCTACCTCATCCAGCGGTGATATACGCTATTTCCAACGTCAATTTGTTATAGTACCCGCTGGCGGTGGTTTTTGTATACGTAATGAAATGATTTTAGTAACAAGTGCTACTGGAGCGCAGGCACGCACATTCCTTAAACCTCCTGCTGCCGCCACAAATTCTCCAGCAGCTGGTACTGCTTCTGCCGCTACAGCTGGCAGTTTACAAAGTCGTTTACAAATGAATCAACCAACGGTAAGTTTTAATTTTAACAAGTTACCGAATCTATACCGAATCCTCAATAACCTTGGCCACATATGCTCACACATACAATTACAATGTTTGTCTTAACTATAATACTGGAGCATAAAATTAGTTATATTTTTGGCTATAACTGAACCGATTTTGAATATTTTTTTTGTAATGGTAATGAAGTACACACAACTTAATTTTACGGCAAAATTTCATTCTAATTTGTCGTTTAATAATTGATAATTTAACGAATGTTCTTTGCTTGATCTGAGAGGTTTCCCCAGATATCGGTCTATAACATTTAATATACGGAACCGATTCTGCTGGCTTAAAAGAGGAATCTTCTCAGGACTACAGAAAATACTCAGGCCAATTTTCATTGAGCTGTATTAATTATTATAGATGTAAGACAGACGATCATAGCTAAATCGACTCAGATTTTGATTCTATGTAAGAATATATATACCTTATGGGATCTCAGGTGATTCCTGAGATCCCATAACACACACCGAATAACAAATATACCTCCTGTAATAATAATACATATATATTTTTTTCTGTTTTGTTTTAGACATCTGCTGCTGCTTTGGTGGCTCAACCAGCAGCTCCTGCTGCCGTACCTCCACAACCAGACGAATCTATGAAAATACAAATGGTTCAAGCCATGAGTGTTCAAAGTAATATGAATTTAGAATGGAGCAGAAAGTAGGTTTTTCATCATTTTTTGTTTTTTTAATTCATTTTTAATTTAATTTATTCTTTTTGTTCATCAGATGTTTGGAGGAAACAAATTGGGATTATAATCATGCTGCCTTTGTGTTTGATAAATTACACAAAGAGTGTAAAATACCGCCTGAAGCTTTCATTAAATAGATTCTCCTTTTTGCTAAACAATTTTGGTTTTTTTATTTTAATTTTCCCCAAAATATTTACTTAAGAATTTATATATAAAAAAATATTAATTTTTTTAATATAAAGAAGAAGAAGAAGAAAAAAATTAGTTTAATTGAAATACTTCCGCCTGAAATCTTTATTTTTGCAACATATCCCTTCACTTATAATGGCAAATATATCTATATATTATTATTATTTTATTATTATATTCCTAATCATCTAGACTTGGTTTTTTTGCTTTAAAAATATTTAATTATTTTTATATATTTAAAAGAAACCGTTTCAAAACTCTTGCTTAGTTTTATTTTTAACTTGATTGTAGCTTTTTTTTAAATAATAATTAATAATTGTTATAAATTTAACCTTTTTTATCAAAAAAGAAAACTTTAATTGTTTGAAAATATTTTTGAACAAAAGAAAATTTTTGTAAATAATTTGTAATGTTAATTTTTTTATATAAAATTTTTTAAAATTTTCTTCTAACTTTAAGTAATTTTTTCTAAATCAAAAATTAATAAAACAAAAGAATAGAAGAGAAAAGAATGATGCTAAATATAAATAAAACTTTAAAGTAAATAATAAAATATAAAAATAGTTTTTAAGTAAAAAAAAAATAATTAAATAAAAATAATTATATTTAAACTGTAAAAGAGGAAAATAAAAAACGTGTTTTATTTATATTTAAAAAGAATATAGAGACTAGTTGATAGTCTCGTCTAGAGACTAGTTGTTAGTCTCGTCTAGAAACTAGTTGTTAGTCTCGTCTAGAGACTAGTTGTTAGTCTCGTCTAGAGACTAGTTGTTAGTCTCGTCTAGAGACTAGTTGTTAGTCTCGTCTAGAGACTAGTTGTTAGTCTCGTCTAGAGACTAGTTGTTAGTCTCGTCTAGAGACTAGTTGTTAGTCTCGTCTAGAGACTAGTTGTTAGTCTCGTCTAGAGACTAGTTGTTAGTCTCGTCTAGAGACTAGTTGTTAGTCTCGTCTAGAGATAAAAATTAATAATTTTGTAGTCTTGTCTGGATAGTTATCAGTTTTGTCTAGAGGCTAGTTTAGAGACTTGTTTGTTTCATCATATTTATATCCTCATCGAAAAACTATATTATAGCCTTATCTATATACTATTTTTATTCTCATATATAAATTTTTTATGTATATAATATCGAAGTATCTTTCCGTAACATGTTCATTTTCATAAAAATATCGAATATATTAAAGGTCTTAAACCTTTAGAATTCTTTACAACATTTCACAATTGTGAAAAATTTGTTTATTTCAACACAAATCGAGTTTTCACTTCCATTTTAATTAATCACCACTAACATTAAAACAAAACATTTTACCTGAAAATTTCTCTAACTGTATTTTTCCGTTTTCCATCTGGCATCTCACCATTTTGTTAATATTAAACAAATGACATGACAGCTACAATAAATGACAGTTTATGAAGAGAACAGCAGCAACAACGTATTTATTTCAACACAAACACGTGCACTATTTGAAATCTCATTGAAATTAGTGCATTTTTATTAAAGAAATTTTAGAAAATAATTAATAAATTATAGAAATTATTAAAGTAAAATTTAGTTAAATAAACAAAAAACATACACACACAAAATGGGTAAAAAGTCCAAAGTAGGAAAAGCCCGTAAAGATAAGTTTTATCAATTGGCCAAAGAAACGGGTAAAATGAAAAAAATGTGCTTTATTTTAATTTTCCCTTAATTAATTATTTTTCTATATTTTTTGAAAGGTTTTCGTTCTCGTGCCGCTTTTAAATTGATTCAGTTGAATCGTAAGTTCGGCTTCCTTCAACAGTCACAAGTATGTATAGATTTGTGTGCTGCTCCTGGTGGTTGGATGCAGGTGGCCAAACAGAATATGCCTGTATCAAGTATTGTCATAGGTGTAGATTTGTTTCCCATAAGAGCTATTCCTGGCTGCATAAGTTTGGTAGAGGATATTACCACCGATAAATGTAGAACGTCTTTGACTAAGGAGTTGCAAGGCTGGAAAGCAGATGTGGTATTGCATGATGGTGCTCCCAATGTGGGTCGTAATTGGCTGCATGATGCCTATCAACAAATCTGCTTAACTTTAATGTCTTTAAAATTGGCCACAGAATTCTTAAGAGGTGGCGGTTGGTTTGTTACCAAAGTTTTCAGATCTAAGGATTACAATGCTTTGTTGTGGGTTTTGAAGCAATTATTTAAAAAGGTGCACGCCACCAAACCTAGTGCTTCACGTAAAGAATCTGCAGAAATTTTCGTAGTTTGTCAAGGTTATTTGGCTCCTGATCGTATAGATCCGAAATTATTAGATTCCAAATATGTGTTTGAGGAATTGGACTTGGAGGGAGGCAAAAAACCCAGTCTATTGCATCCAGAAAAGCAAAAACGTATTAAAGCAGAAGGTTATACTGAGCAAGATATTGCTCTGAGGAATGATTTATTGGCCTCTGAATTCATGCAGGCCGAAAATGGTTTGTCCGCCTTGCAAGGTATAGGATCCATTAAAATCGATGATGAGAGAATTGCCAATCATCCCAAAACTACCCAGGAAATTTTAGAATGTTGTAAAGATATTAAGGTTTTAGGCCGCAAAGATATAAAGGGTTTATTGGCCTGGTGGAAAGTTATACGTGAAGAATTTTTCAAACCCGAAGAAAAGGATACCGAAGTTATAGAAGAAGATGAGGCCCCCAAACGTCCCTTAACACAGGAAGAAATTGAAGATATGGAAGATGAGGAATTACAAAAACAGATAGCCAATCTGGCAGAAGAAGAACAAAAGGAGTTGAAACGTAAGCGCAAGAAAATGTTGAAAGAGAAAGCAAAACTGCAAGAGAAAATGAATTTAAATATGGTCATCAAGGGAGATGATGGACCTCAAGAAGAGGCCGATCAAGAAATATTTGATTTAAAAATGGTTAAAACTCAAGAGGAACTAGATCAAATGCTAGATGTTACACCTGACTTTGATGTGGAAGGAGAACAACCTGATATACCCAAGTTGCCTAAATATAAAAAGTGAGTTAATTACGAACACAAAAGTCTTGGAATTTAAATCTAACTAACGATATTTTCTCTTTACTTTAGATACGATAAAGATGATAAACGCATGGATGATGATGCCAACTATGAAAATGATGATGAACCCGATGTATCGGAAGATGAAGAAAGTGAAAGTGATTTGGACAAACAAGGTCTAGGCTTAAGTGATGATGAGGATTTAGAGGAAACCAATAAAAAGGCGAAAGCTAAAAAGAAAAAGCCCGAACATCCTCTAATCAAATCAGGAGATTTTCGTGATAAAGATACCAAACGTCAACAACGTGTCCAATTGTGGTATGAAAAAGAAAATTTACAAAATATTGATAGTGAAGATGATGAAGATTTCGATTTGGACCGTTTGGCTAATGTTTACAAAAGCAAAGGTGTAGCTGTATTGGGTGAAACCCAAGAAAACGGTGACACAAATGTGGTATTGGGTAAAAAAGCCAAAAGACGTTTAAGGCATGACATCAAAAAAGAATCTTCTTCCGAATCCTCTAGTGATTCCTCCGATGAAGAAATTGAAGAGAATGAAGAAGATGGTAAAGCAGCTGGTGATATGTCTAAAGAGCCTAAAGCTAAAAAAATACGTTTAACCGAAGAAGAATTAGCTCTAGGAGCTATGATGATTAAGGGTAAAAAGACTCGTCGTGATTTAATAGATGGTGCTTGGAATCGCTATGCTTTTAATGATGAAAATTTACCTTCTTGGTTTGTGCAAGATGAAGATGTGCATATGCGTAAACCTGTGCCAGTGCCTAAAGAATTAACCGAAGAATATCAACGTAAAGTACAAGAGCTCAATGTACGACCCATTAAGAAGGTTATGGAGGCCAAGGCCCGCAAACGTAGACGTGCTGTCAAACGTTTGGCCAAGGCCAAGAAACAAGCTGAAAAGATTATGGAAAATGCTGATTCCACTGCCCAGGAGAAAGCCAGACAAATTAAGAAAATCTATAAAAAGGCCCAAGAGAAAAAGAAAGAAGTTACATATGTGGTGGCTAAGAAACATCAAACTGGTAGACGTGCTAAACGTCCTGCTGGCGTTAAGGGACGTTATAAGGTGGTGGATCCACGTGAAAAGAAAGATAAACGTGCTTTGGCCGCCAAGAGTAAGAGAGATAAACGTAAAGGTAAAGGCAAGGGAAGAAAATAAAGAGTCCTTATAGGAATCCTTTACAATCTTAGCTGTTAATAGTGTAAGTTTTAACAAATGTTTATGTATATTTAAAGTGAAGAAATATATAAAATTTTTTACAAAATTCCTGAGAGAAAAGAAAGGAGTTTGCATAATTTATAATTAAATTTTGTTCTCAATAAAAAAGATTACGTTAATTCATGAAAAATCTCAAGAATTGAAAATCAAAATTGTTCTTAATTAAAATCCATTAATTAGGGATAGTTTAACGTAGTACGGGTTGGTTGTAAATTCTTTTTGGGTAGAACAAACGAACTTGAAACAAGATTACGACACCGGATACGAATAGAGGGAACTGATAGAATCTGGCTACTTGGGGGCGGGTGCAACAGAATGTCTGTGATGTATTTCATTGGTCTGAAGAGTTCATTGTTATATCTATGTAAAGAGACTGGAGAAAAATCCTTCAGTATCTGATTGACTCTCTTATAAGCCATCCTAAGCTGACTTTTTAAGTATGGAGTACATAAGCTTCCTTAGAAGGATTTTATTGAAATTATTTCCAAGTTCATTTAAACGTTATTCGAGGTGTTTGTTGTCATTAGTACCAATTAAAGACCTTCAATTATAAGCTTTAATTGGAGGTCTTTATTTGTATGTCTGTATTGGCTTATATGTTGTGGATCAATGGGTTTTTTTTAGCTTCCTCGCATTTGTTAATAGTTGAGATTTTTGGTTTAAAGTGTAAAACAAATTAAACGTTATTTTTAAAATTCAGTTAAATTAATAATTCTTTTCAGGTTTTTCTTTATTATTTATTAGTTTTCTTGTTTAGTTTGATTTATTATTTAATGTTTAAAGAAATAAATAAATTTTTATTCGTTTTCTTTTTAATGATTTCTTCACAATAATTTGGCCAACAAAATTATAAGTTTGACTTTACAAAAACAATTCGAAGTACATACAATAAATATAGAAGGGAGTTAAGGAGGGAATAAAGCAGCTTATTTAATTGTGGTAACGGAGGTATCACAGTACAACTCAAAGATTTATTTTATATATAATTTTTGTTATACGAAAAGATCAAACGAATATAAATGACTTTAAAATAGAGATTTTTGTTCGAATATACAAAGAGAGCCTGGAAGTTGCTTTGAAAAAACATTGTTCTAAATATAAATTACAACAAATTCAATATTATTTGATGTTAATTTAATCTACCGACTGGCGTCCCACACTATTGACATCTAAATCACTAGCTGAGCTTAAGCTAGGTGATATCGTAGTTGAATTCGATAACATGCCACGATCTAAATTATAATATTGTACAACTTTAGCAGGAGGACGATTTGAAATAACTTCAGTGATTTGTGTAACAATCCATTTGGTTAATTTTATAACAGCTATATGGGCAGCAAACTGTAATATAATGGCACCAAAACCTTTATATAGACCCGAAAACCTTCTGAAGCTACTGTGGTACGATAACAATCCATGGCACCTTGGTAGTTAGTTAAAATAGGCACCACTGCATAACCATTGTCGAGATTATCGATTATGGTACGTGTACCCTGTAGTTGTATACGATGTAATATGGTTTCCAAAGGATAGAAAATAACTTCTGTTGTCAACATAGAAATAAGATTCGAATAAACTTCAACATTTTGATTTTCCAAAGAGTCATCTTTAAATTTAGCACCCTTACGTTCCTGGGCCTGTTGTATGCGACGACGCATTATGCGTGAAGACAAACCCTTAATAACCAAACTTTTGGAAGGATTCAGAAAATTAAGAAAGAACTAGTTAAATGAAAAAATATATTAAAAAAAACTTACCTAAATAAATATTTTGTGATGCCCACAGATACTGTGGGACCAATTAAAGCCCATACAGGCAACATGCGCCCCTTTTGAGGATATTTCCAATATAATAAACGTAAACTACCCTCGCGGAAAACGTCAAACAAACCTGGCTTTTCGCTGGCAATATCACTTTGCACACTTTCCACCAAAGAGGCGGCATAAAAAGGCATTACCAAAGCAATGCTAATGCTGTTTGTAACAATTCAGAAAACAATATTAAAAAATAAATAAACTTTTCAATAAAATAAAAGAAATTTATTACCTTTTTAAAATAATATGTTGGCCAAACCTTTTCAAAGATGTACGATTATCCACTTCCCTAAAAAGACAATACAATACTCTTGCCTTAACTATCAGTTATATACTTTCTTTTACTTACTTGGGCCAAGTGGTTAATTTTGAGAGTACATCATCCATAGCCAAAGACATGCCTCTGACCAGTAAACAACTGCCCAAACCCTTCCATAGTGTGGTAACACCCTGGCGTCTATGCAAGTGTATTATAGAGGGTATTAAAGCAAAAGGATGTAAATGATATCTGTAATAAAAATATATATTTTAAAATAATGTATAATTAAACATTTTTCGGGTTAAAAAACAACCTTTGTGAAGCATTATATACTTGACATTGTCTTCTCAATACAATAAAGGGATGACTGAGTAAATTTTCCGTAACCAAACTAACCCATTGTACACCAATGCCCAAATATTTACGTATGGAAATTTCTAAAAAAAGGGGAGCAAATAAAAAAGTGAAAACAAATTCAGGAGTTAAATGGTTAAAATCTGAAAATTTTAAAATTAGTTTTTTTGTTAATTGAAGTTTACACACATACACCATATTGTTAGTTGTAAATCGTAACTACCAACAATTTTGAATGACCCTCGTATAAATTGATTTTCTTCTAATATTTTTGTAGAAATTGTGCGTTTTAAAAAAAATTTATATAAAGGCAGGAAGAAATTATGAGCATCGTCAAATTTCGTACAGGATTTGAGCCCTTTAACGTGATATTTGGAAGGGAGATTGTATGAGACCTATGAGAAAAAATGGACCGATCTTCTTGCTTTTAGATAATAATGACACATGTAAAATGTTACCAAGAAATCTGTGATATTGTGACCGGTATTTTGTACACAAGGTTATATGGTTTGTCAGCGAATCAGACGGACGAACATCGTTAAATCTACTCAGAACGTCGAACGGTATACTTAAGTGTTTGAAGCAAGTTTTTTATCCATTACAACTTTTGCACAAACGTAATAATACCCCCACACCTGCAGTGGTGTAGGGTAGTGATTTGTTTTATTTACCGATAATTTTACCAGATTAAAAAAATAAATATTTTATTAATAGAATAAAATAATCGATTCAGTTACTGGTGTAGGGTATATAGTGAAGATGGTAAAGAAAAAGTGAGAGCAGAATTAAATTTTGATATTTTACATACAAATCCGAGAAAATATATATTTAGCATATAAGAAATGATTTCTACCCTTATCCAATATTAAAAATTTTAGAAAAATACCAACATGCAATTAGTTTCTTATAATTTTTCATTATATAAAACATACTTTTTGTTTGGGGAAAATTAAAAATATTCATAATTTGTGGCTCAGGAACTTCTAAGGTTTTTGGTGGGACAACAAAACAAAAACATAAAATTGCAATAATATAATAAAAAATAAAACATAAAAACTTATCAGAACCAAAAAAAATCTTACTTACCATCTTCTTGACTTTCGTAGTAATTTTCCAAAACTCTATGCTTATCTAAAGGCAATGATAAATCTCTTTCAGAATTAACCGTTTTCATGCCAGCTAGCATACCATCCTGAACACTTCTTAAACTATCCAAATAAGCTTGATAATCCACATCATTTGTTTGAAATCTTTTTGGAAATCAGCATTAGAAGTTGTTACTATTTTGTTCAAATGAAAATACATACTGCATTTGTGGTGACCTTTGTATTTCTATAGCTGACATACTCCGGGGATCTACTGGTGTGTTGGTACTAAAGATATTACGTGGTCTCACCGGTCGCCCATCCAAATTATCTGTTTCATCATCTTCATCTCTAAGATGTCGTTGATTGGTGGCGTACCTTAAAGATTAGAAATAATAATACCATATTAACTTATTTGTATAGACCTTTTAAAGAAAAAAATTTGCTTCCTTATTTATAATTATTGCTTTTGCCTACATTAAAGTTGAATAATTATTCATGCCAGCCATGTCAGGTTGCTAAATTTAATTTTGGGGTTTTTATTTAAACAACTGTATTTATTTGCTTTAGTTTTGTGATAATCTTACATCAAGCCTGTTTTATTTTAATTATAATAAATATTACTTAAAATATTTATTGTACAGGCTTTATTAAAACGATTTTATTATTTTGTAAAAATCTCCACCAAAAAAATATATAAAAATTCTATTGCTATTTTTCTTATTGCAAATTGTCAGAAAAATGTCAATCAAACTAAGGTGGCCATTATCAAAGTAAATGTAAACAAAAACATTGACACATAAAAAATGCAGCTCTGTTCTGCTATCAATATTCGGTTGAAACGGCAACTATTTTCTAAACATTGATTATGGACAAATAATAGTCCAAAGGCTATAGCAAAATTGAAAATCCCTTCCATTTTATGTAAATTGCGTGAAATTAAGTATTTATATTAAGATAAGGTCATAAAAATAACTCAAACGTTAGCACTGCACAGGACCTATATAAAAGCTGAGTGGCATGAAAAGGTCAGCAAATATCAGTTCGGAAATAAATATATTTTGATTGAAAACAAAACAGAAAAAGGAGATATAAATACACTTTTGCTCTTGCTAATACCCATACATTTCATTGAACAGTATTCATAAATATCCAAATATATCAAATTAGTGGACGCCTTCAAATTTAACGGTTATACAAATATGTTCTTTCATGACGGCGTTAATTATTAATGGTGTGCCCAGTATATATTTACAAACAGCTGATTAGTAATAAATACTTCTATTAAGACGAAGCAGCAGAGAGAGGGAGAAAAAAGAAAAATAAACGGCACGGTTTATGAAATATATACAATTTTCCTTTATTTTAAAGGAAAAGTCAAAGTTTCTTTAAACTTTAAATTAATAATATCAAATAATTAATCATGCTTAGAACCTTAATTGTGGATTTTAATAAATTAAGGTAATTTTTGTTTGAAATTTATGTGATTTTTTTAAATAATTGTACGAAAATATATAACCTCAAAATTTATTTTTCTTTTATGTTTACAGTATAAGGCCTTTGGTTGTTACACAAGTGCGTCAAAAGGGGCATTTAAGCCGGCCACACTTAAGGAATCCATCATGGTTTTTACGAAAGGAACGCAAGGTAGAATTTTTATATATATGCTCCGAATTCCCTCCCAATTTATATTCATATTTATTTTTTCCTTTCCAAGATGCGCGACAATTTAGTTACCGCTGAGAATAAATCGTTTGTGCAAGAAGTTGTTCATGACAAATTTGGTCCTCCTGCTTTAATAAAAGGTGTTCCTTCCTATGATCAGTCTATACGTGAACAATTGGTTAAAACTCAACAATTCGAATTACAGCCCTGGACGGAAACAGCAAGACGCACTGGTGTTATTGCGCGTAAAATTGGCCAATATCCTTTATGGATGAAAAATGGTGAAAAGATTCGCACAACCTTACTGCAAATAGTGGATAATCATGTTATTAAATATATACCCCCGAGGAGTATAAACCCACCCACAAACCTAATGTTTCAAATTTAAGTAATTATGGCTGTTTATTAGTGGGCGCGGAAAGTTGTGATCCCTCCACCTTGACCAAAGAATATTGTGGTTTATTTAAGGATTCGGGTATAATGCCCAAAAGACATTTGGTAAGATTTATTGTTTCTCCATCAGCTGCCATTCCCGCGGGAACTCCTTTAAATGTTAATCATTTTAGGGTGGGTGATTATATAGATGTTAGAGGAAAAACGTAAGTTTTGTAATTTCTTTACTTATATTTAAATTTATTTTAATTGTTGCATTTTACAGAGTTGATCATGGTTTCCAGGGTGTGGTAAAACGTCATGGTTTCAAGGGTATGCCTGCTTCTCATGGTGTCACCAAGACTCATCGTCGTCCTGGTAACATTGGTGGTGGTGGTGAAAAGGGTCGTGTTTGGCCCGGTACCAAAATGCCCGGTCATATGGGCAATAGATGGCGTATTGCTAAAGGTTTACGTATTTGGCGTATTAATACTAAATACAATGTTATGTGGGTTAATGGCAGTGCTATACCTGGTTCCACTAATGGTTTGGTATATATTTATGACACCATATTGCCTTTACGCAAACATAAAACAGCACCGCCATTCCCTACTAGTTTTGAGCAAATAACCGATGGACCCGATGATATATGGTTTGATACAGTGCATAATTTTAAAGATGAAACTATTACCTTTACGCCGGAAGAGGAAAAGTAAAGGAGTAATGAACTGTTAATGAATAAATTATAGTGGTAAAGATGTTTAAATGTTAAAGTAAAAAAGTAAAGATAATGTGATGAAAACTTTAAAAGTCGGGGCTGGAGATCTGTTATTGCTAAATTAAATTAATGTTGAAAGGAAACTTCTTTATGGAAATCAAAGTTTGTTCTCAATAACTTATTTCGATGTCTCTAGAGATTTGGCTTTTAATATATAATAATTTTTATAAATTTTGATTTCAACAACATTCAAAGTTTATTTTCTCTTCTTAAAACATATTCATAACAAATTTAACTTTAAGATTAATCTAAATTTTACTAGAAGTTTGATGCATATAAAAATCTTCACCTTCCTCCTCAAAGTACAGCAATTTTCCATCTTTTTGCAATTTAGTTAAATGATGACTAACATTATAAGCTGCTGCAGGCCATAATTTTTCTGGAGTTTCTTTATACACCACCTTAACCACATCCATGGCCTGCCATTTCTTTTGAGGTCGCTGTACAAAGAAATCCAATATTTGTTCTTCACGCTGATTACGATGTTTAATATAATATTTTATTTTATCCAAGGGATCTTCTATGATATTACCATGTCCAGGATATATAACAGAGGGTTTAATATTCAAAATCTTATCCAAACTTTTCATATAATCATATAAATCTTCAAAAACAGCCGTACCCTCACCTTAAATAAATGATATATTAGAAAAGCCTTTTTCCGGTTACATTTCAGAGATCATACCCAAAATACAATCACCACTAAAAAGAGTACCCTCGGGTGTAGTTAATACCACATGATCAGTGGTATGACCTGGAGTATGCACAATTTTAACTTTACCACCTTCCACCTCAAATACTTGCTCATCCTGCAATTTTTCCACTTTAATGTGAGAGGGTATTTCAGGGCAAACATCTGGAGCATCCGTTCTTAGGTATTTAAAAACCTGACAATCTTTATGAATATTAACTTTAAAATAGATTTATAAACATTTAATAAGTTTAATGGAACTGTAATGAAAAATTTACAAGTTAAGGGGTACAAAACGATTTTTATTCCGAAAAAATATCGTTTCGGAACCTCTGTCTAAACTAAATGACATGCAATTTTTTTATTTATAAAAGAAATTAAGATAAAAACCTTTATCACCAGCAATTTTTAAAACATCTTTTACACCACCTACATGATCATGATGCCAATGGGTTAATATTATGGTGCTAATGGAGGCTTTTTCTTCTTTTAAAACACCACTCAAATGTTTTATATATTCTGGAACATCAGGATCGCCGGTATCAATTAAAATACGTCTAAAATCCGTGTTAAAAAATGTAAATAAAATGGACTTTGTTCCTTTTTAATAACTTACTTTTCTCCAGTACCAACTAGATAGGTATTGGTACCCTGTAGAGTCATATGACCAGGATTACAACCCAATATTCTTATAATGGAAGAGGAAAGTCTAGTGACTGGAGGTATTATAGACATTTTGTTAGCGAAAAAATAGTCCGGCTCTTAGGAATGTTTTTAAATAAGAAATAACGCAATATAAATGTTAAATAAGTGGGTGGTGGGGACTAGGTTTTCAGAAAGGGGAAAACAGCTGTTTGTTATCATTTAACAGCTGTAAAATAATACACTGAGAAATGCTGAAATATATAAAATGAATATTCTCAACAAGTTTTCGAAATTTTTGTATAAAAAAGTCAAATTATTTTAAAAATTAAATCAAAGAATTCAAAAATTAAACAATAAAATGTCTTTATTAACAAATACGGAAAATAAATTAACTGAATATTCAGCGGAATTGATGATATATTTTGAAAAACATAAATTGATAGAAATTGCCAAAGTATGTCCAAAGAATTAAATGTTTTGATTTTCTTTTACGAAAAATCTTTTAATTTTTAGAAAATCTTAGTTGAATGTGCTTTATTAAAACCTGAAGATCCTCAGAAATGGATAGGTGAAAATATCAAACGTATAGCCTCAGAAATATATCAAGATTGTCTGCATCCACGTAATATCATTAAATCTTTATTTCTGTCCTCAAATTTTCTTTATCGCATTGTGTTATTTGGAAGACCTGGTTCGGGAAGAAAAACACAAGCTTTCAATTTAGTCAAAATATTTAATTTAGTTTTGAGTAATTCTCTTTCAAAATTGCATATTCTTTAATCCTATTTCGTTCTGTTTTTAGTTGATGCTGAACAATTAATTTTAAAACACCTGAAAGGGGATGATAACAATCCCTTTGATTCTTTAGATTTTGAGCTACAAAGATCGTTTTATTATAATAATTGTTGGGCAAAATCAAAAGCCTTATTGAATATTTTAGCCCGACGTGTCTTAGAGCAGGATTGTTTGCATCGTGGATGGGTTTTAATAAATTTTACGCATTCTCTGCAAGATTTTCGAGATATTTTGGAAAATTTTAAATTACCTCCCAATAAACTGGTATATTTACAATGTTGTGAAAGGACATGCTTGTGCAGACTTTTAAATATGCCAAACTTTAATAAACCCCAACATAATTTTAACTATTATGAACAAGAGGTAACTATTCAATAACAGGTTTTAATTTGGGGTTCTCTCTTCTAAAAAAACATTTTTCAGATGCGTTTCTTTAATCAGCAAGAAAGTGCGATAGAAGAGTATCTAAGAAAACGTTATGAAACTATATTTGTAAATGCAGAGCTTTCCTCCGAACAGGTTAAATGTTTTATGATGAGTTATTTAACCAAATATCCTTATTTAATGGGTTTTAGACAAGATTTGAGGGATTAATTTAACATTTTTTATTTTATTTTTACTGCATTTTTTTCTAAAAATTGTTAAGTATTTTTCTCTTCACTGTTTATTTTTAAATATTTTTTCTTTTTATTTCATTTTACGGCTCTTATTACATTAATGTTATACGTTTTTTTCATTTAACTTGTATGTTTCTTTTCTTTTATTTTCCAATTTTGTTATTATTGTTTTTCCATTAATTGTTTTTGCTGCTGAGCTGCAGCTAATTGTTGCTGCTGTTGGCGGCATAATTCTTCCATTACTTCATGATTATAAGTAGAATGTAGCATTAAACCTAATACTCCTGCTCTAGAAGCCATTTGATGTCTTATTTGTCTTTCTTGTTCCAACAACTCGTCCATTTTTAACCATTGTCTAACACGTTCTAGATCTATTTCAGCTCTACGTATCTTTTCCCAAACATAGTGTTTATAGCAACTTTTCTTGGGTGCACGACAGAATTCCCCTGTAGGCGTAAAAACATCTGAGACTAAAGGACAGCCACATACATCGGTGTCACTAACTTTAGGATCTTTACAATGTTCTGGACACAAAACCTTTAAACGTTTGCAGTAAGTTTTGCTGGCTGGATTATAGAAATCGCAAAACATAGATTGTCCTTCAATGCGGGTCTTGAAAATACTACCAAATGAGGCTTGGGATTCATATTTGTTGAAACACTTTTCCATGTGTTTTATTGCCGTGCGAGAATGTATTTCATGACCACAAGTTATACAATACATAGACTGTTCATCTTCAATGTCATTATGTTCTTTTAAATTGGGATCCAAAGTAGAATGTTTGGCCCTTTCCACTATCATGTCAAGTTCCTGTTGCCTTTTATCTAGCTCGGCTAAAGCAAAACGTACCATTGCTTGTTTGGAACGTATTTGATCTAGTTGTTTTTTATTTTCTTCTTCGGCACGACAACGAGTTAAATTCCATTCTTGTACTCTTTGAGGAAGAACCTGAAATATGCGTGCTGTGGCTAAACGTAAACCACATTCATCGCTACAATATTTTGATTGAGGGCGAGCATTATGCCTACAGCCGGGACCGTAACATTGACGTATACCTTCCAATTCAGGATTAATGAAGGGTTCTGGAGTCAGGGATCTTTTCCTTTTACGTTGACGATCTTTTACCGGTTTCTCTTTTTTCTTAACCGGCCTGGGTTGCGCCGGAGCCTGTTGAGTTTGTGATAATTGTGGAGGTAATTGTCCCGTCATTTGAGCCTGCAACTGCACCAAACACACACGTCTCTCACAGCGTGGCTTATGACCCACTCTTATGCGACAGGCCTCACAGTTATTACAATTGGGTGTACGACAACCCTCACAAGTACCACAACGATTTACTTTAGTTCCCGATTTTGCTATTAATTCCCCACCACCAACTGTAGCAGTAAGATCTTTCGATTTTTTACGTTTTTCCTGCTCTAGTGGCATAACAGCACCCATAGGATTGGCCGTTTTCTCTACAGGTACCACACGAAACACAGTTTGTAAAGTCGGATCATCTTCTTTGCATTTCTGACAATAATAATGTCTTATATGTTTGGCCTCCTTTTCGGTAATATTTATACAATCACCATGATACCATTCTTCGCAACCATCACAGCCTCTATTAAATATAAATTATTAAAATAGATAAAGTTTATTATTGAACATGACAACCTACATCATAAAACGGGAACAATCTGAGGATCTACAAATACAATAAGCCTGACCATCTTGCTTCATAATTGTGGCAATTTTTGATTTACGTTCGGGTAAATCAAATTCTTTGGCAATTTCTTCTTTCTATTTAATAATTGAAATAAATAATTTTTATATTTTGGCATCAATAAATAGAAATACTTACAGATTTTTTATTTTTTCTTTTCTCACTCATTTTTGGTAGAAATCTATTTATTAAGAAAAAAATAAGAAATTTGCCTCACAAAACCCACCAAAGAAAAACAAAACAATGTTTGTTCTCTCTTGCATTAAGCAAACTGTCAACGTAAAAAATAATACTGGCAAGAAGAAGAATAATTAAAAGTTGGCAATTCTAAATAAAGTGGCCAGAGTGTTAGCGCAATGACAACAGAATTTTTGAAATGAAGGGAATTATTGATTTATTTGAATTTTGTACAAAATGATACAAGTCTAGGTTCCTGAAATATGCATTCTAAAACTTTTTCTTAACATAAGTACCCTATTGCATTTAAACATTTTCTTTGATGTTATGAAAACCTTTCGTTCAAAAACTAAAACCACCTACAAATATTCTTTTGCTCTCTGATAGTTTCCTAGTTGCAGAGCCATTTTTTCGTTCGATAGTATGGATATCATTTGAAAGGTCTTGGAATGTATAGCATATGGATCTTAATCTATTACGATAAAAGCAATAGTAAAACCGTTATGGGTTAAAATGCGTTGCCAATATTGAATTTGTTATTTTTTGTATTTACATTTTTCCAAAGAGAGAGTGAGAGTGGGAGACAAAAAATGCATTATAAGCAAACAAAAACAAATTCACCGTGGAAAAATTTTTCAGACGTATTTTCGTAAAAAACAAAAGCAGTATTTTGATTATCAAAAATAAGAGAAAAAATAAAACAATTAATTAGTAAAAAACGAAATAACATTATAAAGTAGCGAAAAAGTAACAAAGAAGAAGTAACAAATAAAAGGCATTAAAATAAGTATTGTTGACCTCGTAAAGTGTTTGTACGTATAAATAAATCCTCACAATGGCCTCCTCCGAATTGGAGCCTATATTGGCTGTAGAAAAGGAATTGGATCGTGTTATAAACAAATTTACGGAAATTAAAGAAATGGCAGAAGCAGAAATTAATGATGTGGCCACATTGCTGGAAGAATTAATGCAGGTTTTGGGTAAGGCAGAACAGGAAATGACTGGAACCATTAATACAGGCACCCAGGTAGATACCGATGACCCAATGGCTGATGAGGCAGAAATGCAAGTGGAAATGGAACGTAAGTTTGGAGAAATATGTGACGTGTATAAAAAATATAATTTGTTTGTTTGAATTTCAGCTGCTCCTCCCCGTTTGACGGATAGTCAAATAGCTATTATCACAGAGGCTTTGCAAAAGACCAATGAGAAGTTACAACGTTTATCTAGCGAGCATCGTGATTTGCATGGTGCTGTTTCCAAAGTGGGCAAAGTTATTGATCGTAATTTTGTTTCCGATTTTACGGCCACTACCCGAACAGATGCTTTCCAAGATGAAGAGAATGTTATGCTTTTGAATAAAGTCATTGCTAAACATTATTGTCGCCAAGGTATGGATGATGTGGCCGAACTTTTGATTAAAGAATCCAAAATGCCTGAAGAAATGGCCAAAGAAGTTTTCGATTCGGAGCGTAGTTTTGCCGAAATCTATCGCATTTGGAAATGTATACAACAGCGTGATTTGAAACCGGCTTTAGAATGGACCTCACGTTATTCCAATGAATTGATTGCAAAGAATTCATCTTTGGAATTTAAATTACATCGTTTAGCTTTTTTGCAAATTATTTCGAAAGGCATTTCAGCTCAGGCCGAAGCTATAGCTTATGCGCGCAATAATTTCCATAAGTTCATAGATCGTTTTGAGCATGAAATACCCAATTTAATGGGATGTTTCATTTACCTGCCATTGGGCATAGAAAATTCTCCTTATAAACATTTAATATCGAATGAAACCTGGACTGAAGCTTCTTATGTTTTCCTCAAGGATGCCTGTCATACTTTGGGTATAAGTAAGAATTCAGCTTTGTCAGTGGTAATTAATGCTGGTTGTACAGCCTTGCCGGCTTTGTTGAATATTAAACAGGTGGGGAATTAATATGTTATCATATTTAATATTCTTTTTGGAATATATTGATTTTTAGGTTATGCAATCTCGCCAAGTTCTCAATATTTGGAGTGGCCGTGATGAATTGCCAATTGAAATTGATTTGGATCCCGAATATCGTTATCATTCAATATTTGCCTGTCCTATTTTAAGACAACAATCGACTGAAGATAATCCTCCCAAAAAATTAGCCTGTGGTCATGTTATTTCCAATGATGCTTTACATAAACTCAGCAATGGTCATATATTAAAATGCCCCTACTGTCCAGTGGAACAAACAGCCGATGAGGCGGTTAGGATTTATTTTTAATCAAAAAATCATTTTTTTACAATTAACGAGATTTTAGTTTTAAAACTCAAGAAAAGCTGCTCATGGAATGTTATTTTTTAAGTTCAGCTTTAAGCTAAAAAAGCAAACAGCAGCAATTAATTAACATATTAATAACAATAAAAAGCCAATTTTAAATGTATATTTAAATTCGTATTAATTTTAATTTTTGTTTAATAAATAAAAACAAATTTAATCGAAATTAAATTTTAATTTTCTTGGCGTCGGGAAAAATTTGAAAAATCTCGTTAAAGTTTACAAATTAATTTTTATTTTTTTTATTCCTTTTAATACAAATCCTAAAAAAAACTAAACAAAAATAAAATTTTGAATTTTAGGCCGCCATTGAGGAAAATATGGGTGGTTGTATTTCGGGTAAATCGGTATCCTCATGATTGTGTATTAATTTAAAAAGACCCGTGCCTATGGCGGCAGGCATACCTAAAATAATACGTTCAGAAACACCATCCACCGCATCGGTTTGACCAAAGTAGGCGGCATCAAATAAGTGATCCGAAGTTTTTTCAAACTAAAATGAAAATCATATAAAACGAAATTCCAAAAACCGTAAACAGAACACCTCCTACTTACCGAAGCCAAATTGAAAACACTTTCTCGCATTTTAGCTAAACCATGTCTTGTTATACCCAATACTTCTCCCCGGGAAGTCATTTGACTGGCTAATAACATGATATGACGTTGATCTACACTCATGCCATGACCTTCCATAACATCGGTGATTTCTGTCATTATAGTGGTGCGGGCAGCTTCAATACCCAAAGTATTGTAAACTTCCCAAATATTATTACTTTTTGTTTTAGTGCCCACCACACCATAAGTGGCCATAACATCCCGCAGACCAGCACCTTCTATGCACAATTTATAGGTGGCTGGCAAACGAGAATCATCGATGGCTATAACTGCTCTAGAAATATGTGGCAGACCAGCTACCACTACATTTTGTATGGCCGAGGATAAACGTTGTAGTTCTGCATTTAATGCAGCACCATGTTTGGAACTATCTATACGTACTATAATAATAGAAGAACCCATAATGTCCACTAAGGCCGGTTTAATGCGCAGTTTTGAAGTGCAAATTCTATAAAATAAAACAAAATGAATTTTCCTTCCTCTTTCGCTTTCACTCTCCCATTTTCACTCCTTAATAAAATTACTTACGAATATCTTATGGTTTCGGCATTAATTTCCAAACCCAATACTTTAATACGATTTAAATCTAAACGTATAACCAAATAACAATCATCTGGTTTATAGACTTCTTCTATATATGAAGAAATCTCTCCAAGAGTAGTTTTTTCTATGCGTGATTTAACTTTGCGGGCATATTCCATACTAGTGTTATTTACAATTTCTGCGGTAATAACGGGTGTTGATATAGTTTTGGTAGCATTTATAATTTCCACTATACGTGGTACACCCTGGGTAATGTTCATGGAGGCTACACCAGCAAAATGGAAAGTTTTAAGGGTCATTTGAGTACCAGGCTCTCCTATACTTTGTGCTGCCACTGCTCCCACAGCTGTGCCAGGTTCGGTTACAGCTCTATTGTATTTATCATTGACCCAACGCATAAATGTACGTATTTGTCCCTCCGTTAGACGTTCGATTTCATGACCTAATTTAAGATGTTGGCGGTATTTGTCCTGGACTTTAGCAATTTTTTCGGATACTTTTTCAATAAAAGTACTGAAAGATTTTCAAATGAATTAGATTTGTTAAAAATTGCTTAAATTAAAAAAAAATAATAACTTACACCACTTCATCCTGAAAATCTTTACGACTCATGGAGAATTCATCATCTTTCAAAATCTCCTTGGTTCTATCTACAATTTCGGTGGCGGGTAAAGGTTTTTCTTCTCTATAGGGGTGGACAGCTCTCAAATGATTTAATTGTCTCACCATATCAACTGGTTTATTTTTCACTTCCATGAAAACTGGATCTAAACCATCACCTCCGTATATTAATTCAACAATTTCTCCAATAGCATTACGTACCGAACCATCATAGTGGACCACTAAATCTTCCAAACACTAAAACACATTTCAAATATAAAAAATTACCAACAAATTCACTCTACTTACCTTCACCAAACGTCTTTGCAAATAACCAGTTTCTGCGGTCTTCACAGCTGTATCTACCAAACCTTCTCTGCCAGCCATGGTATGGAAAAAGAATTCTGTGGGCGTTAAACCGGAAAAGAAACTATTTTGCACGAAACCTCTAGCAGCAGGAATGGCAGCTACAAATATACACAATTAAAAAGGTGTCTTCAAATTTGTATATTTTTCCTTAACTTACAAAACTTTTCAAAATGCGGCAAAGCACGATTTTCAAAACCATTTGGTACTCTTTTACCATTAATCGCCTGTTGTCCCACACAAGCAATCATTTGAGAAATATTAATATTGGAACCTTTTGAACCAGACAAAGCCATTATCAAAGCACTATTGGTGGGATGTAATTCACGGAAACATACTTTAGCAGCTTGTTCACGTATAGTCGAAAGTTCACGCAACATAACAGCTTCCAGAGTTTGCTCTGGTGTACAACCTGGCTGACATTGTAGCGTACCCTTTTTCATTTCCAAAATATATTCATCACATTTAGCATAACCTTTTTCCAGCAACTTTTGTTTTTCTTCCAACAAACGAGCACTGGGTGTAACATCACTAATGCCAAAAGAGAAACCACGATTTTGTATGAAATAGGAAGCGATCTGAAACAAAGAAATGAAAATTACATATAAGACAACAACAATAAAATAGATGAAAGTTGAGTTCCTGGAAGAGATAGGAGTCCAGTCGCTAAAATAAACTCTACTCAAAACGGGAGAAAAGGTTATTGTTGAAAATTATAGTCCATATTTTAGACTGGTCGATTTTGTAGAATTGAGGTCTTTAAATTAGGTTAAAGTCAAGTGTCTATAGAATAATGTATAGTGTGCTTTATAAATAATAATAGCCTGGCCTATAGAATAATCTATAGTCTGGCCTATAGAATAATCTATAGTCTGGCCTATAGAATAATCTATAGTCTGGCCTATAGAATAATCTATAGTCTGGCCTATAGAATAATCTATAGTCTGGCCTATAGAATAAGAATAATCTATAGTCTGGCCTATAGAATAATCTATAGTCTGGCCTATTAGAATAATCTATCTATAGTCTGGCCTATAGAATAATCTATCTATAGTCTGGCCTATAGAATAATCTATAGTCTGGCCTATAGAATAAGAATAATCTATAGTCTGGCCTATAGAATAATCTATAGTCTGGCCTATAGAATAATCTATCTATAGTCTGGCCTATAGAATAATCTATCTATAGTCTGGCCTATAGAATAATCTATAGTCTGGCCTATAGATAATCTATAGTCTGGTGGCCTATAGAATAATCTATAGTCTGGCCTATAGAATAATCTATAGTCTGGCCTATAGAATAATCTATAGTCTGGCCTATAGAATAATCTATAGTCTGGCCTATAGAATAATCTATAGTCTGGCCTATAGAATAATCTATAGTCTGGCCTATAGAATAATCTATAGTCTGGCCTATAGAATAATCTATAGTCTGGCCTATAGAATAATCTATAGTCTGGCCTATAGAATAATCTATAGTCTGGCCTATAGAATAATCTATAGTCTGGCCTATAGAATAATCTATAGTCTGGCCTATAGAATAATCTATAGTCTGGCCTATAGAATAATCTATAGTCTGGCCTATAGAATAATCTATAGTCTGGCCTATAGAATAATCTATAGTCTGGCCTATAGAATAATCTATAGTCTGGCCTATAGAATAATCTATAGTCTGGCCTATAGAATAATCTATAGTCTGGCCTATAGAATAATCTATAGTCTGGCCTATAGAATAATCTATAGTCTGGCCTATAGAATAATCTATAGTCTGGCCTATAGAATAATCTATAGTCTGGCCTATAGAATAATCTATAGTCTGGCCTATAGAATAATCTATAGTCTGGCCTATAGAATAATCTATAGTCTGGCCTATAGAATAATCTATAGTCTGGCCTATAGAATAATCTATAGTCTGGCCAGAGTATAAAGTTTAGAAGAGCCCATAGTGGTTACCCTTATTATCAAAACTTATTGAAAATTTCCCACGAATTCCTAATCTTTTTTTAATATAATTTAAATATTTCATTTATTACTTCCACGTACTTGAATTAATAATTTATAGAGAGTAAAACAAATCTTTTTTTTTTCAAACAAAAATTCGCAGTAAGAAAATATCATAAACCTCAATAAGTTTTATTAAAAAAAAATTCAATTTTATAAGATTATTATGACACCAATTTTGATAACATCTAACTGGCAGTTAAGACGTTTAAAGATTAGGGATTTTATTTTTGTATTAAAAAGAAAAACATTTCTTTAAGTTATAAAGATATTAACGAGCAACGTCATAGTTTAAAAACAACTCAAAGTAAAGGCCAATAGTAAATACTATTAAAGTTAACACGAATTGAAAGTCTGTTTGGTTTTGTGGAGCAAGAGAAATGCTGAATAAAAAAAGCTTATCAATAGAGATAACTTTACAAAATTTTCATTTATATATTTTAATGCGAAGTGAAAAAAATATATAATTTTTATTTATCAAAACACTTGAATGGTTTGATATCGGACCCAGAATCACTTCAACCAGTCAATTGTGTTGATTGAAAGAAAGTTAGCAGCAGTCAGTTAAGAACTCTAGAACAATATAGCAGTAGAAACATTAACTATCATGTCGAATTTATTAAAACTGGGAATTTGTTTACTATTAAGTTCGTTATGTACAACACATGTTCAAACAAAAGCAATAGTAAGTAGTTTTTTTTGTTTCGTGAAAATAAATATAAATAATCCTGAACTCTAAATAAAATATTTCGCTTATGTTAATGTCAATAGGAAAGTCGTATAATATCTGGTACAGCTGCTGTTCCCGGTCAATTGCCTTGGCAAGTTATTTTGAAGAAAGATGAAATAGATACTTTACTGTGTGGTGGTTCCATTATCTCGGATAGTTGGGTTTTAACAGCTGCTCATTGTACTTATGGTCTCCCTTCTATTTTACTAGTTTTTGGAACTATTGAACTAAATAATAATAGCAATAATATGACCTCTAGCCAAATCTATATACATCCACAATACAACCCTTCTAATTTGCATAATGATGTTTCTCTTATCAAATTACCAACACCTTTAACCTTCTCCAATACCATACAACCCATCACTTTGGTATCTTCCTCACAAGCTTCCAACAATTTTATTGGTACTCGCTGTATTGTATCGGGTTTTGGTTTAACTGATGATGAATATTTGGACTATTCGGAAGTATTACTCTGGGCTCAAGTGCAAATTATAAATAATAGTTTTTGTACATCTGTATTTGATCCCGCAGTGGTTCAAGATTCAAATCTTTGTGCCAAAGGAGATGGTAATACAAATATGTCTATATGTAGTGGTGATTCTGGTGGTGCTTTAGTAATGCAAACCACTAGTGGCAGTTATGTACAAATTGGTATTAATTCTTTTGTGGCTGAAGATATGTGCACCGAAAGTTATCCCTCGGGTTATGTTAGATTAACATCATTTTTAACTTATATATCAAGTGTAACGGGAATGTCTTTAAATTGAAAAGTGGAAAATAAATGGAATTTGTTGAAATTGTGGAAAATAGAAAAAAGAAAATTTGTGTTTTTCTTAATGGAAGAAAATTGATTTGAAAACGAGATTATAAAAGAAAACAATAATAAGAATTGTTTATAATCTTGAGTATATGGTTTCTAGTATAGACTAGTTTATAGTATCGAGTATAAACTAGTTTATAGTCTCGAATATAGACTAGTTTATAGTCTTGAGTATAGACTAGTTTATAGTCTCGAATATAGACTAGTTTATAGTCTCGAATATAGACTAGTTTATAGTCTCGAATATAGACTAGTTTATAGTCTCAAATATAGACTAGTTTATAGTCTCGAATATAGACAAGTTTATAGTCTCGAATATAGACTAGTTTATAGTCTCGAATATACACTAGTTTATAGTCTCGAATATAGACTAGTTTATAGTCTCTAGTATAGACTAGTTTATAGTCTCTAGTATAGACTAGTTTATAGTCTCTAGTATAGACTAGTTTATAGTCTCTAGTATAGACTAGTTTAAAGTCTCGAATATAGACTAGTTTATAGCCTCGAATATAGACTAGTTTAAAGTCTCTAGTATAGACTAGTTTATAGTCTCAAATATAGACTAGTTTATAGTCTCAAATATAGACTAGTTTATAGTCTCGAATATAGACTAGTTTATAGTCTCGAATATAGACTAGTTTATAGTCTCGAATATAGACTAGTTTATAGTCTCAAATATAGACTAGTTTATAGTCTCGAATATAGACTAGTTTATAGTCTCGAATATAGACTGGTTTATAGTCTCGAATATAGACTAGTTTATAGTCTCGAATATAGACTAGTTTATAGTCTCGAATATAGACTAGTTTATAGTCTCGACTATAGACTAGTTTATTCTCTAGTATAGTCTCAAGTATAGACTATATAGTTTATAGTAGCTTATCGTTAATACTATACACAAGACTATTGAATTACAACGAACAGTATTCAAATATTTGGCACAAACTCCTGTTGACACCTCTCTGATTTGAAGCTAATGGACTTAATATTGTTGAAATTATGAGCCAAACAATAGTCGAGATAAAAGTTCAAACTACTATCGAAATTATAATCTAGATGATGCACTCTAAAACGCACTATAGAGGAGATTATACTTCAGTACATAGGCGAAGTGATGGATCATACTTAAGATGAAATTATATATAATTTTAATACAAAACTTCAGGTCCAGTCCAATTCTATAGTTTTTTGTTAAATTATTTTGTTAACTTAATAAGAATTAACTTTAAGCTTTTTTTATACTTTTTTGTTTAATAAAATCACAAGTGGCAGGAATTAAAAATAATTTCGTGTTAGATATTCCAAGAATTTGTTTATATTTAAAGTAAAAAAAGAATAAAAGTGGTTTTAAAATCTTGATAAGATAACAAAAATAATACAAAACGAACAAGAATAGTAATCAAATTTTAATTTGCCATTTAAAACAAGTTATAATTAAACTTTATGGCAAAATAAAAACCAACATAAAAAGGTGTTAAGAACTTATAAAATTTAATTTTCATTGAGATTTCAAAATTCAATTTTAAGGGGGAATTTCTTTTGTTGCAACTAAACAATCACATGTCTGTAATAATGCTTCTGATATTTTGTTTAAACAAGTTGTGTTTTGTTTTACAGTAAGTTCGCAATAACAACTTAAAAAACAATTCTTTTGTTTATTATCATTAGATAATAATATTGTTTAATAAGTAAATAAAAATTTCTAAAAACAACTTACCCTGGCTAATCTCCACATGCATTTGGTGGCATAGGTTTCACCAAAATCCCTCAAAATAACATAAAATATGCAATTTTTAGTTCCGGAACCCATAGTACTTTTATCCATGGAACCACAAATTAATTCGGAATTACGTACAATAACCCCTGTAATAAAATAATCAATAAAAATGTTTTATTCACTTGATTCTGTACTCACATGAATCTTTAGCACACAGATCATAATTTCCTGTATAATTTCTGCCTTTTGTGATTAAATTTACTTTTACCGGACATTGTTTATTGGGTTTTAATAGCAAACTAAATATTTGTTTTCCTGTCCAAAGTTTACGTGGTTTGAGTATGGCGGGTGGTGGCATATCAATTTGCATGTTGGCATCTGGTCCTGCTAAGAAACAAGCTGCCAATTGCATGGCCTGTTCTCTTGTTAGAAATTCATCTTTTTGTGTTAATAAATAACCTCCCGTAATGAAATCTTGTGTAGCTGCTATAAGAATTTCTCCATTTTTGGGTGTTACCAGATTTGATTTATTACCCATTAAAATTAATGCTTCTGCTCTAGCTTCCTCAGTTTGTGGTAAATGTAAATTCATTTCATCACCATCGAAATCCGCATTATAGGGTGTACAAGCGCATTCATTAAAACGGAAAGTTCTTTGAGGTTGTACCTTGGCCTGATGACACATAATAGACATTTTATGCAAAGAAGGTTGACGATTGAAGAGCACTATATCCCCATCACATAAATGACGCTCTACTATATCACCACACTTTAAATCATGAGCCACTTTATCACGATTACCATAAGCTAAATATTTCTTAAAAGTTGAACCTCTTTGTTGCACATAATTTGCTCCAGGATGGACATTGGGACCATTTTTTACTAATTCTTTCATTTTCTGTATATTAGCTGGATTAACACGTTCAGGATAAGTTAAAATTTTGGCTACTCTTTCGGGAACGCCCACTTGATGTATCATTAGATTAGGATCCGGTGAAATTACTGTACGACCTGAGAAGTCAACACGTTTACCAGAAAGATTACCGCGAAATCTTCCTTGTTTGCCTTTAAGACGTTGCACTAAACCTCTAGTGGTTTTTTTGGGGGCCATATTGAGAGGTATACCAGAGATTTCACTGTGGAAATAGAGAGCCACATGGAGTTGTAAAAAATCCCAATCTTCTTGTATCAACTCAATTTTACCGCCACCAGTCATGTGCTTTTGTATGACATCATTAATGAGAAGTATTTCACTTTGTTTCATGGTTAAATCATCCTCAGTGCTAAAATGGAAATAAAAATAAATAAATATATAAAAAATTCTCCATTACAGTACTTCGATTTCAAATATTTCATTTAAAAATTCAAAAAAATAAGAATTATTGGTAATACTTACGTTCCCGCTTTAACTTCCGATACCACCGAAGGTCTTATACACACTGGTGGCACAAAAACTCTTGTCACTATTAAATTAGAAGGATTTGCCCCCTCACATGTCATACCCAGCAAAGGAATATCACGTTTCGGTATACTTTTAAATAATTCCAAAACCGTTAAAGGATTCAACTCTTCCATATGATTGTAATTCGGCAACATTTGATTTAATTCTCTATTGTTATCGGTAGCCGCCAATAGTTCATCTAAATCTTTATTCATTAAAGCTTCTTGTTTTTTGCCTTTATAAGGATCATGTAAAATCTTTAGCAAACCGGGACCCTTTTTAACACCACCATTAACAGCATCACAATTAGGACATTTTGTTTGTTTTTTAGCCTTTGTTAAGATTTGACCATGTAAAGCTTTCTTCGCTAAATATGAGAAATTGGGATTAAGTAATTTTTTCTCATATATTTTCTTTTCAGATTCTTTGAGCATGACATGGGAACAGGATTTACAAATCATTTGTAATATATTAATTGTTGAACGAAAGTGACCAATATGAAATACCGGCAAAGCTAAATCCAAATAACCAAAATGTCCTATACATTCATTAAGACCTTGACCACAAGTTTCACAATTGGCATCTTTGCTACTAACACCCATGCGGCGATCCAAAACACCATAGGGCACAGGTTGACGCTGAGCCTGATAAAGGTTTTTGGATACAATACGTATATGGGACTCCTGTTGTATCTCTTCGGGACTGCTTATACTAAATTGCACATGTGATCTGTAATGGAGAAAATAATTACTGAGATTTTTCATCATATTTTTAATTAAATTATTTAGAAAATTACATTTTCTTAATCACATCTGCTTCACGAAACTGTTCTTTAGGCATTTTTGTTTATTTTCTTATGATATTTAAAGGAATTTTATGAAAATTTCATTGAAATTTCTAAAAATCTAACGAAATTAACGCGTGCTAAACAAAAAAAGACTCTCTCAATGTTTACATTTTTGTTTTTGTTGAAGAGTTGCCAGAGTTACTACTTTTTAAGAATGAATAATGGTGTAGCCATATTGTGGAATGTAAAAATTTAATAGAACAAGATAAAAATTATTGGGCTTATTTATTATTAAGATCTCAACGCTTTTGAAATTTAACATTTCGTGACGATATTATGAAAGCATTTCATATAAAAAATAAAAAAGTAGAAGTTTTGTTTCGCTCTTTCATAGTTTTCCAGGTATAGGAACCAGAATTTTCGATATACAAATACATTTTTTTTCCGCTGTATAGTCAATGTATGTATAATTTTCACTGAGTTGACAATGTTTGGTCTTAAGAATAATCTTTTCGGAAGTGAAATCCTATTATCGCAGGAACACGATATAACTGTACTCTCATAAAAATTCGATTAAGTTTTATAAAATTTTCAACTTTTTTAGATAAAATTTTCTTATCTAAAAATCCTATTTTATCAAATACAACTCTGTATGTGATTTCTTTTTCTACTGTGAATGTAGCAAAATTGTTTGACATTTTCTATTTATTGTGAATTAAAAATCTCTTTCATTTGTAAGATTGTCAGTGTCAATATTTTTTTGCAATTTGGGGGAAATTTTTTCACTGGATTATTACGCGACACCGACAACGAAAAAGTTTTTCACGAAAAATAAGCAAAACTTTTCGATTTTTCGTTGCTTAATACTAATAAAAATTTAACAAAACGCCTTACCTAGTGAAAGTAATCGAATTTGGAGAAAAAATGTTGCGTCAATTAACACGAGTCGGTCAACTGCCCCAAGTGGCTAAACAATTGCAAAAAGTAGGTTCTTCATCAGTAATATTAATAAGAAAACATTTGCATGTTAAGTGTTCGTCAAAAAAATCATTATTATGGCCAGAAAATCTAACTAAATGTTTATTTATGCAAGGACGTTTTAAATCAAGCTCATTTTTCGGTTTATTCCAGAGTTCAGCTGTAGCCGGAACACAAAAATCCAATAATTATGCCACCGAAGCGACAGTGCAAGTTCAACGGGTAAGTGGAAAAAATTCTTTGTATGTTACGAAGGTTACATAATTTTCTTTAGAAAGATTTTTCATTTTTCTTTCAAAGATTTTGAAGATAATTATTGTTGTTGAAGAGAAAATTAATTTTGTTTGGTTATTTATTTAATTAGTTTGTGTTTATTTATAGTTTAATTAAACTGGAATTTGTTTTGTTGCCGAAAATAGAATATAATTAAAAACGTCAAGGTCATTTTGTTTATATCAAGCCATACATGAATGCTTTTCTTCTCTCTTGCCCCTAAAGAATATCTTTCTTTTTATGGGGTTAAATAACTACTATTCTGTGTTTTATAACGGTAATTAACTACATTTTATCTCATGATGATGTTTTCCTTTTGAGCGTTTGTTTATTTATAAAACGTCATTAAACATGCGTTTCTAACCTCAATGGCAAATTGTCATTTTTTGTTGTTTTTTTCGCCCCCTTTATTTTAATTAATTATTTTTGTTGTTTAATCTTATCTTTGTTGTCAGGTGGGGGTATTTCATAAATGTAATTGATTTTAACGTTTGTTGTTGTCTGATCTGTTTTTGATTAGAATTTGATTTTTTATTTTAATTTTTTGTTTACTCTGTTTTTGCTTGTGAAGTTTGTAGGTTATTATTTTGTTTACATTGAATGTAAATAAAAATCAGAATAATTCGTATGTGCGAATTATGGATGAGCCTAAATCAGGCAGTATACTTTTATTAAAAATAGTAATATTTAGGGCAAATTTTTCTTTATAGAAACTCAATTAGAACAGAACTAGAACTGAACTAGAACTAAACTAGAATTGAACTAGAAATAAACTAGAACTAGAAGCTGAACAAAAATCTGAATTTGAATCTGTAATAGTTACTGAACTAAAATCTAAACTAGAACCTGAACTAGAATCTGAACTGGAAATGAAGTAGGACTTATCTAGAACTGAATTAGAACTAAATTAGAACTGAATTTGTCGTAAATCAAATGAAACATTTTTTTTAATTCAATTAAAAGTAATATTTAATTTTCTTTTAGCCCTTCAAACTACATCGTTTGGATAATGGACCCGAAACTACAGTTAAATTGACCAAGGAAGATGCCACCAAATATTATACACAAATGCAAACCATTAGACGTATTGAAACATCTGCTGGTAATTTGTATAAAGAAAAAATTATTCGTGGTTTCTGTCACTTGTACTCCGGTCAAGAAGCTTGTGCTGTGGGTAAGTTTTAAACGAAACTAAAAACAAATATATCATTAAATTTGACAAATGTATATTTTAAATGATTTTCCAGGCATGAAGGCTGCTATGCGTGATGTGGATAATATTATTTCCGCTTATCGTGTACACGGTTGGACTTATTTAATGGGTGTACCACCAATTAAGGTCTTGTCTGAATTAACTGGCCGCAAGGGTGGTTGTGCTCGTGGTAAGGGTGGTTCTATGCACATGTATTCCCCCAATTTCTATGGTGGTAATGGTATTGTAGGAGCCCAGGTATGAACTGGATAGATTCGATTGTTTTGTTTATGGAAATTTAATAATTTTTGTGTTATAAAAGGTACCCTTGGGTGCTGGTGTTGCTTTGGCCTGTCAATACAAGGGCAATGGTGGCATGTGTTTAACTTTATATGGTGATGGTGCTGCCAATCAGGGTCAAGTATTTGAATCCTACAATATGGCCTACTTATGGAAATTGCCTTGCATTTTTGTTTGCGAAAATAATAACTACGGTATGGGTACCAGTGCAGAACGTGCCTCCTGCAACACTGATTACTTTACACGTGGTGATGTTATACCCGGTATCTGGGTAGATGGTATGGACATTTTGGCTGTACGCAGTGCCACCGAATTTGCCATTGATTATGTTACTAAAAATGGTCCCATTGTATTGGAAACCAATACCTATCGTTATTCCGGCCATTCTATGTCTGATCCTGGCACCAGTTATCGTACCCGTGAAGAGGTACAAGAAGTACGCCAAAAACGTGATCCCATTACCTCATTCAAAGAGTTGATCATTGAATTGGGTCTCTTAACTGCCGAAGAAATTAAAGCCATCGATACTAAAGTACGCAAAGAAATCGATGAAGCCACTGCCGCTGCTAAAGCTGATACCGAATTGCCACCCTCCGGTTTGTGGACTGATATTTACTCACAATGTTTGGAGCCTAAAATTCGTGGCCCTGTTGATTACAACCTTAAACACGTTCAAGAAAACAAGGGAGTCAATCATTAATTTACGGCTTTCAAAGCAAAGCGAATCAACATCTTGATTTGACTTTTATTTTAAGTTTTGAAAGATCAAAACAACAGAAATGTATTTTAGCATTCGATATTAATTGAAACAAGTGAAAATTTGATATTTTATGTTGTTAATTAATTAAAATTTTTAATTAAGTCATAAAGTTATTATTTAAATGTAAATGAAATTGGCTGTTGTGGATGGAAAAAAAAGAAGGAAACTCATCTTAAATTTATTACAAATGAAAAAAAATACCTAAAGAATTGTTAAAAATAATATTTCTGTAAATATATTTTTTTAGTTTCTTTTTTTTGCTAAATACAACTTTAATTTCTATAAGTAAAACAAATTTGTAGAAAAATTTAATAACATAAAATAAATAAAATAAAAATAAAGAAAAAATTCAAACTAATTTAAGATTTTAATGAAGGAAGTTTTGTGGTTCCAAAATGATTTTTTATAAATCCTTCCGATAAAAATGTTCCATTAAGAAACAAGTAAAAATGTTATAGTCGATTAAGCCTCACTATGTGGTACCTTGAAATGAAATGACTGCTATGAAAACTTTGTGAATGGCCCTCGTACAATTTGTTTTTCTTATTTAAAGTTAAATGTGCAATAGGTTATTATGATGCTTATATTTATGTGAAATTTATGCTTTTAAAAATTGTTTTTCTGCAGGGTTAAATGGAAAATAGGAAAAAAATGTGGACCAACCCTCGTATAATTTTATACACCGGTTTTTGCTTAAATTAATCTTAACTTGAACAAATATGATTAAAATACCCAATAAAAATGTAAGATTTATGCGTTAAAAACTGATATTTAGAAGGGGGTTATATGGGACCTATAGGAAATAATGAACCGATTCTTATACAATTTAGCACACCATTTTTGAATATCTTTGGACTTACTTTAGCAAGATTTGGTTAAAATAATTTCATATTTAAGAATTTTATGGGACGAAAACCCCATTCCGAGGGGACATTTGTATGGGGCCTATATGAAATAATGGACCAATCATAACTAATTTGAAAAGGCATCGACTTGGGGCCAAAGTAATATCAAATTTCATTAGGATATTTGAAAAAGTGCGACCTGCACTATGCGAACAAGCTTTATATGGACAACTAGCCGAACGGACGGACATTAAAGTGATTCTAAGCCGCAAGGTATACCTTAAAGTGTATACCTTTTAAGTATACCTTTCGACCACCTGTAGAAGTGTAGGATATTAATATTTTCAAATGGCAACTTTTTATTTTATATAAAATTTTGAAACGTTTTTCTTTCTTTTTTAATTTTCCGTTTCGAAGAATCAAAATTTTATATATATTTTTGTAAATATTGAAACAAATAAAATGTCTTCAAGAATTTTTAATTTAATACAAATATTTCAAAATCTGGCCTCTACAGCCGAAGTTTATCATTTTTAAAACATTTTTGTAAAAAAGATACAAACGGCAAAGGAAATGAAGGGGATGGACCCAGTGTTACCATTCAATTGGAAAATGTAATGTACTTCTTGGTTAACGGTAATTTTTAAACACAAATTTTTATCAAAAATCTCTTTAGGCCTTTAAATTATATAATTTGGAAAAGGAACCCTCATCCTCGATGTGTTTGAATAAAAACTTGGCCATAAAATTATATCGGGAAATGCAAACTATACGTAGAATGGAAAATGCCTGTGGCAATTTGTATAAAGAGAAAATGGTAAGAGGTTTCTGTCACTTATATGTGGGTCAGGAGGCTTGTTGTGTGGGTAAGTAGGACGAAAGTTTAAACTTGTTTACAATTTAAAAGCCCAATTTGAAAGGTATCAAATCTGCTATGAGACCTCAAGATACTTTAATAACTTCTTATCGTTCTCATGGTTGGACCTGGTTAATGGGAGTTTCTGTTCATGCTATAATAGCTGAATTATGTCAAAAACAATCAGGTTGTAATCGGGGCAAAGGAGGTTCTATGCATACCTATGCTAAGAACTTCTACGGGGGCAATGGTATAGTAGGGGCCCAGGTTCCCTTAGGTGCAGGAGTAGCTTTTGCACATGCCTATCTCTGTGATGATGGTGTAAATTTTGCCTGCTATGGAGATGGTGCTGCCAATCAGGGACAAATACATGAGGTCTTTAATATGGCCTGTCTATGGCATCTGCCAATAGTATTTGTGTGTGAAAATAATAAATATGGTATGGGCACCGCAATGAAAAGATCCTCTTGTAGTACAGATTATTATACCCGAGGAGATTATATACCCGGTTTATGGGTTAATGGTAATGATGTTATGGCTGTAAAGAGTGCAGCGGAATTTGTTATAAATCATGCTCGCAATTGTGGACCCATTGTATTGGAATTAGAAACATATCGTTATCATGGACATTCTATGTCAGATCCGGGCACTAGTTATCGCAAGCGAGAGGAGGTGCAAATGATGCGAGACCAACATGATCCCATAACTAAGTTTAGGGAATTGTGTTTAAAGCATCAGCTCATCAAAGAGGAGGAACTTAAGGTAAATTTATTAAAAAAAAGTAAGAAAATTATTATGTTCCCCCGAATTTCCCTTAGAAAATTGATGACACCATTAAAGCGGAAGTAGATGAGGCCGTTAAACAAGCCCGCCAGGATAAAGACACTGATCTCAATGAATTATGTTCGGATGTTTATGTCAATAATTTAGAGGGAATTATTCGTAATATAATAAAAAGAGACTTAAAACATCATAATGTTGGTACACGTTTATTACCCACACCTCCCGTAAAAGCAACACCTCAGTCGCAAATGAAGGAAATCAAGGAAGAAAAACCGGCTGCCAAAGTTCCAACAGAAAGCGATAAGAAAGCTGAATCGAAAACTGAAATTAAAAAGGAAACAGAGCAAAAACAAACACCCGAAAAGAAAGAGGCCAAAGCAGCAAAACCAGTCGAAAAGGCTTCAGCTAATAAAGCACCTGAAACTGGTAAAACAAAACCAGAGGATAAAACTAAAACACCAAAAGATCCTAAAAAGAAATAAATAAAACAAATTTAAAAAGTTTAGAAATTTTTTGTGGAAAATTTTAAAATTTTTGTTAAAAAAATAAATTTCGGTAATTTTTCTATAAAAAAGGTAAATGTTCTATTTTGTGGTACATCGCTTGACGTTTGCATTGTGATTTAAAGCACAAACTACTTCTTCGGGCGAAATAGCTAAATTTGGCTAGAGGTGGTCTATTTTAGGTTGAATTTTAAGCAAATTAATAAACTTTTTATACAAATTAATAAACTTTTATACAATTTGGTATCTATGAAATCGTTAGAACTTGAAGATTCTAAATTTTCAGTGAAAAACTAAGTAAAAATTTTATTTGATAAAAAAACTTATTATTTTTAATTTTTGCTGTTTTTTGAAAAATAAAATTTATATTAAAATTTTAATAAAATTGAAACAGATAACGGTATTTATTTTATTTATATAGATCATATTTCAGTATGATCTATAAATTACTTTTGTTTCAATAAATACATTTTTTGCGAATTTTCAAAAATCAACTAATCACAAGTAGTCAACTTTGGTGGCTCGCCGTCTAGGCCAACTCGAAAATACTTCTGCTACAAAAATCAGTTACAAAATTTCTCTTTTCACAATTCATATATTAGTTTGAAGTGAATTAAAAAAAATCAACATACTAGAGATGGTCATCTTTAGAGAGTCAACGACTACGCCACTGATAAGATACGGGCCTGTACTCCACCAAATCAACTCGAAAGCACCTTAGCTCTTAGCATGTGAAATTTTATTAAGTTATTTCTAACGGTTAAAAAGTTACATAATTATTTCTAAAAATAACATTTTGAAATCATTGTGTGTTTGTTAGTTTACTTTTTATTGATTTGTGGTATGTCGCTTGACGTTTGCATTGTAATTTTTAAAATCAAACAATTTGTTTATGTTAATTCAATAAAGAATATTTACCGTTAATTTATTTTTTTAAGATTTATGTATGTGTTTGATATGAATTGTAGTATGTCGCTTAATGCTTTAATTGTGTTACCATGTTTCGTTTTTAAGGAGAGTATGAGTATTTACCGTTATTTTAATGTTTATTTACTCAGCGCTGGAAAATTGTTTAGAAAATAGTTTTGTTTTGAAGGCCAAGTGTTTTTGTATTAAAATTATTACTTTTTTCGCTTTAATTGTGTTTTGTTTACATTTTGAGTAAGAGATTGTGTTAATGTGTCGAATGTTAATTAATTTTAAGAGATTTTAAGAGCAAAATGAAAAAAGCTTAATATTTCTCTGTACTCTTTATAATTTAAGGGATTTAAATAAGATATTTATCAATGATATGAAAAGATCTCAATGCTTAATGATCTTTAAAACTAAAAGGAAAATACTCAGTCGGCTGAGCACGGTCTAACATAACAAACGTCTTTTGCAAATATAAAAGTTTACGCGTTTCTAAATAAATGAACTGAAAAAAAGCAAAATGGAGAAATTTTTATTAAAAGAATTTTTGAAAATAAAAATCTAGAATATTGAATAGAGGAATTATTGAAAAAGAAATATTGCCAAAATTTTGAAAGCATATTTAACATAAATTGAAAGAAAATAGAAAATATATAAATAAAAAGAAGAAGAAAAATATTAGAATAAGTGCCAAAATTTTGTAGTTTTCTAAAATAATAAAAAAAAACAACAAATTAATAAAAAATAATAATAAATTATGTAAATTTTAAACAAAGTGCATTTTTAATTTTTAAACTAAATAATTTGTCTATAAATTTATGATAAAACGTGTCTGGTTTTTATGATTAATTATAAATAAAAAATTAACATAAAAATAAAAAAAAAAACATAAAAATTATAAAAAAATAAATTTAAATAACGTCAATTAGTTGAGTCCCTGTTTAAAAAAATATAATAAAAATTCAACGATTTTTTTTTCACTATAATTCAAATATAACGAATCATTATTTTTCAAAAGATTTTTTTTGAAATTAAGCAAAAAAGTGTGTTTGTATTTGTATGTGTGTAATTTGTTATTATTATTATGCCCTCCACCATCAAAAGTGTGTGAAGAGGATATACAAACTTTGTCAATCCGTGTGTAACGCTAAGAAGGACTCTCATAATGTTTATATATGCTTGCATCAAATCAAAATCTGAATCGATTTAGCTATGTCTGTCTGTCTGTCAATCTGTCTGTTGTTGGCATGTTCACATTCACAACAATTGACAGAGCTCAATGAAATTTGGCCTGAGTATTTGTTATAGTCCTTAGAAGTTTACTATTTAAAAGCAACAAAATCGGTTCAGTATATTTTTGCTTTAATATTAAAATAATAATTTTTATATCCTCCACAAGAGGGTACATTAACTTTGTTTATCAGTATGTAACGCTAAGAAGGAATAATATCAGACTTAATGTATATATTCAGTATCAAAATAAAATCTGAGTCGATTTAAAAAATTGGCGAAGCTCTATGAAATTCGGCTTGAGTATTTGCTATAATCGCGGGAAATTTCCTATTTAAAACCAGCAAAATCAGTTTAGTATATTAAAAGATATAGACCTATATCGGAGGAAACTCATAAGGTCAGGCGAAGAACTTTCGTTAAATTATAATATTAAGCTAAATATATTGCATTGCCATTACAAAAATTATCAAAGTCGGTTCAGTTTAAAAAAAGTTAAAGCTAAAAATATAACTTATTTATGACTCATTAAATGTCCGTGTTATATTAAGGAAAAACTTTTCTATATTGTATACGTTTTTAGGTGTATGTGTGCCATAAGCTATATGTACTTCATTGCCATTCCAAAAATTATCAAAATCGGTTCAGTAGGAAAAGATCGGTTTATGACTCATTAAGTCTTCCTGTGTTGTATTTAAGAAAAACTTTTATATTTTGTATACGTTTGTGAGTGTATGTGTGAGTGTATACGTATGAAATATATCATTTGAACTTTACACGCATCTGTGGTGGAGGGTATTGAAGATTCGGCATAGTCAAATATAACATTCTAAATTGTTGTATTTAAATTTTAGTTAAATTGAATAAGTAGTAATAAATAAATATGAGATCTACTTAATCATAATAATAATCATCATCGTCATTCATTCATCTTAACATACATATATAACTATATAATAAATATGTATATGTATGTATAGATATGTTGTATTTATTACCTTTGGGGTGTATTTTTTTTACTAAAAAATGGAGATAAATTGAGCGTTTTGCAAAGAGGTGAGTTTCTTCTTGAATTTATTAAATATTATTTAAGTTTTTTTATTAATAATAACAACAACAATAAGAATAAGAATAAGTAGTTTTAGTATAATAAAAGGAGAAGTGTATTAGACTAAAGAAACAACAACAACAACTTAATTTACATAATTAATGAGGAAATTATACGTGTTTCTTTGGAAAATAAATTAATAAAGAATGAGAGAGATTAAACTATTACATGCTGTTACAACAAAGAGAAGGTTGAGAAGAGAGAGAGAGAGAGAAAGAGTGAAAGGAAGAGTATTTAGTATTTAAAAAAAACAGTTATTGTAATAAAACAAAACTAGAACTGAACGAAAACTGAACAAGAAGTGGAACCGAGCTAGAATTGAACTAAAACGGAACTATAACAGAACTAGAACTGAACTAGAATCTTAACTAGAATCTTAACTAGAAGCTGAACTAGAATATTAACTGGACCAAAAGTTTATTTTCGCCTCGAAAATTTTTTTCACCATGAAAATCAAATTTCGCAACAAAAATCAAATTTCACCACAAAGATTAATTTTACCCACAATAATCAAATTTCACATCGAAAATTAATTTTCATCGCGAAAGTACATTTTAACAGAAGAACTTAATTTCACCACGAGAATTAAATTTCACCACGAGAATTAAATTTCACCACGAGAATTAAATTTCACCACGAGAATTAAATTTCACCACGAAAATAAATTTTCTTCTCAAAAATTCACTACAAAAATCAATTTTCACCACAAGAACAATTTTCAACACAAAAATTAATTTTCATCACAAAAATCAAATTTCACCACAAAAATTAATTTTCACCACAAAAATCAATTTTCACTACAATTTTCAATTTTCACTACGAAAACTAAATTTCACCTCAAAAAACTATTTTCATCTAGAAAATTACTTTTCACCTCAAAAATTAATTTTCACCACGAAAATTAATTTTCACCTCAAAAATTAATTTTCACCACGAAAATTAATTTTCACCTCAAAAATTAATTTTCACCATAAAAATTAAATTTCACCTTAAAAACTAATTTTCACCACAAAAATAAATTTTCACCACAAAAATAAAATTTTCACCACAAAAATTAATTTTCACCTCAAAATTATTTTTACCACAAAAATTAATTTTCACCTCAAAAATTACTTTTTACCACGAAAATTAATTTTTTCCTAAAAAATTAATTTTAAACACAAAAATTAATTTTCACATTGAAGATCAAATTTAAACACGAAAATAAATTTTCACCTCATTACGAAATAAATATTCACCTATAAAGTTAATTTCCACCTTAAAAGTAAATTTTCACCTGGAAAATTAATTTCACCTCGAAAATTTTAATTTCTACTTCCTCTACTTCTCTTTATTTCGATATTTTTCAATTCCAATTTAGCCTTGTCTAAAACCAGGCTTATTTGACATTGAATAAAATTTTTTAAAATCTTTAAGATCTGTATTTATAATTTTAAATATATAACGTTTGTTACTTTAAAAATATCATTTGTATTTTCATTTCCTGATTTTTTTTTTCTTAAAATGTTTTAATTAAAACTTCTATTAAGAGACGAGAGTGTAGGTGTATAAATTTAAATTGTATTTCCACGTTCTTTTCACAGTTTCTCGTTTGCTTCAATTAAAGCAAAAAAATTGTAAAGAATTTAAACTTCATTTAAAATACTTCAGCTGAACGCTTAAAGAAAATTTGTATTTTAAAATGCAAATTTCAAAAAAATTAATACTTTTTTTCAAGCGGAAACACTTTAAGTTGGGAGGAAAAAGAAGGTTTCACGATGAAATCAACGAAATTAGAACAAAATTTGAATTTTGAATAGATCAATTAAACGATTTAATAATTTAAGATTCTAAATAAGGAAAAAAGTTTTGAAATAAATCAGTATTAAAAATGAAAGCTTTTTAAAGACAAAAAAGCTTTTATGTTTCAAATCAAGCTTTTTGATTATAAAAGCTGGAGAAGTTTTAAAAAATAGATCTAAATAAGCTTTTGATTGCATCAAGCTAAGAAAAATTTGGATGAAGCTTTGACCGTTTACTCCTAATTAATAATTCAAGCATAAAAACCACAAAATTATTTAATTTCTTAAAATCTTTTTTCCTTTCTGTCATTTTGATTTAGTTTTGGTGAATTATGTTGTGATTTCTGTGTTGAGTAAATTTTAAACGATTGTTCTTCTAAATCTCTATTAGTGGGTGTCATTTTTATTAAATACAATAATTCTTTTCTATTTTTTTTAAATCTCTGAACACATTTTTTGTTGATATTTTTTTTTATTTTGTTCTATATTTAAATATTTTAAGCAGATGTTATAAAATGTTTGTTTTATAAAAATTAAAAAAAAAATCAAATAAAATAATAAATAAAAATTAAATTCTCAAAAAGAATGACTAAATTGAAAGAAAGTAAAAGAATTATGGATCATAAAAAGGTGGCAAGGGAATGTGACATAAAAGTTATGAACGTCATGAGGATGAAACATAAATGGTTCATGTCTTAACTACAAACGAAGCTATTAAACGGGGCTATCAACAAGTTTGCAATCGAGACAAATACTTAGTCCACAAACGAGGAGATAATTTAGTCTCTAAACAAGACTATAAACTCGTCTATAGTTAACACTATAACTCGTCTATAGTTAACACTATAAACTCGTCTATAGTTAACACTATAAACTCGTCTATAGTTGACACTATAAACTCGTTTATAGTTGACACTATAAACTCGTCTAAAGTTAACACTATAACTCGTCTAAAGTTAACACTATAAACTCGTCTATAGTTAACACTATAAACTCGTCTATAGTTAACACTATAAACCGTCTAGTTAACACTATAACTCGTCTATAGTGTATAACTGTAAAAACTCGTCTATAGTGTTAACTATAAACTCGTCTATAGTGTTAACTATAAACTCGTCTATAGTGTTAACTATAAACTTCGTCTATGTGTTAACTATAAACTCGTCTATAGTGTTAACTTTAAACTCGTCTATAGTTAACACTATAAACTCGTCTATAGTTAACACTATAAACTCGTCTTAGTTAACACTATAAACTCGTCTATAGTTAACACTATAACTCGTCTATAGTTAAACACTATAACTCGTCTCATAGTTAACACTATAAACTCGTCTATAGTTAACACTATAAACTCGTCCATAGTTTAACACTATAAACTCGTCTATAGTTAACACTATAAACTCGTCTATAGTTACCACTATAAACTCGTCTATAGTTAACACTATAAACTCGTCTATAGTTTACATTTAAAGTTGTCCAATTCAGTTACTCGCCTAAAGTTCTCGCCTTAAACTCCTAATAGCTTACATTATTGTCTTCATCTATTATTTGTAATTGAGTAGTTTTCATTATCTGGAAATGGATATATTTTGTAGATGAATTAGAAAAATTTCCCAAAAAAGAAATTTTCACTTTAAAATCCATTAATTTTCTTTTCGACATTTAATGGGTTTCTATAATTTTGTTTTGCTTCGTAATTATATTTTCAAAATTGAATTGTTTTGTAGTTAAAGTGTCCATTTCGCTCATCATCAGCATCCATTTCAGGCCATTTTCATTAGTTGTGCTGTCATAAGATTTATTTTAGTCAACACTTCTAAACCGATTTTTGTTATTTTGGTGTTTTTTTTTGGCGATTTTTAGCAAAACACGTCATACGTTAATAAACGTTTGACTGACTTTTAGGGAGCAAAACAAAAAATATTTCAAAATTTTGAACACATTTCTATGAATTATTCGTTTTGATGGTTGAGTTGGAAAATTAAAAAAAAAAATATTTGCAACACAATTTTTTTCAAAATGTCTCACCTCATAACCGATTGGTCAGAATGTCATGGTAGATTTAAAAAAATATATAATATTTTTGTTTATTTTGAAAAAACATTTGTTGTTTTTACACTATAAACTCGTCTATAGTTTACACTATAAAACTCGGTCTAATAGTTTACACTACAAACTCGTCTATAGTTAAACACTATAAACTCGTCTATAGTTAACACTACGTCTATAGTTAACATATAACAAACTTGTCTATAGTTAACCTCTACAATACTCGTCTATATTAGTTAAACATATAAACTCGTCTATAGTTAACACTATAAACTCGTCTATAGTTAACACTATAACTCGTCTATAGTTTACACTATAAACTCGTCTATAGTTAACACTACTATAGTTAACACTCGTCTATAGTTTAACTCGTCTATTATAAACTCGTCTATAGTTAACACTATAAACTCGTCTCACTAGTTATACACTATAAACTCGTCTATAGTTAACACTATAAACTCGTCTATAGTTACACTATAAACTCGTCTATAGTTAACACTATAAACTCGTCTATACGTTAACACTATAAACTCGTCTATAGTTAACACTATAAACTCGTCTATAGTTAACACTATATAAACAATTTCTATAGTTAACACTATAAACTCGTCTATAGTTAACACTATAAACTCGTCTATAGTTAACACTATAAACTCGTCTATAGTTAACACTATAAACTCGTCTATAGTTAACACTATAAACTCGTCTATTATATTTTTACACTATAAACTCGTCTATAGTTATACACTATAAACTCGTCTAATGTTAACACTATAAACTTGTCTATAGTTAACACTATAAACTCGTCTATAGTTAACACTATAAACTCGTCTATAGTTAACACTATAAACTCGTCTATAGTTAACACTATAAACTCGTCTATAGTTAACACTATAAACTCGTCTACAGTTTACATTATAAAGTTGTCCAACTCAGTTACTCGCCTAAAGTTCTCACCTTTAAAACTCCTAATAGCTTTACATTATTGTCTTCATCTATTATTTGTAATTGAGTAGTTTTCATTTATCTGGAAATGTATATATTTTGTGGATGAATTAGAAAAATTTCCCAAAAATGAAATTTCACTTTAAAATCCATTAATTTTCTTTTCGACATTTTAAATGGGTTTCTATAATTTTGTTTTGCTTCGTAATTATAATTTTCAAATTGAATTGTTTTGTAGTTAAAGTGTCCATTTCGCTCATCATCAGCATCCATTTCAGCCATTTTCATTAGTTGTGCTGTCATAAGATTTATTTTAGTCAACACTTCTAAACCGATTTTGTTATTTTGGTGTTTTTTTTTGGCGATTTTAGCAAACACGTCATACGTTAATAAACGTTTGACTGACTTTTAGGGAGCAAAACAAAAAATATTTCAAAATTTTGACACATTTCTATGAATTTATTCTGTTTGATGGTTGAGTTGGAAAATTAAAAAAAAAAATTATTTGCAAAACACAATTTTTTCAAAATGTCCCTTCCCCTCATTTGCCGATTTGGCAGAATGTCATGGTGGATTTAAAAAAAATATATATATTTTTGTATTCATTTTGAAAAAAACATTGTTGTTTTTATTTTTATGTTCAAATTTCCGAAATTGTTTGTATTCAAAATGATACAAAAATAAAAATCAAATTTTTGGGAGTGAATAAATTTCACTTGTAAATTTTGAAATTTTTGTTTTTGTTTTGGATTTAATTGAATCATTTTGAAAGTCATCAAACATAGGAAAAGGTAATATTTTGATTTGATTTGAATTTTTTTATTTGGATTATTTGGGAATTTCCGTTTTAAAATAAAGTACAATTGATTTATTTTTTTTAATTTATTATTTATTTTCATTTAAATATTTAAATTTACAACAATTAAATTTTGGAAAACAAACTGTTTTTGATTGAACTTAAAAGTTTTCAGCACTTGAAAAATTTTTTTCCAATAATTTTGAAATTCAATTTCTTTACACCAAAATTTATATATTTTTTAAATAAAAATTAAAACTTGAGTTTTTTCAAAAATTAAAAATTTTTTAATTAAAATTTAATTTCTAAAATTTTGAATTTCAATCAAAAAAAAAAAGCAAAAAAAAATTGCTATATTCCATCTATGGATGTGAATGTGACAGACAGGACAGATGGACATAGCTAAATTGACTCAGATTTTGATTTGAATACAAAAATATATACATTATGGCATTTGAGATGATTCCTTCTTAGCGTTACACACCGAATGACAAAGTTAATAAACCCTCTTCACCACTTGTGGTGGTGTAGGGTGTAAAAAAAATATTTTTTTTATTAAAATTTAAAAAATAAAATTTTATTAATTCTAAAATTGTATTAAAATCATTTACTTATTTAATTTCTTTATTTATCTATTTAATTCTCAATTAATGTATTAATTTTGTTATCCCCAAATTGTCTCATTTTTTTTTTGTAAATCAAACACAAATTTTAATCAAATTTTATATCTTTTAGCGCCAGTTCTTTTTGCCATAAAGACTTTTTGTAGCTAATTTATGTATGTGTTTTGTGTGTGTTTTTTTTGGTTTAAAAAATTATGTTTTTTTTTTCTCACTCAATTTTATTTTTATATATTTATTGACTCAAGGTTAATGTCATTACAATGCCATTAATTTTATTTATTTATTTTTCTTATTCTTCTTCATCTTGTTTGCTTTTCTACGTATTTTTTCTTTATTTATTTTTAAACCCCAAATTTTGTTTAAAATAAAATAAAAAATAAATAAATTTTATTTTGTAATAAAATTAAAAAAAAAAATTCTACGTTGACATTTAGTGAGAGTGTGTACAAATATTTACACCTGCTTGTCACAATTTGAATTGAGTTCAAGAGAAAATATTTCGAATATTTTGAAATTTTGTTGAAAAGACTTTGATCTTGTGCCGATAAATGGAGAAGATTCGTGTTGAAAGATAACAAAAATTACACAAAAATTTAACAAAAAATAGTTTTGAAATTTTAGAACAATTAAAGCCATAACGAACTATAGACGAGTTTATAGTGTAAATTATAGACGAGTTTATAGTGTTAATAATAGACGAGTTTATAGTGTAAAATATAGACGAGTTTATAGTGTAACTATAGACGAGTTTATAGTGTTAACTATAGACGAGTTTATAGTGTAAACTATAGACGAGTTTATAGTGTAAACTATAGACGAGTTTATAGTGTAAACTATAGACGAGTTTATAGTGTAAACTATAGACGAGTTTATAGTGTTAACTATAGACGAGTTTATAGTGTTAACTATGGACGAGTTTATAGTGTTAACTATAGACGAGTTTATAGTGTTAACTATAGACGAGTTTATAGTGTAAACCTATAGACGAGTTTATAGTATTAACTATAGACGAGTTTATAGTGTTAACTATAGACGAGTTTATAGTGTTAACTATAGACGAGTTTATAGTGTAAACTATAGACGAGTTTATAGTGTAAACTATAAGACGAGTTTTTATATTGTTAAACTATAGACGAGTTTATAGTGTAAACTATAGACGAGTTTATATTGTGTTAACTAGACAGACGGGTTTATAGTGTTAACTACAGATGAGTTTATATAGACGAGTTTATACTATAGACGAGTTTATAGTGTTAACTACAGACGAGGTTTTATAGTGATTTATACTTAAACTAAGACGAGTTTATAGTGTAAACTATAGAAGATATTTATAGTTTTTTATTTCAAATTTTATTCTTTGGCATTTAGTTATAAAATTTTGTTATTAACATTTAGTGTTTTTATTGTTTATGTAGAAAACAACTAAATACATATATAAATAAAATGTGTAATGTGCATGTGTGAAAACATTTACACACAAAAGGGAAAAACTACAAATTACAAAAAATAAAATTTTAGTTGAACATAGAAGAAATGCTGTATTCGGCTATGGCGAATCTTCAATACCCTTCTTAAACCACAAATGAGTGTAAGTAAATACGTTATTATTTCGTACATATACATTCACACATACACTTACACACTTCTGAACGTTTTCTTCAATACAACACAGTTACGCTTAATTTGTCATAAAATTAGTTATATTTTTGGTTATAACTTTTTTCTGCTGAACCGATTTTAATAATTTTAAAAAGAGATTAAAGCACATTTAACTTTATATTATGACAAAATTTCAGTCTAATTTAATAACTTATAATTGATAATCTTGCGAAAGTTCTTCGCTTGAACTTAGAGGTGCCTCTGATATCGCTCCATATCTTTTATTATGTGGAACCAATTTAGCTGGGTTATAAACGGAAAACTTCTTAGGACTTTAACAAATACTCAGGCCAATTTCATTGAACTCTCTCAATTATTGTTGAAAGTAAGACGGACAACAGACAGACAGACTCTTTAGTCCAACTATAGACTTAGTTATAGTCGTATATAACTTAGTTTATTAATTAAACAAAAGACTCAAAAAAAGAGCCAAAATCATAGACTACAATTTTGAGTTTTGAAACAAAACATATCAACAGACTCCATTAAAAACAAGGGAAAGTAATAAAAAATATGAAATAATACAAAAAAAGGGAAAAGGCTAAATAATAAACAATAAGAGACAAAAAAAGTTTATGACTAAAAGTCATGACATTTGAAAATAACATATAAATATGAAAGGAAGAAGAAGAGTCAATAAAAAGACCAACAACGAATCTAAAAAGCTGCTATAGACTTGTTTATAGTCCAGACTATAGACTTAGTTAATAGTCCAGACTATAGACTTAGTTTATAGTCCAGACTATAGACTAGTTTATAGTCCAGACTATAGACTTAGTTTATAGTCCAGACTACAGACTTAGTTTATAGTCCAGACTATAGACTTAGTTTATAGTCCAGACTATAGACTTAGTTATAGTCCAGACTACAGACTTAGTTTATAGTCCAGACTATAGACTTAGTCAGCTTATAGTAGACTATTAGACTTAGTTTATTAGTCCAGACTATAGACTTAGTTTATAGTCCAGACTTAGTTATAGTCCAGACTATAGAACTATTTAAGTCCAGACTAATAACTTAGTTTAAAGTCCAGACTAGTAGAACTTAGTTTAAGCCCGACTAAGACTTAGTTTATAGTCCAGACTATAGACTAGTTTATAGTCCAGATATTAGACTTAGTTTAAAGTCCAGACTATAACTTAGTTTAATAGTCCATACTGTAGACTTAGTTTATAAGTCCAGACTATAGACTTAGATTTATAGTCCAGACTATAGACTTAGTTTATAGTCCCAGACTATAGACTCAGTTTATAGTCCAGGACTAAGACTTAGTTTAAAGATCCAGACTATAGACTTAGTTTATAGTCCAGACTATTAGACTTAGTTTATAGTCCAGACTATAGACTTAGTTTATAGTTCCAGACTATAGGATCTTAGTTTATAGTTCCAGACTATAGACTTAGTTTATAGTCCCAGACTATAGACTTAGTTTAAAGTCCAGCTATAGACTTAGTTTATAGTCCAGACTATAGACTTAGTTTATAGTCCAGACTTCCAGACTATAGACTTATTTATAGTCCAGACTATAGACTTAGTTTATAGTCCAGACTATAGACTTAGTTTATAGTCCAGACTATAGACTTAATTTATAGTCCAGACTATAGACTTAGTTTATAGTCCAGACTATAGACTTAATTTATAGTCCAGACTATAGACTTAGTTTATAGTCCAGACTATAGACTTAATTTATAGTCCAGACTATAGACTTAATTTATAGTCCAGACTTATATAGTCCAGACTATAGACTTAGTTTATAGTCCAGACTATAGACTTAATTTATAGTCCAGACTATAGACTTAATTTATAGACTCCAGACTATAGACTTAATTTATAGTCCAGACTATAGACTTAATTTATAGTCCAGACTATAGACTTAGTTTATAGTCCAGACTATAGACTTATTTATAGTCCAGACTATAGACTTAGTTTATAGTCCAGACTATAGACTTAGTTTATAGTCCAGACTATAGACTTAGTTTATAGTCCAGACTATAGACTTTGTGGACATTAGGTTATAGATTTTTTTATAGAGACAAGTTTAGAGACTCCTCTATGGATTAGTTCATAGTCTCCTGAAAATAGCCTACTGAAAATTATAGTCTTTTGCTGGTAGTCTTTTGTGTTATTTAATGTAGTGTATCAAAAATTTGAACCCCTGTTTTAGGTTTCTGAATCTCTTTTGTTTGTTTACCATCATTTATGGTGTGAAAATGAAATATTGACAGGGATGAGAGTGTTGTGGCCCCCGCCTCCTTTCACTCTTAAATATAATTGTTGCTAAAACTACAAAAAAATATATATTTAATCAATTGAATGCCACAAGCAAAACATAAAAAGTGAAACTTATTTTGAAAAAAGTAAGGAAAAAAATTGATACTTTTAAGGGGTCATAATATTTGTACATCGAAAAAAAGGGGATAAAAAAGGGGACACAAAGAGCAAAAAAACAATTTCACCAAATTCAATAAACATTAAAAAGGTTGGCCTTAATACAAGTAAAACAATTAATTCTATAGTTTTTATCCTTTTTTTGTAGTTGTTGATTTTGTTGTTGTTGGGTACTTTTTTTCTGGAAGCAAAAAAAATAAAAACTTTTGTTGGTTAAAAATATGTTTTTTTCCTCGGGAATTTAGTTGTTGAATAAAAGCAGTTACAGTGACACTTAAAGGTGATGAAGTAAAATATATATTTTTTGTGGAGAGAAAAAAATTATAATTTTAATTAAATTTTAATAAGCAAAAAAGGAAAAAAAATAGGAAAAATGTGGATTAAATCATAAAGAGGAAAAATTTAATTAAATTAAAAATTAATAAAAAACAAGTGAAATTGATTAAAATTTTAATTGAGGGAAAAGTGATTAAAATTTATTAAAAATGTGAGTTAAGTGAATAGAAAAATCACTAAATCACTAAAACACGAATGCCGAATCTTTAATACCCTACACCAAAAATGCATGTGAAGTAAATACATTATATTTCAAACATACGCTCTCACACATACACTCACAGACGGAGCACTGACAAAGTTAATATACCTCTAAATCACTTGCTTAAAAGCTGTAAAACTGCACTAGATTGACTTAAACAAGCAACTAAAATTAAGGTTGGGCTGAGACAATTTACTTGTGTTTTATTTTTTGATGTTTAAAAAATTCTTTATAAAAAGCCGCAATTCCCACAATTTTCTTTAAATAAATTAAAAAAAATGCTCACAATTTTTTGGTTACGTATGATTAATATTAATTAGTTATAACGAGGGCGTATGATGAATTTTATAAGATTTATAAAGTCTTATAAATCAATTAAGCTGTTGAAAAATCAATCAAATTTTTTTACAGATAAATCAATTGAAATAAAACAACAACTATAAATCAAGAGTGAACTGAAAAAAACATGCTTAATTTTAAAAGTCAATAGAATTTTAATTAGATTTTTTAGAACAACATTCTAGAAAAAGTAAAAACTTAAAAATATACATTAGTAATTGTAAAAATTTAAATTTTATTTAAAATGCTCTTAACTAATGATGAAATAGTTTAAAAAAATTTGAAATTTCTTTAACAAAAAATTTAAAATTAAAAAAAATCTAAAAATTTATTTGTTTCTCTACTTCCAATTTTCTTTAATACAAATTTCTTAAACTTTATTTAAGATAAAAATCTTTTTTATGAAATTTTATTTTCAAATATTAGTTTAATAAATTTTTTAGTCATTTGTTTAATATTTAACTATTTTTCTTTAAATACCACCCTGAGCGTATGATTAATATTAATTATAAAATTTCTTGGACTTACAAAGTTAACTTAATATAATTTCTGAACTACTTCACAGATTTTAATGCAACTTACACAATTTACAGCCCACAAGTTAGACTTAAAGACTATAAAGATAGTATAAACTATTAGATTCTATAGACTTAAAATTAGTCTATAGAATAGTTTGTAGTCTCTTCTATAGACTACTTTATGATCTTTTCTATAGACTAATTTATAGTTTCCTCTATAGTCTGCTCAATAGATTAATGCATAGTCTATCTTATAGACCAGTTTATAGTCTGCTCTATAGACTAGTTTATAGTCTGCTCTATAAACTAGTTTATAGTCTGCTCTATAAACTAGTTTATAGTCTGCTCTATAGACTAGTTTATAGTCTGCTCTACAGACTAGTTTATAGTCTGCTCTATAGACTAATTTATAGTCTGCTCTTTAGACTAGTTTATAGTCTGCTCTATAGACTAGTTTATAGTCTGCTCTATAGACTAGTTTATAGTCTGCTCTATAGACTAGTTTATAGTCTGCTCTATAGACTAGTTTATAGTCTGCTCTATAGATTAGTCTACAGTCTGCTCTATAGACTAGTTTATAGTCTGCTCTATAGACTAGTTTATAGTCTGCTCTATAGACTAGTTTATAGTCTGCTCTATAGACTAGTTTATAGTCTGCTCTATAGACTAGTTTATAGTCTGCTCTATAGACTAGTTTATAGTCTGCTCTATAGACTAGTTTATAGTCTGCTCTATAGACTAGTTTATAGTCTGCTCTATAGACTAGTTTATAGTCTGCTCTATAGACTAGTTTATAGTCTGCTCTATAGACTAGTTTATAGTCTGCTCTATAGACTAGTTTATAGTCTGCTCTATAGACTAGTTTATAGTCTGCTCTATAGACTAGTTTATAGTCTGCTCTATAGACTAGTTTATAGTCTGCTGTATAGACAAGTTTATAGTCTGCTCTATAGATTAGTCTACAGTCTGCTCTATAGACTAGTTTATAGTCTGCTGTATAGACAAGTTTATAGTCTGCTCTATAGATTAGTCTACAGTCTGCTCTATAGACTAGTTTATAGTCTGCTCTATAGACTAGTTTATAGTCTGCTCTATAGACTAGTTTATAGTCTGCTTTATAGAACAGTTTATAGTCTATTCTTAAGGTTTTATGAACTAGTTCATAGTGATCTTATTAGACTACTTTATAGCCTTCACCATAGACTCGTCAGATTTCATGTTCTCATCTAAAAAAATTATTAAAAAAGAAAAAAAAAGTTTATTAAAAATGTCACATTTTGATTCGATTTTTGGTAAAATTAAAATTTTAAATAAAAGTTCATATTTATTTCTTCAAATTCTTATTTCCTTTAAAATGTTTTTTAAACATTTAAATTTTATTTAAATTTTATTAAATTAAATATAATTTGTTGAAATGTCTTTCAACATTATTTGTTTCAAAACGTCTGATTTTATTTGCTGAGAATGATGAAAAATTAAAATTGTTTATGCGGCATTTTAATTGGGAAGTAAACAAGCATATAAACACACACACAAACACACACATATGTTTGAAGTATTTTAATCTGTGAGCATAAGCAACATTTAACAAAAATGTTTATAAACATTTTTGTTCAGGTATTTAGCTCATTTATATTTAATTAGCAAACAAATGTAAAATGAATGGACATGTTAAACATGACACAAAACTACAACATTTCAAATAAACCATGCAATCATGCATATATATACACACACACTCTCATGGTAACTTATTACAACTCTCTTACATTTAGTTTAAAGGTAAAATTTTTTCCTTAAACAAGAATTTTACCAATAAAAAGTATAAACATAAACACAAAACCACTTAACGGTATAAATACATAGAGAATTATTATGCACTCATAATACTGCATACAAACACATATACTCTCAAATCATACGCACTCTTTTTTGTGCTTTTGTATTGTTTTCTGTTCAACATACTCATTTCTACTCTCATTAATAAATATAGTACCGTTATAATATGTAAACTCATTAAAAGAGTTTTAAGTATGAGAAAATGTTGTTGTTTTTGTTTTATATGAAAACGTGTTTATGTTTTAATATGATGCAGAAAAAGAAAAAAAAAGAGAACTAATGAAATAAGAGTGAGAGAGAGAGAGAGAGGTGAGGGCATGAGTATGTTTATTTGTATATACTTAACAGCATGTTAAGAGTAATAGTTAAATGAATAATGAGTGTTTACATACAATGTTTATGTTTTTCTTTATACTGGTTCTTGTTGCCGTTTTAAGTGTTAACCTTTGAGGGCAACAACAACTTGTTCTATCATTATTTCCGTTTCCTTTTTTATAAATGAATACTTATTCAAAAAAACTAAAGCATAAACAGGGAAGTCTTTATAACAATACAACAGAATTTATAAATTTAAAAATTTATAAATGAAAAAATTAATAAATCACAAATAACATCAAATGTTTAATTTATTTAATAAATTAACTTCAAGATTTTTATTAAATTCAAATGAATTTTTCTTAACAGAAAAAATATATTCTTCGACTTTTCTTCTTTCTAAAACCATTTTAATTTTTTTTATTCTTTTCTTTAAATATTTATTTCTAAATATTTTCTCATTCTCTTACTTTAAGCCATAAATAACCAATATTATTTGCCAACAGTCATACATATATAGGAAACTGAGAAAAACTATGAAAAAAAGAAAACATTTTCGTTGACAATCCTCAGGCAAAAAATATTTACAAATACAAAATATTTTTTTTGCATATTAAAATCTGCAGAAAAAACCTTTACATATTTTTTTTATTTCGTTCTGGAATATTTTGCATGCAACAGAGTTTTTTGCATATTTTCAATATGAGACACCTTGTTGTAAAATAAAATAAATAAAAAATGCCTTACAAAAAGGGAGAAAGAAAAAAAAGTAAAGTAAAAATAAATAAACTGAACAAGAAATGCATAAATAACCAACACAAAACTTAATATACAAATTCATATGCAAAATGTTTGTAGAGCTGGTAGTCAATGTTAACATAAATAACAAATAAAAAAGAAAACTGGGAAGGATTTCCTTTATAGTCCTAACTATAGACAAGTTTTTATTCTCAATTATAGACTATTTTACTCTATATACTAGTCTTTTCTATAAACTTCTTCTAGAGTCTCTTCTCTAGACTAGTTTAGAGTCTCTTCTCTAGACTAGTTTAGAGTCTCTTCTCTAGACTAGTTTAGAGTCTCTTCTCTAGACTAGTTTAGAGTCTCTTCTCTAGACTAGTTTAGAGTCTCTTCTCTAGACTAGTTTAGAGTCTCTTCTCTAGACTAGTTTAGAGTCTCTTCTCTAGACTAGTTTAGAGTCTCTTCTCTAGACTAGTTTAGAGTCTCTTCTCTAGACTAGTTTAGAGTCTCTTCTCTAGACTAGTTTAGAGTCTCTTCTCTAGACTAGTTTAGAGTCTCTTCTCTAGATTAGTTTAGAGTATCTTCTTTAGACAAGAGTCTCTTCTCTAGACTATTTTAGAGTCTCTTCTCTAGATTAGTTTAGAGTCTCTTCTCTGAGTTGTTGCCCTAGTTGAAGGTTTAGCTGGGTTAACTTTCCCCGTTTTTTTGTTTTTGCCTAAATGGATATTATTCATGAATTATTGTCACTCAAATGCTTTCTATGCTTTTTACCTTTATATACTTTCTTATATATTCATTCTGTATTTGTTGTTGGTGTTTTTGTGTTTTGGTTTTTATGGTAAAAAGAACTCGTTTTGCACAAATGTTTAAATTTACTAAGAAACAAGAACAAAAAAAGAATGAAATAATAAATAGTAAGACAAGGTAACTGGGATATTTTCTTATTTGCATGTCCTGTCACATTATTATGCACTTTTTCTCGTTTGCTAGTGAGCGTATGTGTATATATGTGTGTGTGTGTAACAAACATGTCAAGTTATTTTTCATATTTTTTCCATTCTTAAATTCTATATTATTTCCTAGTCTGTTTTTTTCGGTAGCAATATTTTTTCATCATTGTTAAATGATTATCATGATGCCACCAAACGTTGCTGGTTGTTGCAAGAAAAAAATAATAATAACAAAAATGCAATTTTCTTGTAGGTAAATGGAAAGGAATTTGTTTCTTGTTTTCTTTTTTGGGGAAAATAATAAATATACAATAACTAAAGTTTGTTAGAAAGAAAAGAAGAAAAAAGAGAAAAAAATCTGAAAAGATTTTGATACCTTAAACATGCAATGAAAAGTAATATGACACATCCTGTACGGAATTTCATATGAAAAATGAAAAAAAAAAAAAAACACAGAGAGAAAGAAAAAACTTAATATCAAAATATAAATATGAAGGTAAAACTATTCGTATGTATTTGTGTTTTTTTTAGGATGTGCTTACTTAACTTATTTACATGTTCATGTAGATGTTTATGGTTTAATGTTATGTTCTCTTACTCTCTGATTATTGTTATACTCTTGTATTGGGTTTTGTGTTCTCCTAACTGTTACATTCAAATCATTTTGCATTTCTAAACAGTTTGTAGTTTTTGTTGTTGCTGCTGCTACTGCTGATGTTATTTTGGTTGTATTAGTGCAAGGCATCATGTTTTTCTACATCCGGTGTATATGTATTATGAATATTACACCATTTTACACATATGTAGGAGTGTTTGGATGTGTGTGTGTGTGTGACAAATATTATAAGGAAAATGTCTTGCAAACATGTTCAGCATGTGACAAGAGTTTTTTTTCTGAATAATAAAAAGGGAAAAAAGTAAAAGAAAACAAACTACTAAGAAAGGGCTATGACGAATCTAGAATACTTTAGGCTACAGCATTGTCGATTGTTTGATACAGGCTTTAAACTAGTTTATAGTCGAGACTATAGACTTAGTTTATAGTCCAGACTATAGACTTAGTTTATAGTCCAGACTATAGACTTAGTTTATAGTCCAGACTATAGACTTAGTTTATAGTCCAGACTATAGACTTAGTTTATAGTCCAGACTATAGACTTAGTTTATAGTCCAGACTATAGACTTAGTTTTTAGTCCAGACTATAGACTTAGTTTATAGTCCAGACTATAGACTTAGTTTATAGTCCAGACTATAGACTAATTTATAGTCCAGACTATAGACTAGTTTATAGTCCAGACTATAGACTTAGTTTATAGTCTAGACTATAGACTTAGTTTATAGTCCAGACTATAGACTTAGTTTATAGTCCAGACTATAGACTTAGTTTATAGTCCAGACTATAGACTTAGTTTATAGTCCAGACTATAGACTTAGTTTATAGTCCAGACTATAGACTAGTTTATAGTCCAGACTATAGACTAGTTTATAGTCCAGACTATAGACTAGTTTATAGTCCAGACTATAGACTTAGTTTATAGTCCAGACTATAGACTTAGTTTATAGTCTAGACTATAGACTTAGTTTATAGTCCAGACTATAGACGTAGTTTATAGTCCAGACTATAGACTTAGTTTATAGTCCAGACTATAGACTTAGTTTATAGTCCAGACTATAGACTTAGTTTATAGTCCAGACTATAGACTTAGTTTATAGTCCAGACTATACACTTAGTTTGTAGTCCAGACTATAGACTAGTTTATAGTTTGGACTATAGTCTATAGTTCAAAATACTTTATAGTCTAGTCTATAGTCAGGAATATAAATAAGACGATAAAGTAGTTCATGGACCAGACTATAGACTACTTTAAAGTTTAAGCAATTTTTATAGTAAACTATTTTAGATTATAGACTTGCTTACAGTCTACTTTATAGTCCAGACTACTTTATAGTCCAGACTGTAGAGTAGTTAATTTTTCAGACTATAGACAGTCCAGGCTATAGACGACTTGACTAGCTAATAGTCCAGACTATAGATTAGTTTTAGTTCCAGAGTGTGGAGTTAAAACTATAGACAATTAGACAGTCTAGATTATAGACTAGTTTATAAACTAGACTATAGACTATAGTCATGCTTGTAGTCTGAAATGTAGATTAGTTTATAGTACAGATTTTAGACAGGTTTCTAGCTCTGAGTATAGATTAGTTTATAGTGCATACTGTAGTCAAGTTTATAGTGTAGGCTATAGACCATTTTATAGTTTAAACTATAGACTAGTTTATAGTTAGGGCTACAGACTAGTTTATATTCTACAATATAGATTATAAACTACTTATTAGTACAGCTATAGACTATAGACATAGACCAGACCATAGACAATACTATAGACTAGTTTTTAGTCCATACTATAGACTACTTTTTATTAACTACTATAGACCAGTTTTTAATCCATATTATAGACTAGTTTTTAGACTATACTATAAGAAAGTTTTAGTTCAGACTATAGTTTATTTTGTAGTTTAGACTACAGTTTAACTATAGTCCAAGCTATAGTTTATTTTATAGTCCAGATTATAGTTTATCCTATAGTCTAGACTATAATTTATTCAATAGTCCAGACTATGGTTTATTTTATAGTCCAGACTATAGTTTATCCCATGGTATTATAGTTTTTCCAAAAACAAACTATGGTTAATTCTATTGTCGCAAATTCACTTTAGTCTAATAAACCAGACTGTAGCGTAGTCTAGAGTCGCCTATATTAAACTCTTTAATGCTGGAAAAGTAGAAATAGATTTGAAGAATATTCTTATCCATAAAAATAGTCATGCAGATTGTTCACAAATGTCTATAATGTTGAGCTTTTGTTACTGCTGTTGCATGCGATTTAAAATAATCACAAAAAAATCTCACAAAACGTAGCAAAAGTAATAAAAATGATTGCTAAAAAGGATACAAAAGCAATTTTTATAAATTCATGTAAAATTGACCAGAATATAATTTTATGGAATTTTATTTCAAGGAAAAAATTATTATCCTTAAATTTTTATTCATTAGTAAATAAATTTATTTTCCCCTCCCCCTACAGTAGTTTGACCTCTTGAACCAATTCCCATAGACCTTAACAAAAATGTTTATTTCTTAGTTTTCTAGTATTAAAAATCCTTTTGTAGTCATTAGAATAAAATAAAAAAATAATATCCTTTGAGTCACACACATTTGCAGCATTATTTTACTGCAGTTGTTATCATAAATTTAGATTTCTCTCTTTTTCTACTCAAAACTAAAAAAAGAAAAACAAATATTTCAAGGAATTTTTTGTCCTTTTTAGTTAAAGTTAAAATAAAATGAGTTCCATTTTAGAAAAAAATAGAAGAAAAACACATACAAAGATGTTAAGTAATAGAAGGAGGGGAAAAAAATCTTACAAACTGGAACAAAAGAGCAAAGAATCCTGTTGGACAAATCTAGAACATTTTAAGCCTTAAATTATCTGAGATTATATATCTTTAATGGTTATCCTTCCCCTATTTAAAGGATTATTAAAATGATTTTTTCTTTTCAAAATGCCTTTAGCTATTTCTTGATCCATATTTTCATTTTCTTTAGCCTTTTACCACAGAAATAGACACTATTAAAGGAAACAAGGATCACAATACAAGAATAATATTAATAATTTCTATAAGAAATAACAACAACAATAACTAACAACAATGACTATGCAATTTATGTTAACTATAGAAATAGAGAGAAAGAGAGAAAAAAGGAACGAATTGACATGAATTAAGGACAAAATATTTGAAATTATAAAAAAATAATAAGGACATTTTGAAATATAATGTGGGAGACTTTAAATTACAATGTTTAAGGAATCTAAAGACGCAATATTTCAGACTGAAGATGAGACTACAGTCTGAAATAACTATATAAGACTATAAGATAGCAAGAAAGGACTATAGATTTGACTGTAGTCTAGACAATAAATAAGATTATAGTCTGGACTTATAACTAGTCTATAGTCAGGCTTATAAGGTGGGCTATAGTCTGGACTTTAAACTAGTCGATTGACCGGACTATAAACTAGTCGATTGACCGGACTATAAACTAGTCTATAGTCTGGACTATAAACTAGTCTATAGTCTGGACTATAAACTAGTCTATAGTCTGGACTATAAACTAGTCTATAGTCTGGACTATAAACTAGTCTATAGTCTGGACTATAAACTAGTCTATAGTCTGGACTATAAACTAGTCTATAGTCTGGACTATAAACTAGTCTATAGTCTGGACTATAAACTAGTCTATAGTCTGGACTATAAACTAGTCTATAGTCTGGACTATAAACTAGTCTATAGTCTGGACTATAAACTAGTCTATAGTCTGGACTATAAACTAGTCTATAGTCTGGACTATAAACTAGTCTATAGTCTGGACTATAAACTAGTCTATAGTCTGGACTATAAACTAGTCTATAGTCTGGACTATAAACTAGTCTATAGTCTGGACTATAAACTAGTCTATAGTCTGGACTATAAACTAGTCTATAGTCTGGACTATAAACTAGTCTATAGTCTGGACTATAAACTAGTCTATAGTCTGGACTATAAACTAGTCTATAGTCTGGACTATAAACTAGTCTATAGTCTGGACTATAAACTAGTCTATAGTCTGGACTATAAACTAGTCTATAGTCTGGACTATAAACTAGTCTATAGTCTGGACTATAAACTAGTCTATAGTCTGGACTATAAACTAGTCTATAGTCTGGACTATAAACTAGTCTATAGTCTGGACTATAAACTAGTCTATAGTCTGGACTATAAACTAGTCTATAGTCTGGACTATAAACTAGTCTATAGTCTGGACTATAAACTAGTCTATAGTCTGGACTATAAACTAGTCTATAGTCTGGACTAAAAATTAGTCTATAGTCTGGACTATAAACTAGTCTATAGTCTGGACTATAAACTAGTCTATAGTCTGGACTATAAACTAGTCTATAGTCTGGACTATAAACTAGTCTATAGTCAAAGGAAAGACTATAGACCAGATTAAAATAGAGACTATCTTTCAACCTGTTATTTATAATAAAGTAAAGTTACAGTTAAGTCTATTTTTTTAAGACTATAATTTGGTTCACTGTTTTTACTATAGTTTAGCTTATTGTTTATATCAAAATTTAGTCTTTTTTCTAGATTAAAGTTCCTTCTGTTGTTTAAACTTTAGTTCATTACCTTAACTATAGTTAAGTCTTTAGTCTAGTCTATAGTCTGGACTATAAACTAGTCTATAGTCTGGACTATAAACTAGTATATAGTCTGGACTATAAACTAGTCTATAGTCTGGACTATAAACTAGTCTATAGTCTGGACTATAAACTAGTCTATTGTCCGGACTAAATGTATTGACGAGATTTTAACTTAATCCTTTGACAAGACATAGAATAGAGGCTCATGACAAGAGTTTGATCAAAATTCTCTTGACAAGACCATGAATTAGTTTCTTGAGAAGTCTTTTTCCGTCTCTTGATGAGATTATAAACTAGTTTTATTCTTAGAGAATGAAAATATTTCAAGACGAGTCCCTACGCTAATGCTTATAATTGTCTCCACAGTGAAGTTCCTGACTTTATAAACTAATTTTTAGACTATTTACTTGACAAAAGCATGTCTGTTTAATTTGATTAAATGTTTTATTTTTTTAATTATTTTTATTTTTTATCTATTAATATTTAAGTATTTATAAATCACTTTTTATTAGCTCTCAAAAATATTTTGTTTATAAATTAATGATTAAAATCAGAGGAAAAAAATCAATGAATTTTTTTTATTCCATAATTTTTTGTTTAACTTTTTATAGCAAATTTGGATTTTTTTTATAATCTAAACAATAAAATTTTTGTTCGCCTTAAGGTAATAAAAATAATATTTATTTATTTTGTCAGAAACAAAAAAAAAAAAAAATAAAACTATAAAAATTGTTAGACGTAAGAAAATAATTGTTTGGAAGAAATAATAATATAAATATGAAAATTGGGTGTTAATTACAAGAAAAATATAAATATAGTTATTACTTTTTTGTGGAAAAAAGTGGGAAGTTTCAATAATATTTTATAAGTAAAAGAGTCTGTACAGCTGTTCGTTTAGTTAAAATTTTTATTATTTATTTTATTAATTTTTATTAAATTGTTTATAATAATGTTTAATTTATTAATAAATTTAATGAAGGGGGAGGTTTCAATAATATTTTTAAGTAAAAAAGACTGTACAGCTGTCCGTTTGGTTGCAATGTTTATTAATTATTTTCTGTGAGCGTGTAAAAGACATTAATTAAATATGTGTTATATATATGGATGAATTAAGGAAGTGATTAAATAATAATGTTTAATTTATTAATAAATGTAATGAAGGGGGAGGTTTCAATAATGTTTTTAAGCAAAAGAGTCTGTACAGCTGTTCGTTTGATTACAATTTTTATTAATTATTTTCTGTGAGTGTGTAAAAGACATTAATTAAATGTGTGTGTTGTAAATTTATGGAGAAATTAAGGAAGTGATTAAAATGTTTATAACAATATTTAATTTATTAATAAATTTAATAAGAGATAATTTTAATAAATCAGGAAAAAATGGAGGAAAAAAGTCAAGAGAGAAATGGCAAGGAATTTTGAAACGTTTTTATTGTTTATTTTAAAATATAGTTTATTAACAGATTTTCTTTTAAATAAATATTGTGTCTATTTTAATTTTTGGCAGTTGTTAAATTTAATTTATTAAAATGTTTAAAAATTTAATTTGTTTACTTGTTTTTAAACAAAATTTTATGACATTAATTTAAACAATGATTTAATATTTAAAAATATTTTTATTTAAATATTTTAAATTAATGTTTTTTTATTTATTTCAGCTTAAAAATATCTATTAAAAGTCAACAAAGTAATTTTTATTCGCAATACGAGTTTTAACAACCTTAATTAAATTTTACATCAAATTTTATGTAAACCAAAGCATAAAATTAAATGACTAAAATTTTAAAAATCCCTTAAACTATACTATGGAAAACTATGGAAAGAAAAAAAAACTCCCTAAAACATGCAATTTTTAAAACATTGAAACGTGTTTGTTTATGCGCCAAAAAATAGACCACGAAAAATCCTTTGCGAAAAAATTGAAAACGAGCAAGAGAACGAGACCGTATAAAGCAGAAGGAGAGCAAAAGCATGTCATTTATATTTTTTTCAAATATTCCATTAAAACAACTACAACTACAACTAAAAAGCAATACAATAATAAAACCTCAAGAACATTAGTTTTTTCTCCAAAAAAAAAGCGGAAATCCAACAAGAAACAGCAACAACAATATAGCAATACAATCATAAAATTGCTGAAAACCTTACTTAAACACACACACACACATACATACATACATTTGCATATAGCAATAGCAATTTCTTGTTTATATGTATGTGTTTTAGAAAAGTGGTTTTGCTTCAGCCAGCACAAAGAGGAATCAACCAACCAACAAACAACATCACACGCACGCATTCACAAACATACACACATATAGAGAGAGAGACTATCACAAACATACTGCTAAGAGTTATTCAAGCATTATGTCGTTTACAGATCACGATGTTGCGGAAGTGCGTCATGTGGTGCAACGGATATTGGTGCCATGTGTTTTTGTTATTGGTCTTTTGGGAAATTCTGTTAGCATTTATGTTTTGACAAGGTAAGTTGTTGTTGTTGTTTTTGTTATTGTACACATAAATGCATATGAACATGTTATAATACTAAGGATTATTGTCTAACACACACACACACTCACACATTCATGAATAAGTAAAATAGAAATGGTGGAAGGTAAATTACTTAGAGAAACGTTTAAAGGAAATAAAGATTAAACTTTAAAACAAGACTATAATATGGTCCATAGTTGAGAGCTAAAGTATTTTCAATTTTTAATTTCGTTTTTCATTTTTTTATTTATTTAATTTTTACAATTTGATTTTTAATATTTTTCTTTTATTATCATTTCAATTTTAAGTTTCTTTGTATTGAATGTTAAATAAAATTTTAAAATTTTCGATTTCATATAATAATAGCATTTTATAGTCTTATTCATATATAGTTTTAAACACGTAATGTTAGTATTATTGCTGGCAATTTAAAGGGCAGAGAGGAGAAATCAAAGATAATAAAAACTAAAATAGGGGAGATCAAAATATCCGTCGAAGTAATTTAATTGTAGTTTAGATTTTTAAATAGACTATAATTAGAAAATAGTCTAGACAATAATACGCCAGATAGTAATTGATATATAGATAATAGACATCATAGTTTAGGCTATAAACCACACTATAGTTGCGAGTGTAGAACAGATTTTATGGAGATTTAAGTCCAGACTATAGGTGATAATATAGACTACAGATCACATAATAGTTGTAACTAAAGGCCATAGTTTAGTTGAGAATGTTAAACAGATTTTAGTTGAAACTGTGGTCGAAATTATAGAGACTATTGAACAGATATAGTTGAGATTATAGTCTGTATTTCCATTTATAGTTGATAATAAAATAATATAGTTGTTAATATGATTATTTTATAGTTTTGGCTATCATTTCGATGTTAGTGAGGACTATAGTCTGTAATATTGATTATAGACCAGTTAATACTAGGAATCAGATTTAATTAAAGACTATAGATCAATTGATTTAGAAGATTTTTGTCTAAAAAATATAGTTGAATATACTGATAGTAGACATCAATACAGTTGAAGCTATAGATCACTTTAGAGTAGAGAATATGGACTGTAAATTAGCAGCGACAACAACCATATTATAGTCGATAATGCAAATCATATATCACACTACATTTGTGACCATAAATCAGATTAAAGAAAAGACTATAGAGCAGTTTAAAATAGAGACTATCTTCCAACCTGTAATTTATAATAAAGTAAAGTTACAGTTAAGTCTATTTTTTAAGACTATAATTTGGTTCACTATTTTGACTATAGTTTAGCTTATTGTTTATACTAAAATAGTTTAGTCTACACTTTGGACTACAGTTCAGTCTATAGTCATTATTATTTCTAGACTATAGTTTAGTGTATACATATGCTACTCAATAGTATAGCTAATAGTTTAGACTACAGTTTATGCACTTAACTGGACTATAACTTAACATATATTGCGGATTTATAGTTTGGAAAATAGTTTAGTCTACATTCTGGACTACAGTTCAGTCTATAGTCATTATTATTTCTAGACTATAGTTTAGTGTATACATATGCTACTCTATAGTATAGCTAATAGTTTAGACTACAGTTTATACACTAAACTGGACTATAACTTAACCTATAGTGCGGATTATAGTTTGACCTTTATTCTGGTCTATAATTTAGTTTAGAGTCTGCTGTACAGGAAGGTTTATTGTCAAAAATATGTTATGAGTTATTGTTAAGATTTAAGTTTAGTTTTAGTTTGAAATATAGTTTAGCCTAGAATCTATAGTCTAGACTATAATGATGAATAGAGTCTAATTCATAATTTGACTAGAATTAGGTTGTCATAGAGTAGTTATTTAATGGTCTGAACTTTATTTTAGTCTTGAAAGTTTGATCTCCCTTAATATTGCTTAAATCGCTTTATATATTTTTCTATTTCATCTATTATTTTGTTATTTTGTCCATTATGTGTTTTAGAAAATCGTTTTCCGAAAAAACTACTTTTGATATTAAAAATAATTGTATTCCAATATTAAATAAACAGTAATAGAAACCCATAACCGGAATAAACATGTTTTGGTAGTTTATTTAAAATCCTCCTTCGAATACAAATAAAAAATATCTAAGAATTGTAAATGAAATGTAATTCAAGAGCATACTTTACGGGGGAAATTTGTGGAAAATTGAAAAAGGGAATTATTTATTTTACACAAAGATAAAAATCTGTTAACAGAGAATTTCCCATAAAAGAAAATCTCTTCGTTTTGGTGCTGGTGGTGGTGTTGGTGTTGATGCTGCTTCTTTTTAACCATAAATATATGATTTTTATTTAGTGATTATTTTTATTTGCAATTTTCGTTATTTTTAGGAGACGCATGAGATGTACAACAAATATATATTTAACGGCTTTGGCAATAACCGATATTATTTATTTGACCATGGCTTTGTTGTTATCGTTGCAACATTATCACTATGTGCATCTTTATTGTAAAATCTATTGGATGTGTTATGGGGTGGTCGTTTGGTTGTGTGATGCCTGTTGTAAGTATCGAGAAACGTATAAAACGATTTTATATATCCTTAATTTGTTTCCACGAATACAAACGTAAAAAACTAAAGTAAATATTTTATTTATTTCAAAAAAGAATAAATCTCATGAAAGAGAGAGAGAGGGAGAGTGAGAGAAATATAATAATAAACATTTTTATGGTTTTATTTTTTCCGTTTCTTTATCACTTGCTTAACATGTAATCGGGATGTTGCATGCCGCTGCTGCTGTTTGTTTCTCAACAAAATATCGTTAAACACAATGTGTTCTATTGATTGGAATGACTGTAATTGTATTTTTCTCGTCGGTTCATGATGTTGGATTGTGTTGATGATGATGACGATGACGATGACGCTGTTACTTATGTCATGATATTTTGTTTGGCGTCCATTTATAGCCTACATATCAATTTATATTGCTGTGTGTTTTACCATCGAACGATTTATAGCCATACGTTATCCACTGAAACGACAGACATTTTGCACCGAATCGTTGGCCAAGAAAGTTATTGCAGGTAAGTCCACAAAGCTCTAGCAATAATAACAACAAGTACAATTATGTTACCGTTGGAAATGTAAATATAACAGCCTTCTGGGCTTTTTCGATTTTGATAATAAAAATGTGTAAAAGAGAAAGATGGATAATAGACTACGAAGAAGACAACACTATAGACTTGACTATAGACTAGACTATAGACTAGACTATAGACTAGACTATAGACTAATAGACTAGACTATAGACTAGACTATAGACTAGACTATAGACTAGACTATAGACTAGACTATAGACTAGACTATAGACTAGACTATAGACTAGACTATAGACTAGACTATAGACTAGACTATAGACTAGACTATAGACTAGACTATAGACTAGACTATAGACTAGACTATAGACTAGACTATAGACTAACTAGACTAGACTATAGACTAGACTATAGACTAGACTATAGACTAGACTATAGACTAGACTATAGACTAGACTATAGACTAGACTATAGACTAGACTATAGACTAGACTATAGACTAGACTATAGACTAGACTATAGACTAGACTATAGACTAGACTATAGACTAGACTATAGACTAGACTATAGACTAGACTATAGACTAGACTATAGACTAGACTATAGACTAGACTATAGACTAGACTATAGACTAGACTATAGACTAGACTATAGACTAGACTATAGACTAGACTATAGACTAGACTATAGACTAGACTATAGACTAGACTATAGACTAGACTATAGACTAGACTATAGACTAGACTATAGACTAGACTATAGACTAGACTATAGACTAGACTATAGACTAGACTATAGACTAGACTATAGACTAGACTATAGACTTGACTATAGACTAGACTATAGACTAGACTATAGACTTGACTATAGACTAGACTATAGACTAGACTATAGACTAGACTATAGACTAGACTATAGACTAGACTATAGACTAGACTATAGACTAGACTATAGACTAGACTATAGACTAGACTATAGACTAGACTATAGACTAGACTATAGACTAGACTATAGACTAGACTATAGACTAGACTATAGACTAGACTATAGACTAGACTATAGACTAGACTATAGACTAGACTATAGTTGAGTTAAAAGACTAAAATTGAAATCAGCACTCACCTCCGTTAATGGGGTATCCATCTTTAGCTTTATGCTGAACGACAACAATTGAATAATTTCGAAAACAGTAAATAAATGTGAACAAATGTCTCTGCATCAGTGTGCGTTTGTATGTGTGCCTGTGAGTGTTGGCATAAGTGTTGGTATAAGTGTAAATGCGTGTGATTGATATGGAAACTAACAGAGTGACTGAGTTGTCTGACGATCTGCCAACAGTGATTGGCAAGTAAAAGGCAGAAGCATGTCTTTAATTTTCTAGGATGCCACCTATTTTTTTTAAAACAAGTAATGGAAAGAAATATTTTTTTTAATTTTATTTCTTTTTTAAATTTTTAATTTTAGTAAAAATTTTTTAATTATTTTTTTGGTTAATTTTTCTTTAAAAATTAAGTTCTCTTTTTAATCTGGCATCCCTTTGCCTTGTTATTTAAAGTGTTGTAAATGTAAGAGTGTGTGTATGCGTCTGTGTTCATTTATCAATAATAGCAAACAATTTTGTGCTATGATTGCATACTTTAAGGCGTTGTTCCCATTTAAAACCATTGTAAACATTTAAGGCAACATTTTTTATGATTTTCTGTATTGTTGTCGCTTCTTTTTTACGATTTTTTCTCCTTTTTGCCAACATTTTATTTTATTCCTTTTTTCTTTTGTTGTTCATTGTTGTTGTTGTTGTTCCTTTTTTCTAGGTGTGACCCTTTTTTGTTTATTATCCACCATTTCAACAGCCTTTGAGCATCAACACAGTATTGAGTATCGTATGATGGATAATCTTGGGCAGCCTTGTAATCAAACTGTAGCCAAAGCTTATGCGATACAGCAACAGCAGCAACATAAAAAATATCTACAACAATTACAAAAGCAACAAGAATATCACCAGCAGCAGCAACAAGAAAAATTTGTAGAACTTCTTGATGAAACTGAAGGCAGTGGCGAACGTAATGATCAAGAATTTATTTTAACGAATGACATGAATGTTTTACAAAAATTATCCATGTTTAAGCGAAATGGAGCAGCAGAAGAGGGCGGAGGTGATGGTGGGGGGAGTGGTTTAAAGAGGAAGAGGAGTTTGAATGGGAGAAAGGAGGAAGAAATGAAAAGTAAGTTAAATGAATAATTAAACGTTCGGAAATGAATTAGAATTTGAACTGGAATCTGAACTAGAACTGAATAAGAACTAAATTAGAACTGAACTAGAATTTGGACTGTAATCTAAACTATAATCTGAACTAAAACTGAATTACAACTAAACTAGAAATGAACTAGAATCTGAATTAGAATCTGAACTAGAATTAAAATAGAACTGAATTAGAACTAAACTCGAACTGAACTAGAACTAAACTAGAACTGAACTGAAGCAATTTTTAATGAGCTTTTTAATTCCTTTAACTCTATTAAGCTTTATTTAAATTCTTTCTTGTCTTTATTTATTTTATCTTCTTTTTTTTGCATTTTCTTCATACAATGTTTCCTTAATAATATTTCTTTCTTGTTATGAAAACTATTTTTCCCTTCTATTATCCTTTAGTTTTTTTCTTTCTCCCAGATTCCTTTCAATCTGCACATTCTTTAAGATCTCATCATAACAATTTTTCTTATTTTTCTTATTGTATTTTTGTTGTTTTTGCCTTATGACCATTCAGTCAGTTCCAGTTACAAACTTAAATAATTTTTCTATTTTTCTCATTCAAAATAAAATTTTATTTTATTTACAATTGTTTGTATTTATGTCTGTGTGTGTGTGTTTCTCTGCTCTCAATCTATCTTTTTAGCATTGACATCCAGAACTTTAACAAACATTCCTACACATTTACCAATAACGTTGACATTATCTACAACAACATCGTCGTCATCATCATCATCAGTATCCCCATCGTTGTCGTTGCCTTTAGCTGCTGTGGCAGCAGCAGCATCAGCAACAACAGCAGAATCAGTTGCTCTAGTGATGGAGCCAGAAGCTATAACCCAACATCCTCCTTTGGAGAGTGAAGCTTTATTAATGGAAACTACGGCAGAATATGAAATGCATGCTGATGATGATAACTTGGCCAGACCACCATCCGCACCAACACCACTATCACCGGTGGCTACCCTGCTGCAGCAAAAGGATTTGAATGCCTGGGAAAATGATACTGATATACAAATGGTGGATGAAATTTTCTTTAATGTTACACAATTTTGTGAAAATGTAAGAAAAAATTATTGTTTTTTTTCTTCATTCACTCTCTGACATTTTTGAAATTCCATTCTTTTCTCACATTTTGTATGACTTTAGGGAGTTATAAGAATAAATTTAAAAGGACATTTTTTTTCGCATCTCTTTTCCAGGTAACTTATTACAATCATCAGCCGACCGCTTTGGGAGATGATGATTTTTATATAAATGTTTGGTATTTTGTTACTTTATGTGTATTTGTGTTAATACCATTGTGTGTATTGGTGACATTTAATTGTTTTTTAATTATGTTGGTAAGACGCTCCAATACGATACGGGGAGAGATGACAAATGCGAGTAGTATAAGGAGGCCAAAGGTGAGTTAATATTAATGGAAAAAGCTGAATAATAAAGCTTTTAACTTTAAAATTATATAAAGCTTTTATTAATGGTAAAAGAAAAAACTTTAAATTGTCAAATATCTACAAAAAGCTTTTAAAACGATTTGGAAATCATAATGAAAGCTTTTGAATAAAAAAGTTCAAGAAATGGAAAAAATTAAATATAAAAATGGAAACTAATAAAAGCTTTAATTAAGTCTTTGTTAAGACATGTAATAGAAAAAGTTACAAAACAAAAGTTACAAAACTTTAATTAAACAAATAATAGAAGCTTTATTGAAATCCTAAATAAAAGCTTTAGTAACATTTATGATAAAAAAATATTAAAAAGAAATTTAATATTTAATTAAAAACTAAAAAACTCAAAAGCTTTCCATAAAGTTAAAATAAAAGCTTGAAGAAAAAGTTGTAATAAACGCTTTAAGTTCCATTTGCAAGAAGTTTTCAGAAAAACCATTAGAAGTTTCAAGAAAAACCTTTAAAAGTAACTAAAAGAAAAGCTTTAATAACAGTTTAAAGAAAAAGTCTTATAAGAAGCTTTAAAAAGACTCTTATTATAAGCTTTCATGTATAAGCTTTCAGAAAAAAGCTTCAATCTAAATTTAATTGAAACAGTTAAATGGAAATTTATGAGAAAATTTAAGAAAAAGCTTCTTTTATATCTTTAAATTTTAAGTGTTTATTACAAGCTTTAATGGTAAATTTAAGAAAAAGTATTCATTTTAAGCTTAAGTATAAAATTTTGGAAAAACCTCTAATGAAAAAAGATATTTTAAAGCTGTATTTTTTTCAAAAGCTTTAAGAAAAAGAATCTATTACAAACATGTATTACAGATTTAAGAAAAAGCTTAAATTGTTTATTATAATAATCTTTCAATATAAGCTTTCAGTAAAAGCATTAAAAGAAACTAAAAGAAAAAGATTTCATAAGAAGTTACAGAAAAAGCTTTAATAGAAGCATTTTTGTTGTCCTAATGAAAATTTTAATAGAACTTTTGCTAATTTTAGAGGTAAAGCTTTATAAATATAGAAAAGTTTAAAAAATATTAATTAATCTAATAAAAGCTGTAAAAAAGCTTTACTAAAAAGAAGAGCTTAAAGAAAATAGTTAATAAAGTTTTTCATTAAAGTTGTAAGGAAAAGCTTTTTGTAAAAGTTGTTAAGAAATATGTAAGAAAAGCTCTAAAATAACATTAATTAATGGTTTGATAAAATCTTTATGCAAATGTTTGGCAAAAGCTTTTATTATGATTAAAAATAAAACAGAAGCATTAATAAAAGCTTTAGGGAAAATATTTTGCTTTTAAAAATTGGAAAAAGACTTTAATTACAGCTATAAAGACAAGCATTAATAACATTTTGAAGAGTTTAAAAAAAGCAATAAAAAGCTTTCATAAAAAATAAAAGCTTTTATAAAAAATAAAAGCTTTTATAAAAAATAAAAGCTTTAATAAAAAATAAAATTTAAGCACAAATACTTTTACAATTATTCATAAAATATTATGCAAAAGCTTTGATTAAAGCTTTCATAAAAAATTGAAGAAAAAGTTTTTTTAAAAAACCTTTTTAGAAAAGTTTAAATAAATTAAACAAATATCGAGTAAAGCTTTTATATAAAGTTTGAAGACAATATTTCAAAGGGCTTTTAAAATATTAAATCCTTAAAGTAAAATTTTGACATAAATAGACTTGACAAAAGCTTTTTTTGAAGCTTTAAAAAAGTTTTTATTATAAAATACTTAAAAGTTTTAAAATTAATTTAAACAAAAAAATACTTTAGTAAATCCTTAAACATGTTTCGAAAGCTTTAATGAAGCTTTGAAAAAAAATGATTGAAAATTAACTGTAATAATTTTTGTAATCATTTCAAAAATTAATTTAGCTTTTGTCCTCATTATTACTAATTGGAAATGATTGTTCTCTCTTTTCACACCCCTTTAGCGTAAATCGACTTCATCGTCTGTCTCCCAAGAGAATCGTGTTACCATCACCTTAATTGCTGTCGTCCTACTATTCATCATTTGCCAATTACCGTGGGCAGTTTATTTGATTGTCTCGTGTCAAATCGAAATTGAAATTCATTTACAATCAATCTTCGGCAACATTTTCAATTTCTTGGCTGCCACAAATGCGGCAGCCAATTTTTTCTTATACTGTGTCTTATCGGATAAATATCGCAAGACCATACGAGAAATGATAACTGGATATCGCTACAAACAACAGCGTAACACACTCACCACCAGCCTCTACACCAACGGCAGTCGACGCAGCTATAGACCGGCCTCATCCTCAATGGTCATTAAATGAGTTACAATTGATTTGGAACAAAATTCATGACAAAATTGGATGTTTTTGTAAAAAGGAGAAAAATTGTATTTAAGTTCCTTAAGGATAAAATCAAGGAGAAAAAATGAGAAAAGGAAATTGATTTGGAATGATTATGAATTTAATTTTTGTTTTGTTTTCGTTGATTTGTTTTTTAAGTCTTTTTTTTTGTATTTATTGAAATAAATATTCAATTAAGAAATAATAAAAAATTTTAATTGGAAAAATATTGAATGTAAAAATTGAAAAAAAAAAAAAAATAATTGTGCCATTATGTGATCCTTGTAGGATAGAAATAATTAAAATTAAAATAAAGAAAAACTAATTTATATAAATATTTACATTTTATTGATTAAGATAAAAAAATATTTAATTGAAATATTAAATTTAAGTTTAGAATTTAAGACTAAAAACAGAAATTATAATTTAATTAAATTTATCAATAAATAAAATAACACGATTTGTAAATAAACTAAAGAAAATGTGTACAAACAAACTTTAAATAAGTTTAAAACTGTAGAGAAGACTATATAGTCTATGAAATAGACAACAAAATATTCTATAAAAAAGACTACAAACTTGTCTATATTGTAGACTATAAACTAAACTAAAATATGAACAAGAAATTTGCCAACAATACAGACTAAATATTAGTCTATAATATAGACTATATACTTCTCTAATAATAGTCTAAAATATAGACTATGAACTGCACCAAAAAATATAGACTATAATGTAATTCATAATAAAGACTATTATGTAGTCATTAATAAATACTGAGTTTAATTTAGTTCTAGTTCAGTTCTACTTCAGTTTTAGTTCAACTCTACTTCAGTTCCAGTTCAGCTCTACTTCAGTTTTAGTTCTACTTCAGTTCTAATTCATTTCTAATTCAGTTGTAGTTCATTTCCAGTTCAGTTTTAGTTCAGTTTTAGTTCAGTTCTAGTTCAGTTATAAATCAGTTCTACTTCAGTTCTAGTTCTGTTCTAGTTCAGTTCCAGTTCAGTTATAAATCAGTTCTACTTCAGTTCTAGTTCAGTTCTGGCTCAGTTCTAGTTCAGTTCTAATTCAGTTCTAGTTCAGTCCTTTTTCAGTTCTACTTCAATTCTAGTTCAGTTCTGGCTCAGTTCTAGTTCAGTTCTGGCTCAGTTCTAGTTCAGATTTCAGTTCAGATTCTAGTTCAAGGCTCTAGTTATGATCTTAGTCCTAAGGTCAGGTTAGGTTTGGTTACTATAGTAGTTCAAAAGCTCATGAACTGTCATGACCATACAACCTCTAAGACAATAGTGCCTATAGTACGTCTGCCACTAATGGAAGGGATCTAAGTAGGTTGTTTAGTTTAATTTGTGATACTTCACAAAGAGAGTGTAGTATGTAAATGTCCAGAAGTCCATTCCTTTTGATTGCCAACATTCAGAAATGTTGTGATAAACACTTTTTCCATCTCCAAATATTCACAGCTGTGACAATGTTTAGTAAAGGTTAATCCAAGTCTACTTGCATGTTTTCCTAGCACACACAGTGACCTGTGATTACAGAAAGTAACATCCCTGCGACCAGGTGGAAAACAGGCCACATCTCTTTGGCGACTCTGCATGGCCATCCATGTCCAGTCATATTAAGTGGAATTGCATGGCTGACATATAAGACTGCTCATTACCGAAGTGGTCCTTATGCGCCTGGATCCAAACTAGTGTAATGTAAGATGTCCAAGATTATCTTGTCAAATTTAATACAAATACTGGGGATTTAGTCACACGAGCTCTGAGTGACAGAAGTGATGCCTGACGCTCGATAAATATTCCAATACTTCCGGAAGTTTTCCCTTTCCTCTAGAAGCTCGCATGCCATGCAAATAGCAAAAGTTGCATATTTTAGTTGTAATTAGAGTTCAGATTCTAGTTGAGCTTTAATTTCAGATTTCAGTATAGATTCCAATTCGGATTCTGGTTCAAATTTTGTTTCATACTTTAATTCAGATTTTGGTTTAGATTGTGTCTCAGATTCTACTTCATATATTAGTTCAGATATGTAGTATCAGATACCAGTTTAGATTCTGGGGCAGATTCCACTTCAGATTCTATTTCATATTTTAGTTCAGATTCTGGTTCATATTCCATTTCGGATTCTAGTTGGGATGCTATTTCGGTGTTGGTTCAGTTCTGTACATCATTTTGTAGTGTAAATTATAGTCTGCTTTTATAGTTTGAACTATTTTTTTGAATGTCATATATTTTGTTGTTGTTGTTTTTGTTTATAATTCAAATTCAAATAAAATTTTATTGAATTTTTATTTAGTTTATTTAGGCTTTTTTATGTTTATTTGATAAACATTTTATGCTTTTAAGGTGTATTTTTGTTGTTGTTGTTGTATTTTTTTGTTAACTTTTTATGCAAATTTTATGCTTTTGAAATTCCACAATAAAAATACGACAGACAAAACAGCAGAAAATAAGAAAAAACAAATAGAACATTTTGTACTTTTTTTTACGAGAAAAAAAGTACTTTAACATTGATTTCTGGATATAAAATATAAAGAAATTTTGTATCTTTTAAAATTCATGTTTGTCTCGGTTTTAGATACAGATATTTTAATACCCTACACCAACACAAGTAATGTAGAGGTTATATTAACCTTATTAAACCGTGTGTAAAGTTAAGAAAGAATCATCAAAATGTATATATATTTTTGTATTTTATCTAAATCTGAGGCGATTTAGCCATGTCCGTCTGTCCGTCTGTCCGTCTATCTGTCTGTCTGTCCGTCTGTCTCTCTGTCTGTTGTTGGCACGCTCACATCCACAATTATTGACAGAGCTCAATGAAATTTGGTCTGTAAATTAGCTATAGTCCTGAGCAGTTGCCTGTTCAAAATCAACAAAATTAGTTCAGTTTATTAAAAGATATAGACCGATATCTGAGGCAACCTTTAAGTTTAAGCTAAAAACTTTCATCAAATTTTCAATTATAAATCGACAAACTGCCACAACATCAACCCATATGTACTTCATTACTTTGCCAAAAATGATTAAAATCGCTTCAGCAGAAAAATAAAGTTATAGACAAAAATATAACCATATTTTATGACTCTCATTAAGCGTTCTTGTGTTCTATTTAAGAAAAACTCTATGTATTGTATACTTCTGTGATGTGTATGTGTAAGATTGTGTATGTACGCAACATAATGTATTTACTTCTCATGTATTTGTGATGAAGGGTATTGAAGATTCGACATAGCCGAATAAAGCATTCCTACTTATTTTGTTATATATCTTTTCATGTGCTATAAACTGGAGGTATTTCTAGATTTATGTAAAATGCTTGCATGTGCTTGGGTATGTGTGTGAGTGTGTGTGTGTGTGGTATTAGGTTTTATAATATAAAACGAATCAAATACACATAAGAAAACATTAAATAAATATTTTAACAATCATTTGGAATATAAAAAAATGGAAATTTTATTGTAAATTTAGAAACATCTTCACAACAACATCAAATAAAGATAAATCGGAGAAAAGAACCAAAAAAAAAATATAAAACGAAATGTGTGTTAAAATGGAAATAATAAAAAATAAAATTGGAATAAAGAAACAGGTCTGTTTTGCTCTACAAATGGCATATTTAAATATCTTCATTATTATATCAGGTGATTGAACATTTCGTAACACAACCCCCCCCACCCCTCTGTTTTTTGGCGCTACAAAACTTCAAACACAACAATTTCTCCACAATAAATGACTTTAATTGGTGAACTCTTTGTTTAACCATTAAAATCCTTTATTTGTAGCTAAAGTTGTGTTATGTTCATCAAAGCATATGAATGTTAGTTTCATTTCCTAAAACTCTATTTTTGGAAGGTGTAAAGCGTATGTGTGAAAATGCTTTGTAATGCACGTATGTGTGTGTTCATATGAGTGTTCAATTGTAAAAATATATTTTTTCCCATTTTTTTTTGTTATATTTTTAACGTTACAAAGCAATAATAAAAGTTTAAAACAAACGTTTATTTTTTTATTCCTTTTAACTACAAAAATTTCATATTTTTTCCCTCCCTCCCTCTCTCTCTCTCTCTTCCCCGGAAACGGAATATGAAAATTTATTTTTTCCGCTATTTCTTTTTGCCTCGACTGTAGGTTACATTACGCCTCAGCTAAAGCCTAAAGAACAAAATTATTTTTATTTGAAAAAAATTTTACTTTCAGGTTTTTTATTGCAAAACTCTAACTTTTTGTTTGAGGGCGCAAACAAAATGGCTGAATTTTCAAAAAGAAATTTCCTTTGTGCATACATGTGTGTGTGTATGTGTTAGTGCGTTTTTTTTTAATAAATTTTAAATCTACAAAGCAAAAGTTGCAATTTTACTATCTTCTGTAATTTTGATTTTTACCTTTTGAGAAAAGTTTTCTTATTCATAATGAAAAATCAACACAAAATAAACAAAAGGAGAAGAAGAAGAAGAAAAAAGAAAAATTACTAGAAATATTTTGTAATTAAGTTGGAATTAGTAAAGAGAAACAGAGGCGTAAGAAGGAGAAAGGAAATGAAATTGAAATTAAACAGAATATGAATTAGAATCTGGACTGAAGTCTAAACTTCAAAAAAAAAAAAAAAAAAAAAAAAAAAACTGAAATAGAACTGAACAAGAACTGAACTAGAACTGTAGCATAACTGAACTAGAACTGTACTAGTACTGAAGTCGAACCAAATTAGAACTGAACTAAAACTGAATCAGAATTGAACTAGAACTGACCAAGAACTGAACTGGAACTGAACTAGAAAAAGAACTGAAACAGAACTGTAGTACAACTGAACTAGAACTGAGCAAGAACTGAACTAGAATTGAACTAGAACTGAACTAGAAACTGAACTTGAACTGAATTAGAACTGAACTGGAACTGTAGTACAACTGAACTAGAACTGAGCAAGAACTGAACTAAAACTGAATCAGAATTGAACAAGAACTGACCAAGAACTGAACTAGAACTGAACTAGAACTGAACTAGAACTGAACTAGAACTGAACTTGAACTGAACTAGAACTGAACTAAAACTTAACTAGAACTGAACTAGAACTGTAGTACAACTGAACTAGAACTGAGCAAGAATTGAACTTGAACGAGAGCTGAACTTGAAGTAGAAATAAACTAGAACTTAACTTGAACTAGAACTGAACTAGAGCTGAACTTGAACTAGAACTGAATTTGAACTAAAATTGAACTAGAACTGAACTTGAACTAGAGCTGAACTTGAACTAGAACTGAAGTAGAACTGAATCAGAATTGAACTAGAACGGACCAAGAACTGAACTAGAACTGAACTAAAACTGAAATTGAACCAAATTAGATCTGAAGTAAAACTGAGCAGGAACTAAACTAGAACTGACTAAATTATACTGAAGTTTTACTATTAACGGTTTCTCTACTCTCTTCCCATTTAGTTCACCCCTTTGCCCTTGTTCAAAGCCTCTTCAAGTTTAATAAATTTTTGAAAAAAAAGAACTTTCAAAATGCCATTGAAGTGCAAACAAAATAGAAGAAAAAGAAAACAAGAAACTATAAATATTTTTGTATTTTATTTGTAAGTTTGTGTTTGTTGGTAATTTGTATTTGTGGTAAGAAATCTTTTGATTGGTTTTTATTTTATTTCTATTGTTGTTGTTGTTGTTGTTTTTGTTTTAATATAAAAAGGCAAAACTTTTTATTTAGAGATTTAATGAATAAATAGTTTATGTTTTTTTTGTAAGTAAACAAACAGATAAATAATTAGTTTCTTTGTATCAATGTAACATTTAATGAATAAATTTAAAAATTTTTGTAAATATAAATAAAAAGGTGATTTTTTTCTTCTTTTATTTTAGTTTCGAAACAAAAATATTTATTTCTCTAATTATTTTGTTGCAATAAAAAAGGATTTAATTAAAAATTTGTGGAAAATTACAAATTGAAAGGAATTTGAAGGACGAAGAGAATTTTGTTTAGATTGAAAGGAAATAAAAGGAGAAAAAGTGTATTTGTGAGATTTTGGTTATGAGAAGAGATTAAACAACATTTAGTAGTTGATAGGCTTTTAATTTATTTTCCCTTTTAAATGACAATTTCCGGTTCCTTTTTGTATGATATTTAAATTTTTTCGGATACAATTAAGAGGGAATTTATGTTTGCTCATTTTTAAATTTTCTGTTTAAAAAATCTTATTGACCTTTTAATGGTCCTGTTAACTTTTTGTGTGTCTTCTTCCTTATCTTTTGCTGAGTCACTTTATGAAGTAAATTGGGAATAATAAAATGGAAAAATAAACCTTAAAGAGCCAATAAATGAGCAGTTAACAAAGTAATTTGTAATAAGCATGAAATTAAGTTTTATAGCAGAGAAGTACACATCAATCATTTAGTCACTTAGGTGCACAAATAATAGACCTTGTTAAGAACTCACACTACTTAATTTTAGTTGTATTTTGGTTACATTTTTTCAAAGATTAAATTTAATAAATTTTTAAGCCTTGAAGTCTCAATGAATATGATTCTATATTTTCCAATATCTGGTCTTTATAATTTAAAAATTTTATTAAAATCGCTTTTTTAAATCGCTTTTAAAAATAAAAAAAAAAAAACAATTTCAATTTTAATCATATTAAATATTAATCATACGTTCAAGTGTCCTGATGTAAATATGAAATATGAAAATTTAATTTAAAAACAAGTAAGAATGCTAAACTAGGTGTGAAGTAAATGCGTTATGTTTCGTACATACACACTCACATATATACTCACAGACGTTTACAAGTTTTTCTTAAATATGACACGGGAACATTTAATGAGTCATAAAATAAGTTAAATTTTTGGCTTTAACTTTTTTCAATTAAACCGATTTGTATCATTTTTGGACTGGTAATGAAATACATATAACTTAATATTGAAGAAATTTTTTCGTCCACTTTGTTAATTTATATTTAAAAATTTTTCGAAAGTTCATCGTTTGAATTTAGAGGTGTCAGATATCTGTCTATATCTTTTAATATACTGAATGGATTTTGCTTTTCTTTTAAATAGAAAACTTCTCAAGAATATAAGAAATACACAAGCACAGTTTCACTGAGTTTTATCAATTATTTTGAATGTGAGCGTGCCAACAACATACAGAAAGACAGACAGGTGGACACACAGGATAGACAGACAGACAGACAGACAGACAAGTGGACATGCAGATGGGCAGACATACTAACGGATAGACGGACATAGCTATATGGACTATGACTATGATTTTGATATGATGGGAGAACACATATACATTATGGGTCTAAGATGATTCCTTCTTAGCGTGACAAAGTTAATACCTTTTTTACCACCTGTTGTGGTACATTAAATAGACAATAATCTAGTCTTTTAAATATACTATAGTATAGACTAAAGGATAGTCTATTTAATAGACTAAATTCTAGTCTTTTGAATAGAGCCAAATCTGGTCTGCTGAAATTTTAAAAACTGTTCTATTAATTATACTAAAATCCAGTAGATTATAGAATAAATTAAAAAGACTAAATTCTAGTTAATTAAATGGATAAAAGTCTAGTCTATTTAATACAAAATCTAGTTAAACTGTAGTCTAGTTTATAAAATACATTAAAGTCCAGTCTAAGAATTGTGTAAGATTTAGTTTTAAGATGGTTTAAATATATATTTACAGCTCCGACTTTTAAAAAGCTCTTTAAAATTTTTATTTATATCAATCATACGTATGGGTGATTTAAATTCATTATTAAAATTTGTTGCCTATCATTAGGCGTTTGTTAAGTTTTTGATATTTTTATTTTAATCTTTCTAAATTTAGAACCTCTCTACTCATTCTTATTTCAAATTATCTTTAAATGACAACAATTAAAATTTTAGTTTGTGTCAAAAATCAAAACCTGAAGTTTTCAAAACTACCAAAAAAGTGATTATTTAAATAATAAACCATCAAAAAGTTTATTGTTTGTCTGTCTTACCACTCTTTTACCAGGTAACTAACAAAATGTCATTATTACATTAAAACGCGTAAAAGTTTAAATGTGTGGGATTTAAGGTAAATTTCTGTGCTACACATGTCGCCTATTAAAAATTAATGTAGCATTTCTAACAAAAGTTTGTAAATATCAAGACATTTAAGTTTAAAAAAGAGAAAATGTCAAAAGTTTAAGAAATTTTACATTTTTTTCAAAAAATTTAAATAACAAACAGCAATTTTCTTTGGATTATTTGGGGATTTTAAATTTTTTTGTAATAAAAATAACTTTTTTGTTGTTGTTTTTTTTCATTTGGCAAAAATACAATTGTTCATTGACACTTCAGTGATTTTTTTTTTTATTTTGGTGGCATTAACTCGACACAGGCAAATTGTTCAACAATAAAATGTTTAATCGCATTTATGCACTCTGGCTCTGAACTGAAGAGTTTGGCATCAGAACACTTCAATACCAAACAAAACTGTTAATATTTAAGTATATTTAAGGCTCATAAAAATATTCTACTCTTTGTTTTTCTGCTATTTTTTTCTCGTAGTCAATCCAAAAAAAAGTGAACGAGTTGTAAAATGTATTTAAATAATGTTGCATATTTTTCATATTATATTGCTGACATTTGCTATTTCTTTAGTTGCATAAACTTTAATGTTGCCTCAAAAACCTCGTTCTCATTTTTCTTTTGCCTCACCACATGCTGTTTAAGGCTCATGCATATGCAGGCAGGCAGGCAGTCAGGCAAGCATGAACAATTTGTTATGTGCATAATGTTTATGAATTATTTGCAACAAAAAAGAAGAGTTTTTTTTGTGATTGTACTCATATATAACATAAAGACAGACAGAAGGACAGACATTCATGTGAATATTTAAGGTTGCTGGAGATGAGCAAAAGGAATCAGCTTTTTTTTTTACTCAGCAGACTCTATAAATATTTTCAACATAAATTAAGTTAATTTGTAGTATAATTAAAGTATAAAGAGCAGTTTTTCTAATAAAGTTATTTTAAGAAGAGACTACAAGAAAAACAAGTAAAATTAAGACACAAAATTAAAAAAAAGGAAAAAAACAGACTTAAACTTAATATAAACAAAAAATTATAAAACATCCCAAAAGTAGGCTATAGTTTTTGAATTAAAAAGTTTATAAAAAATAGAGAAATTTAGAATTTAATTTATTTAATTTAATAGACTATATCTCAGTCTAGACTAGAGTTTATTCTAGATTTAAGTCTAGAATTTAATATATTCAAAAGACTAGAATTTAGTTCATTCAAAAGATTAGAATTTAGTCTATTTAATAGATTAAACTTTAATCTGTTCAATAAATTACTATTTAGTTTATTCAATAGTCTAAACTAGAATCAACCTCAGTCTTTACAATAAACTAGAGTTTAGTCCAGATTTAAGTCTGGAGTTTAGTTTAATCAATAGATTTTAGAATATTCAACAATTTAGATTTTAGTCTATTTTATATAATAGACTTTAATATATTCAATACACTAGAATTAAGTCCATTAAAAAAACTAAATTTAAGTCTATTTGATAGACTAGACTTTAATCTATATAATAGACTAAAATTTAGTATTTTTTTTTTGTTATTAGACTAGAGTTTAGTGTACTTCAAAGACTACAATTTAATATATTGAACAGACTAGATGAAAGTCTATTTAATAGACTAGACTTCAGTCTATGTAAGCGACTAAAATGTTGTCTATTTAATAGATTAGATTTTAGTCTAATTAAGAAACAAGACTAAAAAACTAGTCAGGTCAATAAACTAAAATGGACTAGATTTTAGCCTGTTTACTGGACTTAAGTCTATACGATGGAATAGACTTTGGTCTATTGGAATATACGATGGTCTATATAATTGACTAGAATTTTATTAGTCAAAGTTTTTGCTTATTCGATAGTTGTTGTCTGTTCAATAAACTAGACTACAGTCTATTCGATGGCCAAGACATTGGACTATTTGACAGCTAAAAATATAGACTATACAATTGAGTCTGTAGTAAATTCGGTAACTGAAAATTGGATCTGTTCAACAGGCAAAACTTTGGTCTACTGCCTAGACTTCGTTGGTCTATTTGATAGTCCTGACCTTCATTCATTTGGCAGCCAGAAATCTGATCACTTCACAAAGCTTTGGTGCTTACGATAGCCAATAATTTGTTCTATACGAGAGCCAAGATCTTAGTCTATTCAAAAGCCAAGACTCTTCTCTATTCTTTAGCAGAGTCTTCAAAGGCCAAGACTTTGTTTATTCTTTAGCAAAGTCTTTGGTTTATTCGATAGCTTAAACTTTGGTCTATTTGATAACTAAGAATTTGAACAATGTGATCTCCAAAACTTTGGTCTGTTCGATAAGTAGAACTTTTTTGCTATTGGTTAGCGAAAACTTGAGTCGTTGATATTTTTGATGGTTAAGACCTGAGTCTTTTCGACACTAATGCTTTGGTATATTCTAAAGCGTAGACTAAGCTACGCTATTTCGATAATAGAGCTTTTAGTTTATTTGATGATCAGGAATTTTGTCTATTTTGTAACCAAGTCTTTGATCTATTTTTTCTTCTAATACTTTGTTCTATTCACTTATCAAACTTTGTACGATTCGATGTCTAAACACTTTTCGATAGTCAAAAATTAAATCCATTCAAATTTATTGCGTCGGTCAATTTGATGGCGGCAACTTTTGTCTATTGATTAGGGGGAATTTTAGTCTATTCGATAGCCATAAATTTGATCTTATTGATGGCCAAGGATTAAGTCTATTCGATAGCCAAGATTTTGCCTTTTGAATAAAAGAATTCAGTCCATTCCGTGGCCAAAAATTAGTTTTTCCCATAACAAAACTTTTAGTCTATCGGTAAGCGAAAACTTAAGACTTTTTGAAAGCCAAGACTTTGATCCATTTGATGACCAATGCTTTGATCTATTAGTTAGCAAAAATCTTATTCTATAATAATTCCTTCTATTCGATAATCAGGACTTTAGTCTATTCGGTAGCCAAAAGTCTTTTTGGTTCATTCTACAGCATTAACGTTTTTCTGTTCGATTGGCTAGACTTTGATCTATGCGGTTGCTGGGTCAAAAATTTGGTCTATTTGAGACTTAAGACATTAATATCTTAGCTAGACAAGACTTTAGTCTTTCTAATAATGAAAAAGACTATCGATTTTTTCTAGAGTCTTTAGTAGTAAATATTGCTACTGATTTATTTAAAGTTATTTTTTGCTGTTTCTCATTTTTATTTGTCCGACCTGTTAATTGAATTTTTTTTGCATTTAATTAATGATATTTAACTTATATGTCTGTGTGTGTGTGTACACACTACATATATATTATAGTTACCTTTTGGATTTTTTTTTAATTAACTTAATCAACATTCATGAAATTAAGTTAAAAAATGTAAAATAAACTTAAATTATGAATTATTGTTCTTTAGCTGCAAACATTTTCCGCCAGTAATATAATGACAAGGGGGAGCATAAAGTTCGTCTTTTTTTTTTTTTTTGAGAGGGAGAAATTACAGTCAGTCAGTTAAATGCAGCAGCAGCAGTAGCAGTTTGTTTTAAACAACTGAACTTATAAAAATAAAGTGGTTTTTATTAACTGTTGCTTTTTATGAATATTTTAAGTTTTTTTTTTATTTAATAAAATTAAAACGAAGTGGGGAAATAATGAATAAGAAGAAGAATGGCAGACAGACATATGAATATAAAATAAAAAAAATGTAAGAAAAAACATTTACTTACACAAAAATAATGTTAATGTTTAAATATATGAAGCATGCAACTTTTATCTCTATGCCTGTGTGTGTATGTGTGTTGCAACAAGGATATGGACAATACAAGCAACAAAATGTAAGCATGAGTAAGCAAAATTAATTAACAAGATTTTTTTATTATTTGTTGCTGTTGTTGTTGTTATTATTCTTGTGGAAATTATATATTTAACATGTTGGCTATTGTTTAAGTGTATGTGTCTGTATGTGCATTTCATGTTAACGGAAATCTGTTGTTTTTTTTATTGTAATTTTAATTCATGTAAAAATTATTTAAGAGAAAAAGTTGTTAAGATGTGGCAGATATTATTTGTTTGCGAGTGTGGTAACTTTTATTGTTCTTGTTGTTGTTGTTGTTGCTGTAGTAGTTGTTGCTTGTGTTGTTGACATGTGTGGGTAGTTAATAAAAACATGTTAAAGTATTTAGTGTAAAAGGAAATCAAATGAATAAAGAAAATAAAGCATACTTTTTGCCTTAAAAATGAAATAAATAACAGGGAAGAATGCTATATACGGCTATGGCGAATCTTCAATACCTTCTAACGCAAGTGGGTGTAAGTTTTACACATGCAGAACCACACATACAGTCACAGTAACTTAATATTATGACAAAATTTTGTTCTAATTTGTAAATTTATAATTGACAATTTTATGACAACTCTTCACTTGAATTAACAGGTTGTCTCAGATATCGGTCTATATCTTATGATGTACTAAACCGATTTTGCTAATTTAAAACAGAAACATCTTAGGATTATAACAAATACTCAGGCCAAATTTAAGCTCTGTCAATTATTGTAACATGAGTGTGCCAAAAATAGGCAGACGGACAAAAGGACATTGCTAAATCGACTCAGATTCTAATTTGATACAAGAATATATATACATTATAGGATCTGAGATGATTCCTTCTTAGCGTTATACATGGAATGATAGAGCCAATATATCTTCTTTAACACTTGTGGTGGTGGAGGGTACAAAAATGAAGTTTTTCATTAAATTTACAGCATATTTTTAGGATTTCTGAATAATTTCTTTAATTGCATACTTTCAGGCTTTTCTTCTATATTTATAAAAATTGTAATTTAAAATTTCACTTTTATTTAGTTTCCTCTTCCACTTTTCACTTTCTTTTCATTTCAATTTCGCTTATTATGTAAATTCATAAAATAATGTAAACTTTCACTTAATTGCTGGAAATGTTGTGAATTTTTTTCTTAAATTATTCAAGCTGACAACTGCATAAAATTTATAATAATTTCATAAATTTTTGCAATTAGCGGAGAAAAAAAACTTAGAAATAAAAGAATAAAAAAATTAAATAAATTATTTTTCCTCTGTAATAAAATAAAACAAAATTTTCTAACTACAAAATGTCCTCAAAACTCAGGGCAAAAGTTTCACTAATTTTTCCATTTAATATATTTTAACAAAATTTTCCTAATTCTCGCTCTTTTCTTTAATTTCTTTTGCATTATTTTTCTAATAAATCTTAACTAATGGAAAATATGCCAAGAATTTTATGCCTCACAATTTGCTAAATAAATATTAAAATTTAAAAATAATTTTAGCCTAATTTTAGGGGCTGCCTAACATTTCCTTTCATACAATTTTAGTTGCATTAATATTCTGATGTATTTTTACCGTTTTTCCTTTCAAGGAAATTCTATTTAAGATATAATTCAGGTAATATTTAGTTTATGAATTAAAATTAAAATATTTCTTACAAAAATATTACAGAAAATAATGCATAATTCTAGGATAAACATAAATATAATAAATATAGCATACTTTTAGGGGTAAATGAAAAATAATAATAATAAATATTATAAATAAATTTTACTGATTCCTTAAACTAAAACTAGTTGGGAATTTAATTAGTGCTCAGTTTCAAGTTTAGATTCTAATTCAGATTTAATTAGTATTCTTTCAAAGATTTTGATTTAAATTATAGTTCAGTTGCAGATATGTACTAGTATAGTACTAGTTCTGCTCTAGTTCCATACTAGTTGAATCTAGTTCAAATTATAGTTCATAATTTAGCCCAGATTTTCATTGAGATGCCAAGTCAGATGCTAAATTAAATAAAGTTAAAATTCTAACTTCAGATTCTGACACAGATTCCCATTGAGGTTCTTGTTCATATTTTACTTCAGATTCCAGTCAGATTTTAATAAATATTTTAGTTCAGGTACAGGTTCAGATTCAGCTTCAAATACTTATCCAGATTCCACTTTAAAATCTTAGATTCTTGTTGAAATTATAGATGATATTGCAGTCCAGATTATAGTTCAGATTCTTTATAAAATTCTAGTCCGAATTTAAGTTAAGGTTCTAGTTGTCCTTAACGTTCTAGGCTGTACCGTAGATTCGATCCTAACTAGTTCAGAATCCAGTTAACATTATAGTTTAGAGTCTTGGAAAGATTCGGCTTCAGCTTATGTTTCAGATTCCTATTCGTATTCTAGTTCAGATAAGAGTTAAGATTCTAATTTAGCTTCAAGTTCAGATTCTGTTCTGTCAGACACTGAAGATTCTGATTCAGATTATATTTCAGTTTCCAGTTAGAATTCTGATACTGACTAGAAGAGATATAGTTCAGATTTTAGATTAGATTCCGTTTTAGAATATAATTCAAATCTAATTTAAAGTCTAGTTCGAATTCAGATTGTCATTCATATATTTCTTAAGATTCAATTTCGGATTGAAATTAAGTTTCTGACTTTAGATTATAATTCTCTTTCTGTTTCAGATTTTATTTTATTCAGTTCGGGTTCAGTTCTAGTTCAGTTCAATTACAGATTATGATAGGGATTTCTTCAGATTCTAGTTCAGATTTAAATTCAGGTTCTAGTTAAAATTCTGATTCTGATTCTTGTTCAGATTTTAGTTTACGTTTTAATCCATGAAATATATATAATCATGTATATATGTATACATCAGATTCTGGTTCAGGATTTAGTTCACAGTTTAGTCCAGATTTTTGTTCTGAATCAAATAAAAATTCAAGCTGAGATTGTAATTCTGATTTAGATCAGATTCCAGATCTGATTCTAGTTTAGATTTTTGTAAATATTCTACTCCAGATTCAATTTAGATTCAGTTCTCTTTCATTTCTAGTTCAGTTCTTTTTCAGTTCTTGTTCAGTTCTCGTTCAGTTCTAGCTCAGTTATAGTTAAGTTCCGGTTCAGTTCTAATAAAGTTAAGTTCTAGTTTTGTTCTAATTCAGTTTTAGTTTAGTTCTAGTTCAGTTCTAGTTCAGTTCTAATTCAGTTCTTATTCAGTTCAAGTTAAATTATAATTCTTATTCAGTTCTAATTCACTTCTAGTTCAGTTATTTTTCGTTTTAAATTTTTAAATATGTTTAATTTATGTAGCATAATTTAAGGTGTTTTATTTTAAAAACTTTATTGCATATTTTTGGGGTTTGTTTTTATAAATTTTATTTATTTTTATTATAAATTTAATGATTTGTTTTATCATTTTTATTTCTTATTAAAATAAATTTGTTATTTAATTATTTTTATTATAAAGATTTATTATAATAAAATTGTTTTTATTTCATTATTAAAATAAACAAAAATAATTTGCAATGAATTTATAATTTTTATATGAGAAAAATTATTATTTAATATAATTTTTGTATTTCCGGGAAATGCAAATAATATAAATATCAAATTCTCATCTTTTTAATTTCTGTAGAGTTCATATTTCTTTCTTAGAATATGCGCTCAATTTTATTATTATTTTCCTGACGATGTTAAATTGCTTCAACTTTAATTGTTTTTAACGTTGAAATTTTATATCCTTTTGTTGTTTTTATTTCCTGGAAATAGAGTAGAATTTTTATTGCAATTTTTTTTTATTTTTCGCTTTTAAGTACTGGAGCAGGTTTAGGTGTATGTAGATTTGTTTTTATACTTTTTTATGATTATACAAACAAATAATTATATTATGTTTCCGGCGGAAATAATATGCCATCAAAAGACATGTTTATTAAGAAACATAAAACCCGTTTTTATAGAGAAAACATGGAAAGAGGGAGACGAAGAGAGGGAGAGAAGGTTTTATATTTTGGTATTAAAGACTGCATAGCGAGTCTTATGGAATGCTAAGGGATTTAAGTGTAAATGTATATGTGATTGTATTTCAGTGTTTATGTTGTTTTTTTTCTAAATGTTGTGTTTAACAAAGTGTTTAAGTATGTGAACTCAGGTGTAACATTGTGAGTTTGTGACTGAATTCTTGATGATGGTTTTGATTATTTCAGACAATTTCTCTGTTTCTTCACACTTTTATGCTCACGTTTTTATTTCAGACAATTATTAAACATAAATAAAAGTTTTAAAATTTTATTTTTATTATTATTTTCATAACATTTTTTTCTCCGTTCAATTCAACAATTCGGAAATTGATTGAAAATCATTATTTTTCCGAAAGTGGGCGGGGGGGGGGGTTTGTTGTGTTCTGAAATTAAACATCCAAAATAAAAAATTTCTTTGACAACAAAATGTTGTCATTAGTTTTCACACTTTTTCTGTGAAAACTGAGGCATGAATGTGTTAGTTTATCACACCCTTTTATAGTGACACACTATAACACTTCAGCTCGTGTGTATGTATTTTATAATCATCTCTAAATTGTTACATATTATGTTTTTAGTTTCTTTGTCCCCTCCGTTACCCCGAAATTAATTTTTGACACATTGTTTGTTTTCTTTAGATATTAAAAACTCAACAATAAAATTGTTAGCAGAAAAGTTTCTCTTCTCACAAAAGTAAAAAGAATCTAAAACTATTTTTAACCTCATTAAGGTCTTAGCTAAGTTAAGACAGAAAGGGGAAGAAGGAGAGCGGAATTATCAAAAAATAACACTAAAAGTTAAAAAGAAGTTTTAAAGAAATGTTTAGATAACAAAAAGGAAGAAAACATGTTTACTAGTCAACATGACTTTACTGTTATCATGCAAAAAAGGATGGAAGAAACAAGGTAACGAGGATTATGGGGGAATTAAAGTTTAAGGATTTTTTTGAAGACTTAAATATAAAGCTAAAGTTTAAGCTTCAAAAAAGTCCTTTGATTCAAAAAATTTTAATGCGAAACGGGCAACAGGAAAATCTATACAAAACCGTATAAAGATAAAGATAAAAAGGAATATATTATGAACCATAAAGGACTTTGGAATAGAATACACTTAAGGTAGTCGACAAATTAAAATGAAACCAATTTAAAGTTCCAATAAACGTCTAATACTTAGAAATACCATCAACCCACCACCTGGGGTGATAGTAGAAATAAAAAATTAGCAAAATTCTCCACCCTTACAACACATATAGAGGGCGTTGTTTAAGGAAGTAAATTTTTAGTAATTTTTAAAATCCATTTGAAAAATTTCCAACTGAGTCCAATTTGAGTATCAAAAAAGCGTCTTAATGGACTAAATTTTGAATGGGTGACAAACTCACATGGTGAGTCAAATTTGTGTGTCTAGATAGATTCCCAACTGAGGCTTTGACTATAAGAAATTTTAATTATGTAGAAGTGCTGTAATTAAGTCCTTTTTGAATGTCACAAGGATGATCTTCAAATTAATTTCAATCGAAGTAATTGGGAAGGTTGAATTGGCCTTTAAACGAGTTCAGTGGAAGTGTCAAGGAACAGCTTCACTTGAGTTCAGTTTTGATTGTGAGATTGTGCTTTAATTGACCCCAGTTTGAATGCCAAATTAAATCATTAACTGTAACAATTTTGAGTGTCCAAAAAGGTGTTAGACTAAGTCCAAATTGTTAAAAAGAAGGTCTTCAATTTGAAACCAATTTGACTATCCTGAATGGTTATAAACTGAGTTTAGGCATATTTTTAAATTAAGGCCAGTTATGGTGAAAGAGAAGGTCTTTAACTGAGTCCAATGCTTGACAAGAATCTCCGGTTTTCTGCTAAAAGAAAGACAGGAAAATAAGAAATTCTCGAAAGATCTCAATATTAGACACAGTTTCTAACCGTAGAATTTTTCATAGAAGAAACTATTTTCAGATTCAAATTTTAAGAAATTAAGAATTTCGCTTTTTTTGCTCTGAACTTCTCTCCCCTCCCTCTTTACATTCCTTCTCAGCGAAACAATAAAGAATGTTTAATAAGTTTCTTAACATTTTCTTTCTCTTGTATTTTTTAAGAAGTCAAAAAGTTAATATGAAGTTAACGTTTTATTTTCTTTTAACTTTTTTTATAAATTTTCTGGAGTTATTTTTTTTTCAGTTTTAACACAAAAAAGGGGTGACTTTGAAAATAAAATTTTGCAAATATTTAAACTTAAACACTTAAGCACACGAGCACATGATTGCCAAAAAATATATAGCAATTTAAAAGAGACAAGAGAGCAAAAAACAAGGCGGAATGTCATATTCGTTTAGGTTGAATCTTTAATACCCTCCACCACAAATGTGAGTTTTGATGAAAATTTTAGGAAAGTTTTTTGCTTGTAAATTAAAGGTTACCTCAGATCTCGGTCTATATCTTTTAATATACTAAACGGATTTTGCTGATTTTAAATTGGAAACTTGCCTGGACTATAACAAATACTCGGGCTAAATTTCGTTGAGCTCTGTAAATTACTGGGGATTTGCAGACAGACAGGCGGACAGACAGACAGACAGACAGATGGACAGACAGGCAAACAGAAAGATGGACAGACAGACAGACAGACAGGCAGACAAACAGAAAGACGGACAGACAGATGGACAGACAGATGGACAGACAGACAGACAGACAGATGGACAGACAGACAGACAGACAGACAGACAGACAGACAGACAGACAGACAGATGGACAGACAGATGGACAGACAGACAGACAGACAGACAAACAGATAAACAGAGGAACAGACAGATGGACAGACAGATAGATGTACAGACGGACAGATGGACAGACAGAAAGATGGACGGACAGACAGACAAACAGATAAACAGAGGAACAGACAGACAGACAGACAGACAGACAGACAGATGGACAGGTAGGCAAACAGACAGATGGACAGACAGATGGACAGACAGACAGACAGACAGACAGACAAACAGATAAACAGAGGAACAGACAGACAGATGGACAGATAGGCAAACAGACAGATGGACAGACAGATGGGCAGACAGATGGACAGACAGAATTAGCTTAATCAACTCAGATTTTGATTTTACGCAAGACAGATAGGCGAACAGACAGATGGACAGACAGGCAGACAAACAGAAAGACGGACAGACAGACATACATACATTATCACCTTAAGACAGACAGATGGACAAACAGACAGACAGACAGACAAACAGAGGAACAGACAGATGGACAGACAGACAGACAGACAGACAAACAGAGGAACAGACAGATGGACAGACAGATGGACAGACAGACAGACAGACAAACAGATGGACAGACAGACTTAGCTTAATCAACTCAGATTTTGATTTTATGCAAGAATATAAATTTTGGGGTCTGAGATGATTCCTTCTTTGCGTTACAAATGGAATGACCAAGTTAACATACTCTCTTCGCCACTTGGAGTGGTGTAGGGTATAACAAAACAAAAAGAAATGAAACAAATGTGTGCGTGAGTGAATTTAATTACTTTGAATGAAATGAACATAAAATTTTATTAAAATTTTTCTCTCTCTTTTTTTGTTTTTGGCAAAATAAAGTGCAGAAAAAAAGTTGGAAAAAAATAAATTGTGATAAATTTATAAGAAATGTGCAATTTTAAATAAGAATAATGATAAAAAGGGGAAGTTTGTTAAAAGAGAGAAAAAAATAAAAAATGTGAAATAAAAGAGTGAAGGTAATAAAAATTTACAGCTAAAAAGTATTTTGCAACAATTTAGCAAAAGAACGTATTTTTGACTAAATATTTTATTTAACAAAAACTAAAGGGAAGAAGGGGGAAAACACGAAATTGAAAAATATGTAAAGAAAAAGGTCATATAAAAGTTTTTTTGGTTAAGACCCCTTTAAATATGCTTTATATTTTTATTAATGGCATAGCTTTATATTAAAGCATTTTAATTGATACTTAAAACAAAAACTGATTTTTAAAGGAGATTTAATTAGTCCTTAAACTGGTACCCCCTATAGAAATATTTAAAAAGTTACTTCATTTCAGTTTTAAATTTTATAAAGACTGATATATATCATAATTTCAGGCAATTAAAATTATTCAAATACTAAGCATTCTCCGAATCCTTAAAATCGACTTTGTATTTTATTCAAAATTTACATATTTAAAAAGGCTTCATTATCCCTAAAATATGTCTCATTTATTAATTGAAAATAAACTCTTGCATCAAATATTGAATATACATTTTGAATTTTTAAAACGTTAATATAAAGCATAGTTTCAGGCTATAAAAATTTTATAAAATATTCAATATTCCCAAAATGTCTAAAATAGGCTTTAGGTTTTACTCAAATTTAACACATTTTGAGCAAATCTTTTATCACCGATTAAATTGTCATTGAATAAAATAACAAAGCATAATATAAGGCTCTAAATACTATTAAAATATTAAGCATACTTCTAGGATTTTGAAAATGATTTCAAGTTGCTTCAGTTTACTGCAGATATTAGAATGGAAACATGATTAAAGAAGATATATCAATCTATAACTTTTTTCGGCTAGTTTTTGATAGAAAATTGAAGAAGAAAGTAAAGTACAGTTTAGCCGAATCCGAAAAATCGACAGTTAAGCCTCTAGACACAGAGATAGAGTGAGAGAAGAACAGACGGACAGGAAGAACAAACAGATTGTTGAATTGACAGAAAAGCAGTTTTTACTAGTCGTTTCTAATTTTAAATGTCGTTTTAAATTTTAACAATTTTTTATTAAATTTAAAGCCTTAAAAATATATATCAAAAACCATTAAACCCTTCATTTAAAGCCTACTTAAAATTTGACATGCTATAAAATCATTTCTAAAATGGCAACGTCTTTGCTGTCATTTTTTTTTTAATTTACTATAAAAATTTACAGAATTTTCTTTTTAAGCACCTTATGATATGCTTCATATTCTATTAAAATTGTAATCCTTAGAGTAAACTTTATATTTATTATGTATTTACTTTCAAGCTTTCATAATACATTGTAAATAGTTATACAAGGTTTTGAAATTATTTCACAACTACTTTAAATTATGCTTCAAATTTGGAGCCTTAAAATAAGGTCCACAAATCTTTGAAAGTTTAATTCGATGTCTATTTTAAATTTTGTAATAATCATTTGAAAGAAAGAAATGTTTATGATAAAAATATTTAAGAATTTTTTTCTTATTTTCCAAGAAAATATTTGAAATATTATTGAAAGTCATACATTATCACCTTAAGATATGCTACATATTATTTTAAATTTTAATCCCTAAAAAGTAAACTCTATATTTATGCTTTATATTTTAATTTAAAGCCTACTTTAAGCCTTAAATAATAATTTTAAAGCTTTTAACAATACTTTTAGAATTTGAACTATTTTCCATATTTATATTTTATATTTCAATTTAAAGTCTATTTTAAGGGTTAAAATACAATAATTTTAAATAATAAAACTATTAGAAAGTAATTTTAAATTATTCTCCAGCCTCCTTAAATATGATTTGTATTATGTTAAGACATAAATCTTCAAAGTCAACTCCCAATTCTCTTTATATTTTAAACATTTTAATATTCAATCATACTTTAAGGTTTTAATTACCAACACAATTTTAAGTATATTTTTAGGATTTGAAATATAATTCTCCGCCTTATTTTGTTGTCATTTTGAAAAATGTTTGTTTTATGTTTTTGTTGTCCTTTTAATTTGTCTTAACTTTAATTGATTTCGTTTTTTTGCGTATTTGTGTTTTCTTTTCTTTTGTTTTCATCCTCTTCTTAGCAGCTGCCAAAATTTCCATTAGTTTCTATGTTTTTGTTTTATGTCCAAACTCTTTTATTTTTTGTTTTTCGTTTTTGCTTTTCATTTAGCTTGTTCTTTTGTCTTTAAACATAAGTTTATTTTCTTTATCTTCTGCTGTTGTCCTTAAGTCGGTCATTCACCAGCTGCTCATTTCTTTTTCGTTTTTCGTCTTTATCGTTCTTAAAGGTTATTTTTGTTTATTATGCTGAGACTAATTTCCGCCGGGTAGAAAAGGAAATTATTATTTTTTAAAGATGTTTAGCATAAATTTAGGCATTTGAATTAAAGCAGAGTTACTTACCATTAAAGTATAGGCGATTTTAAGGCTTAAAAAAATTTAAATTTAAAAGTTTGAAATTTAAAAAAAATTTTGATTTAAAGATCAGTTTGTGACCCCTTTAAACTTCTTTATTTGAAGTCCAAAGAAGGTTTTGGGAGAGTTTTTTCTAGAGGAGATTATCATTTTCAAAAGAGTCGATTAAAGCTTGTCTACTGTTGATCATTATTTTTGAATACATTTAAATTTAGCCAAATAAATATTTAGTATAATTTTAGGTGTTTTGTTTAAAGCTGAGGTATTTGATAGTGTTGACAACTTTAAGGCTTTAAAAAATTTTAATTTGTAAAATTTTTAATTTGATGAGAATTTTAAGGTCCCAAAAAGTTCTTGAAATGAAGTTAATGGAAGAATTTAGGAGGTTTTTTTCTATTAAAAAAGGGTTTTAGTATTTAATTAAAAATGTTAAGCATAATTTTAGGTGTTTACTTAACAATAAAATTGTAGACAACTTTAAGGCGTCAGAAAATTTTGAAAAAGGATTTGGAATTAAATTAAATTTGAGATTTCAAAAAGTCCTCAAAAATGAAGTCGATTGAAGGTCTTAGTGGGAATTTTAGGTTATGTTAGTTTTGGCCCAGATTAAGCTTAAAATTTTACGCTTGAATTTGACTTTCTCATAATTTTATTTTAGGGTTAAATTTTATTAAATTTAAGGACTCTAGGAAAGTCTGTAGAAAAATGTCCTTTTTAAGTTTTAATGATAAATTTCTGCTGAAAAATGATTTTCTATTTCCTTTTCTAATTTTTCTTTTTAGAAATAAATGAAACACAGTTTTTCTTTTTTCAACTAAAAAAAAATATCTAAGTATTTGATCAACCAAATCTAATTTCCTGGATTTTTTTCTTGCAGAGAAAATTATCTTTATAAATTTTTTATTTACCAGTTGTTATTACCCCCCTAAAATCTAGACCTCAATTTATTAAGCTATAAATTATTTTAACACTTCATTAATAATAACTAAATAACAGATTAAAAATAAAAATAAAAAAAGATAAAAAACCAGCTCCTAAAATTATGCTTTACAAAATATAAATACAATTTTCCATTTAAGAAACATGTGTGGAAAAATTTATATATTTATTTAAGAAAAACCATTAAAATGAAATATTTTCCAGTTAATAAACAAGAAAATAAAGAAAAATCAGAAAAAATGCTTTAGAAGAACTCTGTTGTCTTCTTCTTCTTAAGAATCTTTTTCGTTTTAAGAAAGCGTAATAAATATATGTTAAACAAATAAATATTATTATGAAAAATGTCATAAAATAAAGCATATGTTAAGGCGCTAAAAAATTATATTGATATAGAAAAGAGAGGGAGAGAGAGAGAGAGAAAGTTAGCTGTTACAAAACATATTTTCTTTTTCATTTAATTTTCTGTTTCTTATTGTTTTATTTTTAACACTTTATCTTAAAAGTGTTTGTTTGTGTTTGTTTCTTGGCTTAATTTTTTTGTTTCATGTGGCTTGAGTGCAAGAGGGTTTACTTTTTGTTTTGCCTACTTTTAGGCTTAATGCCAAAACATCAATCAGTGTTATGAGCCAGAAGAAAAACAAAAGAGTTTTGTTTTTCTTTTTTTGTTCTTCAGAGCAGAAAAAGTTTAAGCCAAATAATTTTATTTTAGACGCGTCACGTTTTTATAGTTAAACATAAATTAAATTTGTTTCTATTTCTCCAAGAATTTCGTGTGTCGTTCATAAGAATTACCTTTTTTGTGTGTGTGTGTGTGTGTTCGTCAATGAAAATGAAAGAAAAATAAATAAAGTTGAAAGAAACACTTTTTATTTATTTTATGGAATTTTCTTTTCTCTTACCGGCAATTGCACATTAATGGTTTCCTTTAGAAAAAAAAAACATGATTTGGCAAACATTTAAAATGGGTCAAACGTTGTGGACATTTCTTTTTGCGATTTTCTCTTATTTTTAATAATTTATTTGTCATCTAAAAATTCATTTGTTTGGCTCAAGTAATTTGGGAATAATTTGTTTCAAACAAAATGACCTTGTATAGTTGGCAATCCTAAAGGTGGGGAAGTCAAATAAAGAGAAATTCTATTGAATACTCTTTTCTCACTCTCTCTCTCTCTAGAAAAGCTTTTCTACAAAACTCTTCACATGAAAATGTATTAAATTGAAATAAAGAGTGAAACCAAAAAAATTAAAACACACAAGAGAGACAATAAATTGGAAATCACTTGACATAGAGTTTTGATTTTTTGCTATTAATCTCACAATATATTATAGTTTATTAGAAACCTATAACTTTTTAATTTCTCATATCTAATAATAAATGACAGGAATTCATTTAAACCTTTTCTTAATCGTTATTTCTGGACCTTTTCTTTTAAAAACTCTTCCTAAAAAGGTTCCTTAAATATTTCAGTCTCATTTTAGAAATAATTGACTCATATATATCCAAAAAATATTTTATCAATTAGATCCACATTTTATAATCTTTAAATGTTCTTTTACAAAAGTTCAATATTTTTTTGGTTCTTAAAATAACTTAATTTATTTAGAGGTACTCAAATTGAGGTTATGTTTTAAGGAATATTAAAAACTTATGAGGTAATAATTTGGTACCTCAGAAAACATTAGAATATGGAGATTTATAATTTCTAAAGAAAAAAATTATTAAAATTTTATTGAAACTGAAAATTAAAAAAAAAAAATATGTAAATTTAAAAATTTATGTCATTAAAAAAAAATAATGTCAATATTTGATCTCTAATAAAATTTGAACAAATAATGGCATGACTATAAAATTTTAATGTTATATGCACAACTTTATACTCAATTCAAAGAATTGCAAAAATACCCACTTTTGTATTAAAAAATACCCAAAATTTCCATTTCTTTAAAATATGTGATATTTTTAAAAAATAATGTCAATATTTGATTTCTAATAAAATTTTAACAGATAATGGCATAATTATAAAATTTCTTTATAACATGCACGATTTTATACTCAATTCAAATCTTTACAAAAATACCCACTTTTATTTCAAAAAATACCCAAAATTTCCATTTCTTTAAAATATGTGATTTTTTAAAAAAATAATGTTAATATTTGATCTCTTATAAAATTTGAACAGATAATGGCATAATTATTAAATTTCAATGTTATATGCATGATTTTATACTCAATTCAAAGACTTGCAAAAATACCCACTTTTCTTTCAAAAAATACCCAAAATTTCCATTTCTTTAAAATATGTGATTTTTTAAAAAAATAATGTTAATATTTGATCTCTTATAAAATTTGAACAGATAATGGCATAATTATGAAATTTCAATGTTATATGCACGATTTTATACTCAATTCAAAGACTTGCAAAAATACCCACTTTTCTTTCAAAAAATACCCAAAATTTCCATTTCTTTAAAATATGTGATTTTTTAAAAAAATAATGGTAATATTTGATCTCTTATAAAATTTGAACAGATAATGACATAATTATATAACTTCTTTATAACATGCACGATTTTATACTCAATTCAAATCTTTACAAAAATACCCAATTTTCTGTAAAAAAATACCCAAAATTTCCATTCCCATAAAATATAAAATTTTGTAAAAAAATAATGTTAATATTTGATCTTTTATAAAATTTGAACAGATAATGGCATGACTATAAGATTTCAAAGTTATATGCATGAATTTATACTCAATTCAAAGACTTGCAAAAATACCCACATTTCTGTCAAAAAATACCCAAAATTTCCATTTCTTTAAAATATGTTTGTAAATTTTATTTTTTTTTGAATGAAATAGTCATTTTGTAATTTAAGAAACTTTTGGCAGCAATAACTCCTTGAGGTAATTTCTCCATACCAGCAAATATATAATTTTGAAATTGATCTCAATTTGGAGATTTGGTAACATAACAAAAAATAAAAAACTTTAAAAAATTCTTAATTAAGATCCAAATTTCCAATTTTCTTCGAAAATACTGCCACCATAAAAGCGGAAATTGTAGATTTGTTTTATTAACTGCGTTAAAAATTATTTGAAACTTTGCAATTTTTTGACACCAAATGACATTCATTTAACTTTTCGCGAAGCCTGTAGTTTTAAAGTCTTCACAAATACCAAATCAAATAATGATTTTATTCCACATTAGGATCTATTGCCCTCAAATTAAAATATCTCACATTCAAAAGAATAAAGATGTAATTTGTCATTCATATCTTCAATTCAAGAACCGATAAGACAAATCAAAGTGCTTCAGACTCAGAATATTTTTCTGAAACGATTTTAACAAGTCGTAGTTTTAAAGATATTCCGAAATTTGATACATATTGTTGTTTTAGATCCAGGACGATGCCTATTTAAATTGGTGGTTATGGATTTATTATTTCACTCAGCCACTAATGATGATGGATCCTTTATTAGATCTACGTCCCATGAAAATATTTCTCCTGTAATGGGATTTTAGTGTCTAAAAAAGTCTTAAATACAAAAAGATTTTAATGAAATTAGACATAATTAAGCTTAAGCAAAAATTATACGAGGATCGTTTTATTATTTTTGAGATTTTTATCCCAGAATTTAACTCCTTTTTAATAGACAAAATCTTTTGAATTTATTTTTTTTTTTTTTTTTTTGATCTAATAATTTCTTTTAATATTTAACAATTTTAGAAAGAACTTATTTTTGGTCAATCATTTTGATCAAATTATTCGATTTATTTAGAAATAACATTTTATATTTTTTCAAATATTTTTTTTTCAGAAATTTGTAATAAGACAGTGTTTTTTCGGTTTCTTTCCTTTAAAATATAGAAAATGAATGAATTTCTTTAGTCTCTGAGAGCAAAAGAGAATAAATAAATAAGTTCAGTTTTTGACAGGTAAATTTAGTTCAAAAAAAAAACTCTTTAAAAATCCGTAAAATTTAAACGCTCATTTTTAATAACAAATCTATGCTCTTTAACTCTCTTTGTATTTTTCTTTACAATTAATAAAACAAACTCTCTTTTAGATAAAACATTAATTATTTATTCTCCAAATAGTAAGAAAATTGTTATTGTCTTAATTTCATTCTCTCCCTCTCTATTTGCACTTTTTTGTTTTTAATTTTTTAATATTTATTACAAAATTATGCTCTCAGTAAACGTCTTCCTTGACAAGTCCTTAATATTTATTTAAAATATGTTTATAAATCCCTCTTTGCTTTCTCTCTCTCTCTTTCAGTTTTATTGAATTAAATGTTTGTGGATTTTATTTACAAAATTCCCGTTATATTCTTGGTTAACTCCACAAAATCCCTCTCCTTCTCTTAGTCTCTCTTCTGTTCCCTCTTTAATTAAATCTCACTTGCTTTACTCACTTTTAAATTATTTTATTCACTAAATTTCTCTTTAGTGTTCTTTTAATGAAAAAACACAAACTTTTGAAAATTCCCCTAAAACTAGGCTACACGTTTTATTTTCCTTTTTTATTTACTTTATATGCCTTATTTTTTTAACATTTTATTTGCTAAATATCTTCTTTAAATGTGTATGTATGTATATGTTTCTTATATGATATTAAACCAAATACTGTTATTAAAGCTATTTAAACGTTTTATGTATTACGGATATGATATGTTTTTTTTGCTCCTTAAAGCTGCTATTTATTTTTATTATCTTTAAATTATACCCAAACTAATAGAAGTGTAATATTTGGGGATTTTTTTTTCTAAAAGAGTGAAAATATTTGTTAGCTAAAGTATTTAAGATGTTATTTCTGTCGCTTTTGGAGTAAAAAGACTTAAACAATTTTGTGGTTTTCAATAAAAAATTCAATAAAAGTGTTAAAAAGGTGTTTTGGACTTTAATTAGGGAATAATAAAGTTATGTTTAGAAAACAAATTTAAGAGAAATTTTCCATTTGTTTATTATAATTTTAATATTTTTTGAAAAAATTTATGAAATTTAGGCAGGCAGACGGAAGGACAGACGGCATTATTTTGTTAAATGTATAGGAAAATGATAAAGCTTATTTAGAAAATATTTAACAAATAGTCTTGTAACTGACAAAACAAGTATTTCTTCATAAAATGTTCAATATTTAACAGAATTAATGGTTCACAAATATCATCCTTTTATACATTTTTTCAGATTTAAATATTTTTGAAGGCAAACAGACAGAAGGACGGACAGCGTCATGTTTTTATAACAAGTTATAATGCTATACTAGGGTATGCCGAATCTACAATACCCTCTACTACAATTGCGGGTGAAGTTAATATGTTATGTTTCTAACATGCACTCCACACATATTCTCACAAACGTGTACAATATTCTAAATTTTTAGAAATAACTTAATGAGTCACGAAATCAGTTATATTTTTGCCTATAACTTGCTTTTACTGAACCTATTTTGATAATTTTTGGAATGCTTGGCTTTACACCACTTCTGATGGTGCAGGGTATTCAAATAATTTTCCCAAAAATTATTAAAAAAATAATTCAGCGAATCACTAGTTTTCTTTTTCTGCACAGTTATTAAGAAACCATATCTTCTGCCTAAAATAATATTATTTATCATTATTTTGTGTAATATTTTCATTTATCTTAGAAAAATCCACACGTGGAAGAAAAATGAGTATAAATAAAGATTTTAGGGCTTTGATATATCGAGTTGTCAAGGAAATAATAAAAACATTTACAAGAAGGAAAAATCATAAAAATAATTTATAAATCAAATTGTAGAGAAAATACGAAATGTCTAACTAAAAGTAGGCAATACTTTTAAAATGTTTAAGGAAGCCTCAAGAAAGGTAATACTTTCTAAATTAGTAAATTTTAATTAAAACAAAATTATTATTTTTTATTTTTATAAAAAAATGATTTTGCCTTAAACTAGACTACACTTTTTAACAAATTCATATCTCTGAAAGTAGGCAATACTTATTAGAAATTAAAACTATTTTAAATAACAATTTAACTTTTGTCTAAAATAAAATATTATTTAAGAGAAGATAAATATTTAAATAATTATATTAACCTAGAACTAGGCAGTACTTTTGAAATTTATCAAATACTCCAAATGTAGGCAAAGTTATATTTACGATAATTGAATTTTTATTAAAACATAAAGTTAATTTTTATAAAAAATAACGATTATGGCTACAATTTTTTGAAAAATTTAATAGCCTAAAAGTAGGCAATAACTATTACAAACTAATTAAATAAATATTTAATTTTTATTAAAAATTTGCCAGTGAGAAAAATTTTAACAGAAGAAAGAAGGCGTTAGTTTTTATTAAATGAAATAATCTAAAAGTAGACAATACTTTTCATATGAATGAAAGAACCTAAACTAGTCAATACTTTTTAAATCATAAAAATCTGACTTGTGACCTACAAAAATATTAGAATTTTATATTAAAAAATTTCCTAGATGTCATACTTTAAGAATAATATGACCCAAAATGTAGGTAATATTATGGCTTAAAGTAGGCAACACTTTTTAAAATTAATTCAATAGTGGGAAATACATTTCAAGTTGTTAGAAAATGAAAATTTAAATCTGGTAATTAGTTAGCCTAAAAATGGATAATATTTTGGTTTAAAGTAGTCAATAGTTTCATATCCAAAACAGCTTAAAATTGTGCAAAACTTCTAAATCATTAGAAACTGACTAGAAACTTAAATAGCCTTAAATAAAACAACCTAAAAGAGATCAGAACTTTTTGTACCATTAGAAACTGTCTAATGACCTTGAATAAAATATAACTTATTAAAAATGCCTAAAAGTAGGCATCAGTTTTTATAACAATTTATTTAAATAGAAAACAAATTTAAGTCGTTAGAAGCTGTCTTATGATTTCAATAAAAATTTTATTTACATTCAAAATATTGCCTCAAAGTAAATAACACATTTTATAAATAAAACAGCCTAAAAGTAGGCAATAATTTCTATTAATTAAAACGTTGTAATAACAATTATAGAAATAAGTCAGAAAAACTTTTCGAAATACCAACAAGTTTTTATTTGTATTTGTTTTTATTTAAAGTCTATCGCAAAAGTCTGTTTAGTAATATGATCTTTTAGGCGGTCTGTCTACAGACTACACCCTTGTCTGGTGATGGTTAAAGAGTCTTATTTTGTTTGTATTACATTTTGCTCGTATAAGAGTCGAGTGTGTGCCAAAGTAAATTAAAACCTAAGGTTTCATTTTCAAGTAGTTATCTCTGTTTGCTTTAACGCCTAAATATATACTTTTCATTTGAAACACACTTATTAAGAAATGCCGTGGATTTTTGCACTCCTTTTTTGCTTGTTTGAGTTTATGTGTCTTTTTGTGGAATTTTCTAGGGGTTTAATATAATTAAATAAGTTCTTTTACCTTGAACCTTTTAACACAAGGTTAATGAAATGAATAAATGAAGGAATGAATGAATGTTAGTTTGAATGAATATGTTTGTATGAATGTCTATATGAATAAGTGTTATTAAGATATGTGAGCATTTTTAAGCCTTTAAGCATATTAAGGATACATATATTTTTTATATAAAAGTGTCTGTTATTTGGTGAAATTGGAAGATAACAGCAAGTGATATACATGAGAGAGGAAGGGTTTTTGAAACCTTAAAGTAGGCAACATAAAATGAATTTGGGTTAGTAATGTTATTAAAAATATTTTTAGTTATTTTAAAATTTAATTAAAATGTTTTTCCGCTTTTGACTTGAAAATCTTGTATGTAATAGAAATTAAAGTCGTTTGAGGAAAAACATTTTTTTAGCCTCAAAATAGGCAGAGTGAAAATATTTGTTGAAATGAAAAGTTTGTTGTTTTAAAATTTAATTACAAAATCGTCCAATATAATCTTTTACCTTTAAACCTTTTAAAGAATTTATAAAAATTAAAATTTTTAATGAGAAAAAGGATTTTTGAATAGCCTTCAAGTGGGCAATATTGGATGAAGGAAGGTAGAGGTAAATTTTAGTTTCTGTTATTTAAAAATTTAATTAAAATGTTCATTTAAGATTGAAATCCATTTTCGAGAATTTCTAAAAATTATTTATTTGCCAGAAAGTGTTTTTTAAACAGCCTTAAATTAGGCAATATGAAAAGATGAAAGGTAGAGGTAAATTTTAATTTCTGTTATTTAAAAATTTAATTATAATGTTCCTTTTTTGGTAGCGTTTAACCTATAACCTTTGAATATTTTAGAAAATTTATAAAAAAATAAAGTCTTTTTATAAGCAACAAATTTCTGAATAGCCTGAAAGTAGGCTGTATTAAATGAAAGAGAGTGGAGATCAATTCTAGCTTCTGCTATTTAAAACCTTAATTTTGGTTCTATTTTTTGTTGTATTTAATCTTTAACCTTTAGAAAATTTAGATTTTTTAATTGAGTTTTTGAATAGCCCTAAAGTAGGCAATGGATTTTTTAATTTAACAACTTAATAATTATGCTTAACCTTAACCTTAAAAACCATTTAGCAGAAATCTAAAGAAATTTGTTTGAATTCCAAGAAATTTGAGAAAAACAAGTAAGAATGCTATATTCGGCTATGCCGAATCTTTAATACTCTCCACCACAAATACATGTGTATGAAATACATTATGTTGCATACATATACACTCACACATACACTCACAGACGTATACAATATGTAAAAGTTTTTTCTTAAATAAAACATAGGAATATTTAATATCTGAGGTTGCCCCAGATATCGGTCTATATCTTTTAATATACTTAATCCATTTTTCTGGTTTTAAAAAGCAAACTTCACAAGACTATAGCAAATACTCAGGTCAATTTTCATTGAGCTGTGTCAATTATTGAGGGTGAGCCAACAACAGACAGACGGGCACAGCTAAATCAACTCAGATTTTGATTGGATTATGGGGCCTGAGATGATTCCCTCTTAGCGTTACATGCGGATTGACTAGTTTAATATACCACTTCACTACTTGTGTTGGTGGAGGGTATTAAAATATTTAAACTCTTATATTAAGTAAACATTTTAATTAAAAGTGCAAAAGACATAATTTTAGTAAAAAGCTTTTTTTTTTCTATTCAATTTGTACTTTATGCTCCATTAGTGTCCACCTTCTAAGAGTGGAATTTTTAACTAAAGCTGTTTATTTCCTTTTTCCTGGAATCCACCATGTTCTTTTGACTTTAATGTTATTTACCACCTCCATAAATTGCAGAAACATGTTGTATTTATTTCACATTTAATACTCTAAATACAAGATCCCTTAATGCTTTTAAAAAAGCAACAGAAAAGGGAAAAAATGGGGGAAAAATTAAAAAAATCCTGCTAAGAAACTAAAATATTATATTGTAAATATTTACACAAATATATAACAGAGTATTTAAGTTGGAAACTTAAAAAAAACATAGAATGGGGATGAAAAAAAGAAAGAAAGAAAATCAAGAAATAACATTAATTGCTAAGCAATTTGAAACTTAAGTCAAAACAAAATTAACAGCAAATAGTTCTTTCTACTTAAAACTTTAAATGAAACTAAGAAGAAAAAAATCACAAAATAAGAACGAAACTGGAAAAAAACCAAACAATAAATAACTATTTCATGTTCTTAATGAATTTTCACCCAAAAGCAAATATTGGGGCTAAAGAAAAAAATTCTCTCCAAACTTATGAATTCCCAAAAATCATTTCAAAGGAAACGAAAATTAATTTGTATACCCAATATTAAAAATGTAACAAAATAAAAGTCTTATTATTTACAAAACTCTTAATCTTTGAAATACTTACAGTAATAAGAAACCGAAAAAATTTTGCAAAACATACAAAAACATCCAATTTTTCTTTAATATTTTCTACTTCAGTGGAAAATTAAAAATTTCAAATACTTTAAACAAAATTGAAAAACTTATTTCAGTAAAATTAAAATAAACCCCTAAATTAGGCAATACTTTTTTTAAATATTCATATACTTTAACAAATTATAATATTTAATAAAACTAACGTAAAAACCCACTTTGAGATCATTAAATTGAGCCCAAATTGTAATGAATTCCAAATTTTATGCAATAATTTCAGACTTAACAAAACGCTAAAAAAATCATTCGATTAAATTTAAAAACTAATTTCATTAAAATTTAAATAAACCCCTAAAATAGGCAATAGTTTTGAAATAAATATAAATGCCTTATAAACTATAAAATTCTATAAAACTAAAGTAAAACCCACCTTAATGTCATTAGATTTATGTCAAAATATATTGCCTAAATTAAGGCTGCAATCGAAATTAATTCCAAAATTTATAAAATAATTTTACGCTTAACAAAAATTTAAAAATTCTCTCGACTAAATTTAAAAACTAATTAAATTAAAATTTAAAAAAAAAACCCTAAACTAAGCAATTTATCAAAAATTTCATTATTGATTTATTTAAAACATAAATCTTACTTTGGCACAGTTAATTTTGGTGCAAAAACAATTGCCGACTTTTAGGCCTCATCTTAAATAAATTCCAAGATAAATACCAATTATTTTAGACTTAACAAAACACAGGGAAAAAATATAAAAACTGAAATTATTCTATTTATATTATTCCAAAATTAAAGCCTACTTCTAGGTGTTTTTTTTTAAATTTCTCCTTTCAAATGCCATAAAGTATCTCCTTGACAACATAAATATCAAAATGTCATTTTTCTTACACATGTGATTTTGCTGATAAATGAGAAACTGTAAACAAAATAATTATTCAAGTATATTTCTAAAATGTTTTATATATAAAAAGTACTGTATACTTTTAGGAAATAAGTAGATGAAAATATTAGGAATTAAAATAAAGAGAAATAAATTCTTTTTTGAATTGAAATGTTAGGCTTTTCTGATATTTAAGAATCCTTTTTGGATATTTTCAGGATATTCTTTTGTAGGGTTATGTTTTGATATGAGTTATATTTTTTTGCAGAAATTTTACCTTGAAAAACGCTTCATCTTGCCTGGACTATTACAAATTTCTTTTGTCTAGACTATAGCCAGTTTTATTGTCCAGATATAGTCTAGATTGTTTTTTAGTCTATAGCCTATTTTGTTGTTTAGGTTTAGTTTCATTTGTTGTCTAGACAATATTATGTTTTATTGTCTAGAATATAGTATGGTAAGTTGTCTCGACTATAGTCTGTGTTGTTGTCTATGCTTTCGAATGGTTTGTTGTGTACACTATAGTATGGTTTGTTTTCACGTTTGTTGTCTAGACTATAGTTTGGTTTTTTATATAGACTACAGTCGGGTTTTTAGTTAGATTACAGTCTAGTTTGTTGCCTAGACGAAAGTCTAGTTTGTTATCCAGACTGAAGCCTGGTCTCTTGTTTGGACTATAGTCCGGTTTGTTTTTTTAGCAAATTCTGGCTTGTTGCCTTGACTTCAGTCTAGTTTGTTGTCTAAGTTATAGTCTAGTTTGTTTACTAGACTATTGTCTGGTAACTTGTCTAAGTTTTGCTGTCTAGGCTATTGCCTAATTTATTGCTATAATTATAGTTTAGTTTGTTTTCTAACCTAGTTTTTTTCTGTCTAGAATATAAAATAGTTTTCTATCCACACTCGACATTAGTCTAAGATCCAGTTTCTGGATCTTAGTCTAATTTATTGTCCAAACTTGTATCTAATTGATTTTTTTAGACTAAAATGTCTAAACTAAAGTTTACTGTCTTGACTCTAGTTTAGGTTATTGTTTATTATAGCATTTTTTGGCTAGATTTTTTATAGTTTAGACAATATTGTTGTCTAGACTATAGTCGAGTTTCTTGTATGTAGTCAATTTTGTTGTCCAGTATAGCATAGTTTATTATAAGGCTTAGTATATTAACAAGACTATAAACTAGTTTATTGAGTAGCCTTCTTTGCCTTGATTAGACTGTAGCATAGTCCACAAAATTAGGGCTGGTTTATCGTCAGATTTACTGTCTAGTCTGTAGTCTGTTTTGCAAATAAAATTTAAAACAAACCTGTTATGGTTTAGATCTATAGTCTAGTCTGTTATTTTAATAGTCATGTCTTTTGTCCAAACTGTAGTTAGTTTTTTAGTTATTTCAACTGTTACTGTCCTTTTTTATTACTTTTTTAAGGAGTTTCAAAAAAATCGTTTGCAATCAAAATAAAAATAACAAGGACTATTTATAGTAAAAAAAAATATATAAACATTTGCAAATTATCCTCAAACCCATTAAAAAGACTATAATATAAATGACTATTGTTCAGTAATAATATTAAGTGTCCTTACGCTACAAATTGTTATAATTTGCATATTTTATAAAGCAGTTTAGCGAAAAAAAGGACCAAAACCACGGAACATTCAAATACACTAACACTTCTAAAGGCAAACAGGAAATGGAAATAAAGAAAAAACGCTGCACGAGAAAAAAGTGTTAGAAATTATGATAATTATGAAAGGGACTGTAATGTATAAACGAAATAGAGAAAATTTGTTTTTAAAACATTTTGACGTAATTTATGATCTTGTTTGGGGAAAAAGAACAATATTAAATTTATAAGATTTTTAGAGCATTAAAATAATTGCAATTTTGAATTACATTAATTTAATAACAAAAAGAATACAGCACTTAGAAGAATTTGAAAGGAAGTAAAGAAGAAAAGGAGCAAAATAACATATTTATGGTTCCCTAAGGAATTCATTAAAATCGTATGCCTTTTTGCATTTGTAGAAAGGAAGAAACAACAAAAAATCAAACAATACGTGCATAACAACATCCTGAATCTTAAAAAAAGAAAGATTTTTTCTTTTGCAAAAAAAAAAAAAAGGAGAGAAACATCAATAAACCAAGAAATAGGAGGCCTAAGAGAAATCATATATAGATTTTTGTTTTAATTGAAAGGTCATTTGATAGAGAATTGTAAAGGAAGTAGTTTGTGCAGATAAAGAAATATCTTATTGAGTTCTCTAAGGACCTTCAAAGGAAGTTCAAGTATTTATTTATTTTCTACTCATGTACACATGTACCTATTACTTCCTATCTTTCTCTCTCTCTTACACACACTTACAAACTGTTTTCATTATATGCTCTTTAGTCTTTGAGAAGTTTCCTTTAAGTCCTTTTCTAGAGCCTTTGAAAGCCTTGCAAAATGAAGCATAACAGAAATGGAGAAAAATCTTAAAAAAGGCAAAGCTATAAATTTTATGGTGTTTTGAGTAAAAATTGCTACTTTTACTTGCCCCCATTGATTTCTCCCTACTATGCTGTGTAAAGGATACAATTCAGAGATTTTTTCTTATATTTGTTTATGTTCTTTTTGCATTTTACCCATTACAGGTTATGTAACATACAAATGACTTTAATTGTTGGGGTTTCAGTTTTTTTGGTTTTTATATATTTTTTTTCTTTTTTTTGTTGGAACTCTATTTTAAGTCCATAATGGTATGATTCAATTATTTTGTAAGGGATTTATTGTTTAACTTTTATTAAGTGAAACAGGAAAAAAGAGTTTAATTGAAATGAAAAACAAAAATCTTTTATTTGTTTTTGGTAAACATGGAAAATTTTTTAAAATTTTGAAATAAATTTTCTCAATCGAACTTAATTCAATTTCTCTATAGAAAAGGATTATTTTATTGTCTGGACTAAAGACTAGTTAATTGTCAAAACTAGTTTACTGTCTAGATTTAGCACAGGTTTATAGGCTGGTTTATTGTCTACACTATAGACTTGTTTATTGCCTATTACTTATACTGGGTTATTGTCTCGGCTTAATACTACTTTATTATCTAAACTATGGACTAGAGTATAGTCTAGGTTATTGTCTAGACTATAAATAAGGTAATTGTTTTGGATAGATATTGTCTGGACAATATGCTATTGTATTTTTTAGACAATAGACTTGTTTATTTTTTAGACTATAGACTGGTTTATTGGTTATACTATAGAATAGGTTGTTGTCCAGACTGAAGGTTTGGTTATTATCTAGACTGTATACTAGTTTATTGTCTAGATTGTAGACTTGTTTGTTGTCTCGAATATAGTCTAGATTTGTCTAGGGTTTAGACTAAGTTATTTTTTACACTTTAGACTAGTTTATTGTCTAGATATTAGACTAGTTTATCGTCTAGACATTAGACTAGTTTATTGTCTAGACATTAGACTAGTTTATTGTCTAGACATTAGACTAGTTTATTGTCTAGACATTAGACTAGTTTATTGTCTAGACATTAGACTAGTTTATTGTCTAGACATTAGACTAGTTTATTGTCTAGACATTAGACTAGTTTATTGTCTAGACAATAGACTAGTTTATTGTCTAGACATTAGACTAGTTTATTGTCTTGATATTAGACTAGTTTATTGTCTAGACATTAGACTAGTTTATTGTCTTGATATTAGACTAGTTTATTGTCTAGACATTAGACTAGTTTATTGTCTAGACATTAGACTAGTTTATTGTCTAGACATTAGACTAGTTTATTGTCTAGACATTAGACTAGTTTATTGTCTAGACATTAGACTAGTTTATTGTCTAGACATTAGACTCGTCTCTTGTCTAGACATTAGACTCGTCTCTTGTCTAGACATTAGACTCGTTTCTTATCTAGACATTAGACTAGTTTATTGTCTAGACATTAGACTAGTTTATTGTCTAGACATTAGACTAGTTTATTGTCTAGACATTAGACTAGTTTATTGTCTAGACATTAGACTAGTTTATTGTCTAGACATTAGACTAGTTTATTGTCTAGACATTAGACTAGTTTATTGTCTAGACATTAGACTAGTTTATTGTCTAGACATTAGACTAGTTTATTGTCTAGATATTAGACTAGTTTAATTTCTAGACTATAGATTTCAATCAATTTTGTTTCCAAATTATAGTCTGTTCTTGGAATTATCTGAAATGTGTCTTCTGACTATTTTTTTATAGATTTTTAATGGAAAATTAAAAAATGTAAATATTTAATATTAAAATTAAATTTGTAAATTGCTCCTTCCTCAGCAACTTCTTCTACTTTAAACAAAGGAGAACTAAATAGAAATTAATTGTCCCTGTTGTGGCTTTAGAAGGACATTGAAAAAAAATCAAAGATTTAATCACATAAATTAAAAATATATAAAAAACAATTGTAAATCTTTACTGACAAAAACTCATGAATCTTTGTTAAATAACAATAGAAAAAAAGGACTGTTTGAACCGCAATGAATTTAAAAACAGTCTTTTCAAAAAGTTTATAGTCTTTTGCAACTCCATAGAATAAAAGTTCTTCTGTTTGCTCAATATTTCTATTGTTTTGTGTTTTATTTATGACATAAACTTGTGTACAATAATTTAGCATTTTAACAAGAAAATTTATGTTGAAATATTTACAGCTTTTCTATGTTTTCGATTTGTGATAAAGAGACTCTACAGTCTGCAACAGAGGGAGAGGGAGATTAAGAGAGAGAGAGAAAGATTAAACCATAAATCTTGTTAAAGAAATTCCATAAAATATGAAGAATTGGAAATTTAAACAACAAAACAATTTCTAGTTTATTAAACAAACATTCATAAGTCATTAAACAATAAGAGTTAAAGATGAATTCTCTTTTGCATCCGAAGGTTTGAGTCAAGGTAAACAAATTGTAAAACTGTCATGAAAAGATTTCGTTTGTTTTAAATTAAATAAAAGTAATTATTTAGAAAGAAGTTAAACTAAATTTAAAACCCCATAACGTATGAATAATATTCCAATGTATTGATGTTAATCATACGCAAAATATGATAACTTAACTGTTCTAAAATAGAATTTTAACTAGAATCTAAATTTAAATCTGAACTGAAATAAAACTTGAATTAAAAACTAATAACGTATGAGTAATATTTCAAGGAATATTTTAACATTAATCATACGCTTCATATAATCACATAAGTGTTTCTAAATAAAATCTAAACTAGAATCTGAACTAGAAATAAACGAGAATTAAACTAGAACTTAACTAATATAAAGCTAGAATTTAAAACCCCATAAAGTATGAGTAATATTTCATAGAATATATTAATATTTATCATACGCATATGATCACATAACTTTTATTAACTAGAATCTAAACTAGAATCTGTACTAAAATCTGAACTAAAGTAAAACTTGGATTTAAAAACTAATAACGTATGAGTAATATTTCATAGAATATTTTAACATTAATCATACGCTTCATTTAATCACATAACTGTTCCAAATTAAAATCTTAACAAGAATCTGAACTAGTACTGAATTAAAACTGAACTAGAACCGAACTGGAATAGAACTAGAGCTTAATTAGAACTGAACTAAAACTGAATTAGAACTGAACTAAAACTGAATTAACGTATGAGTAATATTTCAAAGAATATATTGACATTAATCATACGCTCCATTAAATAACATAACTGTTTCAACTATTATAAATTATTAATTACAAATAATTCATTGCAAAATAATTGCAATTCTACAAACTCCCCAAAGTATGCTAAACATTTTGATTATTCCTTTACTTTATAAATAAAATTTTCTATAGCATACTTTTCTTTGCTTTTCTTTAAAATACACAATAGCATTTAGAATTCTTATTCAAGAAAAGACCTAAATTTTATAATTAACTTTAAGTTACAAAAGTTTCAAGTTTTTCACGTTGCTTTATGATTTTCTTCATCTTGTGGCTGCTTCTTATGAACTTTTCGCAAGTTTGCTATTTTTATTTAACGAAAAGCAACAAAACTTTTGTCCTTCTGTGGCCACTTATTGAAGCAAAAAATATTCGGTCTGGAAACTTTATTACAATAGGACCATTGAAAATATAATTAAAACTCAAACTATTCATTTTTTTAATTAAGTTAAAGAAAAATAAAACAAAATGATGAAAAAAGCACTAAAGAAATTATAACAGTAACAATTATCCGTAATTAAAAGTTAATGGGATTTTAAATAACAAATGAAAGAAATTATTATATTAAAAGGAATCAACAATCAATCAGTCAATCAAAAAGGAAATGAGAGAGACTAATCTAAAAGATAAAGACATAAAGAGAAGACAAGAATTTAACTTAAATAAAATCACACACGAAGTGGCTTCTAGACCAGAATAATATTAAAAGTATCTGAACTAGAATTAGAATAGAATTTGAGCAAAGTCTGAACAAGAACCTGAAATAGAATCTAAACTAGATTCTAAACTAACAATGAATTGAAAAGTTAGGAGAATTGGACTAGACTCTGAACCAGAATCTCAACAAGAGTTGGTCAAACTCTGTAGAAAATTCTGAACTTTATATGAATAAAAATTCAGAGTAGAACATGAAATTTAATTTGATCTAGAACTGAGCTAAAACTGAACTAGAATCTAGAAGTAGAACTGAATCAGAATCTAGAACTGAACTAGAACTAAACTAAAACTGAACTAGAACTGAACTAGAACTTAACGACATCAGAACTAGAACTGAACTAGAACTTAACGACATCAGAACTAGAACTGAACTAAAACTGAACTAGAATCTAGAACTGCACTAAAACTGAATTATAATTAAACTTGAACTGAACTAGAGCTGAACTAGAAGCCGAACTAGAACCTTAACCAGGACTGAACTATAACTGAACTAGAACTAAGCTGGAACTGAACTATAACTGGACTAGAACTGAACTAGAACTGAACTAGAACTGAACTAGAACTGAATAAGAACTGAATAAGAACTGAATTAGAACTGAACAAGAACTGAATTAGAACTGAACAAGATCTGAACTAGAACTTAACGAGATCAGAACTGAACTAGAACTGACCCAAAACTGAACTGGAACTGAACTGAAACTGAACTAGAAATGAACTAGAACTAAACTCGAACTAGAACTAGACTAGAATTTTACTTTAAATCACTAACTTTCCAGTATTCGTTTGTATTATTTATGATCTGTTCTTTAGTGTTTCTTTTGTCTCAAGAGTTCTTAAGAATATTTTGTTGCATAAATTCTTAATAAATTTGTTGAAAGCTGTTACTTTCCTTGTATCTGTGGCTGCTTTAAACCGTCCAACATTGTAAGCAACATTTTCAAATATTTGCTGAAATTGTATGCTTTTATTGCCTTCAATTTTCTGGCCACAATTGGTTTTTTTTTTGTATTTTTGTTTTTGTTGTTTGGTTTTGCCTTTTGGGTAAAACGTATTTAAGTCAACAAGTTTTTTTGATGACCATATTTTATTGCCTGCTTCTTCTCATTGTTATTTTTATTGTTTCGTTTTGTTTTGTTTTTATTTCAACAATATTTTTTACACTTTGTGGATAACAAGTAACAGCTACAATAGCAGCAGCAATAACGACAGCAGCACTTATGGCTTAAAAGATGTGTCATTTATGAGACAATATTTATAAAACAAAGTAACTTTTTTTATTTGATTTTTTTATTTAGTAAAATTGTTATTTCTTAAGAAATAAAAAGCAACATCTTATTTTAAGTGTGGGATTAAAAAAAAAAAAGAACACACATACAAACAACAATATTATATTAAAAAATATATTAAAATATCAAAAATTTTATGGAGGGAAAATTATAATAATGACAACAATTTGTGTTGAAATATTTAAAAAGATTTATGGCCAACATATGAATTTTATAGCAAAATTTTGATATTTTATACAAAAAAAAAACTGCTATTGAAAAGAAAAATTGTATAATAATGATCAAAAATGAATAAAAATGTCGTAAAATGGATTTTTTTATGGAATATAAAAGGTTTTGGAAAATAAAGCATATTTTAGGGATTCTTAACAATTAGCATACATTTAGGAGCCAATATGGTGTATACTAACTTTGTCATTCTATGTGTAACGCTAAGAAGGAATCATCTTAGACTCCATAATGTATATAAATTCTTGAATCAAATCAAAATCTCAGTCAATTTAGCAATGCCCGTCTGTCTGTCTGTCTGTCTGTCTGTCTGTCTGTCTGACTGTTCCGTATGCTTGTCTGTAGTTGGCACACTCACATCCACAATAATGCACAGAGCTCAATGAAATTTAGTCTGAGCATTTGTAGTAGTCCTGAGAAGTTTTCCATTTAAAACCAGCAAAATCGGTTTAGTATATTGAAAGTTATAGACCGATATTTGAGATAACCTCTAAATTCAAGCAAAAACCTTTCGTAAATTTGTCAATTATTAATCGACAAATTGGAATGAAATATTGTCATATAAGTGAGCTATATGTGCTTCATTGTTATTTCAAAACTTATTAAAATCGGTTCAGAGTAAATAAAGTCGGAGCAAAAAATACAACTTACTTTATGACCCATTAAATGTTTCTGTGTCATATTTAAGAAAAACTTTCATATATTTTAAGTGTTTGTGAGTGTGTATGTACGAAGCATAATGTATATACTTCACACATATTTGTGGTGGAGGGTATTGAAGATTCGGCATAGACGAATTTAGCATTCTTACTTGTTATGAGATGACATTTTCAACATTATTTTGGATTTTGCTTTAAATGATTCTAATTTAAATTTAAAACAATTTCATTTGCTCTGCCATTTCCTCTTCATATTAAATATATAACAACAACAAAAACTTTAAATCGAAATCTAAAAACTAAAAATTTTAATTTACCTGCATTAAAATAAAAGTTTCTTTTTTTCCCATGTAAAATTATTTTCCCACATTGAAAACGTGACTTTTTGGTCAAATTTGTTTATGGGATTTATATGACATCAAAATTGCAAATAAATGTGGATTCAAATATAATTCCAAATATAATTACATTTCCGAAAGTTTAGTCAGGGAAAACTAACAACATTTTATATTTTTTTGAAAAAAAAGCAATAAATAAGTTTTTAGATTTGTGCAAATGAAATAAATTTTTAGCAAAAACACACGTAGTTTAGCAAAATTTTTAAATCACAACAAAAAAATGCCATAACTAAAAATTTGTAATTAAAACTGATACCATATAGAAAACAAAAACAACAAATAAATGTTAAATTTTCTCTCAAAGGGGTTTGAAATATTCATAAAAGAAACTTCATAAACAGAATTATTTAAAAGCCTAAAAGTAGGCCACATTTAAAGAATATAATCCTCTTATTTTTACACATTTTAGGCAAAGAGCTTTATTAAATTTAAAAGCTTTCCAATTCAAAAGGTGACAAAAAAACTATTTGTCTTAACAGCAGGAAAATGAGTTAATGAAAAACAATTTTGTGGTTTGAATTAATTTTAGTAGTTTGAGTTTTCATTTTAACAGTCCTTGAGGCTAAATAACGTATTTAATTGCTTCAATTTCAAATATTGAACGAACTCAAATTGTAGTTATAAAAATATATAAACTCCTTCTCATAAACCAATAAAAGTGGTTTTAACTATAAAAGAAGAAGGACATATTGTTTCAACTATAAGGATTCTTAATCTGGTTCTAAGGCAGTTTAAGTTTGTTCGTTTAAGCTCAATTCCAGTTTATTTCTAGTTTAAATCAATTTAAGTTCTAGTTCACTTCTTGTTCAGTTCCAGTTCAGCTCTGGTTCAGTTCTAGTTCAGTTTAAGTTTAGTTTTAGTTCAGTTTTAGTTCAGTTTTAGTTCAATTTTAGTTGAGTTTTAGTTCAGTTTTAGTTCAGTTCATGTTCAGTTCCAGTTTAGGTTTAGTTTAATTCTTGTGCAGTTCTAATTCTGTTCTAGTTCAGTTTTAGTTTTGATTATGGTTTAGATTCTAGTTCAGTTTTAGTTCAGTTTTAGTTCAGTTCTAGTTTAGTTTTCGTTTAGTTCTAATTCAGTTCTAGTTCAGTTCTATTTTTGATTCTGGTTGAGATTCTAATTCTGAATCTAGTTTTCACTCTATTGCAGATAACAGTTTAGTTTTAGTCCAGATTCTAATTTAGTTCTTAATTCTAGTTTAGATTTTATTTCAGTTCCACATTATAGTTCGGACTCAAATTCAGATTCAAGTTATTTTCAAGTTTAGATTTTAGTTTAGACCCAAATTTAGATTCTAGTTCAAGTTTCTGTTAAGATTCCAGTGAAGATTCTGGTTCTGATTCTTGTTCAGATTCAGATTCTGTTTCTAGTTCAATTTTTTCTTTGGTTTTTTTTACCGGTTCAAGTCCACATTCTTTTGGGATTTCTTATTTAAATCTAAGTTAAGGTTCTAGTTTTGCTTCCAGTTGAGATTTTAGTTAATATTCTAGATCAAATCTTACTTCGGGTTTTGGTTTAGATTTGAGCTAAAATTTTTCTTTATTTTCTATTTCAGATTCTAGTTGAGATTCTAATGTAGATTGTAGTGCAGATTTAATAAAGATATCCAGTTCAGGTTTTAGTTCAGGTTCTAGTTCATTTTCTAGTTCAGCTTTCAGTTTAAATTCTTGGTTATATTCTAGTTCAGATTATAATACATTTCTAGTTTATTTCATGTTCAGATTGTAAGTCACATTCTAGATAAGTTCTAGTGCAGTGTTAGTTCTGACTCTTTTTAAGATTCCGATTCAGATTCCAGTTGATTTCTTCTTCAATTATAGTTAGGATTCAAGTCCAAATTCTCGCTTATATGTTGATTCAGATTTTAGTTCATATTTTGTTTATGATTCTAGTTCAAATTTTAGTTCAGTTTGTTGTTTAAACTTTTCAGTTCAGTTCTCTTTAGTCCCATTTTTTCCTTATTTTTCAAGATTTTGAAATTCCCTAATTTAACATTTTAAATTATTTCTTAAAATTAGTTTAAAATATTAAATTTATCTCACGTTTTTAATAATTTTGTTCTTTTCTTTATAAATTTTTATATTTCTAAAAAATAATATCTGATTCAATTTGGGTCATTATGCCTAGATTTTTCGTATTTTAATCCATAAATTAAAAGCCATTTCTGTTAAAATACTAGACCACAAAAGAACCATTATAAAGGTTGTTTAGAAGAAAAAAAGTACATATTAAGTATTTCGTTTTTAAGCTTAATAGAGGAAAAGGGTTAAAAAAGGTATGTTAAACATGTGCGTAGAACATAAATAGCAAAAAAAGGTAAAAGAGTCTTAAGAGGGTTTGGAATACATGTATAATTTAGGTTGAATATATAGGACATTTTATTAGTCACTAAGCATTTTAAAGGACTCTAATATTGTTAGTATTTCTAGGTAACAGAATTATCATTTTTATACCCTCCACCACCACAAGTGATGAAGAGGGTGTATTAACCTTGGCATTCCATTCCATATGCAACGCTAAGAATGAAGACTCTATAATGTATATATAATTTTGCTTCAAATCAGAATCTGAATTAACCATATAATTTTGCTTCAAATCAGAATCTGAATTAACCATATATCTGTGTGTCCATCTGTCTGTTGTTGACTCACATCTGCAATAATTGATGGAGCGCATTAAGTATTTGTTATCGCCCTAAGAATATTTCTATTTAAAACCAGCAAAATCTTTTTAGTTTTAAAAGTAAAGCTGATATAAGTCTGGAAGAAAATAAATAAGATTTCCTCCGGCATCAGATTTCCTTCTTGGAAAATTGTATATTAATTTATCAAATTATTATTTTTTTTTTGGAAACTATTTCTGATTCAAATTATTTTGTACATTTTCATATCACTGTCTCATTGTTGTCAATGACATGCATTTGTTGCATATTTGTGTTAGTGTTAAGCCAATAAAACTACAACCAACAGAGCTGTGGACAATATGTAACCACATACATACATATGTAAATATATTCATAAGCCACAACTTTTTTTTACAACAACTCAAGCCCACATTAATCAATCATTCTGTGGAGAAACAAGAAGTGTGAAAAAAATTCGTGGAGGCAAAAATTTATTAATTTAAAAAAATATAAAAAAATCTACATTTAAATTTTCTTAAATTCCATTATAATTCCATTAACTTGAATTAAAATTTAAGCACTTTTCCCCACATTCATTCCCTAAACTTTCTAAAACAAAATTGTGGGAATTATTTTTATATCCTCCGCTGCTACAGGTGGTTGAAAGGGTGTAAAACTTTCTTATTTCGTGTGTTGCACATAGAAGGAAACATCTAAGACCCCTTAGTGAATATATATTCTTGCATCAAATCAAAATTTTAGTTGATTTAGCTATGTATGTCTGTCCGTCCATCTGTCTATCCGCCCGTCCATCTGTTTGTTTATCTATCTGTCTGCCTAATTGTTGGCACACTCACGTCCTCAATAATTGACACATCTTAATAAATTTTGGCCTGTGTATTTGCTATAGTCTTGAGAAATTTTATTTTTAAAATCATTGAATTCTGTTTAGCATATCGAAAGATATAGATCGATATCTGAGGCAACCTCTTAGTGAAGAATTTTCATAAAACTGTCAATTGGAAGCCGACAAATCAGAATAAGATTAATGATCATAACAAAAAAAAATTGTATGAGCTCCATTATCACTCCAAAAATTAACAAAATCGGTTCAGAAGAAAAAAGTTAAAGCCTAAAATATAATTAATCTTATGACTTGTTCAGTGTTCCTGGTCTTATATTTAAGACAAACTGTTATATATGGCATACATTTGTGTGCATATGTGAGTGTGTATATATGTTATGTTTCATATTTCACACGTATTTGTGGTGGAGGGTATTGAAGATTCGGCATTAGCATTATATAGCATTTTTACTTTACATTTAAAACTCATTATTGTGGATTTTTAAAAAGACTCTTATCAATCACATTGCAATCCTCCATCCTGCCAAACAATTACTCTTTTCAATTAAAATAACTTCAATACTTGAAAGAAGTTAACGTTTCCTTTCTGTTTAGTTTAATTTGAAATCTGTTACAAAAGACTTTCAAAAGATTATGAAATTTATAGTTAATTTTAGAGAAAAATAAAATAAGTCTTTTTTTTAAAAAACATCCATTATATTTTCTGTTACAACATCAGGTTCAGGACAGTAATGAATGATTTTTTTCGCAAGGAACTTTAAAAGGTAGGTTTATTTGTATTATAATGGGAGGACATAATAAGCAAATCCTTCGGGGAATTATATAAAATTTAATCAAAAGTTTCATTATAATAAATAAGAAAGGACTGAATGAATAATGAAGGTAATTTAATTTACCAATGATATTAGTTAAATGTATTACATTTCAGTTATCCTATATTTCCAGCTCAGTTATCCTATACTTCTAACTTAGAGTTCAGCTCATTCTTAATTCTAAATAAGTTTAGATTCTAGTTCAGATTCTAGATGACATCTTACTTGAAAATCGGTTTATAGAGTTCAACTTCTGATTCTCACCTCTGCAGATTCTATTTCAGTTCTAGTTCAGTTCATTATTAGTTCAGTTCATTTGAGTTTAGTTTAGTTCTAGTTCAATTCTAATTTAGTTCTATTTCAGTTCTAGTTTTGGTAGTTTAATTTTAGTTCGGTTCTAGTTCAGTTCTAGAAGAGATTCTAGTTCAGTTTCTAGTCAAAGTTCTAGTTTTGGTTATAGTTAAATTCTGGTTCAGATTCTATTTGATGGATTTTAGTTTTCAGTTTAGTTCTGTTCTAATTTAGTTTTAGTTTTGTTCTATTTCAGTTCTATCTCAGTTCTAGTTCATTTCTAGAGCAGATGCTAGTCCAATCTCTAGTGTCGTTCTAGTTCCGGTTAATTCGGTTTCCAGTTCAATTTCTAATCTAGGTTCCAGTTCAGGCTCTATTGCAGGTTCTAGTTTAGGTTATAGTTCAGGTTATAGTTAAATGCTGGTTTAGGTTTTATTTGATGAATTTGAGTTTGTTGGTGATAAGAGGAAGTTAACAAATAGAAAAAACAAAATAGAATCAAGGTTAAGGTTTCATTTGAAAAATAGATATTTTTCATTATTTAATTTATACGTATGAGTAATATTACTATTATAATACAATTCAATATTAATCATACTTCTTTAAAGGCAGTGATGGTATTTTGACAATGAAGTTTAAATTAAATTCAAGTGTAAATAATTTTCTTGTTAAATCTAAAAAAACAAAACGATTTCAGTATTTCAATATATCTAATATACGTATGAGTAATATTACGATTCTTATTCAATTAAAAATTAATCATACGCCTTCATTTGAAAAAATATATTACTTATACGCAGTGATGGTATTTGGACAATAAAGTTTTAATTAAATTCAAGTGTAAATAATTTTCTTGTTAACTCTAAAAAAAAACAAACCGATTTCAGTATTTCAATATATCTAATATACGTATGAGTAATATTACAATTTTTATTCAATTAATAATTAATCATACGCCTTCATTTGAGAAAATATATTACTTATACGCAGTGATGGTATTTGGACAATAAAGTTTTAATTAAATTCAAGTGTAAATAATTTTCTTGTTAACTGTTTTTAAAAAACCAAATTTAATTTACTAGAAAACTATTTCAGTAATTCTATACGCTTATTTATTATGTAAATTTAACTAGTTTTTTTTAATTTCAACCACTAGGACTACGACTATAGAAGTTTTCATAAAAAACTTTTTTTGTTTCATTTAATAGTCATTTTAACCAACAACTCTTCATTTTATAATGTTTAACTTCGACTTATTTACAAACACTACTAAATGTTTAAAAACTTACACACACAAAGACTCACATACATATGTATATACACATTCATATGTGTATATGTAATTATATGTATAAGTACTTTTCATATATGTTTAACTTTCCAGTCTACTACATTACAATGAAAAATATCTACTTTATATATACAAGAGGATTAAAAATTCCACAAAAGTTTTTGAAAAAAAAACGAAAAAAAAAAAAACTGGTCGAAACAAATGTGGACGTTGAGTGTGAGAATGAGTGGAAAAATTATTATTCATTTCTTTGGGGAAAATCCCATTTCCTCAGGGGAAAAATTAAAACAAATTAGATTTTTTTTTGGAGAAAAAAATATAAAGTTTTATAGAAAAGTATAACAATTTCAGGATTGAATATTTAATTTTGAGTTATAAATTTATTAAAAAATTTTGATTGTGTTTAAAGTTGAAAAAAATTTCTCAGTTTTATAATTGTAGTTTAAGGTTTAGTTGAGTTAGTTTAATTTATAAACTTTAGCTAAATTAAATTTGGAAAAAAGGCTTAAACGTGTTAAGAGTTTAAATTATTTTCTTTATTTAAAAGACAATAAGGAGTGACTGTTATGATGGAAATGAAAAGAGCAAGATACGTCATATGTTTGTGAACTATATTACTCCATCTCAGTTCAATTGTTCAAATGGCAGTTCACATTCTAATTGGATTTTACTCTGATCTTAATTCAAAAGCCTTTTTCAAATTCTAGTTAGGACTCTAAGGCAGATTTAACTTTAGTCCAGATTATGAATCCAGTTCATACTCTAGTGAAGATTTAAGTTCAGATTCTATTTCAATTTCTAGTAAAGATTCAAGTTCAGATTTCATTTCAGATTTGAGTTCAGATTCTATATCGCGTTCAGGCTTATGCTCTTGTTAAAGTTCAATTTCTTGTTTAGATTCTAGTTCAGATTCCAGTTTTGATTTTAGTTCAGGTCTAATACTATTTCAGATTCTAGTTTAAGTCCTAATTTAGATTCTTGATCAGATTCTATTTCAGATCAAAATTCAGATTTTAAATTGGAATCTAGTTCCAATTTCAGTTCTTATTCTCGTTGAGAATCTGTTTAAATTCTGATTCTTATTCTCATTCAGATTCTAGATCAGATTCAATTTCTAATTGATATTCTAATTCAGATTTAAATTTTCATTCTAAATCTGGTTCTGGTTCATGTTCTTGGACAGATTTTGATTCCGATTCAAGTTCAGTTTCTGATTAAGTTTCAAATTCAGTTGATAGTTCATATTTCAGATGGAGTCCTGTTTCATATTCTCTATCAGATTCTAGTTTGGATTCAAGTTCCAGATTGGTTCATATTATTGTTCAGATTCAACTGCAGGTTCTGGTTTAAATACTAGTTTGGATTTTGGTCTTGATATTATGTCATCTCTATAAATCTAATGCAGGTTTGAAAAACGTTTTCTTTATAAACAATTAAGTGCATTTTAATTATTTATTCCAACGACGAATCCATTATTCAACTTTGTTACGTATTTCAGTTAAACAAATATTATTTTTTTTAAATTCTAGAAAAATAAAAACTTCTTCATTTAAGCAGAACTCCGGCATTTTTAATGAATCCCCTTTTAAGTCTCTTTTTGTGTGATGCATCATTAAAAGTTTTATTTATTCTCGAACGTTTATGTCATCGTATAATCAGCGTTTTCTTAATGCGTAAATATTTAAGTTGCCTAAAAGTAGGCTGACATTTTCTTAAGAGTTTTGGTAAAGAAAAAGTTTTAAAAATGTTGTTTTTTCTTCGTTAACGTCTGTTTATCAAGTGACAGGTTAAAATGTTTTATTTGCTTAAAAGTTTAAAATTTTTCACTTAAAAAAATAAATATTTTAATGCTTTAAATGTCTCATTTTTAAGAATGAGACTGAGAAAATGAGGGAAATTTGAGAATTAAGGCAAACAGTTAAATAAAAGCTTAATTTGTGATTATTGAAATGTTTAATTTAATTATGCGTATGAGTAATATTTAATATTTTCTTAAGTAGCAAAATTAATCATACGTCTTGAGTTTATTATTTTATATTACTTATTCGCCTCCCTTAACAAAAAAACATAAAAAAATTGTTACTTTTATTAACTATTTAATAGAATTATTATTATAAAAATACAATCAAATTTTAAATTCATAATTAAATCAATAAAATTTCATTGTCCCTTAAGAAATTCTTTGTTTCTAATTTTTAAAATAACTTTCTAACATAAATCAATTTCTCTTGTCCCTTTTAAAGATTTCCCTTGAGTTTTTTTCCTTAAAACCAAACAGGCCAGACTTACATTTTTTCAATTAACCGCCAAATTGTTAAAACTTTTGGTGACACATTACCAAAGCCAAAACCTGCAGCTATTTTCCTTTAAAATTTATAACAAGCAAAATAACCCCAAAGGAATTGGAAAAAGGTCAGCAACCTAGAGTATACAACAAATAAGATTATGAGGACAAAGTTAAGTTAAAGTTTTTAGACACCATAATTTTTATTAGAAAATAAAAAAAATTGTTTCAAACATGAAAAATGATAAATTTAAAAGTAAACTATAAAACATGACTATAAAATTCAGTATACATAAAAAAGAGACTACAGATTGGACAGCAAACAAGTTTGAAAAGGATATTAAATTAATAAATGCTGGTGAAACGGCTTTAAAGGAAACTATGAAAGGACTTAAAAAGACTGTCTTTATTAAAGTGCTTTTATAGTTTAAATACTTATCTATATTCAGGAGTATATATGCATAACTAAAGTAGAGAGGTTGGGTAATGCTGTATTCGAATTTACAAGCTGACCTAATTCTGAAAATTAGAATCTGAGCTTCAAAGTGAATTTGAACCAGAAAATTGAACTGAACTAGAAAATAAACTAGAATCTGAATCAGAATCTCAACTAGAACTGAACTAGTTGAACTGAACAAGAACTGAACTAGAATTGAAGTAGAACTGAAATAGAACTGAACTGGAACTGAATTGGAACTGAATTGGAACTGAATTGGAACTGAATTGGAACTGAATTGGAACTGAACTGGAACTGTATTAGAACTCAGCTACAACTGTACTAGAAATGAACTAGAACTGAACTAGAACTGAAGTAGAATTGAAGTAGAACTGAAGTACAACTAAAGTAGAACTGAAATAGAACTGAACTAGAACTGAACTAGAACTCAATTAGCACTGAACTAGAACTGAACTAAAACTGAACTGGAACTGAACTAGAACTGAACTAAAACTGAACTAGAGTTGAACAAAACTGAAATAGAACTGAATTAGAACTCAAATAGAGCTGAACTGGAACTGAACTAGAACTGAACTAGAACTGAACTGGAATTGAACTAAAACTGAACTAAAACTGAACTAAAACTGAACTAGAGTTGAACAAGAACTGAAATAGAACTGAATTAGAACTAAACTGGAATTTAACTACACCTATGAAAGCTATTTATTATTTTCTTTCCATTTTTGCTGTAACTTTATGCTTAATTTCAGTTTAATATTAAACTTAAAAAGAGAAATAAAAGAGAATTTTTTTTGTTTTTGTAATTTTCCATTTAAGCATTTTAAATATGCTTTTGGGAAGTTATTTGTGCATATTATTGTTAGTAATGGTGTCTGTTTATTTTCCTTATTTTATAAAACGTGTCTGTAGTTTTCAGCTTTTAGTGGAGAAAAGTAATATTTTGGCATTTTTTTTTTTTTGGAGAAAAACTGAAAACAGTCTTACTTGACACGTTGATATGAAATAATAATAAAATATTACGTGATGTTATTTGAAAATCATATAGACATTTGATAAATAAAAAGAAAATTACTTACGATATATAATGTATTTGGGAAATGTGTTTGAAGTATTTTAGGAAAATTTTACATCATTAAGAGTTTATTGAATATTTTCCATGGTTTGGGAGCAGGTAAAGTAATGTTTAGAATTTATGTATTTAAAGCATAAAAAATATCTAAAGCTTAAGTTTGAATTATAATTATTATAACAAAAATGGTTGATATAGTCTAAGCACTATGGTATGACTAATTTTATTACCTACAGTAGTCTTTCCTATCAACTCTTTTATTGACTGTAATCTAGACGGTAGTTTAGACTAATCTAATCCATTACTCTGTATTATCGACTGTAGTTTTGCTTTAATTTAAAAATTAAAACCCATGAAAAATTTAATTATTAGAAAATTATAGCATACCTTAGGGGCTCTCACAAATATTATTACTAAAGCATACTTTATCGATATAATAAACTAGAAATGTACTTGTATTCATTCACTTTTATTAATACAAATATTCAGTTTGCAATATTGATTAAATTTGTCATAAATAATTCACATTTCTCTTACATTTTCTATGACCTCGAATTCCATATTTTCCCTCATTCACAACACTTTCACGTTCTTTTACATTTGAACAACTTAATGCCATTAATCATGACAACCAACCTGTAAAACAAACTGAAATTGTAACATGAAATACATGGAAAATAGCATTCATAACTCTTGAGGGCATCGTCAGTATTACTATTATTTTAACATTACAGTTGAATAAATATGAAATGAATGATTTTTTTTTTAGTTTTATGCACTTTTGCTGGATCTACAATTTTCTCTTTTAGCGATAATTAATGTTAATACCTTAGATAATATTATTTTTGTAAGAGTTTGTGGAGAAAATATAAATTAGAAATTATTAGAGCTAATAAATGCGTTTATATTGAGGAAATTATGCAACTGTCGGAACTAATAACGTTGAGAGAATTTTAAATGGTTAAATGATAAAGAATAAATGAAATGGAAGGAAACTGATTTTTATTTAATGATATGAAATTTATTAATTAAAAATAAAAACGACACGATAAAGTTTGGTCATATTTATGTCATGGGGTAGTTCTTAATCATGGGTAGACTTCTATTCAGAAAATGCAAAATAGAGTGAAAACTGTAGTCAAGTCCAAACTAAAGTACAGTGCAGTTTATAATAAGTGTAATGATGCAGTCTAAAAACAATAATAAAACGATTTTAAATAAAATTCTAATTCAAAATTAAGTTCAGATTCTAGTTCCCAATCCAGTTCAGATTTTTCTTTAGATTATAATTCAGATTAGATCAGATTATGGTTCAGATTCAAAAAAAAAAAAATCTAATTCAAATTCTAGTTAGGTTCCAGTTCAGTTCAAGTTCGATTCAAGTTCAGATTAATTTTAATTCTAATTCAAGTTCTAGTTCAGATTCTAGTTCAGTTCTATTTCTGATTCTAATCTAGATTCCGGTTCAGATTCTACTTTTGATTCTTATTAAGATTCTAGTTCCGATTCTAGTTCAGATTCTAGTCCAGATTTTAGTTCTGATTCTAGTTCAGTTCTAGTTCATTTCTAGTTCAGATTCTAGTTCAGTTCTATTTCTGATTCTAATTCAGATTTTAGTTCTGATTCTAGTTTAGTTCAAGTTCATTTCTAGTTATAATTCGAATTCAGTTTTAGTTCAGATTCCAGTTCGGTTTTAGTACATTTCCAGTTCGATTCTATTTCAGTTTCAAGATCAGATTCCAGTTTCAGTTCTAATACAGTTATAATTCAATTTAGTTCAGTTCAGATTCAATTCTAGTTCAGATTCTAATTCAGTTCTAGTTTTGCTTCGAATTCAGATTTTAGTTCAGATTCTATATCAGATTCCAGTTCTGATTCTAGATTCAGTCAGTTCTAGTTCTAATCAGATTCTAGTTCAATTCTAGTTTGATTCCAATCCAGATTCTAGTTCAGATTTCTTCAAGTTCAACTTCTAGTTCAGATTCTGGCTGAGTTTCAAGTTAAGATACCAGTTCAGTTCTAGTTCAATTTTATTTCAGTTTTAGTTCAGTTATACTTCAGTTCTAGTACAATTGTACTTCAATTCTGATTCAATTCTAGTCCAGCTCTAGCTAAGTTCTAGTTCTCTTTAAACTTCAGGCTGTAGTTAAATTTGAAGTACAGAATATTTTTTCCTTGTTTTTCATTTAACCGTTTTTTCCCATTACGTGCTTTTCTTTTTTTCCTCAAAATTCTATAAACAAAATAGAAAAAGACTGTTTTACAAAATTGTTTGGAAAAACATTGATTTGTTGAAAAGTTAAACCAACAACTGAAGGACTATTGTATATGAAAGTCCTTCAAATAGCTACCGACAAACTCCTTGTGTCTCCTGTAAGGAAAAAACTTCATGAATATTCATCAATAAATGCAGGGGAATAACAGTGTTTAAAATTCAATACCCTGTTTAAACTTCAAACGAAATGATGGTGAAAGGAGAGGGATTTTAAATTGTTTAGAAATACAAGAAGTATTTTTCTAGTTTTTGCTTGTTGGATGAGTGACAATTTAAATGTCGAATGAATGTTTGGGAAATAAAATATGAGATTTAAAATTTTTGAATATTTATGCGAATTTAGGATAATTAAGGTAAGGAGGTGAATTGAAGTAGTGGGAAAAAATGCTTTAAAATATTTTCTATGGGAGGATATCAAGGATTTAATAAATTTATTAATTTTTTAAACTTGACATTTTAAAATTTATTTCCTTTAAGATTTGGCTACGAAAATGGTTTGAAAAGAGCTGGAAAATTCAGTTATATTGAGAAAGCAATAAACGTCTTTTTCTTTTAATAACGTTTTTCTTTACTGTTTGAATTAATTAAATTCTAAATAAAATAATTTCAATACCATTTCGAGGTTTCTCTGTATTATTTCTTTTAATCTAAAATTTATCATAATTATGTTAATATCTAAAGTGGCCTTTGGCATTTATTTCCTTAGATTCCTTTTTGTTTGCATAGAGTTTCCTTGACCACCGTTATAATGAGGAAAATTATTTAATGGTCATCATAATAAAATTTTTCTTGGGAGCCTTTTTCAACTTGCGTATTTTTTACATAATTATACAGTTCAATGAAGCAAATAATCAAACGTAATTAGCGTTTATTTTAAGATTTTTAGCAGGAAATTTTGTGGTAATTTTGAGAGCAAATAGAAAATAAATTTCTGAAATTTTACTTAAAATTTAAGCTAGAAAATTGATTATAATAGAGAAAACTTAACAAAGCGTATGATTAATAAAAAAAATATAACAAACCGTAATCAAAACTGAGGCGTATGATTGTTATATAGTAAAAATTAATATAAATCATACGTACTGTTAATTAGAGCGTAAATTCTTGTCTTTTGAATTTATTAGAAATTTTAGAAAACCTCCTCCCTTTAACCCCTTAGCTACCACTCACCTTTATAAATTCTCTATTCCCAAAGACGTTTAGTTTTAAATCTTGTTGCATTTAATTTTCCTCTTTTCTCCTTTATTGTTTTACGTCCTAAATGTTGCAACAACAATAAATAAAACTCTGTCACCCAATGTATTCTTTTTTCTTATTGTTGCCACAACACATACATAAATACATACTTAAATATCCCTGTAAGGCTGTAACATTTGACACATATATTCATTTAAATGCGGTAGGGCGCAACCTCTTCTCAGCTTTTGTTTGTATGCAACAATACAGTCACAATTTATTCTTTGTTTCGTTTTTTTTTCTTCTCTCTTGTCTGCCACTTAATCCTTAAAAGCCTGAGTTGTCATCTATAGACCCTCATTTATGTGGAAACGTCTGTATCTGTTTGTTTGTTTGTTTGTTTGTATGACAATATCTGTAGGCGTAGTTTATCATGTACTTTTGTAGGTTTGAAAAAAATATAAACCATAAATAAACTTCCCATAGTCGGTAAAAATGGTTGAACACATTGAATCGTTACTACAAGCAACAACAAACAAACATCTCCAAGTGTTTTATGTCTGTCACATGTAACAAGTTCATGTATGTCTGAAAATCTCATACGAAAGATCAATGTTTTCGACAAAGTTTACATTTCAATGATTAAAAAAAATATATTTATATATTTCATAGGGAAAAAAATGTTATCTGATTTTCACAACCTTAAATTCTCAGCATGAAAAATATTGTACGAACAAAAATTAATGTCACCTGAAAAATATTTAAAACCAAATAGTCTTCTTTAAGGGCCACACGAGACTATCAGCTAGTCTCTGCACGAGACTATCAGCTAGTCTCTGCACGAGACTATCAGCTAGTCTCTGCACGAGACTATCAGCTAGTCTCTGCACGAGACTATCAGCTAGTCTCTGCACGAGACTATCAGCTAGTCTCTGCACGAGACTATCAGCTAGTCTCTGCACGAGACTATCAGCTAGTCTCTGCACGAGACTATCAGCTAGTCTCTGCACGAGACTATCAGCTAGTCTCTGCACGAGACTATCAGCTAGTCTCTGCACGAGACTATCAGCTAGTCTCTGCACGAGACTATCAGCTAGTCTCTGCACGAGACTATCAGCTAGTCTCTGCACGAGACTATCAGCTAGTCTCTGCACGAGACTATCAGCTAGTCTCTGCACGAGACTATCAGCTAGTCTCTGCACGAGACTATCAGCTAGTCTCTGCACGAGACTATCAGCTAGTCTCTGCACGAGACTATCAGCTAGTCTCTGCACGAGACTATCAGCTAGTCTCTGCACGAGACTATCAGCTAGTCTCTGCACGAGACTATCAGCTAGTCTCTGCACGAGACTATCAGCTAGTCTCTGCACGAGACTATCAGCTAGTCTCTGCCGGACTCAGCAGTCCCACGAGACTATCAGCTAGTCTCTGCACGAGACTATCAGCTAGTCTCTGCACGAGACTATCAGCTAGTCTCTGCACGAGACTATCAGCTAGTCTCTGCACGAGACTATCAGCTAGTCTCTGCACGAGACTATCAGCTAGTCTCTGCACGAGACTATCAGCTAGTCTCTGCACGAGACTATCAGCTAGTCTCTACACGAGACTATCAGCTAGTCTCTACACGAGACTATTAGCTAGTCTCTACACGAGACTATCAGCTAGTCTCTACACGAGACTATCAGCTAGTCTCTACACGAGACTATTAGCTAGTCTCTACACGAGACTATTAGCTAGTCTCTACACGAGACTATTAGCTAGTCTCTACACGAGACTATTAGCTAGTCTCTACACGAGACTATCAGCTAGTCTCTACACGAGACTATCTTTAAAGGAGACTAAAAGCTTGTTTGTTCAGGAGACTATGAACTATGTTATAGAGGAGAATATACACTAGTTTCTAGAGAAGGCTATAAACTAGTCTTAAGAGGAGACTATAAACTAGTCTTTAGAGCAGACCATATACTAGTCTATAGAGGAGGCTATTAAATAGTCTATACATGAGACTATAAACTAGTCGACAGAGGAGAGTCTATAGAGGAAACTAACTATATACTAGTCTGTAGGGGAGACTAACTATAAATTAGTCTAAAGAATAGACTGACTAAGAACTAGTCTACAGAGTAGACTGAGTATAAACTATTCTATAATGAGGACTATTAAGTGTACTATAAACTACTCTGTATATAAGACTATAAATTAGTCTATCAAAAATACTATAAAATTTTTTCCTTCCATTTTAGTTTTATATTTTTTTATTTTTATTTAAAGAAATTTAATCCATATATTTTATATCGCAATTAAGTTTCTACATTTTTGCTATTAAAATTTCTTGTCTCTGTTTTAATGTCATAATTTAGTTTTTACTTTTTAAATAATTTCCCTCCTTTTCTTGGTTACAGTTAATAGAACGTGTGTAATATTTTATAACAGAATTATATTTCTCTCATAAATACTGACGTTTTATTACTTTTGGCGTGTGTTTTAAATTATTTACGAGTTTTCAAGCCGTAATATTAAGATATTTCTCTTTTTTTCTTTTAAGTCTTTTTTTTTATTATGTAACTGCAGCTGTGGTTTTCACATCTTAAATTGTTATGAATTCTTTTGGAAAATATTGATATTTAGTTGCATATTGAGGTGGAATACTTTGTAGCAAAAATAGGATTTGGTTAAAGAAAATATGGTTTAATATTGGGATCGTTGAAAGGGATATAAAGATTAATTATTAATTTAAGACAATTTTGTAAAAATGTCTTATATATAGTATATATAGTTGAAGATATATATTATATCTCTCTTCTAGATTAATACATTTTATACATTTTTATATGATTTTTATTTTATTTTCTTTGTCATGGTTATAAGGATAAAAGAACCATATATTTGAAGCTTTAAAGAAAATGAAAAACATCTGTTATCGTTCCGAATGACAAATGCAAATATCCTTGAATTTGACTGCATATGTGACCAATAAAACGAAGTGATGGCATCTTAAGAACATTAAAGAAATTGCATTCGAATAAGTAATAGAGATTTCAATATTCAGATTTAGATATTGAAATAAATGGAAAATAAAGGGAATTGAGTGAAAATGCTTTTAATGTAGGAGCTAAAATTGTGCATTAAAATACTAAAACTTTATTAGCAGTTAAGCAGATTTTTCTTAGTTTTATATTTTTTGGGATTTACAAGACCTTTTCGTATATAAAGTTCCTTTTGTCTTAATTCATAAAAGAATTTTAGAAGAATTTTCAAAAAAAGTAGTAATAGAAGTGGCCTATGTTTAAAGGTCACCGAGTACGCACTTGACCAGTTATGGGTTTTTATTTATCTTTTTAATCAACTCAAAAACACCTGGATTTAACTGTGTGAAATTTTATTTAATTATTTCCCAATAATCGTTTAGGACATACTGTACCTGAAACTGTTGAGCACAATTTAGAAAGTATTGGAATACGTTATACATGGGCGGGATGGGATTTCAATAATGCCTTAGTGGTCGAACGATCTTAAAGTAGTTTGGGCAATTTTGCGTGTAAAGTTTTTTTGGGACAATTGTTGGATTACACTCCAATATCATCTTCTTTTCACCACCTCTTGCTCTTCTCCCTTCTTGTCAGTCTCCGGATAGGCAGTTTATGGTACTGTTGGCAGTGGATGGAACTGTTGACAGCTGTACTTTTAGCTTTACTAAGCGCTCTTCCTTGCTGTCATCAATGCCGTCATCTTTGCTACATTGTTATGCGTTCTCTTTATTACGTTCATTTTGTCCATTTATGACATCATACAATTGTTGATTTGTGTTGGTATATGAAGCAGTGGGCCACCAATCCTGAACTGTTTGGAGTTTCGAATGTATTGCGAAGTATCAGGTAGCACGGGAATCACGTGCCCCTGGAATTTCGGCTTTAGCTTGACTGTTTGTGGTTTTAATCCAAATCGCGGGAAGATTCTACATCTTTAGGTCCGGTGCCGAGTTATACTTTTAACTGGGTGGCGTGCTCCAAAATTAAGTTGAAGTTTAGATAGACTTCATTCGTAAGAAATGGTGAAGTTTTGTACAAATGCTGTACTTCGAGTCGTTACTAAGGCGTAGCAGTCTGCTGAAAGCTCTATGAAGTTAGGTTAACAAATCCAGGTATTCATTATGTAAAACTTTCATGCAAATTCGTTCAATCGATCAAAAGTTTTAGATTTATATTTTAAGAAAGTGGAAACTCCTAATTATACGATGGTTGTTACACAATTTTAAGAGTATTTCGTAGTCAAACTTCGTTACTTTTTACTTTCTTATTCGTTATAAATTGAGTAAAATACATGAATAATTTATATTAATCATACGTTATGGTGCACAAATTATTTTTGATAAAAAATTTATAAATTTTTTCATTTATTTATTCCCTTGAAATTTGTTCGTGGTTTAATATTATAAAATTTTTTAATTAAATTTCTTAAACTTTTGATGAATATAAATTGTGTTTCTTTAGTTTCAAAATAATTAATATTACTCATACGTCTTGGGGTTATATTTTTTTAATTTTTAAGAAATTAAGATTTTAGAATACAATTTATTGGTTGCAACTAAATTATCATTTATTTGCCAAATATTTCCAAGAATTTCCTAGTTATATTTGTTTCTTTAGTGTTTAGTAAATAAAGCTTATTTGTAGCTGACAACTGCATTTGTTACTTTTATGCTCCTTTATGTGTTTTCTTCATCACTGATTCCTTTCCTTTAACCATTGACATAAGTTATCAAATGGTCTTTGAAATTTCTACAATTTTTGTTTAATGTTGTAAGAAACCATCAGTTTTTCTATACATTTTTTTCTAAAGTTTCTAGAAATCTTAGAGAAATAAATCCATTTTTTTGTTGTTTTCATTTTGCTGAACAGAGTAAAGGAAATGGAAAATATAAGAAAATATATCTTAAGAAAAATGTCATGCAAAGATTGTTGCTTTCAAAGAGTTGACATCAAAAGAAAAAAAAAACTTATAAACACAGAAGATGCTTAGGAAAAAGTGCACTGCAGTTTTTGCTTAAAGTGAAAAAGGGGAAAAGCAAATGTTATATGAAGCATAAAAGTGTTATACGCTTGAGAAACAGAAGTAAACTATAACAATGCTAAATATGTGATAATATGACAGAAAGTGAGAGTTTAGTGAAAATGAATTTTTGAAAAAAAGAACATAATTTTCGAAAGAACGATTATGATCTTAAATAAAGATTAAAATATTAAAAATCCTGGTAAATATTGTACATCTATTGAAATCTTTTCTACAATACAGATAGAGGTTATTGTCTTAGCTAAGTATGTAGTTTACTATATGAGCAATAATTACAAGAAGTTGTTAATTTTAAATTCAAGTGGTGATAGGGATTTATAAGTTTTGTCATTCCATGTATAAAACTAAGAAGGAATCTTAGACTCAACAATGTATATATATATTCTTGCATCAAATCAAATCTGAGTTGATGTTGAAATGTCCATCTGTCTGTCAGTCTGCCTTTCTGTCACATCCATTTCTGTCTTTCACGCTCTCATCCATAGCAATTCACAGAAATTTAGCCGAAGCATTTGTTATAGTCCTGTAAAGTTTAAAATCAGCAAAATCTGTTCAGTATATTAATAGATATAGACCGATATCTGAGACAACTACCACGTTCAAGCAAAAAACTTTCGTAAAATTTTCAATTATAAATTCACAAATTATAATGAAATTTTGCTATAATATTAAGTTATGTGTACTTCTTTACCATTTCAAAAATTATCAGAATCGGTTCAGTAGGAAAAAAGTTATAGCTAAAAATAAAATTAATTTTATGACTCATTGAGTGTTACAGTGATGTATATTGTAAACGTTTATGAGTGTATGTATCTACGAAACATAATGTATTAACTTAACAATTATTTGTGGTGGAGGGTATTTAAGAATCGCCATAGCCGATTATAGCATTCTTACTTGTTGATATGAACAAGTAAGAATGCTTGTTCATATGAATCTGAAGTTTTTGTAGTGAGAAGGACGGACGGACAGACATTTTTAAAATGGCTGTAGAGCAGATATTGTATTTTTTGGACAAAAATTGGACTTCCAATAAAGCATTTATTCCAACATTTGGTATATTTACAATAATATTGTATAATATAGTCCAAGAAATGTAGATAACCAAATCGTGTTTTTTCCAAACTAAAACACAAAGTTTAAAAAAGCGATAGGACGGAAGGACAGACATTATTTTACGAACACGGAATCTAGTCTAACTCTAAAATACCCTACACTACAATGTTGCTTATAAATGGTAGTTATGAAAAATTAATGAACGACACTCGCATAATTTGATTTTCTGTTATATTCTTCGTTAACATCTCTTTACATTAAGGATTCTTATGAGCTAAACACCACATTCCGGAAGGACATTTGTATGAGAGGTACCTGAAATATTTAAACAAATATGACTTCTTTCTTGGATCAAGATAAAAATATGTGCCAAATTTCATGAAAATCCCTCTAAAACTGCAATCTGTAGAGTATTCACAAAGTCTACATGGACTGCCAACCAGCTGAAGAGACAGACGGATGGACATTGTTAAATCTAAGCTGGAAGTGGTCTTGAGTCAAACGGTATATTTAGAATATGGTATAATACAAACAAACATAATAATACCCCAACTACCTGCGATGGTGTAGGGTTTAAATATGATTAGTGGATAACACACGCCACAAACGATTAAAAGTGTCAAAAATGTCTGCGGTGAATGTGTAATTTTCAATGTCATTTCACCATATTTTGAATAATTTATTCATAAAATCAAATTTTTATTAATTTAAAAACATTAATAATAATTCCATTATAAAATTCTTTCCGACAACTTTTTGTTATAATAAATCGTTTAAATTGCTTTTATTTAAATAAACTTTAAAACAATTTTTTCCACACTCATCGTTGTTGTTGTTTTTTTTAATATAAATAAAAACACATATTTATCATAGTGTCCTTTTGGGTAGAGCGTTGGCATATAATAGCACCTGTGTTCAGTTCTCTCATTTTCTACTAACGCATCCCCTAAAGCCATAACTACCCTGACCTTACTTTGTGAAATAAATGTTGAACTGAAAACAGAGTTTGTTAGGTAACATATGTTTTAGTAGAGTAGAGAATGTGGGCATGAGAGCAAGAGAGAGAGATACAGATACAAAAGAGAAAAAGAAATGAGAAAATATACATTTAATAGCAATTTGCGTACAATAAACAAATAAATTTAACATGATTAATGTGAAGGAAAATAAGTTTTTATAAAACAGATTTTTTTTCTATTTTAAAAATAAGGGAATGTAGTTCATTTTTAATTTATGATGAAGAGAGAAGAGGGGGAGAGAGAGAAAAAATGAAATTCAGTTTTTTTATATTTTAAATAAAATTTATTTAACAAACGTATGAGTTATATTAATTAGAAAATATATATGTAAGAGGGCGTATGATTAATATTAATTTAAAACTGTACTACAAAATAAATATTGAGCTAAAAAATATTCCAGAAAGGTGTTTCTTAAATAGAGATGCGAAATCTAAAATGGTAAGACGGAAGGACTGATATTATTATCACCACTATATAAAACATAATGTCCCAAAACATGTATCACAAAATTTGCTCCATTTGTCATTGTTATAAACATATAAATAAATACTAATATTCAATATTTTTATATCTTAAATAAAAGTTATTTACTAAAAGTATGAGTGATGTTTACTGGAAAATATATGTAAGAGGACGTATGATTAATATTTATTTGAAACTCACATTATGAACTTAAATGTAGAAAGAGGGACGTGGCACGCTCACATCTACAATTATTGACAGATTTCAATAAAATTAAGCCTGAATATTTGTTATAGTCCTGAGAAGTTTTCCATTTAAAACCAGTAAAAACGGTTCAGTATATTAAAAGATATAGACCGATATCTAAGACAACATCTAAGTTAAAGCGAAAAAAAAATAGTAAAATGATCAATTAGAAATCGATGAATAAGAATTATTTTCAACATTTTCACCTTATTTGGCCGCCCAAAAAGTCAACGTATTTTATTATTATCAACAATGTTATACATATATAAAAGGAGAGTATATTTTTGAAAAAAAAATGATGTATAATATAAACAACTTTATTTATGTACATAACTAAAACATTACATAGACAGTTGTTGACTTAGCTAAGTATAGACTTTATTACATGAACAATATTTCTTAGGAGTTGTATTGTTTTCCTGCTTAATTATAAATCCAAAATATTTGTTTCAGTCTTCTAAATAATGTCCGTCCATCTGTCTGGTTGTCTTCCACACATATACACTTTCCATTATAATTTTCTTTATAAATCTTTAAATATGTATTCATTACTAAATTGATTTCAATTCTTAATATTGCAAATGATATATTATATTTAAGATAATTGTTTTATTAAGTAGACTTACATCTTTTATATATTATATGAATTTATCCTTAATAGATTATATTAATAACTTGACAATGTCTGTCCAGCCGTCTGGCTGCTTGTAGGTATTTAAATAAGAATATTAAAGAAAATTTCGATAACGAAAACAAATTTATGAATTTATGTTGTGATTGACATTAAAAGGATTATAATAAAATCCTTGTTATATATACAGGATAAAGTTAAGTGTGTTTAATGCTAACAGCCTAACATAATGACTTTCATGAGCTTTTTAAGATACAAGTAAATATCATGTATGTAACTCTTTTTATTGAACTTAATTTTAGCTCTAATATAATTTCTGTTATTATTTTATAATATTTGTAATTTAGAGTCTTGTAGGTTTATAAAATTATAATCAAAATTGAAAGTTTTTTGATGACTTATTGTTGCACTTAGGTCCATCCGACTTGTTGCTTATTTCAACCTTGAATATATGATTATCTAAATATTTTCGATTTATCACTTGATATCTATAAAAAATAATAATTTCCCGCAAATATAGCTTAAATTAAGTGACTATCAAGAACTCATAATTTTATTCACAAATCCAATAGTTATTTCTAACTTTACTAAGTGGAGTCCATCATGCTGACTTTCTAAGCAGAATTTTTAAATCAATTGTATGAATAAGGTGAAATTTGAATGTGAAATAATATATACTTTTGCATTTAAATAGAAATTGCGGATCTTAGTATCAATATTCAAATGTTTATAAAAATTAAAAATAAACTTCTAAGTCGTTGTGGTACTGTCCGTCCTTCTGTCTGTCCGCTTTTGCAATACACAACATTTCCAAATCGATTTTGGAAATAATTCTAGAACTTTTAAACCGTTGCAGATACCTTAATGAAATATTATATAGTTGAAGTTGAGGTATTTTCAAGTCGACTTGGAGGAATAGAGACCTGTATTATATCAAGGACATAGTGGGCGATCCTGCAAAAGCGTACCATTTCATATAAATGATATTTTTATTGATATTTTAAAAATTCGTTAAAAATTCAATTATAAATTCAAACTAAATTTCATAAATTTAGGGCAAAGATCTGCCCGGAACCTCTATTCACAGCTGGTCAATTAAAATAATAGTTCTTTAAATCGTTTGAATTGAATTATCCTTAATCTATTTTCTGTCAGGCGGCAGAAACATGTTGTATACGTCTTTGATTTCTTAGGCAATTCTACTCCTCCAAATCAGCTTGACAATATTTCAACTCTAATTTTGTAAGATTTCATTAAGAGATTTCTAGTGGCTTAAAAGTTATAGAATTATCTCCAAAAAGACATGATTCGGTCTTGTTCATCCTTTCATGTTTTTAAATAATTTTTAGTTAAAGAAAACAAAAATGTAATAAAGGATTAATTGTGTGGTAGTAACTGCTTAGATTTTACACAAAATAACTTAAATTTTGGAATAATTTTAAAATTTTCTTAGCAAGGATTAAAGGATTTTTTGTTCCTTTAAGAAAATCTTTCATATAGCGACTTGATTTTCTCTTATTGTTATTAGTTTGTATTTAAAGCTAAAAAGCCTTAAACTAAATTTTGAAATCTTCTCATATTTATGTACTTTATTGAATTTCAGTATAACATTCCTTCATCAATAAAGTCCTTCTTTGAACTTCTCTGTTTAAAGTTTAGTTATGTAATTAAAACTAATATTCTGTAGTCTTATCCTATAAATCTTTTGGAAAATCTTTTTTAACAACTTTTTTTTTCTATTTCTCTAATGACCATATTACAGTTTATTACAGATAAATTAATTAAGCTCTTTTTCTGTCCAGCAGTTAGTATATTGTTAAATATTTCTAAAAAAGTTCATAACTTTCCAATAGTTGTCTTCATTAAAAAATTATCTTTAGAAAGAAGAATTATTTTTTTCATTCCTTAAGAAAGGAAAAAGTTTTCTTTTTGTTCACAGAGATTAAAGTGCCAGCAGCTGCTAAAGCTGCACAAGACAGGTAAACATAAAGACAATCATAAAAAAAAGAATCCTAAGAAATTTCTGGAAAAAATATTGATTTTAGGGATTTTTAAATTATAAAATATTTAAAAGAAAATTTTTGATAATAAAATTAGAAAATATTTTTACTTTCTAAAGAATTTTATTATTGTTGTACCCGACATTATTACAAGTGGTGAAGAGGGTATATAAAATTTATTATTCTATGTGTAACGCTAAGAAGGAATCATCTTAGGTTCCATAATGTATATTATTTTTACATCAGATCGAAATGTAAGCCGATTAACCTATGTCCGTCTGTCTGTCTGTTGTGGGCAAGATCACATCACAGCTTGGGTATTTGCTATAGTCCTGAGAAGTTTCTTATTTAAAACCAGAAAAATCACTTCAGTATATTAAAAGATATAGACCGATATCTGAGACAGCCTCTAAGTTCCAGCAAAAAACTTTTGTAAAATCGGTTCAGTAAAAATAATGTCATCTATAAGTGTGTATGTGCTCGTATATGTATGAAATATAATGTATTTCTTACACATGCATTTGTGGTGAAGGGTACTGAAAATTCGAAATATAACATTCATACGTGTTCTTGTCTTAACTTTTGAACTTTAAATTTGCATAAATTAAAGAAAAAGTTTTTATTTCTTTTTCTACCGAACTCTTAGCAGAAAAAAAGTTTAAATTAAATATTCAAAAACTTGAAAACAAAATCAATGACCATAAACACTTTAAGGCAACAGCAGGTGAAAATAAAAAATAAGAAAAAAATAACAACAAATAAACGTATTGATTACAAATTTACTTATGGTCTAATGAAATTTGACTTATTAATATTCATAACATAAACCAAGAGAAAAAAGGAAAAATTTAAAAAGAAACCAAAAGTACTTAAACTTTAAGAAATGAAAAGCAACCTAATGGCTCCATTAGTCATCTCCCTCTCTGTACCCTTATGCTCCATTACTACCTTTGTCTCACATCTACTTCTATTTTCACTAAATTACCTGCCCATTTTACAACATTTTAGTTGCCATAGTTTCTAACATACAGTCAGGTTTTTATATCTCTACAGGAAAAAAAGAAGGTAAAACCCAATCATCTATAAAAATGCTCATTTTAAATCTCTGTATCAATAACAAGGACTTAACAGTTCTTTAGAAAACAGCATTAAAAACCTTTAAAAGCAAATCACAAATAAATTTGTTTCGTCTTATTTTTAAAGTCTACTTTTAGGTAGAAAAGTTGTTATAGATGTTTTTTTCTTTTATAGCAACAATCATTATTTCAAAACATAATAAATCTATAATCATAGCAGAAATCAATAGCAGAATTTCAATGAAGAATTATTGCTTCAATAGGCTTGAGACCTTTTAGGAGAAAAGGTTGAGAAGGATAATGAATCTAAGAATAAAATTATAGTATATAAACTAGAACTGAACAAGAACTGAATAAGAACTGAAGTAGAATTGAACTAGAACTGAACAAGAACTGAATTAGTACTGAACTAGAATTGAAAAAAAAAAAAATAATTAGAATTGAAAAAAAAAACTGAATTAGAACTCAACTAAACTAGAACTGAAAGAACTGAAATAAAACTGAACTAGAACTGCAAAGAACTGAATTAGAACTGAAATAAAACCGAACTAGAATTGAACTAAAACTGAACAAGAACTGAACTAGAACTGCAAAGAACTGAATTAGAACTGAACTGAAACCGAACTAGAATTGAACTAAAACTAAACTAGAACTGAACTAGAACTGAACTAAACTAGAACTGAACTATAACTGAACAAAACTAGAACTGAACAAGAACTGAAATAAAACTGAACTAGAATTGCAAAGAACTGAATTAGAACTGAACTAAAACTGAACTAGAATTGAACTAAACTAGAACTGAACAAGAACTGAACTAGAACTGAACTAGAACTGAAAAGAACTGAATTAGAACAGAACTAGAACTGCAAAGAACTGAATTAGAACTGAACTAAAACTGAACTATTTCTGATCTTGATAAGAATATAGATTAGAATCTAAGGTGGAATGTGAACTAGAGTCTGAATTGGAAAGCGAGCTAAAATCTGAACTTAATTTGAGAAAATAATAAATGTTTACTCAACTAGAATCTAAACCAGAGTCTGAAATTCAAAGTACTTTAAAGTCTCAATAAGAGACTGAACTAAAAGTTGTACTGGAAATTGAATTAGCATATGGAAGCTGAATCTGATCAAAGATTTAGGATTTGAACTTGAATTATAAGTAGAATCTGAACTAGAATTTTAAAAAAATGACAAACTTGAATCTGAATTTAAGATTAATTTAAGAATAAGACAGAATTTAGAATCGTTATTAAGATGTGAACAAGAATCCGAACTGAATTAAAATTAGACTAAAATTTGGTTTAGAAGCTGAACTAGATACTTATCTGAAATTTTAACCTGTAAGGCAAACCGCAATCTGGACTATGGTCTTATGTGGAATCTGAACTATGAACGTGAATCTGATCTAGAATCTGAACTTTAATCTGCGTTAGAATTTGAACAAGTATCTGAGACAATAGTTGAACTGGAACAAGACCTATTTTAAGAATCTAAAATTGGATTTGGAAAAAAGTCTGAAGTAGAATTTGAATTAGGACTAAAATCCGAACTTGAATCTGGAATTTAGACTTAAAGTCGGCTTAGCAGCTGAACTAGACACTAATTTGAAATTTCAACTGTTAGCAAACCGGATCCTGACCAGATTCTGAAATGGAACATAGATTGAATTTCGAACTGGTTTTTGAACAAGAACCTAAACCTGAATTTGAGCTGGAATCTAAATTATACTCTGCGTTAGAATCTGAACTAGAACCTTAGATGAAAATGATACCGAAAATGGGATCTGGACAAAGGGCTGAATTAAAATCTAAAGTAGAATCTGAATTAGGTCCTGATTTAAAATCTGAACCAGATTAGAAGTAAAATCTGGATTAAGGTCTAAATTAAAATCTAAAAAAGAATCCAAACCCAAATCTGAATTTGGTTAGATAAGATTCTGACTGAACTGGAACCTGAACTAGAAACGAAACAATGCAGAGAGAATGAAACTTCATTCCTTCTTTTTAGTTAATTTGTTTTAGCAATAATTGTAATTTTTAAGAAATTTTAATGCGTTATGGACTTCTAACAGAAAACGCACAGTTTTTTTGGAGGCTGACAAATAAATAATTTTTTATGCAAACAAATGTCAACAAGAGACTTCATGACACATTTTTTTAGTTGTTACTTTTAAAAGGACTTAAAATATTAAAACAAACAATAAGCTGGAGAAAGCAGGATATGAAAGGAAGCATTTTCAAAGTGATATTTTAACAGGAAACCCTAATGGTATCAACAAGGAGTTGTTTTAAAACAAAAAGTGATATATGAGTTTAAGAGTGGATAATGTGTTGGAATTAAGACCTTTTTCACTTGGTTATATGGGAATTAGTTTTATTATGTGGTTGAACTTAATACTTAAATCTCTTTTAGTGGGTTGAGTTTTGTTGTTTTCCATTCAATTTGTATTCTTTTATTTTTTGGTGTTAGTAAGTAGTTGGTGTTGTGTTTTTTATTGTCCTGCGGGTTGTTATTTAGTTGTTTTGTGATGTTAAGTGTTTTTCTGTTAGCTGTTGCTTTTTTAAATGAAAGTCTGAATTATTTTCTTTTTTTCTTGGTGAACTTATGAAGTCCTACTACTGGGACTAACAATCAGATAAAACAGAACAATTGTTTTCCATGAAAAATTAGTGTGAAGGGACCTTATTGTTGGACATAATTTAGAGCTGTCATAAGTATGAAAATTTTTAATAAAAAGAAAAAGAAAAATAAACTCACAGGAAGCATATGATTAATTTCTGACAAATTAATATTAATCATACGTCCTCAAACGTTATAACAAAATATTTTTTATCGTTTCTCTTTAATCCATTTTCATTGCATATTTTTATATTCTGTCATTTTCTATATATTCAGCTTTCATTTATATTAAGTTACAACCAATACAAATTGCTCAATTATTTTTTCTACTTTATAACAACTGATTTGACCTCTGGCCTGTTATATAATACATTTGAGGCAATTCAAAAAACGAAAGAAAAAACTAAACATCAATATATAATTTTCTCTGACAAATGTTTAACTGTCAATATGTCATGTACCAAAATATCAACTAGGAAACTTCATTAAAATTGAAATTGTAGACACATGCACACAAACATTTAAGGACATAAATAAATGTACATTTCAAGAAGAGTTCAATGGAATTTTTTTTGGAGAAAATATTTAAAAAAATGAAAATGAATTAAGGAAAATAATTAACTATGGAGAAGTTTTTTAAATTATGAATTGAAATTAATACGAATGAAGGAAATAAAGTGACAGTTTTTCTATTATTATTATTATTTTTTTTTTAATTTTAAAAATTTTTCTTGAATTCTAAAAAAAGGATATAAGAACAGCGGCTAAACTACTTAACTTAGAAAGCTGTTATTTATATATTATGTAGAGGACTTTATTACACATATTGTAATGAAATAAGTTTTATAAATTTCTCAGTTTTTACTCACAAAATTTAACTTTTTTTAAATAATTTTTTTCTTTACATTTTGTAAGTTTTTGTTAGAAGTATTATTTAAATATTTAAATTTAAATGCTGTGTTTTTAAATAAAAATGTTATATGTTAGAAAAAGGATATATGAACATTAGCCAAACTACTTAACTGAGAAAGTTGTTACTTAAATGTTGTATAAAGGACTTAAGTCCACAAATTGTAATAAAATAACTTTTATAAATTTCTCTAGATTACTTAACAGAAAAAAAATGCTCAAATTTTTTTTCCCAATAAAATTTTAATTTTGAAGCTAATTTTTTAAAATTACTGAAAAAGGATATATAAACAGCAGCTTAACTATTTATCTGAGAAAGTTGATATTTTCATAGCATAAAAAAGACTTAAAAATACAAGTTGTTGTCTTTAAAAATGACTTACAAACAATTTTTTTATTGCAATTTATTAAAAAATTGCATTAAAGTTCTTTTTAAAGCAAAATTTCATAATATTACTAAAAAAGGATATATGACCGGCTGCTAAACATTTAATCTGAGAAAGATGATATTTCAAAATCGTATCAAGGATTTAAAGGCACAAATTGTGGGTAAATGATTTCTATAAATTTATCTGAAAAAAATAAAAATAAAAAAAAAATAAAATCTCTGAGTTTATTCCAAATTAAATTTCTTAACTTAAAATTTGTTTAAAATCTAATTAAAAAGATACTTTTTCAAATAAAATTTTAAAATTCTCAAAAAGGATATAAGAAAAGCATCTTAAATATCTATCTCAGAAAGCTGATATTTAGGTATTATTTTAACAACTTTAAACCACAAGTTGCAGTTAAATAATTTGTAAGGATTAGACAAAACAATATTTTTTTCTTACTTTTTTCTTATATTTTTTCTGTAAAAGTATTATTTCTTCCTTTTCTTTATCCTGATGTTATTTTTACTTAAGCATATTTACTTTTCTACTTATACTTTTCTTTAAATTTAAATAAGATAACACATGACATTAACTTTATAAATACCAAGACAAAATGTAACCGTCTTAAGAAGGACAGACTTAAAAAAAGGAAGAAAATAATGTAAACTTTGCTCTTGAGGCGCTACAGTTAAAATAAAAAGTTTAACAAAAGTACAACGAAAGATTTAATAATAAGGATTTAGTTTATTCGAACATCTTTTCAAATTTTTACTAAGATGTTTATATTTAATTTGAATACTCGATATCTTAAAAATGGAGTTAAAGAATTTATAAAAGAGAATAAATCGCTTAAATTCTTTACAAATTATTATTTTCATTAAATTTTCAGCAAAATTTTTATTTTTTGAACAAAAAATTGTAAATTCTTAAAAAAGGATATATGAAGAGCAGCTAAACTTCAGGGCTTACGAAGATGAAATTTATTTTGTATATAAAGAGCTAAAAGGCATAAATTGTAGTGAAACAATTTTTGAAATTTCTCTTAAACTTAATAAAATATTAAAAAAATATATATATAAAATCTAAGAAACCATGTAAAAACCATGCAAAAATTTTCATTTTTAAAGAATTTTATAAATTTTTATAAAAAGGATATATGAAGCTACATTTATTACGTTAAAAATTTTGTATTAAAGTAGCATATAGAGGCTTTCAATACACAAGTTGTAATGTGGAAATTTTAAACATTTATGAAAAAATTAATATTTTATTTTAGAAATAAATAAACAAATATTTAAATCTGGGTTCAAACATTTATTTTTACAAAAAGTATACGGGAAATAAATAAACAATTTTGAATTGTTTAAGAATTTAATAAATTTTCTCAAAAAGGATATATGAAGAGCAGTTAAATTACTTGGTATAAAAACATAATATTGAAAGAGTTGATAAAAACCCTTAAAATGCAAATTGTAGTAAGATAATTTTGGAAATTTCTCAAGTAATAGATATTAAAAAATTTTTTAAAGATTTTTTTTAGTAATTAAAAAAAGGATATATGCGACTTAGTAAACTTTTAAAATAACAATGCTGGTGTTGGAGTATAATATCAAGAACTTTTAAGTACAAATTCTAAATATTTTTTTAATTTATTTTTAGATGCCAAAAAAGGATATATGCCGAACTACTTAACTAATAAAAGTTGGAAAGTTCGTATTTGGGGATAATATAAAGAACTTTAAAATACAAGTTTAAAGTAAATAATTTTAAAATTTTAAGATTTTAAATTGAAAAAAGGATATATGCAGATCAATTAAGAAATTAGATGTGGAAGCCTGGAACTTGATTATAGTATGAAAGGCTTTAAGGTACAAATTGTAAGTTAATAGTTTTTAGTTTTTGTTAAGGCTTTTTATGAAATTGAAGAAAAGGATATATGGATAACTATTAAACTATTATAGCCAGAGAGCTGCAAATCGGGGATCATGTAAAGAACTTTAAAGTGCAAATTGTGAGTTAATAATTATCAAACTTTTTTAATAATTTAAGATGCCTTATTAAATTCTTGTGTATAAGAAATAGAGTTTTTGAAATTTGTTTTAAGGTTTTTTATCTTCTTCGCATAATATTATACAAACAATTATAATTGTGTTAGTTAAATATATAAAAACGAGTATGCGTGTGTTCTTACAAACTACTACAAATTCTTTCAGCCTCAAAGTATACCAGCTTTTCAACATGTTAAAGGTTGTAGAAAGTAAATATTGTAAAAACTACTTAAATGTCTTGCTGTGTTTTGTTTAAGTTAAATTTTATCTTGAATATTTTGCATAATTGGAGTAAAGAATAATATTAACTTTAAATTGAACTAAATAACAAAACAAAAGCTCTCAATATAAAAGATTTCTCTTGCTTTGAATAGAAAGAAAATTATAATAATTATTAGGTCAAAGGAAAAAGGTGATATTAATAAGATTTTGTGGCCCAAAACAGCTTAAGGCTTTAATAATTTATAAAAAAAAAATAATATTTTTGTATTAAATTTTTCATCCCCTAAAGCTAAAAAATTTCAATTACTTTCTCTGTTATATTGTATAGATTTTAGATAAAATGTTTAAACATTTTAATTATTAAGTTTCGTTGACTTTTTATTTAAAAAATTTTAACATCAGTGACTTGATTTAAAAACAATAATTAACATTTTCCCCCTTTTTGCAAAAAAAAAAAAACCACTTAACACTTTGAAAGTTAAAACATAAAAAGGATAATAACAAAAAAACTTTATAAACATGACAGATTATCTTTACCAACACAAGTTTGTGTTAATTTCAATTAAAATAAAACGTTTTTCCTTCACAGGATAACACGTATGAGGGAGAGCACAAGAAAACCTCAAACCTTTTATTTTAACTCTCTTTTGTCTGCTTTTTCTATGGCGAGTTTTTCAAAGACTTTAAAATAACTTCATATTTCTAAAGGTTTTAGAGCTTTAGAGCTGCTAAAAATATGATTTATGGAAGATTAATTTGACTGAACATATCGTTGCTAATAAAAAAGTCCTTAAGAGAATCAAAGGGGAAAAAATACATTATGGAAAGGACAATCTTTATAAAAAATTAACGATTATCGTACTTATTCTTATTATTTGCTATAATTCTCATATTAATCATACGCCTAAGTATGTCCAAGTAAATATTCCTTCGTTTTGTCTTCACCTGGAAATAACTAAAATTACTTATCAAATGACAAAAAATATATGAAATGAAAGATATTTTAATGATGTCCATTATCGATATTATCTCTTTTAAAAGGACTGTGCGTATACTTAATAATAGATGTTATATTACATTCGCATAAATTATACGCCTTAGTAAATCTAATTTGGGTGAATTTCAATAACAACTGAAATTGTTTAGGTAATTTTTTAAAATAATTCTATGTATAAAATGCTATTCCTACAGTGCGTATGCTTAATCAGAAATATATAAATTTGTTTAACAAGTATTCGTCTGCGGTAATGTTGAGTTTTACATCAAAGTACAATTTCAAAATCATTAAGAGAAATAGAATTTATTTATCACTCATATAATTTTGATTTTATTTTAATCTCCCTACAGTATGTATGTAGTTTGTCGACCTTCCTTTTCTCTGTTCTTCGTGTCTTTTCCTATAAATGTGCTTTAATTTAACTGTTATCATCTATTTTCATAGTCAGTCTTTTATATTCCCCTTTCAATTCCATCATTAGTCTTTATGTCCAAAGCCATGGTAGTAAATTCATCGTCTCCTCTCTCATATCTTAGCAGATCTTTTTCCTTCTTTCCCATTAGTTTTTACATGGATAATCACTATAATGCAACAGCTTAAACTTTCTTCCAATTAATAAAAAGGGGCCTAATTTTTTATCATCGCATCTACAATATTCTAACTTTTAATCTGTTCTATAACTTGATTGCCTGCTCTTCATCTACTAAGATCCTTTACATGTATCACCCATAGTAATGTAGGATGCCACTGACCTGCCCTCGAGGGCTTTCGGTTGTGTTTTTAGCTGCAGTTTGTTACAACATCCTTCTTCTTTTAAAAAGTATATTTTGAAAAATACCGGAAGTGAACTAATTTCAAAATTTGTTGAAAAAGATCTAAAATTGAAGAGCTATAAAATCGAAACGAATACGAAATTTTCAAAAACTTTGGGCGACTTAAAATTTTGCAATGATAATAAAAATACCTTTATCGATGTTCAATGAAATCCAAAGAGGTTTGGTATGGATGGAGTTTCCAAAATACCAAAATACTTTAAGGTTTTGGACTTAGGATATGAACAGTTAACATTATTTTTATTTTATTTAGAACTAATTTCCAAATTTAATTCTTATTTCAGCTCATAAAAATTTAAGAATTTCATTCTCTATATTATTAATACATTCAAAGACTTATTATTTAGAAAATTACAATCAAATAAATTTATATTTGCAAGAAGAACAAATATTTGTATTAAGTACATTTGTATGAGTGCATAGTTATGTGTGTATTTGAAAATACAAACATTTTACATAGAACAAGGATTCCAGGAATTAAACTTAATATTTGAAAGCAAATACGTAAATACATATGAACTGAATTTAATTACAAAAGCTGTTTACTTATCATTAAAATAAAAACAGGATCAAGATTTAATATTATCAAGGATATATAAAGCATTTTATATCATTTTAAATCCTTCCCTAACACAAATGTGCAAATATCAAATTCTTGAGTTAAATTTATTAAAGTTTATCAATACCAGAAGTAGAATCTTTTACAGAACTTAAAGTGTTTTAACAAAAAGAAAAATGTCCTTAAAGTTTAACTTTTTGGTATTTAAACTTTGCGGTAAAATTGAAAAAATGCATTTTTTTCTCAAACTTTAGCAATTCATAAAATTATTTGCGGCTTCTGGAAGATTTATTTTGCTAAAGTTTTTTTAAGGATCTTAAAAAAACAAACAAAAGTTATTGTTTTATATTACGCCCATAAGTAGGCCATAAAAATAAACAAACACTACACAGTGTGTTTAAATCATTGTTTTTAGGAAATAATTCTATAAATTTGGAAACTTTGAAGATAACTCAGAAGAATTGTACAGGATTAGAGCTGAGATACTTATTTGTTGATTTGGAGGAGTATAGATTCCCTCCTGGTAAAGGGCATAGTTGGTGATCCTCTATATTTGGTCATCTCGGGGATGTTGTTAAATAAAAAATCGTCAAAACTCATGTACGAATTAAGAAAAAAGAAATCAGATAGAGCCTTATAAGGAGTGAAATCGAAATATTCTCGTCATATTTCAACGGAACAGCATAATTTACCATTTTTTATTAGTTGTTTATTTTCATAAAATTATTATTAAAATTTTATCAAAAAAAATTAATAATAAAGTTTTAACCATTAGTGATTAAATTTTGAGCCTTCTTCGGAAATCCTTCCTTCTGAACTTTGCTCCAACAGGTAGTCTATCACCGTCTAAAATTTACCTCTCTTTTAGACGCCTTTTTTGTACTCTTCAATATTCTCTTAACGAGAACCCAATACTTATCGAATGACCTTAGCTCCGGGTAGTTTGAAAAATTTGCCTTTCTTGATACAAATATCACATTATTGTTTTGGCATCACACAAGGACTTGTTTTCCATTGTGAAATGATGCCAAGTGAGGCCAAAAGTAAGTGGACATTTTATGAAGTCTTATGAATGAAGGCAGACTTTTTAGTAAATATAGAGCCCTTTGAAGCAAATGATTGTCTTCTTTTGTTGCAACCTCATTCTGTTGTGCTCTTTTGGGGCAAAGCAACATAAAATTTCTAAACAAGATGTAGCGATAATCAGACAGAATCTCAGTTTCGTCATCCATTATGTAGCGATAGATGTGCAAGGAATTCTTTTGTAAATACTTTCCATTTTGTGGCTTTAGAAACATACTTGGGTAACTAGATTTAACGAAAAATGTGTGTTTAGATTTTTTTTGACCCCACTCCTTATTCCCTCACATTAACTTCAAAAAATCTGATTTCTTACTGTGTAAAATTCCATCATGATATCTCTAATGGTTTAAAATTATTTCCAAAATAACTCGATTTGAACACACTGTACAATAAGTGTTTAAGAAACCAAACATTTGAAAAGAGTTTAAAGAAAACTTTTAGAATAAAAAAACTAAATAAAAAAACTGCTGAAATTGTTCGTTTATTTATTTCAATCTTATTTATCAGTGTATGAGTCCTACAAAACTATTAAAAAGGGATTTAAAATTAAAAAAAATATCGTTGTTTTTATTTTCATTTAAAATTTTTCATATCCAGACAGAAGGACGGACGTGATAAAATTATTTGTAATACTTTTGGTTTTAATACAAAGGCACTGTTTTTTATTCCAGTGGTGTTAGTAAAAACAACAACTACCAACACTTTTAAAAACTATAAAATAATACCTGTTTTCTAGTCTCATTTCCAAACAACACAATAATGCAGCGTTACAGATTTGTTGTCGGCGGTTACGGTTCAGTGAATATTTAAGCTGTAGTTCTTGTTTGAGTTTTTGTTTCTTTTTTATGACAAAAAAATGAAAAACTGCCATTAAATAAAAAAGGCAAGAAAATAGGATTTCTTTTCTGCTCCAAATAATAACAAACAACATCAAGTGAGAATTTCTAAAAGGACATTAAAAGAAACCTAAATATGTATTTTTTCCAACATGTCGAAATAATTTAATTATGAGATTTATAACAACATTAAGATGCAATCATATACATATGCACAAATACACATGTTATACATCGACCCACAATGTGTTCACAACAATTTTTTGCAAATAATTCTATAACTTTTGAACCGTTAGAGATGCCTTAATGAAATTTCACCGGTTTAAAGACGAGATATTTCTAAGTTTATATTGAGAATTACAGGATCATATCAGGTAAAAAATGTAGTCTCTGAGCTTCTAAATTTAGCCAACTCGGGAATATAGATTTATTTTAGTTCTCTCCAGTTTGCTTTTTAAAACCTGCTATAGCAGGATTAAAGTCTCTTCCTGGAATATGATTTAAAGCTTAAATATAGGTCTATATTTTCCATAGCCCCACTCTAAGGCTCCTATTCGGAAAATTAAAATCTAATATAAGTGGTGGAGCGTAGGTGTATAAAGGTTCTATAATCTTGTCGTTATTATAATCATCCAGCAGAAAAATCTTCTTGGATAATCTTAAATGATTCTATATGTAAGATTGGAGAATTTAATAAAAAATTTACAAACTTTGGAGGGAAATGTTAGGCAGGCCTTAACTTCTATCCCAGCCTGGTGTAGTTTAAACTGTACTCCTTCCAATCGGTTTGAAATCGCCTCTGTTCTAAAATGTTCATCTTAAGGAATCAGATGTTATGGAATTAAATGCAAAAATCGAGTTGAGAGAATATGTACTCTTCATAAAAAGGGATTTACTGCTTAAAAATACGCCGGAAACTTTGAAAATTTTGGCATATAAATGTCGGATTTGAGCCTGGTCGCACACGATCGGGTAGACCCTACTAGGGGTTAAGACTGATGGCAGTTAAAACTAATATTGAAACGACCGTTGTATTTGACTGAATAGGACGAAGAGAGATGACTGTATATGACAAGAATATTCTAGAATCGACAAAAACTGACGAGTAACGATTAGATCTCAATAGACGGTCAATTCCGTATATAGTTGAGTTTGAGCACTGGTCCAGGACAGTCGTAGTCTAAAGTTGAAAGAGTTAAGTTGTTAAGTTGTTAAGTTGTAAAGAAGTCAAGTGATAAATTTAAGTTGTGAAAGTGTCTTTAAATCAAAGTGAATAAATATATTTGATTGTTGAATTAAAACTATAAATACCCCCTAGACTTAAGCCTAATATATATAATATATAATAAACTAAAATCTATTAAAGAATTGTGTTTTAATCAAAGTCATCAAACTTTGTAATAAAACTATCCCACATAAATATGAGGATTAATCGTTTTATACATCAGATTGAAATTACGCATTAATACATTTTTAATGGTTTTTGTGGCTCCATTTATTTCCTTATTCAAAAGTTAAATAAAAGAATCTTAACCCTCATAAATTTCTCATTATTACTCATTAATTTAATGATCCATAATTTATCTGTATTTATGCGTTATTTAAAAAAAAAATTCCCATTAAACAAAAAATCTATTAAAAAACATATCTTCTTTCCCAATTTCTCTTCCTGTTTCCTGGAACACTTTTAAAACTTAAGATGACCGCTTTTATGTTATAAATTAAAAACCAATTTAACATTATTTCTCTGCCACAAAAACCATTATGAAGATATTTTTTTCTGTGGTTCTTTGGCAAACAATTAATTTATGTTGCAATTAATTTTCCAGGATAATATTTATTCAAAAAAGCAGGTGTTTTAATAAAATGTAAGAGGAGACTGGAAAACAGGGAAAGAGTGTTGAGAATGGCTAACGAGAAAAGTGATTATTAAAAGCTGATAACAAGGGGAATCATAAAATTTAAGCAGACGTATGATTGATAATTTAAGGAGAATTTTTAAAAATATTAAGTATACGCATGGGGACTATTATTCACCTTTTTACATAAACCTTAAGTGTAAAAAGAAGCTCTTTCAAACAAGTCAAATTCTAAATAAAGTTGCTATTAAAGTTATTTAGGAAACATAACGTATACTTAATATCTAATTTTGCTATATCTCATATTAAGTATACGTACTTTACAAGTGAAAATTTCAAATTGTATAAATTAAATAAATATATATATATATATATATATATATATATATATATATATATATTAAATTGCTAAATTTGCTACAGAATCAAATTTAGTAGCTGAAAAGCCATGCCGTATGATTAATATTAAATTGAAATTATTATAAAGTATACGTTTTGAGCAATAGTAAACTATTTTAAAAACTATATTGCTTCCATTCACATCTTAACTAATAATATTATATACAAGGTTTTGGACTCAATGTCAGAATCACTTTTACACACAATATAACAAATATTCTACTCTAAATTACTGATTCCAATTTTAATTTCTTTTGAATTTTTCCCCGATTCTTCTCCTTTAATTTCATCTTCACACTCATAATCTTTCCAATTCACTTCACATCTTCTTCGCTAATCGCCAATTTACTTTGTCCTTTTGATACTTTATACTTCCTTGTTCATTCGTCCACAACAATAAGAGTTGATAACAATACTGGTGATTGCAAAATGTGTATATATCAAATGTTCTATTTAACGCTTTTTTCATTTGTCGCTTCAACGGATTTGCACCATATCTTTTAATGATAGTTTTTTGTCTTTAAGAGAGAAAATACAAATATTATTGTGATTTCTTTTATAATTTTTTTGGAAGATAAAGAAAAAATCAGTTCATAACTTAAAGAAAACAAAAAATACAACCAAACATATAAATGAGAAAAGGAAACGGAAATAGAGCAAAAGAAAAGTGGCAAACTTTGAAGTGATAGAGCAAAAGAAGTAGCAACAGAATAAGATATATTCCACAATATATTTTTAAGTAAACTGGTCGATAGTGGAGATTATAAAATAGTCTAAGACTAGTCCCAAGCGGAGATTTTAAACAAGTTTAAAGCGGAGACTATGAAATAGTCTATAGCGAAGACTATGAAATAATCTATAGCGGAGACTATGAAATAGTCAATAGCGGAGACTATGAAATATTTTATAGCGGAGACTATGAAATATTTTATAGCGGAGACTTTGAAATATTTTATAGCGGAGACTTTGAAGTATTCTATAGCGGAGACTATAAATTAGTCTATAGAGGAGACTATAAAATAATCTATAGCGGAGGCTATAAAGTAGTCTACAGCGGATACTATAAACTAGTCTACAGCGGATACTATAAACTAGTCTATAGTGGAGACTATATAGGAGTCTATAGCGGAGACTATAAAGTAGTTTATAGCAGAGACTATAAAGTAGTCTATAGTTCAGACTATAAGTAAGTACATAGTCAAGAGTATAAACTAGTCTATAGTCTATACTATTAAGTAGTCCACATTCTAGACTTTAAGCTAAGTTAGACTCCAAATTTTAAACTAGTCTATATAGTTAACTTGTTTTAGTACTTTTTGATTATACTTGGAATTTATGTTAATATTTCTTTAATTCCTACATTAATATTATATTCCTTATTGGGTACTTAAATAATTACTTTTCCCATAAATTCCATTTATATTGAAATGAAATCAGTTCTACGAAAAGGGAGATTAAAGAACAATTCCAAATATTATTAAAAACGAAATATTCATTTCCATGTGTAGCAATTTTTTCATAACTGTTCTTGTTTAAAAAAAAGGGCCAAATAGGAAACCATAAAATACAACATTAATGGATCCCCAAAGAATTCATTAAATTCATACGCCTTTTGAATTTTATCAAGCTGAAAATTTAGATTCTCTTCATAACTTTGAACAAGAAATGGCAAAAAAAAGGGGAATAAGAAAAAGATATAAAAACGAACGAAATGAAATAAACGAAATCAAGATGAGAACGAATAATATGGGAAATTCCTTGGAGTATGTAAAAGATTTGTGATTGAAGGATATAAAATAAAGGAAATGTAATACAATTTTAATTGGTTGCACTGGCAAATGGTTAAAACAAAGCGATATAGAGGAAAATGAACAGAAATTAAAAAAGAAAATTATAAATGTAAAACAAGGACAAGAATATATATTCGAGTGTATAAAAGAAAACACATTATGAGTTTAAGAAGACACATAACTCGAACTTTTAGCTACAGATTAAACTGTTTTAGTTCTGTAAATATTTTCCAAGTATTTTGTGAAATAAAAAAGCAAATAAAAGAGTAAATAAATACAAAAAGCTATTTACAGCATTAATTGCTTAGCTTAACGAAGAACTTAATGATAAAGACTCTTGCTAAGAAAACAACTTTAAATGCAGTCATGACAGCAACTTAAACTATAAATTATGTTTATAATTCTTCCAAAGAAAATATGCAGTAAAAGTTTTTATAAATATGAAGATATAAAAAAGAGATGTAAAAAATAGGAAAATCTCAAACACACTACTTTCTATAGAAAATTTTCAAATGATACAAGTTTCAATGGAAATTTAATAAAAAAAATACTCATTTTTACAGAAAACTGTCAAAAGGATACAATTTTACACAGAAAATTGTCAAAATGTACAATTGAAAAGCAAATTATATCTTTTCGAAAATTTTCTATAGAAAATTGTATCTTTTCGAAAATTTTCTATAGAAAATTGTATCTTTTCGAAAATTTTCTATAGAAAATTGTATCTTTTCGAAAATTTTCTATAGAAAATTGTATCTTTTCGAAAATTTTCTATAGAAAATTGTATCTTTTCGAAAATTTTCTATAGAAAATTGTATCTTTTCGAAAATTTTCTATAGAAAATTGTATCTTTTCGAAAATTTTCTATAGAAAATTGTATCTTTTCGAAAATTTTCTATAGAAAATTGTATCTATTCGAAAATTTTCTATAGAAAATTGTATCTTTTCGAAAATTTTCTATAGAAAATTGTATCTTTTCGAAAATTTTCTATAGAAAATTGTATCTTTTCGAAAATTTTCTATAGAAAATTGTACCTTTTCGAAAATTTTCTATAGAAAATTGTATCTTTTCGAAAATTTTCTATAGAAAATTGTATCTTTTCGAAAATTTTCTATAGAAAATTGTATCTTTTCGAAAATTTTCTATAGAAAATTGTATCTTTTCGAAAATTTTCTATAGAAAATTGTATCTTTTCGAAAATTTTCTATAGAAAATTGTATCTTTTCGAAAATTTTCTATAGAAAATTGTATCTTTTCGAAAATTTTCTATAGAAAATTGTATCTTTTCGAAAATTTTCTATAGAAAATTGTATCTTTTCGAAAATTTTCTATAGAAAATTGTATCTTTTTGAAAATTTTCTATAGAAAATTGTATCTTTTCGAAAATTTTCTATAGAAAATTGTATCTTTTCGAAAATTTTCTATAGAAAATTGTATCTTTTCGAAAATTTTCTATAGAAAATTGTATCTTTTCGAAAATTTTCTATAGAAAATTTTATCTTTTCGAAAATTTTCTATAGAAAATTGTATTTTTTCGAAAATTTTCTATAGAAAATTGTATTTTTCGAAAATTTTCTATAGAAAATTGTATTTTTTCGAAAATTTTCTATAGAAAATTGTGTTTTTTCGAAAATTTTCTATAGAAAATTGTATTTTTTCGAAAATTTTCTATAGAAAATTGTATTTTTTCGAAAATTTTCTATAGAAAATTGTATTTTTTCGAAAATTTTCTATAGAAAATTGTATCTTTTCGAAAATTTTCTATAGAAAATTGTATCTTTTCGAAAATTTTCTATAGAAAATTGTATCTTTTCGAAAATTTTCTATAGAAAATTGTATCTTTTCGAAAATGTTCTATAGGAAATTGTATCTTTTCGAAAATTTTCTATAGAAAATTGTATCTTTTCGAAAATGTTCTATAGAAAATTGTATCTATTCGAAAATTTTCTATTGGAAGTTGTATTTTTTTGAAAAGTTTCATTAGAAAATTGTATTTTTTCGATAATTTTCTATAGACAATTCGATAATTTCGAAAATTTTATCTTTCCGAAATTTTTTTCTATTGAAAATTGTGTCTTTTAGAAAATTTTTTTATAGAAAAGATATCTGTTTTTATATTGAAACTGTACTTTGTTTGTTAATTTTCTTTAGAAAACTGTATATCTCTTAAAAATTTTTTCGATAGAAAATTCTACAAAATTTCTACAAAAAATTTGTGTTTTCTAATTTTCTACAGAAAATACTTTTTGTTTTATATGAGAATATTCTTTAGAAATTTTATGTTATTTTGTATTTTATTTAATTTTATTATTTTTTAGAATCTAATTTAATTTAATTCTTTTTTTCTTTGCTTTAATCAACAGTTCAGTGTTAGTTTTTGCTAAAAAATAATTCTATTATTTTAAAGGTTTTTGTTTTATATGTGTTTGTTGCCATTATTTGTTTGTGTTAGTTCCCTCATTGTTTTATGCAAAATAACAATAACAGAAACATATTGTCAAATATATGTATGCACAGCACGATTTAACGTTTGTTGATTACAAAGCAAACAACTGTCACCATTAACAATGTACAACATCTAATACAAAAAAAGGATACAAGTACAAGTCCTGCAGAGGCTTTACTCTCAGCACAAGTGATGATTAGTTTATTAGGAGATTTCAGTACTTTTGTGTTCTTTGAATTTATTTTGATTATGCTGAGTCATCATGATATTGCTGTAGGTGCTACAATATTCATTCAAATAGAGTCTGTTTTTTTAGTTGCATTTTTGTTATTCTTCTGATTATTTTGTTTGCTTGGTGATGATTGTATTTGACCCTTGTTATTATACCCACTGTGCTAAACATGACCTCACACTGTGTTGCGACGGCAGTGAGTTTTATTTTTAAAAATATATATTTTTTAAAGAAAAAAAATATAAAACAAAAAAATATATATTTAGTGACCAGGAGTTAAAGTTTTTTCATCAAAATATACTCTTATTTATAAAATTAAAAAAATATGTTTTCTTACTTTAATTTGATTTAAAAAAAATGTTCAAAATTTTTAAGCCTAAAAATATTTCTTAATTCTCAAAAAAAAAAATCATCCCCAAAGTATGCAATTTTATTTTTTTTAGTATAAAATTATCTAAACAATATTTTATTTTTAATAATTGTTTGGTTTGACTGGCATCCTGGAACTATGCTTTATATAAATCTTTCTTAACTAAAAAATTAAAAAATAAAATTTTAAGTTTGAGGTTAACTTTTTTTGTAGAACAGTTCAATTCCGAAAAAATCTTATAGTTTTACATATTTTCTAGCAATATTTTCTATTTTTTCTTTAAAATCATATTTATATTTAACCGTTAGCTTTAGTTTCTTTATAGAAAACTGCATTTCAAAAATGTATATAATTTATGTTAGATGGCTTTTTGCTGAATTTTTTATTGCATATTTTTGGGAGTAATGGGAATTTCTTTTGCATACTGCATACATTTATGTGTTAAATAGAATTTATGGAAATGTTTATTTTTATGCTTTTTTAATAAAAATGTCAGGTTTTTATTTTTAAAAATCTTTAAACTAAAAATGTTATTAAATTTTTTCTCTATTGACTCAATTGTTCCCTAATAACCCTTTGTCATATCTTGTCTTCATCACAATGAAATCCTCATTTAATTTTCCTGTTTTTCAATTACATCTAGACGAAAGATTGCAAATCTAGCAAACGGCCATTAAAAAATTTTATCAACAGCACAATTCTCATCATGTAATAATGTTTAACTATCACCATAACGAGAAGTTGATGTCACGGTTAAAATGCATAAACCATAACGACCATAATGGACAAGTAACAAAATGGTGTTATTATGATGTAATGTTAGAGTTCAACTTGCGCTTAATTATATTTTAAAAGATAGTGGTATAAGACAAAAAGATACATAAATGGGACACGTTACAAGAAAAGATAATGTATCTTAAAAAAACATTCTAATTTGTCGCTTTATATTGAACACTTTACAAAAGTTTTATTCTTAAATTATGAGGCTGCTTCGGATATCGATACAATTTTCTATAGAAAATTTTCGAATAGATACAATTTTCTATAGAAAATTTTCGAATAGATACAATTTTCTATAGAAAATTTTCGAATAGATACAATTTTCTATAGAAAATTTTCGAATAGATACAATTTTCTATAGAAAATTTTCGAATAGATACAATTTTCTATAGAAAATTTTCGAATAGATACAATTTTCTATAGAAAATTTTCGAATAGATACAATTTTTTATAGAAAATTTTGGAAAAGATACAATTTTCTATAAAAAATTTTCGAATAGATAGAATTTTCTATAGAAAATTTTCGAATAGATACAATTTTCTATAGAAAATTTTCGAATAGATACAATTTTCTATAGAAAATTTTCGAATAGATACAATTTTCTATAGAAAATTTTCGAATAGATACAATTTTCTATAGAAAATTTTCGAATAGATACAATTTTCTATAGAAAATTTTCGAATAGATACAATTTTCTATAGAAAATTTTCGAATAGATACAATTTTCTATAGAAAATTTTCGAATAGATACAATTTTCTATAGAAAATTTTCGAATAGATACAATTTTCTATAGAAAATTTTCGAATAGATAAAATTTTCTATAGAAAATTTTCGAATAGATAAAATTTTCTATAGAAAATTTTCGAATAGATAAAATTTTCTATAGAAAATTTTCGAATAGATAAAATTTTCTATAGAAAATTTTCGAATAGATAAAATTTTCTATAGAAAATTTTCGAATAGATAAAATTTTCTATAGAAAATTTTCGAATAGATAAAATTTTCTATAGAAATTTTTCGAATAGATACAATTTTCTATAGAAATTTTTCGAATAGATACAATTTTCTATAGAAATTTTTCGAATAGATACAATTTTCTATAGAAATTTTTCGAATAGATACAATTTTCTATAGAAAATTTTCGAATAGATACAATTTTCTGTAGAAAATTTTCGAATAGATACAATTTTCTGTAGAAAATTTTCGAATAGATACAATTTTCTGTAGAAAATTTTCGAATAGATACAATTTTCTATAGAAAATTTTCGAATAGATACAATTTATTCTATAGCCTTCAAAGCTATAAATATAAGAATGATCTTTTAAGCCTTAGTAAATTGCAGTCTAACGTCATTATACAATTTTCTATAGAAAACTTTCGAATAGATAAAATTTTCTATAGAAAACTTTCGAATAGATACAATTTTCTATAGAAAACTTTCGAATAGATACAATTTTCTATAGAAAATTTTCGAATAGATACAATTTGCTATAAAAAATTTTCGAATAGATACAATTTTCTATAGATAAGAAAATAAAACTCTTCTTTAAAAAGTAATATTAAAAGATCCAATCTTACGAAGAATAAAAAGTAAGAGTAGAAAATAGTTCCTTGGTATTTAAGCCTAAAAGTAGTTTGGTGTAGATTAAGTGATGATTGACCATAAAAGGAAGTTAATTTTAAAGTGACTTATTTAAAATGATGAAGTTATGAAATGAATTTGAATAAACTATTTTATCATTAACACTATAAAAACAATAATTTTCTGATATCCAGAAAAACGTAAACCTTTTAACTTATTTCGCTCTGAGCTAAAACACATTTCAATCATGTTGTCCATAAAGCCTTAGAGGATATAATTTCATAAGCCACAATATTGATGTCAGATATGTTTTATAGTTTTATTTTCTTCTTTTCTTCTCCCCATTTATTAGTCCATACATTTATATGGTTTTGGTTTCTAAAGGAGATTTGATAGTCTTTCTTAAGATTTATAAAAAAGGGTCTAAACATGTATTTCATATTTCAGTTTTTACTTTTTGCACAAAAACAGTCATAAAAAATGGACAAAATCTTTTCAATTCATGATTGCTTTTTATTGTTGTTCATTTCTTTTCATATTTTTTCTTTGGTTATATTATGGCCTATAATGGCCTTAACAACAGCTATTTACCAGTTGTATAACTATAAACATTTTTAAGCTTTTGTGTTAGTTATTGGCAAACCAAAACATGTTTTAACAATTAAACTTTGAAAAGAGCCTATAAGTATACTTTACTTACCCAACACTTTTTGTGACAAGTTGGTAAAAAAATATTGTACATAAAATAGGAGATAAATATTGTTTAAGTGACAAAAAGGATTAAATACAAGCGTCTACAAGTATTTTTCTTAATCTAGAATAAAAAAAAAAAACATAATAAAGATTTTTGTTTATATATTATTTACATAACAATTTTAAGCCTAAAAATGGGCAATAGAAATTATGTAATATGAAATAAATTTTTAGAAGATGTTTAAAAAGCATTCAACTTCTAAAGACCACTTTCAAAAAAAAGCATAATATAAAAATTTAAAAAATTTTTTAATGATAAAAATCTTTGCATATTTTTGGGCTGCTACTGATTTTTAAAAATAAAGTTTGCTTTAAATGCCTCTCAAAATAAAGCTTCTTATTGAAAGAAATCTATAATTTTGAATGTCCTAATACTTACTTTCCTGGCTGAAAACCAAAAAAGATTGCCTACTTTTGGGCTGCTATTTACAACGAAAACTAAAGCCTATTTCTAGACATCAATAACAAACTACTTATTGATATTCTCTTAAACAGAAAACAAATTTTGGTAATTTAATGTGAATAAATTATTTCAGGTTCATTAAATTCTACCATATCAGCAACACAATCAGCAATATTTGGCGAATCAGTCTCACATAGAATCTGATAGTTAAAATCCGATTATTGCTATTAAATTTGAAAACAAAGTCTATTTTATTAATTCTATAACAGAAGTTTCTTGTGGAAATTCTAAAGAAAAGAGGGTAAATATAATTGGATTTAATAATATAGTTTTCCTTTACCTCATTTGTGCTGCTTATTTATAGGCACAAAGTTATTTCAGTACACATGACTAATTTTATAGTCTTTTCGCTGTAAATAGAGAAATGTTATTAATGTAAATATTTATTGATTAGAATTGGGAAAAAAACAGGAAATATATATATAAAAACTAATGGAATACAAAGAACAAGTCTTTATTAGTGAAAATTCTTTAAAAAGTTTCATTAAGGAAGAAATTTTTATATTTTAAAGGAAAAGAACTTTTTTGGTATTTTAAATGAGGAAAAAGACAATAAATCACTCGAGTTTACAGCCGCCATAGAAATCACACTGTACAATGTGGCTTTTGTTTATCTTCCGCTGTAGGAGCGAATAAAAACAGGAAACGGCTTTTTAGCATTTCCTGTGTTTCAGTATAAATTTTTTGTATGTAAAACTGTAACATTTTTTTGATACTGAATTCTTTGCTTGTCTAGTTGTTCTGTTTTTTGTATGTTTTATAAATAAGACGAATGTCGCTTCTTGTTTCAGAAGAAGTGTAATTGAAAAATTCTTAACATACATATATGTTAATATAAACGAAACCACTAAACTTAAAATTTCAATTTTGTTTAGTTGATTGAAGTTTTCTTTACAATTTACAAAAAAAAAAAAGGAGCTAATTTTATAGTTTTAATTACTAGTGATGAAATTTTGCACCTTCCACTAACGTCTATATAGAGTTTTCTGTCACCCAAGTTCTATCTTTGTCTAAATTCTTCAATTCTATTTTAACAAGGCCTCAGCACTGAGCATTTTGGTTGATTTGCCTTTATTGGTACAACTGCCATGTTATTGCTCTTGTATCATTCAAGGGTTTGTTTACCATAGTGACAGGATTCCAAGTCAGGACACCTTATAAAGTCTTATTGTTTTTATTAAACGCTCCTCGAAGTAAATCTTGCTATTTACAGAGACCTTTGTAAATAGTAATTAACTTTTTCTGCTGCAACTTCTTATTGCGTCCCCTAACAAGAACATTTTTTCGGAAATTCTGACTGCTTTTTGCTCCTAAAATTTTCTTCAAAATTTCCTTGATTTTTAGTAATATAAAATTGAAGACCAAGATCTGCCAGAACATACGTATATGCATATAAGAAAACTTAACTTCAATTTCCCTGCTCTATTTCAAGCATAAAAATTTTTAACAGCGTTTTTTTCAGGAGCTTTTTGAGCCTTGTATGTTTTAAACCATCATCAGCTTCAATCCTTTTTAAAGTCCGAGCACTAAGCTAACCAAACTGCTTTGCTACCGGAGATATTCGGAACTCTTTTGAAAATGCTTTTTATTCTATGAGTTAAGGAACATTTTTGGCACATACATTTTTAACAGCGCTCCTTTCAGGAGCTTTTCGAGCCTTATGTGTCTTTTAACCTGCATCAGCTTTAACGTTTTGTACCAATATGTCTGAGCACTGAGCTAAACAAACTGCTTTGCTATCAGAGATATTGGGAATAAGGACCATTATGTGCAACATTTCTTCTACTTAAACCAGATTTTCTATCAACGAACAAGTTCTTCCGGTTCTGTTAAATAACATTGGAAACAATTTGACGTCAGACTTTTGAACGCTTGGCCGGCTTTTTTTAAGACCAAGTTAGGTTTGTTGAAAATATTTAATAATTTTGCTACGCAGTCATTTTCTGTTCAACCATTTTAATCAGATAAATGTCTTTATGGGATCTCAGATAATTCTAAAGCTATGAAGTAAGTCATAAAGATGTCATAAACAAACTCAGATCATACTAATCTGGAGAACTAAAATTGCATTAAATTAACAAGTTTCCTAAATGATCTGAGTTACTGTTCTAATGTTAAAAGAGACGATTTAAAAATCCAGCTGAAATGATGGTGATTTTAACCTTAAAAGAATCCTTTAAAAAATTTCCCTTAACACTTTTATGAATATCGCTCTTGTATCTTGATTGTAGTTCCACAATTTGTACATAATAATTTGCATTATTGTAAACAAGTGTTCAATGATTCTGTTACAAAACTTTTTGTTGCAACAAATCCCCTATAATCAGGAGTATACACAAGAACAGATATGCAAAAACACTATCAAATGCATCATAAATTTGATAATACAAATAGCAAAAATTTTCTCTCTTAAAGTATAAAGAGGGGATAATAACAATTTTACAAGAAATAATTTTTTTTACAATTTTGCTTTCAAGTAAAGGGGGTTTTAGCTAACAAATAAGAAAAATGCATATTATAAAAACTGTAGTCAAGAAAAGAGTTTAATTGGAGAAAATTTAAAAAATTAACGGAATTATAAAATCTTTTAGATATACATTGCTAAAAGCCTAAAAGTATGCTATATTTTAGCTTTTTTTAAGCCTGAAAATATGTCTTATTGAAAACTCTTTTGCTTTATTTTAAGGGCGTTTAAACATTTTTGAATTTAAATATCTGCAAGATTTATTTAAGTAGTGTTTTAAAGCCCGAAAATATACATTACTGATAAGTTCTCGTGCTTTATATTAGAAGTGTCTATAAGTATACTTTATAAAAGTAATATTTAAGTAGTTCTTGTAAGCTTTAATAAATAAAAACTCAGATAATAAAAACTGTAGTCAAGAAAAGACTTTAATTGAGGAAAATTTTAAAATTAAAAGATTTATATTTGCAGCCCAAAAGTATACTTTATTTAAGCTGTAATTTAAAAAATGTATATTTATATGTTTTCTTTAAATAGTGTTCTACAGCCTGAAAATATACCTTATTGAAAAGTCTCTTGTTTTATATTAGAACTGTCTATAAGTATGCTTTATATAAGCCTTATAGAAAGTGTTCTTTTGCTTTGTATTTAAAATGTCATAAACCCAAAAATATACTCTACGTTTGAAGTCTAATTTGAGCCCAAAATTATGCTTTATATAATAAATTTTCTCTAAACATAATTTATATTTAATTAGGCTAACATTATTATGTTATAGAATAAATCCTGTCTCATATAAAAACTGCTTTTAATATATGTTCTAGTTAATCAGACTGTTATATATATTTCCCTTTTACTTTATATATAAAAACAAATAAATTAACTTGAGCATATGTTAGGGCGTATTAAATTACGTTTTTTGTGTTACACTCATAAATTGTCATGTTCTTTTTAATGAAATAAATTTAATTTATATTTTCCATTTTTTTAAATTTTATAGCACTTTTAACATTTTCTCATAATGTGATTTGCATGAAAATGAGCTCTCAATATAATAAAAAAACGAAAAAAGATTGCAAATTTTTGCTTAAAGCCTATTTTAAGGCTTAATGACAGCACATTAATCAAAAATGCTTAAACAAGTATTTAAAGGTAATTTCGAAATGGAGAAAAACCTGACAAATTTTTAAGGATTTAGGGAACTTAAATTAAACTTATTTGAAATTTAAGACAAATATTTATGACTTTATTACATAAATTTGAATTAAAATCCATTTATACTTATCTATGACGATATTTTCTCTTTTCACACACATTTCTAAAGGGCTTTATTTTGAGGTCACTATTACAGTTCTTTTTTTAATGGTCTTGTGTTTTGTAATTTTTTTTTCTAATTTTGTTCCTAAAATCATGGTACGTTTTTCGACTCTTTTTTATATTTCGTATGATCGGATCTTCAAAGAGTTAAATTTTTTATTAAAAAAGAGTTTCATATTTTTCATAACTCTTTGAAAAGAGTTTGATTCTACAAAATTACAAAAAGATAAAAATAAAGAAGAGCAAAATCTAAAAAGAGTTTTAAAATGAATAATTCACATAAATTGTTTTAAAGTCGTGTGTTGAAGTCAAACATATTTTTTTAAAGCTAAAGAAGGGATGTTTGTATGTTTACAACATTTGTATGTATATACAAACGTACTCACATACTGAGAGGTCTTTACTTTTGTTGTATGAATTTTTCAGTGTGTTTGTTATTGCATTTTTTAGTTTAAAACAACAGTAAGTTTTATTGCAGCAAGAATTTTGTTTTGTATTCCTGTGTATGTACAAACACATGTTTCGTTGCTTTTATTTTTTTGTTTTCTTTTCAACTATTTCTCATTGTAGAGCGAGTTAAAAAATAATCCTCTTGTCTACTCTTAACTAAAAGAAGAGTAAAATAGGGTTTTTTCGATTTTGCAGGAAGCATAATCGAAAAAAAGAGTTTTATTTTTGTAATCTTCACATAGAAGAGTAGTCTTTCCCTACTCTGCCCGAAATAATACAGGAAAATGGAGAAAAACAAAAATAATGAAACCCTGACCAAATTTTTTGCTTTTATTTTTTTAGGTTTCATTTCTAAATCTCACACATGATAAAAAATTACAAGCAATTGTTAAGGACTTAATTTCATTTTTAGTTTGAAATTGTGGTTTATTGTCCTTAATATTAGTTTTCCATTTATATTGGTTTTTAAAAAAATTGCAATAAAGGAATTTTATTATTTTTTTTAATGTTGCAATCTCTAAAATAATGTTACTGCCATTAACCATCAAGAAAAATTCAGGACTTAAAAATAATGAACATTTTCATAAAAAATGAAATTTTATTTTTTGTTATTTAAATAAATAAAAAATCTCTCAAGAAGAATTTTCATATATTTTCCTTTAAATTTACTTTTCTTTAAAGATTTTTTTACAAATTTTTACAAAATTTATTTGCGTATGATTAATATTAATTATTGTCCTTTTTTACATGTTTCTATATAACAATTTTCAAGATAATTCTGATATTTAAGAAAAGAAGTCAGAACAATTGAGGTTTTGAAGCAGGTACGCCATCATAGTTATCAGCGTAGAAAGTATTTTATTTATTCAAAATTAATTTGTTAATTTTTAAGATTAACCTGACGTATACTTAATATTATTGAATTACAATATTACTCATACGTTTAGTATCTTAAGTATATAAATTTTATTTTTGAAAAGAAATTCCTTTTTATCTTAAAAAATATATAAATATTCTAAAATTCAGCTTATCCTACATATTTTGCTGCGTTATCCTTCCTTTACCTTAACGAAAATAATCCCGTATTTTGTCCTTTCAGCAAAAATCTGATCATAAGTAGTAACATTGTGATATTTCTTTTTTTTGTTTAATGGAGCTCCATTTCAGGAATTAATTATTTTTATCGTTATCATTGATTTTTCCTTAAAAGACAAGTTTTTATTAGGAAAACAATGAGCTGCTGATAATTTAAGTTTTTTTTTTCACTAAAACACAATTTTTAGTACGAATTTAGATTTTTGTCTTTGTGAAAGGAGCTTTATTTAGGGAACTGCAGCCATTTGATGTAGAATTTGTGTCTTCTTACCGAATAGGGATCTGTTTAAGAAACTAAAGTTAAGATGTTTTTCGCCTGAAAATGCTTTTTATAAGCAATTATGGATTTTTGCACTATGAGCTCTCTTTAAGGAATTTTAGTGTTTTTTCTTTCACTAAAATCAAATTTTTGCAAGAGAAAAATAATTGTTCTTTTGTTCTGTATATGAAAGTCCAGCGAATTTAAGATTTTTCTCTTAAGAAAATGATTCTTGTAAAAGAGTAGAGAAAAGTTATTGGTCATAAGTTTTGGAGGTTTTATGAATTGAAGCTGTTTTTTGAAGAGCTGTGTTTTTTTAGATTTCTTTTCTACATGATTTTTATATCCTGCACCATCACAAGTAGTGATGTGAGTATTTTAACTTTGTCCTACTGTTTGTGATGCCAAATAAGAATCATCTTAAACTCCCTTAAGTTTAGATATTTTGACATCAAATCAAAATCTGTGTCGATTTATTTGAGCCAGTTTGTCTGTCTGTCTGTCCGTCTGTCTGTCTTGTTATTAACAGTCTCACATTATTTTAACAAATTTCCTATTGAATATCGAACAAATCGGTTTAGTAGAAAAAAGTTATAGACCGATATCTGAGATAGCCTACTAAAATATAAAATTTGACTAAATTGCTTATACAATTTCTCCTAATGCTGCCTTTAGTGGAAGATATCAAACACTATACTTATTTTGGATATGGCACAGGGAACAGGTATCCTCCTTACAAGCAATATATTTTATATCGTATATTTTGGCACGTGAATAGTGAATAAATTAACAATATATTATAGGCCTATTTAGGATAGTGAGCGAGGGAGTGGTATCCTTCAAACAAGGAAACTCAAAGGTAAATTCTTTGATTTGATCACAAAGATAAAGACTTAACAACAAAATATTAAAGACTAACAAAATTTTGGATAGAGCATGGGGGAGTGGTATTACCATTACAAACAACAAATTTTATATCGTCTAAATCGGAAACTGTCACAGAAAGTTAAGTGAAAGTTGATGCATGCATGGAGCAATAATAGTAAAATATTGTAGACAACTTTGTTTTTGGTATAGAGGAAGGGGAGGGGTATGTCTTTACATGTATTACAAGTCTCTGAAATTTCCTGTAACAGTACAGGAAAATTGGATGAAGCAATAAAAGCAATAAATTATAAACTAAATGATTTTGATATGTTTCTACAATTATTACTAAATTGATTGTGGTGGAGGGTATTACAGATTCGGCATAGTGGGATGAAGAGTTACTTAAATAGTTGTTTTTTGTGGTTTTTATTTTAAAACTTTGGACATTTATACAAAAAAAAATTGAAAGAGTTTTTCTAAGATTTCTTTTTGTTGATATATAGTTATGTAGACGACCTCCTTCAAGAAGCATTTCTCAAGGAAAAACTTTAAGAGAAACATGAAAAATATGAAATAAAAACTTATGAAGCAGAAATATTGAAGTAATTTAACATTTTGGTTATAACTTTGCTCCTTTTGTTATATTTTGAGGATGTTGTTATTTTGGATTTTGCTAACAACAACTATTTTGTTGTAGCAGACGTTGCAAATCATAAAAAGTTTTTTCTTGTGGGTTTTTAGATTTTTTGGTATTTTTTGAATAGTTAAAACGTAAATAAGATAAATGTTTAATAATCTGTAATATAATATTTCTGGAACGAAAGGTGATTTTATTAAACTCCCAAAGGCTTTGAGTTAAATACAAGGATTTGAAACGAATATGAAATAATAATTATAAGCAGAGAAATAAGGTTAATACTATATTCGGCTATGCCAAACCTTTAGTACCCTTCACCACATAGAATATGATATAAATATATATGTGTGAAATTTAGTACATACACACAAATGTATACATTATTTAACAGTTTGTCTTATATAAAACTCGGACAGACTTTATGTGTTATAAAATTAGTTATATTTTTGGTTATGACTTTTATTTATTCAGCCGATTTTTATCATTTTTGGAATGATATATATAACTTTGTATTATGGCAAAATTTCAATCTCATTTCTTGATTTATAATTGACAATTTTATGAAAGTTCTTCGTCTGAACTTGAAGTTTGTCTTAGATATCTGATACACTGAACCGATTTTGCAGATTTTAAGTGGAAAACTTCTCAGGACAATAATTAATACTCAGGCCAAAATCCATTAAGTTCTGTCAATTATTGCGGATATGAGCATGCCAATAATGGAAAGACATATGGACTATGCTAAATCGACTTTGATTTAAATTTGATGCAAGAATATTTAAACGATCTTGGATGATTCCTTCTTATCATTACAAAAAGAATGACAATGACATACTAACTAATACAATATACTAAGATACTTTTCGACGTATACTTAATATTATTGAATCACAATATCACTCATACGTTTAACGTCTTTAAAATATAAATTACATTTTGAGGTAATTTTATTTGTATTCCCTTAATTCTAATCCGATTTGCTCAATTTTATACAATTTAAATCATAATTTTCAAATCGTCTTTTCTTGATTTGGTTTTCAAAATTAGTTTCGACAGTAAAATTAGCAACAACAATTTATTCCTAATAAATAGAAATGCATCATAATCTCTCATAAGCAGAGCCAACTTCAGTTGCAAGTGTATAAAACACACCTGTCATAGATTTTAATTAACATACACAAACACATATAAACAAATTATAATCACCAGCACATCAGGTGAATTTGATGTACTCAAACAAGCAGCTGCAAGGATTCTTAAATTTAAAGCAAAAAATTTAACTTTTTTTGTGAAATTTTATAGTTTTTTTTTTATCTGAGTCCTTCAATCAATTTATACAAATATTAAACACAAAATGTCATTTCTAATTAAAACAATTTTTATTCTAAATTTATATATTTCAGATTGTTATTAAAACAACAACAACAACAACTTAATGAACTATGATTTATATGCACTCTTCTACTTAACCTTGTTGCTCTTGACTGTCAAGTCCTTTTTGAAAAATAAGCCGTTTTGTTGGGTTTTTGCATTTTAGTTAACTTATTGCTGGTGACAGCTGTTAACAGTCTTGAATGTTAACTGTCAGTTTAACTAAAGAAATCTAGGAAAATAAAAGTTAGAGAAAGAAGTTTTTGAAAGAGAGGGAGAGAGAGAGTGAGAGAGAGGCAGAGGAAATCTGGTATTTAGTTAAAATATTTTTGCTGGAGACAACTAAAATTAGTTTGTTTACTTGTTGGACTAAAGTCAGTTCATTGTTTTAGCTAAGAAATATTTCAAAAAAGTTAAACTGCAATAGAGGGATGAGTTGAGATAAAGTTCCAACATAAGGGAAAATCAAATGACAATTATACACTGGTGCCTATTCACATAAATGCACATAACAGTTTTATAAGTATTGGAAAAAATTAACAAGAATATGTTTAGTGGGAAGATAATATTGTTATTCAATCAACTCCTCTTCAAATATTTTTAACTGAAAACTTTCATGTTAACTTTTTGAACTTAATTTTAGAGTTTTACCGCAAATTCCAATGACATTTTCCTATAAATGCACTTAAGTTCATCAGTTTCTTTGGTATTTTTAATAATTGATGAATGATTCTCTGTTACCTAATAAATACGTCCTGCCACTGATGTCACTATATTTTCTAAGAAGATTGAAATCAATGTCCTCCCAAATCTTCCAGAATTTTTTATAAATTTTGCTATTTTTTTGTTGGAACAAGAAAGACATGTCATGACGTCGGGCCAAAAACAAGTGGACGTATTATGAAGTCTTATGAATAGAAACAGTCTTCTTTTTAAATATTCCTTCATCTAAATTTCGGTATTTATAGAGCGCGTTGTAACAAATGATTATCTTCTTTATCTGCAACTACATATTGCTTGTCATGCCAAGAATTTTGTGGAAAATTTTGACTTCTTTTGGATCCTAAACTTATCTTCAACATTCTCTCGAACATTAGCAATATAAAATTATTACCAGGAAATTTCATCCTTAATGCTGCCAGAATATTTTGTAAAAAACTTGACTCCAATGATCGTGCTATTTTTTACCCCTAAATTTTTAGCAGTGTCTCTGCCAGGAGACTTATGTGTTTTTAAACTTGCATAAGCTATAACTTTTTGTGCCAAATAGTCCGAGTACTGACCTAACCGGGCTCCATTCCATCCGAAAAACTGAAAACCGTTGGAAGCTTTTTTGAAAATTCTTTCTAATTTTTGGTTTTAGAAACATGATGTGAACCTTCCTTCTACCTAAACCTGGTTTTCTTCAAACGAACAAGTCCTCCCGGTGCTGTTTAATTATATTGCAGATAGTTTGACGGTAGACCTTTGAATGCTTGGCCAACCTTTTGTAGAACCAGGTTGGATTTTGTTGAAAATATTTAACGCACTTCTTTCTGGTCACTCGTTTTTATCAGGTTAACGATAACGTGATCAAAAATATGAGTCAAGTAATATTTGAGTTGAAAGTTTTAATGAACAATGTTTGTTAGGAATTGTTCGATCTTACTCCTTAATCAGGACAAAATTGTCTATCCGTCTGTCCGTCCGTCCGAATTAATGTTAAAATATATTTTTTCACGTTTACTGAAGTGAAGTTCGTTTAATTTGATCTGACCGATATCTGAATTCATCAAAATTGGTTTTTTAAAAACATTTTTCCTTAATTCAAGTCTTTCTTACTTAAAGTTTTCATTGCATTTTTTTCTGCTGATTATCTTTAGATTTATCTTTAGATTTTCCACTCTTTTTTTATTTTATACTTGTAACATTATTGTTAATGGTTGTCCTTTAAAAAGGATAATTTACTGCTTCTGTGTTTCGGTATTAAAATGTCTTCAGGGATTTTTGTGAAAATATTATGCAAATATTTTTTCACTCTTCTTTATTCACAGCTCTAACGTTAAAATGTTAATAAATCAATCACTTTTAGTGTAAAATACAAAAAGTGAGTTATAAAAATGGAAAATAAATGAAAAGCTTATTAGGGGAGATGAACAGTTTTTTTATTTTTTTTTTAATTTTTAAGCTAAATGATTGTTAAAATAAGTAAAAAGTTTAAGTGGGTCAAGACTGAATTTGTAGTACCCTACACCATATCGTTAGTTGCAAATGACAGAGACGAAAAAGTTATGAAAGATCCGACATCGATTTTTGCTTTTATTATAATTACAATATTAATGTGAGATTTAATTGAAGTAAAATAAAATTGCTTTCCCTATCTATCTATCTATCTATCTATCTATCTATCTATCTATCTATCTATCTATCTATCTATCTATCTATCTATCTATCTATCTATCTATCTATATATATATATATATATCTATCTATCTATCTATCTATCTATCTATCTATCTATCTATCTATCTATCTATCTATCTATTTTTCAATCTATCTATCTATTTTTCAATCAATCTATCTATCTATCTATCTATCTATCTATCTATCTATCTATCTATCTATCTATCTATCTATCTATCTATCTATTTTTCAATCTATCTATCTATCTATCTATCTATCTATCTATCTATCTATCTATCTATCTATCTATCTATCTATCTTTTAATCAATCTATCTATCTATCTATCTATCTATCTATCTATCTATCTATCTATCTATCTATCTATCTATCTATCTATCAATCTATCTATCAATCTATCTATCAATCTATCTATCAATCAATCTATCAATCAATCTATCTATCTATCTATCTATCTATCTATCTATCTATCTATCTATCTATCTATCTATCTATCAATCTATCTTTCAATCTATTAATCTATCTATCTATCTATCTATCTATCTATCTATCTATCTATCTATCTATCTATCTATCTATCTATCTATCTATCTATCTATCTATCTACCTATCTATCTTTCTTTCTTTCTATCTATCTATCTATCTATCTATCTATCTATCTATCTATCTATCTATCTATCTATCTATCTATCTATCTATCTATCTACCTATCAATCTATCTTTCTTTCTTTCTATCTATCTATCTATCTATCTATCTATCTATCTATCTATCTATCTATCTATCTATCTATCTATCTATCTACCTATCAATCTATCAATCTAACTATCTATCTATCTATCTATCTATCTATCTATCTATCTATCTATCTATCTATCTATCTATCTATCTATCTGTCTATCTACCTATCAATCTATCTTTCTATCTATCTATCTATCTATCTATCTATCTATCTATCTATCTATCTATCTATCTATCTATCTATCTATCTATCTATCTATCTATTTCCTAGTCCATATTTTATTTTTTTAAGTTTTAAAATTCTACACTAACTTTTACTCATTCACATTTTCGATTTAATAAATATTATTAAAATTTTATTGCCTTCTTTTCCAACATTTTGTAATGAATAAAGTATAAAAAATTCTTTATTAAAAATCATATGTTTCTATATGAAGAACAAGAAACCTTATGCCCATAATGTTTTGCTGCCAAACATTTTATAAAGGTCCTTGTTGATTCTCTTCGATTTGAAATTATTAATATTTCTTTTGTAGATTTATTTTGAGACTCCTTTAAAACTCATAATTTCTTGATAATAATGTCTAAGATGAATACTTTCTCCCTATTTCTCTTGAAGAAGAGTGTTGTCTACTTTGTGGCGCTTAAGGTAAACAATAAAGAAATTTTTATTTTCATGAAAAATCCTATAAAACTTTGAGGTTCCATAAGTTTCCACTAATCAAACAAACAAGCATACAATCAATCAAGTGCACTTTACTTATAGAATATAGAATACAAAAAACCACACACATATATAAATTTTTGTTTTATTTCCTCTCGAAATCACCACTTACTTCCGGTTGGTTAAATGTGTTATGGCAACATGAAAAAATATAATAAAATAAATACAATATTTAATTCTAACTTTAAAAGCAAATACAACAGTACTAAAATATCATTCAGACACTTACACATATATAAAAAAACTAATATACAGATATAACAAGCAGACATATACATATAAATAAATATTTATATAAATACTTTTATATATAATGAAATAAAATTCTACAGTATTTTCCCAGTAGAAAATATTTAATGATTTATAAATGAATCCAGTTTTGCAATTAGAGAAATACATAAATTAAAATAAAATATAACAGATTGACCAATTCTGGATGGGGTACATCTTCTCCTATAAATAATAAAAAAGTATTTTTTTAAAGCTCCAAATTTTATTTAAAATAACTTTCTAATGGATTCAAATATTTATAGAGCATTTTTTTATTATTTTTTAAGAAATTTTTTCATATATTACAGAAACTCGGACTCATATTAAGGCTGCTAACTTAAAAATATTAAAAACTTGGGTAAAAATGAGATGAAAATTATTTCGATTTGAATATATCTGAAACAATAAGGGATACTTTAAATATGTAGGGTATTCTTTTAATGATATCTATAAGAATATATACAAAATGCCTTTTATTCCAATTCATAAATGATTTTTTGAGAATTAAAAAAAAACATAAGTTGCATACCCTCTTGACCTGCGAGGAAACTGTACTCCTCCAAGTCAAATAGAAAATAACTCAGCTGTAATTGTGTGAAATTTCATTCCTTCGATATATCTTACCGTTCAAAAGTTTTTTTCAAAAAAATGTAAAATTTTTTTTTAGACTGGTGGCGTATGATTAATTTTAATTCAAAGGTAAAGTTGAAAAAATAGTTACAAGTTTTGGTAGAAATTGATTATAACTTTAAAAGAGAATGCAAATGAAAGCTAAGATGTTAGAGAATAGTATATGGTTATTCTGAATTTGGACATACTTGAAGTATATTTTAATTTTTAATATTTATCAAAATATTGCATTTTTTCCAAAGTTAATTTTTAGCTAAAACTTATATAAAACTATTTTTCGTATCGGCATCTAGAGGTTAATAACACTGTAATAATATTCAAAAGTATTTCTTTCGTTTAAAAGAAAAAGCTCTCAATTTATAATATTTTGTTTCATTTTTGGATGCCCTCAAACATTTTTTTAAATCGTAGAGTTACTGAAAAAAGCTTCTTTTTCTTCTTTTAAAAAATAATTGCTGTATATTTCAATCTGTTGTTATTTTCTTATAATTTTACAACAAAATGTGGATATTAAATTAAGATATAGTTTAAAAAGTTATCAAAATGATTAACATAATTTTTAAGTACTATGGCGTATGATTAATATTAATTCGAGGCTAAAATTGCATAAATGCTTATAACTTCGGAAGAAAAGAAGTTAGAGCTTTGCGTCAAAATGCAAATAAATGCTAAGAATTTAGTGGATTTATTACTTTTAAACAACTTTTAAACATTTTAGTGGAAACTAAAAATATTTTACAAAAGTGATAAATTTTATTTATTTTTAAAAACTTAATCGAATTCCTTTCAAATATTTTTAAGACCTTTTTAAAATTAATTGTTCAAAACTACAGGGTTGCGGTATTAAAAATTTGTGGGGTATGAGTGCGTAATTATAGCAGATATAATATATATATTTTAGCTTAATTTATATTATTACGAATGATATGTTTTAAACTGTAATTTTGGAATAGCTTTTCGAGAAAGGAGAAATAAATATTTTATTACAAAAGCAATTGTTGTTGTTTAAATTTGAAAATAAGGAGTCATAAACTACATCAATATATAGTTTTTTAAACACAAAGTTTTAATTTTACTATTAAATTTCTTGTGTTTTCCTAATTTTTCGAATTCTTCCGTTAACCTTCCAATAGCATTTATTCTAATGACCAGAGAATTTAGTGCAAAAGGTAACTGGGCCAAATGCGTATCTAATGAAATATCTTTTGGTATAATAAAATCATTTTACAACAAAAACAATTGCTATACAAGAGCCCCTAAAACGTTTGTCACAATTATGATTATTGTTTCGAGATAAGGAAATTGCTTAAAACAAACACGAAGCAATTTGACCTAAATGGGCGAAGTCATGAAGGGAAAAAAGGCAGATTAAAAAATTTAAAACAAGAAAGAAGAAAAGACTTTAAACAAAGGAAAAAAATGATGAAATTTATAAATTTTAGTAAAAAAAATTGATATTTATTAGAATCTCCACAAATTAAAGATTTAAGTTACTTAAGAGCAAAATGGAAAGTAAATAGAACATTTTATTTTAAAAACTGACTTTAGTCTTAAATCAAACTTCTTACATTTAATTTGCTTAAGAGAAATTTCATATTTCTACTTGAAAATTATCATTTGTAATTTTATGTTCCCTGGCGTATGATTGATATTGATTCAAAACTAAAAATAAAGTTCAAAATTTTTACTTTTATTAAAAAAAAGTTGAATATTTTCTTTCAAATGTATTTTTAAAATTATTTATATTTTTAATACTCTGGCGTATGATTAATATTAATTATGACATAGTGTTTCAAAAATTTTCGGACTTCAAAACGTAATTTCGTCTGTATTAGTGTTATGTTCTTTTTTCTTTATGGATGACAAAAAAAGTGAAGTTTGAGTTTTCGAGTAACATAATGCTGTGTTACATTTTCAAAGAGGTCTTAATCATGGTTTAACGAAAAGGGCATACCTCTGATTGCAGTCCTGATTTAAACCTAATGAAGAACTTGTGATAATATGTGACCTGAAAATTTGTACAAATAAAGCCCAAAATGAGAGCATAATTACTTTAACAGAGCTTTCATTAAAAATAAAGCATATTTTGTTAGTAAATTGCTTTCGATCTTCTTAAAAGGATTATAAATGATCCAAAGGATCATTTCACTAATGAGAGCAGAATAATGAGCATAATTTTTAGTTTTTAGTACATTTTTAATACAGTGATTTTATGACCACGTTGAGGGTACAGAAAAAAACACGCTGTAAATATATGACAAATAAAAAGTATTTTTTTGGAATTCTCATTACATTCCAATTGCTTTAAACTAGTGTTTTCATCACTTCCGTTTCCTTTCTATTTATAAATAAATTTTATGCAACTTGTGTTTGTGGCATTTAAATATTTTTTTCTGTTGCATGTTTAAGTACAGTAAATTTACAACTGTTGCAGCAGACACAACATAATTTTTAAGAAACAAAAAATAAAATCGGAAACTTAAAACACGTCTGCAGTTTGTTGCCAAGAAATTGTAATTAAAATTCAAAGAAGGAAGTAAAAATCTTAAAAAAAAAATTGAATAAAAAATATGATGTTTTAAGTCCTTTTGAAATCTGACTTCCTTTTTTTTGGTAAAATATTTAAACTAATTTTTTAAGTTTTGAATTTATAAGAATTTTCGATTTTATATTTTATATTATAGAAAGATGATTCCAGCACGTTTTCTATTTATTGCTTATAATTATATCCTCCAGCAATACAAGAGGTGAAGGGGATATATTAAGTTTGTCATTCCGTGTGTAACGCTAGAAATCACAATGCTTAGAATAAGCAATAATGTTTATAAATCCTTGTAGCGAATTAAAGTCTGAGTCAATTAAGCTATGTCCGTCTGTCTGTCTGACAGTCCAACTGTTTGTCTGTCTGTTGTTTGCACGTTGCTTCCATAATAATTGAGAGAGCCTGAGTATTTGTTATAGCTTCGAGAAGTTTCTTATTAAAAATCAGCAAAATAAGTGCACCATATCAAGAGATATAGACAGATATCTGAGGTAACCTCCCAGTTTCACAAATTAGAATAATGTTATTGTCATAATATAATGTTATATTTACTTCATTCCAAAAATTATTAAAATCGGTTCAGTAGAAAAAAGTTAAAGTCAAAAATATATATAATTTCATGACTCATTAAGTGTTCCTATCAAAAAACTTAACGTATTTACTTCATATGTATTTGTGATGTAGAGTATTGAATATTCTTCATAGTCGAATACAGCATTCATACCTGTTTTAGTTAAATTTCCTATTAAATTTATATTCTTTACACGTACACCTTCTTTCACTTCCACTTCCTTTTCCCCTCTCCTTTTCTAAACTAAAACTTTCGTTCTATTCATGTTTGTGCACAGTTAAGTGGAAAACTTAACTCATGAATTTCAAAATAATATTGAACTTAACAAATTGTTTGCAATTAATCAATCAAATAATGAAACAAATAAAAGGATGAAATTATGAATGAATAAATGAAAATCTATGTTTTATGTTTTTATTCATTATAAACTAAAGAACACTTGTTTTCATAGAATCTCAATCGAATGTATACAATTATGGCATTCAATTGTATAAATTTCAATTATTAATTATTTAATTATATTTATTTTAATGAGTTGTTTATTAAATAATAAAAATAATTGGTTACTTAATTAATTCAAGGAATGTTAAGGATATAAATAGGATAACAATATTTTATTGAAATATTAAAGAAATAAATTTTCTACTAAAAGTGGTGAAGAGGGTATATATTATCCTTGTCATTCTGAGTGCAAGGCTAAGAAGGAAACATCAATGTATGTATGTCGGTCTACCTCCAAGTCTGCCTGTATGTTCTTCCTGCCGTCTGTCTATCTGTTGTTGGCATGCTTACATGCCACTACAATTGGCAGAGTTAAATGAAATTTAACCTGAGTCTTTGTCGGATTGGAATTTTAAATAATATAGAAAGATATCAGAGACAACCTCAACGTTTATCTGAAGAACTTTCTTAACAATATATGAAATAGATCCAGTGTTATAAGAAGTATTGCCTTTTATTTACTTCATGGCAATAAATTGTTGATTTGTTGATTTTTTCTAATTTTACACCCTCTGGCGTATGATTAATATTAATTAAGAGATTAAGTTACAAAAATATCTATAACTATTGACTAAAATTATTTGTAATTTTGTAGCAAAATGCTACTGTAAGCCAGGAATCAGGGAGTTATGAGTTTATATTACCTTCATAATTTTATGAATGATAAAAGACAAAATTTCATAATTACTTTTTTTTGAAAACATTAAAATTATCCTTTTCAATGATCATTTTTTAATAGATCCTGTCTAAAGAATAAGAGGTATTTCCTTATATTCCATTTTGATAATTAAAGGTTTGAATTTTAATTGGAAGACAAAAATTTTCAATATATTTTAATTTCATTACCTCTGGCGTATGATTGATATGAATTTACAGTAAAAGTTATAAAACATCTATAACTTTATATTAAAATTAAAAGGTAAAGCCAATAATTACAGAGCTTTTTAGCGTGAACATTTTCAAAATGTATTTTGAGTTTTTATGTAGAAGGCCTCCTCCTTAGAATACACTTAATGTTTGCTTTTACGTCAACTTCTAAAGTATTTTCCATACTGACAGATTTCCCTAAAAAGGAAGACCTAAGTTCATTTAAGCAAGCTCCTAACCCTTCATTTAAACAACGAATTGTATTCTTTTATAAACGCTTCATGATGAAGAGGTTTACTTGTGATCATAGTGATGAAGAAGTTAAACGCGTTACTACCTGTTTTTTGGTCTTGGGGGATTGCTTACGCACAGAAAGCTTTCTCTCTCACTTAACAATTCAATAAGTGGCGATAGGACACATAGTGTCTGTTATACATTATCTATATGATGCACCTGGTGGCAATGTTGTGTTTGATCGCAAGGAGGTGTGATAACTGACTGTATACATAAGAAATTACTCTGTCTTTCTGGAGTCCATTGGTATATTATCAGTAGGTTATGTTTTAGTTCAATCTTATTATTTTACAACTCACAATAGAACCGATAACTTAAGTTCTGGAACTGTTAAATTTAAATTCCAATTAAAATCTTAGCAAAATCTGTGTCTTTCGAATGCTGTAAAAATGAAAAAATATTAATAACTAAAATACGTTTTCCCTTGATTGGCCTTAAAACCCCTTAATTGTATCTTTTACTCCTGTAAATAAAACTCCAGTTGAGTTGTTAATGACTTGACTTCATGGTCCAGTATTGCAATACTCGTTTAGAGTTATTTTAATTTAAGCTGTTAAACAGAAAAAACCTGCTGCTTTGTTCAGAGTCACCAGCAATGTTTGTTGCTTTCCGACTTATTTACATTGAAAGTGGCTAAAAGGGAGAAATGAACTAAAATAATTTCTACAATAAACCCACAAACATAATTTTCAAGAATTTTATAAAACAACTTTATAATATTTTCTCTCAAAAATGTTTGTTGGGTTAGTAAGTTTTTATCTATGTGTTAGGGAGTCTTTCTATAGTATTTTTTAGTTTCTCTTTATTTGTAATTGTTAGATAGTTTTAGTCGTTTATGCTGCTGTTATTAATGTTATTTTGTGTTGTTGTTATTATGTTAACATAAATTTACATAAAAATGTTATCACTTCAAGCTTTTGCTCTCTTCCTATTTACCTCTCTCTGGTGCTTATTTACATAAAACAAAAAGTTCTTTTACAAATATAACAACATGTTAATTGCCATTTTTTCGTTGTTGTGTTTTTATCTAGAGTAATTTTACAGAAAAAATACCGTTACATGTTGACTTCCTGTTGCCATTTTTTAATGTTTGTTAAGAGGAAATTTACTTTTTCTCTTCACACAAACAAACATACACGAAAAATTATGTTAACTAAATTTGTTTATACTCTTCTGATTCTGTTCTTTTCTTGCCATTACAGATGCTTTTCATTTTTAGCTAATTTTAGTTAAAATAACGTGATCATATGTAAATGAATTTAAATTCTATAAAACCTCTTTTTTTTAAACCCTAAACAAAAAAGTCAATATCCTCTTGTTTGCTCTTTATAGTTGTTTGCAACATTTCTGTGATAATAAAATTATTTTCCGTCTATTATTTTAATAAAAATGTGTTAAGTATTCACACATTAGTTATAGAAAATCTCCTGTGGTTTTGGGGTTTATTTGTTTAACAGGTTAAAGGATTTTTGTCATTTTATGGAGATAAAACTGTATTTTACGGAACATGTAATATAAAAATGGAAGTAAGAGTGCTATAATTGCAGGCTGTATCGAATCTTCATTACCCTCCACCACATGTGGTAGTAAACACAGTGCGTGGCACATTTATATTTTAATACAGCCACAGGTATAATGACATACATACACACACTAGTTAAAATAAATTGTTTCTAATGAAATTTTAAAGTTATTGCAGATATCGGTCTAGAACTTGCTTTTACTGCATCAATTTTTTTGTCTTAAGTAGCGGTCTCAGAAGATAATAATGAAATGACGGCATTTAAAACAATGCGAGCGTGCCAACCACAGACAGACTAATATACACAGATGAATCGATTCAGATGATGTTACAGACGAAATGACACAGTTAATATGACCTTGTTACCACTTGTGATGGTAAAGGATAAAAAATTAGAGGCTTTTTAGAAAAATAGAAGTTTCGTATAAGTTTTTAAGAAAAAAATTAGTTGAGATGAAAATGCTTGTAGAGAACACCATACATGACCTGGTCTATAGCAATGGTCGGTCATAATAACATTCTGATAAAATATGCCAATATTTGATATTTGAGGCCTATCAAAAACAAAAGGTTGTTTGAAATTTGAATTAAATCCATTTTTTTTTTGAGTAGTGTAGTTGGTCCTTCATCCCATCCTATAGAGAGCATTTTTTGCATTTGCAGTAATGTGTTGATGATAAACTGGCTAAAATTTGGAAGGTTCTAACGAACTTCATTTTATGCTCAAAAAGTACACTTAGTTTATAAGATATAGAATATATCATACCAAAGGTTTGTTTTTAATGTATTATATTTTCCAATAAAATATCGATAATAGTTTTACTTATTATTTCGACCATAGTCAAGCCTACAGTTTTGACTTTATTGTATGGTGTACAGAGCATAACATATACTATGGACTACAGCCTCGACTGAAACATACTTTGAAACCCTCTATCATAAGTGTTGAAGACGTGAAGGCCTAATAAGTTATATAAATTTTTCAGTTTAGAGAAAATCTAAGTTTTTTATCTATATCTTTCTGTCCCTCCTGTCAATCTGTCTGTCTGTCCATCTGCCCGTCTGTCTTTCTGTCTGTCCCTTTTCTGGCAGTCTGTCACTATGTTTTTTATTTTCCTGCGCCATTACTTGAGTCCAGCAAAATCGACAGATTTTGTTGTATTTTAAAACACAAGCATTTGAAAAGAATTTAGTGAATTTGTATTTAGGTGATTGTATTCATTACCATATTTCCATTACACTTGCAATTCTTGCCAGCAGTTAAAGGTAACTGACTCGAACTTGTCATTTGAAAGTCTTAAAGTGGATGCTACAATTAACCTACAGGTATTCTCACTTGACAATTAAGCAAGGACATGTTCTTGCAGGTAAGCAATTGTCCTTTTTAGATAAGCGTGTTTACTCTCTTCCTACGATATTCTTTGTGATAATGAAGAAGTTGATTAAATTTTTCTTATTACTTTATTCCCTAAATGGAAGACGAGTGTACCATGTGACAATATCCAATTGGAATATTATTGTCTTTCCGGGCTCTGTGAAAATGCAAAAAACTACAGGGTAAATAATATCACTAACACTGATAAAATTTTATATGTGTTTGTCGAGTTTGTTGTGAATCTAGAAATCCTTTTAATTGACAGATTAAATACAATTGTCCTTGTTTCTGTTACAATGCACATAATGTTTTACATTATTTGAATAAAGAAAAATTACACTTAATAATTATGATTTTATATTTTAAATATTTTTGAAAGCTGGTGACGTATAAGTAATATTTCATTAAATATTAAGTATACGTTTTAATAAAATTTTTATTATTTTGTTTGACTTTGAAATACAATTGTTTTCTATGACCTCAGGGTGTGTAATATTATCTTTACTTTTCCGTAATTCTAAAGATACCAAAACAAATGTATTGACATGTGTAATCTCTGATATTTATTTTAGTTTAGATTAATTTTCTAGAGCAATTTTTTTGTCTTTGTCTCGAACTATTATTTAAATTTGCCAGAAAATAACACAAATAAATGAAAAGAAAAGAAAAAATAGGAAATAAATAAAAATTTTATAGAACAGAGTTTATAATGATAGAATTTTAGGTTTAGAATTACAATAACCCAATCAAATTTTGTTGTATTAGAGAAAATACAGTCAAGTCAAGAATATATGAGTTGAAAGTTTCAGCATTTTGCTGGTTTATATTCATATATTTAAAGAATGTAAATAATTTTACTCTAAACAAATATGAGACTAGTTTCATCTATATAAATTTTTATGAATAAATAGAATTTAAAATATTTCGAAACAGGCGAAGACACTGAAGCTAAACTTCTACGTACCCATATCATTTTTTTCTGGGTGGTTGAGAGCTGACCTCGACCTTCAATGTAAAACTTCAGTAGTCAGGTTTCCGGCCAAACAAGAGTTGGGTAGTATAATCCTACACACAACTGTTGAACAGTCCTTTGAATGTCATAATAACTCTTAGTAGATTTCAGGAGAGCCTTTGAAGCCACCAGACGAAATCCATTTGGGAAACATTTAGAAGAATAAGTGGTCGACCAAATTACACCTGAAAACGTTCCATACTCAAGATCCACTAAGAGATGCAGAAACATCAGCAGTAAACCATATAAAATGGAGACGCTTTGTGGAAGACATATGCTGACATAATACTGATTATGTACACCAAACAACACCTCTAGATTTTGCTACATAAACATGTAATTCTTTCTAACATATGTTGCATTCCACCGTACGTTCTGGAACATACTCACTATCACTATAGAAAAATCTGATCAAAATTCTAACCTAGAATCTGTATGGGCATCTGTATTGGAATCTGAACAAGATTTCGAAGAAGAATGTGTACTGGAACCTGCACTATGATCAGAATTAAAATCTAAGCTTCAGTCTATACTAAAATATGAACTAGAATTTTAGTCAGAATCTAAATTGAAATCTAAACAGGAACCTGAACCAGAATTTGATACAGAATCTGAACTCGAACCTGAAATGGAATCTGAAAATTAATCTGAATCTAGTAAACTAGAATTTGAACAAGAATCTACATAAATTTTGAAAATCAATCTGAACATTAATCTTAAGTTCATAAGTTGCCTTAACATGGAACTATTGGATTACGATTGAAAAATCTTTTGCAAATTTTATATTCCTCACATGTACCAGAACATTCAAGCTTTTCTTATGGTTCCTTTGTTTTTAAATCCTTTCACACAATTGACCACTTCCTTTTGTCTTATATTATTGATTGCAATTGTATTGTTTATGTATTGTGGTCATTCAATGAGCCTTTATAAAAGGATCTTAACGAGTCCTCTTAATATTTCTTTTTGCTAATGGAACGATATGAGTTTGTGTGATTGTCGTATTTGCACCATTAAATATTTATTGTATTTTTACTGGGACTGTGAGTGAAAAGAAGACTAAAAGAATATTACAAAGTGATTCATTAGTGATGGAAGATATAAAACGAAAGTGCAGCATGATGATGGTGAAAGGATGGTAAGAAAATAAATATAGTCTGCTTTAAGGATGTCAAAAACTATTTTTTTTAAGGAAGAACATGTAAAAAGAAAATTATTACAATTAAATTCCTGAAAAAACACGTTTATTTATTTGTTTACGCTTTAATTCATTAAACAATTTTTGTCTTTATTTGCTGGTATCTGATCCTTGTATTACAATGTTAAGGCTTTTGACTTTTGGACATCAAAACCTGTACCAAAACCATCATTAAAATCTAAACTAGAATCTGAACTCAGCAATAACAAGAAAAAACAACTAGAATTTTTTTTAAAAGAAACCAATTTAAAGCAGCATAAAAGCAAAGAAAGATAAAACGTATCAAAAGATTTTTGGTTTTGAATACTTCACAAAACCACCTTAAGTGAAAATGGATTAAAAGGAGAAAACTAGGTGAAGGTAAGGACTGGTTATGAGAAACAGAAAGAAATGTTTTATTAAGAAAACTGCTTCCTAAAGCAATTTAGAAACAACAACAGTTTTGTTTCTAGTTTTGCTAGTAAAAAGCATTTCAATTCAGGCACACAACTGCAGTGATATTTCAATGAACGCAGACTATAAATTCTTAAATGCAATTAAAGTTTTAAAGCACTCAAAAAATTTAAGTAAATTAAATTAAATCATTATTTTAATTGAAGTAGATTTGAACTAGAATTGAGTTAGAACTGAACTAGAACTAACCTAAGACTGAAGTAGAACAAGAACTGAAGTAGAATTGAACTGGGACTGAACTAGAAATGAATAAGAACTGAACTAGAAATGAATTAGAGCTGAAGTAGAGCTGAACTAAAACTGAACTAGAACTAACCTAAAACTGAAGTAGAACTAGAATTGAACCAGAACTGAACTAGTGCAGCAGTAGAACTGAACTGGGATTGAAATTGAAATTAATAAGAACTGAACTAGAACTGAACTAGAGCTGAAGTAGAGCTTAAGTAGAGCTGAACTAGAACTGAACTAGAACAGAACTAGAACTGAACTAGAACTGAACTAGAACTGAACTAGAACTGAACTAGAACTGAACTGGAACTGAAGTAGAACTGCTTAAGTAGAGCTTAAGTAGAGCTGAACTAGAACTGAACTAGAACAGAACTAGAACTGAACTAGAACTGAACTAGAACTGAACTAGAACTGAACTAGAACTGAACTAGAACTGAACTGGAACTGAAGTAGAACTGCTTAAGTAGAGCTTAAGTAGAGCTGAACTAGAACTGAACTTAAATTAGAACTGAGCTAGAACTGAACTAGAACTGAACTAGAGCTGAAGTAGAGCTGAACTAGAGCTGAACTAGAACTGAACTAGAACTAATCTAGAATTGATTTTCTTAAGTATATTTTCAATGAACTGAATTGTTAACTTTTTCGTGTAAAAAAAGATTTGCAATCATATTTCAATAAAAATGCTGTTTAGTTGCTTAAAGTATCAGAATATAAAGGAAACCAAAAATCTAAAAATTTTATTTATACACATGACTGCATTTGAAATATTCTGCATGTAAAAATTTATATTCTAGAAATTCTTGAATATTCTGGAGATGAAAGATATCACATTTTATTCGAACTTTTACAACGTTTTCTTAGCTCTTCCTTTTTCATATTATTTTGACATAAATATTTTATTGCAAAAAACCATTGTCTAAAGTTATATGAGTTATTTGTTAACTATTCCAATATTATGGAAAAACATTAATCTTTTATGAAATTCAAAAAGAAATATGTAAAAAAATCTATGATATATTTTATGTATTCCATTGTGTCATGTAACTTATTGAAGTTTCCTTTTCAAAACACTGTTTGCCTTTGCGAAAATGTGAAAACTTTTTGCTGAATTTCTGCTCAACTTATGAGCTTTTATTAGCAGAACATAAATCACTAAAATAGTAACTGATAACAATGATTCTTTGGGAACTATTATTATAAGTTTTAGATATCTGTAAGATATTGAATTTTGATTTAAAAAATAATGGAAGCGAATCGTTAAAAATTATAAATGGTGACAAACTATTAAGTTTATATTTCAAAATCACAAAAAGAAAACTGAAAAAAGAATTAAAGATTAAAAATTTCAAGACAAATAGTAGTGGAATTTATTTTAATTAAAATTATAAACCAATTTATTTGTGATTTTGTTCTAGTTCAGTTGTAAGTCAGTTCTGTTCAGTTCTAGTTTAGTTTTAGTTCATTTGCAGTTCAGTTCTAGTTCAGCTCTACTTTAGTTCCAGTTAAGTTGTAGTTCAGTTTTAGTTCAGTTCTATTTAAGTTCTAGATCCGTTCTAATTCACTTCTAGTTAAATTGTAGTTCAGTTTTAGTTCAGTTCTAGTTCAGTTCTACTTCACTTCTAGTTCATTTCTAGTTCAGTCCTACTTCAGTTTTAGTTCAGTTCCAGTTCATTTATATTTCAGTTCTAGTTCAGTTCTTGTTCAGATTCTAGTTCAGTTCTATTTCATTCGTATAAGAACACGAAAGTCAAGGTTTAATGTTTTAAAGTTAAAGTCATTATTAATATTTAAAAAATATTTTCTTTTTAAAAAAAGATTTTCTTTTTAAAATAGTTTATTTCATTTATTTCATGTATTTACTTTTCATCATATTGCGGTATCCCTTCACTATTGTCTTCACTAATGAATCACGTTGTAATATTATTGCAGTTTTCTTTTCTTTACTATAACTATAGTCTCGAATAAAACGCAATAAATATTTAATGGCTTAAATATGACAATAATGCAATCTTTCGTCATTGCAATGGCAAAAGAAAATAATAAAAAGGATTTTTATGGACTCCCTATGATCATATATAAACCATACAGATGGAAGCAATAATATGGAATAAAAGAAAATAATAAAATGTAAAAAAATATCAAAAAAATAAAAATGAAGAATATTGTCAGTGAGATGAATTTAAAAGGAAATTTTACCACTTCAATTTCTAGTTCGGTTTTCAGTTTTTGTCATAGAAGTGATAAAGGCTCTAATGGAGATATTTCTGTGTTAAGATTTTGATTCAGAATCTTTTGCATATCAAATTTTTATTTACTTTAGAATTTACTTCATTACCTCATTCAGATTCTAGCTCGTTTATATCCTGTCCTGGCAGGAAATAAAGGCTTCAATTTTTTTTAATAGTTCCAAGGGGAGAAGTAACCCTCATACCAAGCAAGAGTTTTAACATTTTTTCATTATCATGATTCTGTGAGAGTTTCACTAGTAAAAATTTAAGGCGGATTGGATCAAGAGAAGAGGTAACCCCCATAGAACGCCCCATACAATATTTAAGTGAGAACTATTAAAGAGAGATCAATAAACTGTTTCACTGGAAAAAATCTAGGACAGATATAATCAGGATCTCTTCCATATGAAGCCAATTGTAGTTATCAAATATTTAAAAAACTATTAGAATTTTTTCTCATGTAGGACGAAGAAAGACTACGCATCCAGTAAAAGTAAGTTTATTTATATTCATTTTCATTCCCCTAAGTGGTAAATGAAAATGGGACAATGTTGCGCCATTTTTATGAGCTAAATCTGTGGTTTGGAACAATTAAATTTTTGTGTTTATTTTTGTTGTATTTTTTACTTTTTTCCAAGATTTGTTCCTGCATTGTTATTCTGGTTTTCTTATTTTCGTTGTCTGCTAAATTAATTGGCTTTTTGAGTTTTAGCTAGAATTTCTTAGTTTTATTTGGGGAAAGCTTTAATACCAGATCTTATGGTTTATAGTATTTGTTCTACTCTATTATTTTTGGCTTTTTATTTTAATGGGTTTAGAGTTTTTCATAAAAAAATAATAAAGAGAGAAATCTCAAAAAGGGATTGTTTTATTTTGATTACATTTTTAATTGGTAATTTGTTGAAATAATTTTGAATAATTTTTTTAATGAAAATAGTTAACTGAATTTTAAATTATATATTACTTTATTGAACTGTTTAAATGATCCCGGGAAATCATTATAATACATTTTCACATTACAATCATCAAATGCTAACTATTTTAGTTAATTTGTATTTAAAATTATGCATTCGAGGGAAATGAAATAAAATTGTATTTAACAAATATATTAAACAAGTAGGAATGTTAAATTCGGCTTTGTCGAATCTTCAATACCCTCCACCTTCACCACAAATGCATGTAAAGTAAATTTACACGCATACATACTCACTCATATATACCACATACAATTTATAAGTGTTTTTCTTAAATACAACACAAGAACACTTAATGAGTCATCATATTATTTATAATTTTGACTATAACTTTTTTTGTATTCAACCGATTTTGACAATTTTAGGAATGCTATATATGAAGTATATAACCAACCTAATATTATGACAAAAATTGTTTTTGTTGATTTATAATTGACAATTTTTTGAAAGTTCTTCCCTTGAACTAAGAGATTGCCTCAGATATCGGTCTATATCTTATAATATACTGCACCGATTTTGCTGGTATTAAATAGGATACTTCTCAGTGGATGTAAGAGTGTCAAAGGATAGACAAACAGACAGAGAGACGCACGACTCAGATTTTTATTTGATGCGAAAATATATTTCCTTAAAGGGTCTTAGATAATTCTTTCTTAGCGCTACACACAGAACGACAAAGTTAATTTACCCTCTTTACCACTTGTGCTGGTGTAGGGTATTCAAAAAAAATATTCACATACAAGAGAGCACATATTTGTGGTTTTAACACAATAGTTAATATTAAAGAGTGTGTTCACATGATGATGAGATGGGGAGACAGAGAGTAATTTAAGAGAGCACATAAGAGTGATTAAGAAAACGTAATAGTATATGTGGGGATTATGTTAAACAAATGTGTTAATCCTTGACATAAATGTTTGTATTTGTATTGCTCAACAGTAAAATACAATTGCATATGTATATGTGTTAATGTATGTAACACTGTAGTTGTTATTATTTGTCTGTTTCATTGTAATGACTTCATTTATTGAAGAGGTAAATGTTAAAAAGGTATTTCAATTGTTATTTGTTGTATTTGTGCAATTTAATCATCATAAAAATAAATTGAAAAATATTTTATTAAAAAAAATTTAATAAATTTTTATTTTTTAATTTTAAAGAGGGAAATATTTTTTTGAAATAAAATTTAAGGTTTAAATTTTATACAATAATAAATAAGATATGAGAATTATCTTTACACTTAACTGAACTTTAAACCGAGAGAAATGGTGTGAATGTCGTATTCGGTTATGTCGAATCTTGAATACCCTTCATCGCTTACATTGTGCAAACATTTATGTAACTTGAAAAAAGCTTTATTTTAAAACTAAAGTGAAATATGGTATTGGAAACTTGACTTTGGAAGTGGCTGCAGCCAAAACTGTTTGTTTTGTTCAAGAATTTTTGTTGAATAATTTAGAAAAAATTTTTTTCAGTCAGTCTAAAACTCTTTTATTGAAGTCCAAGCATTCAAAGGTCTGGCATCAAACTGTTTCCAGTGTACTTGGAAAACTTGTTGTTCACAGAAAACCTGGTTCAGATGGAAATAATGGTCCACATGATGTTTCTAAAGCAAAAAAACAAAACAAAAATAGAAAGCATTTTCGTTTAGCTCAAACACTTTGATACGAAAAGTTTGAGTCAATGCAGGTTTTAATCACAGAAGGCTTAGAAAGTTTCTGACAAGAACGCCGGAATATAATGTGTCCAAAAGTGTGTAGGATTTTAAACAAAGATAGAAAATCTATTCGAGTAAAATGGCAGAAAGTACTATAAACAATGTGGCGAAACTTCATTGAATTTTTCTAGTTGTGATAATATTTCCAAAAGACAGACAGACAGACAGACAGACAGAAATATTTCAGCACAAATTTTAATTTGATGCCAGAATATATATGCTTTAGGAGGTCTTAGATGATTTCTATTATTTAGACGTTTAAAATCAGTTTAATAGAGTTAATACGAAGATAGGAAACAGTTTTAACTTAATTAAAAATTATATTATTTTATATTACTCATACGTCTTAGGCATTGTCACTGTAAATTATTTAAAAAGTAGAAAAAAGTTTGGCAACTACTAAGCTTATTAAATATGTCCTCAATTTTATTCTTCCGTTTCTACATAATTTGTCATAGAACTAGAATTTTTTAGCCAGATAAAATTATTGTTAATTAATATTTATCATACGCTTCATATAACACCATTGTGAATTGAGGTCAAAAATATGGGAAATATTGTAATACTTCATTATCATAATGTAAAAAAGTCCTAAGATAATTAAATATCAATATCCAAGTTTTTAAAGTCCCAGTATTTTTATGAATTAAATTAAAATTTATAATATTAAAATTAATTAAATTTAATTAATATTAATCATACGACCTCTGCATCATAATGGTTACTTAATCAGCAATTACTTAGTCTAGTTACCAGAATTTCAAGCTTTTCTCTTGCCCTTAAGTGGAAAAAACATCAAAAAAAACTATTATTAAACTTCTTTACATTTGATAGCCAGAAAAATTGACTAAAATTAAAATGATTTTTCTTTATTTCTTGTAAAAAAAGACCCTCAAAAAATATGTTAATGTAGTGATAAGTGCATTATGTGCATCTGTTGAATATGATAATGATTATTATGTCTATTTCAGAGCCAAAAGAGAAAATCATAAAAAGATTTGAAACATAATATTAATGTCTAGAATGATGGTATCATTATGTTAATATTCCAAATTTTTGAAGCATAAAGTTTCTATAGAAATCATGAACTTTGTCTTTTTTTTAATAGTGAGTTGTAGTAAAAATTATAAAAGAAATAAAATTAAATAAGACAAAATTTAATAACATTAAACTGCAACATGCTGCAGTTGTTGAAAAAATATTTCAATATAATTCGATGCCAAAATGTAAGTAAGCAATATGTTTTGCGCAGAAGTTCCACTAATAGGCTGTCGGTGGAACTTTGGACTGGTAATCCAACAAAAATAATGCCAAAGCAAAACATTTATAACATCAAGGCAATTTTGGTGGTATCAGAAGGGGGACAATTAGTTTTGGTGAAGAAGTAAAAAAAGTATAAAAAATCGTAAGACGAGTCAAAAATTTAAGATTAAAAAGTTTTATAGCTCAGGCATCAATCTTACCAGTATACAGAACTCCCATACTGGTAAGATTTAGGCTTCAAAAGCATAGCACTTGTATAAGGGAGAAAGATGGAGAAATGTTGTGGCTAAAAAGGCAGCAGATCAATCATTCACTTAATTTGGCATTGAAAATTAAATATTAATTTATTTTATACCCTCCACCATCATAAGTTGTGAAGATGGTATAATGACTTAAGTCATTCCGTGAGTAACGCTAAGAAGGAATCATCTTAGATACCATAATGTATATATATTCTTGCATTAAATCGAAATCTGAGAAGATTTTTCTCTGTTCGTCTATATGTCCATCTGCCTGTCCGTTTATCTATCTCTCATGTCTCTCTGCCTCGCTGTCTGTTGTTGGCACGCTCACGTCCAAAAACAATTGACAGAGCTCACTGAATTTTGGCCTAAGTATTTTCTATAGCCCTGAGAAGTTTTTTAAAATTAGCAAAATCGGTTCAATATATTCAAAGATATAGATTGATATCTGAAACAACCTATAAGTTCAAGCAAATAATTAAATCGACAAATAAGAATGAATTTTTGTATTGAAGATTCTTTATAGGCGATTATAGCATTCTTGCTCTTTAGTATTTCTTATCTTTTTTAAGAAAACGTCAAAAGACAATTTAATAAATTAGTAAATTATAATGTTGTACAATTAAAATCTGCTACAATTTCATCTGTAATTATTTTAGTCCTTATTGCAATATGATCCTTTTTGTGTTTGGCAAAAATCTTATAGAATTTCTTTCAACTCCAGTTATATTATTAACAAATTGGTCATCGAAGCATTAATATTGTAATGACAAATAAGATCATTTATACATTAAAGTAAGTATTTGTGAAAATAATTGCAAATGATTTTATTGCCTCAAGACAAGTGAAAATAAATTGGAGATGTGAGAGAAAATTAGATAACAACTTCAATAAATTCAAAAAAGTAAAATTTATTTTGACGGTAGACTGTTTTAGAACTTTAAATATAGTGTAAAGATCCAAACAATAGTTTGGATTATAAATTCCATCAGTTATATAACTGGGTTAATCCAATACATTGTCAAAAGCTAAGCTATAGTTCAGTCCGTTAGCCCACCTGTACTTTTATCTGCAGTCTGTTTTTAATTCTACTCCATAATCTTAAAAAAATCCATCTAATCTAGTTTATATTGTGGACTGGATAATGGACTAAAATTTATTTAATAGTCACTGTTTTATATATTTCCATCCTCTTTAAATTTTTCACTATAAAAATCCAAAACTAAACTCAAAATCACGTCTATTTTAACTACCGAAACAACAGTTGCAAAATAAATTTATGCTTAAACAAAGCAAGGAAATTTGTTGCAAGTACACGAAATACTTTCAATGAAAGTGTAGAAAGTGTGAAATTTGGTAGCACGATTTATTACCCTTTAAATCTCTCCTGAAACAAACAATATGGACATAAGGAAAAATAAAAAAATAAAAAAAAACACTACTCACCAACCAACACAAGCACTCTGGAATTGGTAGCACGATTTATTACCCAAATCTCTCCTGAAACAAACAATATGGACATAAGGAAAAATAAAAAAATCAAAAAAAATTCACTCTCACCAACTAACACAAGCAACACTATGATGCCGAAACCACAAAAACAGATGTAATAATTCCAACAATCCACATTCACAATTTGTGACAAACTATGGATTGTTAACCAGTAGAATTATTATGAAGCCACTAGTGTATAAAAAGTTGAACGATAAAAAATATTTGCACACCCAAATCGAATGAAAACTGAAGGAGCAGAAAAGCAAAGAACAAAATTATATTGAAATTAAGTTAAATTCCTGTCTAAAGAATCAAGGTTTTAATGAAATTCTGTTTTTCTAGTTGTTGTAAAGCAGGGTTTTCATTTACAACAAATTCTGAAAAACAAATAAAGAACACAATGTAGTTGATTTTCCGGAAATTGTTCTTAGTCAGGTCTAAAGTGAATATGAGTTTAGACGGTCTTGACTACATTACATTTTTTCGTCAGAGAAAATTACCTTTCGTTACTCCTCCGCCCATTTCTTGTATTTTCATGCGATTTTCTCTATTCACATCTGCAGGAGCATTAAATTGTATGAATAAAGGAAATAATAAGACCGAGAAAACATTTTTGATTATTTTAAAGTATTTGAAAGTTCCACTGAAGTGCTTCTAATTAAAAAACTTCAACTTAACTTTTTGATGAAAACAATAAAAAAAATATGCATTTACAGGAATATGCATCAGTGTAATTTATTGTCAGTAAAATTTGTAAATTATTACAAAAATTGAGTAAATAATTACACATTTAATTGTTTTCTTCTCAAACGTATACTTAATATTTCATTAAGTATTAAATATCACTCATACGTTTGTTAGTGCATATTTAGTTGGAAATAAATAAAAAAAATTAATAATTTTTAATGAAATATCCTTTTTTATAACGATTAGCAAATAATACTTTTATATTTTTTGTAAACATATAATTAATTATTTAATGGTTAATTTAATAAAATATTTTTTATAAAAAAATATATAAAATTTTTTAGAATGTTTTTTAATTAAAAACTAAAAAAAAACTCTGAAAACATTCATCGCTCATTTGTGTTTCTAAACGAAAAGCTAAAACTGAAGTAAGTTTAAAAACATGCGGGGTTGAACAAATTCCCGAAAGGAATGCAGCTAAGCCGAAAGCGGCACACGGATATTGAAGTCAAGTTTTCTAAAAACAAATATTCTTGCTGCGCAATGAATGAGGAAGCGTATATTCTGACAGCAACTTAATGGTCAAAAATTTAATGTAGAAGGTGGTCGAGGATGTTGAAGAAAAGTTAAGGACCCAAAAGCAGTCTTAATTTTAAAAAAATTTTTGCATGCCGGTAATAACCAGAAGTGGCAAACGAAATGAAATACAACGGGCCTTATAATACCGAAATTTGTATCAAGGAATATTAACAAAAAAGTCAAAAGACATTTATAAGACTTCATAATGTGTCCACTAAATTTTAGCCTGACTTGGCATCCTGTTACTATGGCAAAAAAGCTCTTGAATGGTACAGGAACAATTATGTGGTATTTGTACCAAGAGAGACAAATCCCCCACACAGCTCAGAGCTAAGTCCAGTGAAGAGATATTAGGAGCTTGTTAGAAGGGAATTGAAGTTTAAAACGGAGAAAGACTACCTGTTCAATGACAGTGACAGAAAGCATTATAAAAAAACGCTAATGGAAGAGATACCGAAAAGGTCAAATTAAATTTTAAAGAACTAAGTTTAGTGCTTCTTAATTTTTATCATATAAATGAATTAAAATTTTCTAGAGGAATTATAATTCTAAAAAAATTTTATTTGTCCAGTTGAAATTTTCAACATAAATTTTATGTTCATGATTTCACTAAATAAATTTCTTTTTCCCCTTTAAAATTATGTTAAAAGGAAGTAATTGTTTACGGCCGTTTAGTTATAGTAATATTATTTTTCATTTATGTCCATAATTATTATCCTTTTATGAATTTGAAATTTAATTTAGTGTTTATAGATTTTTTTTTGCTTAATAAGCGAAAAATTATGCTTTTAAAACAAAATTATAAAAATTTACTAAAATAATAAAATTATTTTAGTAAATTTTGTGAATTTTTTTTAGAAGATAATAAACTAGAACAAGTAAGAAAGCTATATTTGGCTATGTCGAATACTCAATACCCTCCCCCACAGTATGGTTCCTATATACATCATACAGACACTCAGAAATATATAAAATAGATAACCGTTTTTCTTAAATACAGCAAAAGGAACACTTAATGAGTCATAAAATTAGTCTTATTTTTGGCTTTAACTTTTTTCACTAAACCGGTTTTGATAACTTCTGGAATGATAATGACGTTTATGTAACTTTATATTATGAAAAACGTATTCCAATTCACCGATTTCTAATTGACAGTTTTACGAAAATTCTTCGCTGGAACTGAGAGGTTGCCTCAGCTTTTGTTCTATATCTTTAGATATATTGAACCATTTTGGCTGATTTTAAATGGGAAGCTTGACAGGGCTTAAGCAAATATTAAGGTCAAATTTCATTTAGCTCTGTCAATTATTGTGGATGTGAGCGTGCAAACAACAGGCAGATAGACAGACAAACAGACAGACAGACAGACGGACATATTTTAATCGACTCAGATTTTGATTTGATGTTAGAATATATAAACATCATGACGTCTGAGATGATTCCTTCTAAGCGTTACATACAGAACGACAAAATTTATATACCATTTTCTCCACTTGTTATGGTGGAGCGTATAAAAATAAACTTTAGAGAAATTTTAATTAAATTAAAAGAATAATAATTTTCAAAATATTGCAAATTTTTAAATAATAAAATAATCAATATAATGAATAAATTTAAAAAGTACAATATATGTGTTTTTTGTAATCTTTATTAGACAAAAATTTTAAATGTTTATTATGTGTTAATTGATATTTTTTTAAATTCCTTTGTTTATTTTAATTTAATTAGTTTTGTTAAAGAGAAAAATTAATATTTGTTTTTTTAATTTGTAATTTTTAAATTTTAGACTTCGAAATTTAATCACAATTCGTTTCAATTTAACTTGAAAAAAAGTCAAGTAATTACATCATTTTGTAGCTTGCAGTATATATCGATATTTCCTTGACCCTTAAACTGACGGAAACTACACAGATGCATATTGCTATAAATGCATTTAATTACTTTCTCTATTTCTGCTTTATCTCTGATGTTTTTAGACAAAAGTGAAGTTGAAGTTTATAATGAGAGACCAATTAAAGTTCTTTTTTAAAGAAATAGAGATTCTTTTAAATTTTATTCATGTTGCTTTAAGTTTAATAACATTAAAGTAAATAAATATGTGTGTGAAACTTATAAAAACAACAACAATGTACACAAAAACTAAAAAAAATAAAAGCACTTTTACAAACAAAAAAAAAATTAACAAATACAACAGTGGTAACCTGCACTTAATGCACAGAACCCTATGCCCACCACCTACACATGTTTAAGAAGCATTAAAATAAAGAAAAACCTTTAAAATAACCGTTTACTTTTGTTTTTGCAGTTCAGAAACCTGCTGTAATAATGAAAAATATCCGTTGGTTTTAAATGTTAATAAGACGTTTCCGAAGAATATCAAAGGAAACACAGGCTATCAAATATTTGGTAGGATCAAGGGGAGAGGTATCCGCATACAAACACACAATATATTAATATAAATATAAATATAAATATAAATATAAATATAAATATAAATATAAATATAAATATAAATATAAATATTTCTAAATATCTTTGAATATTCTCTAATAACTGTTTTACTGGACAAAATCCGGGACTTTCAAAACGACTAAAGGACGGGCACCTTCACTTCCATCCATTTTTAATTATTGAATATCTATATAACTATCACAGACAGATAGGGCGAATGGTGCAAATATTGATCATCTCTAGAACTGTCACAGCGAGAGTCTAAAAGTCCAGTGCAAATCTGTTTCTTAAAGTATTGCTGTAGTGAAATAGTTCACGGCAAATAGGGCAATGGGCTCAGGTGCCCTACATACAAAACAACTATTATATGGCAAATATCTACAAAATTTCTAAAGCCAGAATCCTAAGTTTTAGTCTCAATTATTTTTCTGTAAAAAATAATAAACTTCACTGAACTAGAACCGAGCTTAAACTGAGCTAGAACTACACTAGAACTGAACAAGAACTAAACTAAAACTAAACTAGAACTGAACTATAACTGCACTAAAGCTGAACTTCATTGAAAAATTGGTGCTCCCCCAAGAAATAGCATAATTTTTCTATTTAAATCATTTTCTTGGTAAATCGGTCTATATCATTTTATAACTGATATTTCTATTAATATGTTGTGAACTTAAATTAAAATAATGGGGTATTGTAGTCGTAAAAACATTCCTTTCATTAAGATTACCTATTATTTATTCTATCTAGGCGTATGATTGTTATTTAATTGTATTTTCATAACAATCATACGTTCAAGTGATCACACTTATGAAAATAAATATAGAAAATGTAGCACGTTTTCAATTAGGAAATATGTGATGGAATTAAGGAAACGTGGTTAATATTATATTTTAAGGAATTGTGTTTATAATATGGGAATTATAACTTATATAATGACATAAAATTACATTGGAAGGAAAATTAATATTAATAATTATGAAAAGACTTTTATAGATTAAATAAAAGGAATCTAATTTTAGGGAACATAATTATTGTATATAAATTTTGGGGCTTAGGAAAGCATGAGCTAAGGAATTATTTTTAATTTAATTATATTAATCATACGCTGTGGATGGCACTGTTTCCAATATAGAATTACATCTAAACTGTCTAAATTTATTAAGTAAAAATTGGGAAAAAATGTTTTATGAAAAAAATTCTTTCGGGGGAGAGAAATGCAGAGCAATGAAAAATTATATATTTTAAGAATTTTTGAACTTTACTGAGGTTTAAAGGGTAATAATGTCTTAAGGATTTGGATTGAGCTTTAATAAGTGCTTTATGTTTTTAAACCGGCTTAAAAACCTATAGAGTTATTAAATTTTTCTCTTATAACCTCTTAATTTATATCAATCATACGCATTGTAGTTTGTAATGTTAAAAGTTAAATAAAATCCGAACCATTTTAAAAATTTAACAGATTTTTTTTGGAATCTGAAAGAATATTTCTAAACTTGTAATATATTTTAAAGTGATCGGTATTTTCCACCAGAAAATTTGTTCAAAACCAATTTCTTTAAAATAAATAAAATACTTTTTTCTATAGAAATCCTTTATTGTTATTTTTATTATAACGAAACTTATTTATATGAGCTTTATATATATAACCTTTAGATATCATCATTTGTATCACCACCTTGAAAGTATGTGTGAAAAGGATTTTGTAAAAACATTCGTTGGTATCGAGTATACATCTGCTACTTAACTTAAGCGTAAGACAAACTGTTAAATGAACAAAAAACACTGAAAGAAAATTAAATAATTAATTTTTACTTCCTGGAAGATGGAAGGTATAACAAATATTCATTATAAGACCCTAAAACACTGAGAGAAAAATGCCTACAAGGTTTAAAACTCCTGAATGTAAGAATCTTTAAATGATTTTTTAAAGTTTTCTTTCCGTGTATTTGTTTGTTTGGTTTAACAAAGGACATTTAGTATTATTTCAGTGTTGTTTCTTTTGAATAAAATTATTTATGACATGCGTGTGATAGTTTAGTTGAATATGTATCTATGTCTACATATTTGTGTGTAGTTGTGTAACTCATGCTTAACCGGAAGTATTTTATAGTATTTTGCAATTGCCTTGTTAACATGTCCTCTTTTCGTATTTTTTAGTTTATTTGTATTGAATTGTTATCACTACAATTTAATTGTAGTCATTTTTCTAGTTATTGAAAGAATATATGTTCGATTATCTAATGTGTGTAAGTTAATACTTTCACCCCAAAGCAAGTATATGTAGTCAGTACAATTAACTTTAGTGTACACTTTACTTAGTTAGTTGTTTTGCTATAGAACGATTGGAAGATAAAGTTATTTTCAACTTTATAAATAATTCAAAGCCAAAATAAAGTTTTCAACTTATTTAGAGCATAAAAATGATTTAAATTTTAAGAAAAACATGAAAGAAAGAAAATAAGAGAATTAAATTTTTACTAATTTAAAAGGCTCTAAATAATAAAGGCTGAAATTATAATTTTTTAAATAAACTTTATTAAATTATTTTTTATTTTTTATATCAATTTTAAGCTCAAAACTTTCTAATCACAACGATCATTTTTGCATGTTTGCTTATAAGATTGAAAATCTGAAATCATAGCTTTCGATAGTGCTTTAAAAATCTGTAGCATTTAAAATACTTTTATCTCTAAAGCAAATATTATAAAATAACTCAAAATTAATATTAATCATACGTCTAGTATGGCAAAATTTTTAACTGTCTATAAAATCGATAAGAATTCTGGGAATTATTTAAAAACAAGAGATAATCGAAAATAAAATGTAAACTTATTTGTATTAACTTCATAAGTTATTTATAACAACACGGACTTAAAATTAATCATACGTCCAGTATATTCGAATATTGAAAGGTCTTCCAAAATATTACTAATATTTAAAATTTGGAAATGACCAAAAACAGAATCACATAGAAATTATATATCTACATTAAAAGATGGTTTTTTTTATACCGTCCACCAACACAAGTGGTTTGGGGGGTATGTTTACTATATTATTCCGTATATAATGTATATATTCTTGCATAAAATCAGAATCAGAGTCGATTTTCATGTGTCCGCCTGACTGTCGGTTGTTGGTACGCTCACATCCACCATAATTGACAGAGCTTAAACAAATTAGTCCTGAGTATTTTAAAAGTTCTGAGAAGTTTCTCGTTAAAAACCAGCAAATCGATTCATTAAATTAAAATATATAGACCGATAAATAAGACTGCAATATATATTATTATTTTAAATGAACTTCATTTCAGTTCTAAAATTTATCAAAATTGGGCCAGTAGAAAGAAAGTTATAGATGAAAATATAACTAATTTTATGATTCATTTAGTGTTCCCGTTTTATGTTTAAGAATAACTTTTTTATATTGTATACGTTTGTAAGTGTGTCTGTACGAAACATAACGTATTCACTACATATTCTTAGGTGTTACAATTTGTTTTTCTTTTTCGATATTTTAAATACTTTCCGAGATATTTAGGGTATTACATATTTACTTTTTAATTAATATTAATCATACGTTTAGTATAACAAAACTTCAACTGAAATAAAATTTAAACTATGAAGGGAATTGTATTGCATTTTCGTAATAACAATCCTTAAACTAAAAGCTTTTAAGCCTTAAAAAAACCTTATTTAAAGAAATAAAAATTTCATTAAGCAAAATTTATGTAGACCCAGTAAATTTATTTTTACATGAACTCATTTGCCCTGTTACAATTCCACCTTTTTTCCTTTTATTACCTGAAAGTGTTACCTATTTATGACTCTCTGCTGGCCCTTATAACTAGCTGAAGAATTTAATTAACATCAACAACATTGTATGTTCATTAAGTCCTTAAAACTAGTAAGTTTAACTGGGTATAAGTCAATAGTAAATTGCATCATGTTACTTGTCGTTGTAAGTTTTGCATCTTTTTATATTTACACCTGTTTTTACACAATAATAGCGTTAAATAGAGGCACTTTTAATAGAGGTGTGTTTAAGTTTTAATAAAGGAAAACTCTGAAAGTTTCATATAATATTACCTATTTTGTAATAAAGTGAAATAATTAATAAAGTAACCGGGTTATTGAATAATGGTGTCAGTTATAAAAGGACACAGGGTATTATTTAATAAAAAGGAAATAAAGTTGTTAAAAATTATTTACATGGAAAAAATTTTAAAAATTAAATTTAGTTTATATACCTTTCATTTCTCAATTAAAAGTGCTTTTAGGAATATAATAATTGCAATTAGAAATAATTGAGGCTACAACAAAGACTTGATTTTTTAAGTCTTGGAAATGACCAACATTTTAAAATTGAGATTTTGCCTTTCAACTGATTTTTCTCTTAGTTTATTTAGAAACTTATAAAATTTATTTTAATGGATTAGAAAACTGATTTTCTAGCTTTAAAATGCTTTTTAGTTTTTCTTTATATCTTAAGAATTACAAAAGTTAAAATATATTCAAATAAAATACTGTTGAATTAATATCAATCATACGTATAGCAGGACAACAGTTTTAAGTAAATAAGAAAATGAATTAAAACAGATATTTTATTGAAATCTTAAATATAAAATACGCTATAACAGCTTTCAAATTGCCAATATTTTTCTTTTAACTCGGATATTTTATTTTATTTTTTTTGTTTTCAGAAATTTTTCTTTTAAATAGAAAATATTTCAATAAAAAATTTTTCACTTAAGAAGAGCATCGGCAGATGAAAGCTTGTTTTAAAGTTGTTTACTAACTGAAAAGCTGATTTTTCAGTTTTAAAAAGCCATTTAGTTTTTCTTAATATTTGAAAAACTACCAAAATTATGAATTTTTTTATTATTATCAATCATACGTATAGCGGGTCAACATTTTTAAAGTTAAAAAAAATTAATAAAAAAAATATTTTAGTGAAAATTTGATGAAATGAAAAATACTTCAAAAACTTTAAATTCGCTGATGTTTTTCATATAAACCGGACATTTAAGAAAAATTTTTGCTTTAGAAAATTTAATTGAGATTGAAAATATTTTTAAAGAAAATTTTACAATTGAAAAATGAACGTTATTAGTTTAAAAAGCGTGTGTTCTCAGCTGTAACCTATCTTTCAAATAAATTAATTTATTCTCGTTTTTAACTAAATATCTTCGTATTAATTCAGAGTTTTAATTTTTAAGACATTTTGTTGTTTACAGTAAAAAATTAAATATATTTTAAATTATGTTTCAATATTTTGTTTAGAAGAGACTTAAGAATGTCTAATTTTTTGGCAGTTAAAATACAATTAACCTTAAACCAATAAAGAGTTTGGAACCTTTATTTTCTAAGCTTCAATAAATTTATAAAACGTTGCTTGTAGTTCTAAGACATTAAAAATTGTTCAAGATTTTTCAAAAAAACGTTTGAATTAATATTAATCATACGTTTAGTATGATAAAAATTTAAAAATAAAATAACTCAAAAAGTACTAAAGGTGTTTGAATGAAATTTTTAACTTAAATAATATAATAAGGCAGCTTTCAATTACTAAGGAATTTTTTAAGAAACTGTATATAATTTCGAAAATTTATTCTGTTGATTTTTGTTTTCTTCTTAAAATGTTTTTATTAAAAATTTTTATTTTAACTACAGTTTATAGAAATGCTATATTTGAACTCTCATTATTCCTACAATAGTTCATCAAAACTACATCTTTTCTAATACAAACAACCAGCCATAAGAGTCCTTCATTAAAAACCACTATCTCCTCACCTTTAGCTTCACCATCTACCACTAGAGCAAACATCAGCTAAACCAGCAACATCATCATCATCATCACCATCATCGTTAGTCTATATTATTGTTATCTCTCATTACGGCTGAAAAAAAGAGGAATAATTCCATGATAATGAGACTTGCAAACGAAACATCTACAAAATGCATTTTGTGCGCTTTTGAGTGCTGAAAAGCAAAAAGGCAAACAAACGATTAAACGGTTTAGTTTTTGTTTATGTTTAGTATTTGTTTCAAGAGGAGTTTGTAATTATCCTTGTGTAAAAAGGTTTATTATTATTTTTTTGGATTGGAGAGATTTTTGCTGTTGTTTATTTTCAGCCATTTAAGTGCACTAATTTGGTTTTGGTTGAAATTTGTGTAACCGTTTAAAATTACTTTTCAAATTTAGTAGTTAATATCTGTGTTGTAATTAGTTTGATGTTGTTAATAATAAAGCAGTAATAATTTGAAAATGATTCGCCTTTAGTATGAGATTAATTGTTTAAATGGAGGAAAACTTAAAAATAATTTAAAAAAAAATTTAATGTTGAATGTACTCCACGTTGCGCCGCTATAACTGCGCTCATGAAGCCCCAAGGGATACAAATAAAAAATTGCTAAAAAACAACAACAAAATCTTATTGTTTATTTTCACACTCTAAAATTGATTACTAAATCCAGGCAGCCAAAGCCGATGTTTTTATATGAAATGTTGTTTCAAAGGATTTAAAGGAGAAATGACAAGATAACCTGAAAGTAATGCAATTGTAACGGTAACATTTATTTTAAATTTGTCAATGAACTCGTAGAAAAAACATAACAACACCGTTAACAAACACCTACAAATAAACAAAAGGGTTAATATTAAATCAGAGGTGCCCAAACACTATACTAAACAAAAAAAATTCTATTGGATTTATTTTAATTCTCTTCTATGTTTGAGGGAGCAGTGTACCTGTAAAGTAAACAGCATTTGCAGCCTAAACTCAGGGGTCAGGAAATCCAAAATTTGCACACCTCTGCATTAAATAAGCTTTTACATAATAACAAGACTTAAATACAATAATAATGAATGCATTAGTTAGATAAATATTTAGCGCTTTAATTAATCTATACGAACAAGGTTTATTTTGTAAATAATAGAAAATATATTTTTGTACTCCTTTTTTTGTTTTCATTTGGGTCATCAACATATATTGAATATATTTTATATGCAACTCTCAAGGGATATAGACAAAAGAGATAAAATTACAAAATAATTGACTGCATTCTAAAATACTCACACATATTTAAATATATAGTGTATTTGAAAGGGTCATTAAATTGGGAAAATAAGTGAAATAAATATTTTGTCAGACTGATAAATAAATTATTTAATTTAATTCAAAATTTGTTTAAGAAATGTACTCAGACGGAGATGAATATTTAATAAAAGTCGATAATTAATTAACAGAATTAATTTAAATATGAACCCGAACAGTAAAAGAATATAAATTGGAATAAAAATAATAATCTCACTAAAATTCAGATCAATATAAAATCTGAATACAATCTGAACTATATAAAATCTGTAACAGAATCTAAAGCATACTAGAAATCGAGAAAAGTCTTGAATTAGAAATTAAACTTAAATATCAAATAGAAATGAGAATGAGAATCTGTTACACATTAAAAAACACAAAACTGAAACAGAAATTGAATCAAAACCTGAAACTGAAGCTGAATCAAGGAAACAAACCTGAAATATCATCGTTAATAGAATCCCAACAACAACTTAAAGCAGAATTTGAAGTAAATAAGTGCAATCATAACTTCACCAAAATCCAAAGTAGACCAGGATCATTTGTTATGGAAAATAAATCTGGACACGGTATAGATTTGCATGAGATAAAAGCAGAAAAGTCCATCAGTATTACAATGAGAGTTCGTACTCCATAGAGACTCTATAGGGGAAGTAATAGGGAAGCAAACTAGGGTAACTTGGACTTTACATTATTCTCCTATTTAATCATAAAATAATCATTTTAAAGCCCTTAATGAGGTCCTTAAAAGACATGCTTACTACTACTACTCTCCTCTGCTCCTAACCGAACCTAAATTACAAACTGGACAATAATATGAACTACTGATCATTTATAGTATCGCAATCTGAACAATAAACTGAACTGATATTAAATTAAACCTGAGCAGAATCTAAGTTTCAACTAAGTTTTAACTAGAATCTAAACTAAAGCCTGATCTAGAATCTGGAAACAAAACTGGACTATGAAATATAACTTAAACAAGAAAATGTACTTGAATCTGAAATGGGATCTAAACTCAAGTCGAAAAAAGAAAGAGAAACAGGTGCTGATTTTTATGAATATTAATCTGAACAGAAATTTCAACTAAAATTTGAATTAGAATCTTAAATATCAACCCAAACTTGAGTCATAATGTGAATCGACCCCCATAACTTGAACTAGAATCTAGACAGAAATCTTGACAAGAATTGAAGCATTAATTTTAACTTAAATGTGAATCTTACCTGAAATTTGAATTAAAATCTGTATTTAGAGTATTTACTAGAATATAACCTGAAAACTGAACTGGAAGCTTAACATTTGAAGTGAAATCTGAACAGTAAATTTAACTTAATTTTGAATTTTAGATTCCTTATGAGAATATAAACTAGAATTTGAACATAAATCAGAACAAGAGTTTAAATTATAATCTGAGGAAAAATTTTAACAAAAGTCTGAAATAAAATCAAAATTAGAATTCGAACTTGAATTAGGAAAAAAATATTAATCTGATCTGGAATTTGAGCTAAAATCCCACAGGGCAATTTAACTTAAACCTGGGCTTAAGTCTGTATTAATGTCAGGGCTAATTTCTTAATAAGAATCTAAACTTCAATTTGATCTGAACTGGAGTTTGAGTTGGAATCTGAAATCTGTGTTTGAAGCTGAACATGCATCTGAATGGCAATTTGAGCTTGAATTCGGTTTATATTAAACAAGAAATTTTAACTTAAACCTGGGCTTAAGCCTGTACTAATGTCTTGGTTAAATTTTCTTAACTGGAGTTTGATCTTAACTGGAGTTTGAATTAAAATCTGATCTAAAATTTTAACAAAAATCTGAGCTAAAATTTGTGTTAGAAACTGAACATGCATCTGAATGTCAATTTGAGCTTGAATTCAGTTTATATTAAACAAGAATCTAAGGAGAAATATGGCTGAAAGACGAATCGAGAATTTAAACTGAAATCTGAACATGAATCTGCACTAGAATTTGAACTAAAGTCTTTACTAGAATCTGAAAAGCAATCTGAACTGAGCTGAAATCTAGACAGCCAAAATTCGAGCTAAAACTTGTATTAGAATCTGAACTAAAATTGCCTTGAGCATCTTTTATCATAGATTGATTTTATTATCATGTATAATATCCTTTGTAAAAATGTTATTTCTTCCCACCACCTGCCCACTGTGCATTGTATATGTTGTCAACATATTTTTTTCTTTTTAAAACTTTTTAAAATATTTTGACGGAAATAAAAAAATCAAAAATTTATATAAAAATGTTTCATTAAATATTAAAATATCAAGCTTTTGTAACTTCCTGCCTTCAGGGAGTATGATTTTTTATTTATGCTGTTTATAAATATATTTTTTGGAAATATAAGAAAAGGGGGATGAGGGACATTTGTAATTAATATTGCCTTTGTAGCTCATAATTTTGTTAGATGGAGTTTAATTAATATAATAATACAGTAATTGATATATCGATTTTAATTTTTCACGTAAAATTCAGGAAATTTTTTGTAAAGTAAAATTTTATTTCCCGCACAAAAATAACTTCTAAGTGTTCATTTGTTATCCCTTATTATTTTTTTTTATCTCAGTAATGAAAATCACAAAATAAAGTTTATTTCCCCCAAAAACCTATAAATCAATTAATTTAGAAACATGTTCATTATCTCGCCCCCTATTTTTTTGCTGTGTCCGCAAAAGCTCTATTTTTGTGACAGTTATTCAATATTGTCATTGTCAACAATTATATCGAGAACATTTTCTGTCCTGGATTAAAGTTATTTATCCATGAAACCGTGCAAACATTTGAAGTGAATTAAAAATAAACAACTAAATTAAATTAAAAACCAGAGTACGAAAAAACTTGGAATAAAATTTTTGTTTTGAAATGATCTTAATTTTTACTCTTCGTTGCGAAGATTAAGATTTTTGTCGAATAAATTTTTTATCTCCTATTTCAGTCTTCTTTTAGTTAAGAGTGAAGAAGAGGATTATTTCTTAATATGTGAGTGAGTATGTTTGTATATACATACAAAGGTTGAAGATATGCAAACATCCATTTTCTAGGTTAATAAAAATATTTTTGACTGCTACACACGACTTCAAAACAATTAATGCAAATAATTTATTTTTAAACTCTTTTTTCGATTTCACTCTTTTCTTATTTTCATTGCTTTTGATTTTTATAATTTTTTTGAATTAATCTCTTTTCAAAGAGCGATAAGAAACTATTTTTTCCTTAAAATTTAACACCCTTGTAAGATCCCACCTTACGAAGAATAAAAAAAGATTCGAAAATCGTACCCTGTTAAAAACTAAAACTGATTTTGTTGTCAATGGTATAAATAGTGGTTTTATGTTGAAAGTGGAAAATAATGTTTAGAGTGGATTAGAAAAATCATGTTTTTGAAATGTTTTAAAATGTTATTTTTATTTAATTTTTGATTTATATTTTCACTAAAATCATTTTGTTGTAGAAAATAAATTTTATTCGATTTGATTAAAATTATTATTTGGATGGACAGAGGGACAGACAGGAGGTTGCGACATGAACAGACTTTTAGTTTTAAAATTCCTTTGGAATAAATACTCTTATTTAATTCCATTACAATAACAGTCCTTTTTCCTCAATAACTCGCAATTTTTTCTTTTCTTCAATAAAAGTTCTTTTTTCTACTTTTCCCGATTCCTCTATCAATGTGATATTTCCCAAATTTCCTGAGTGTTTGCTCTAATTTTCATTTTTGTGTAACTGTCAAATGTCAGACGCAGTTGGCATGTTTATTATGCTAAAATTTTGTCTTTTTTGATAAGGACAATAACCGAGACCGAGAAAAAGTGCAAAAATAGTAATAAAAATCTTTTCTCACGTTAAGGGTTTTTTATTACTTGCAACAACATGACGGACATGACAGACATTGTGGTGGAGGTTAAGAAATTTATGTAAAAGGACCCGAGATTTTTTCTATTAAAGCAGTAAAAAGGAAAGTTTTATGGAGGACACTTTATTAAAGGAAGAGGTAAAAGACTGGTAAATCTGCATAAAAAAAGAAAAAAGATCTTTGTCATGAGCTAAACAATACAACTAGAATTAGCAAAAGTAGCGATAAAAGAGGACATATGATTACTGAAATTAACAAAGTCTGCGAGTCCTTGGAAATATATATTAAAGATTTACAAAGTGGAAAACAATCATAACTATTTGTGTTGATGTGCATAATTTTGATATCCGTCCTTTAACCTTTCAACACCTTTAACTTTAAATATTTTAAAGAATTTCCTCTATGTTCCATTTCCCTTTAAATAAAAAAAAATATTCAATACGAACTTTTCATGTATTTACAAATTGTTTTATAAAATTTCAATTACTATTTTTCTTTAGTGGTATTTAAAGCAACAAACTTTTGTCTGTGGTTTTACCCCAAATCGTAATTTGGAAACATCCGTTTCCTGCGGTTGCCAACATCGAAACAAAGTAAACATGTTTACAATGACTTGCCATGCAGCATGTAGTTGTTGGCATTGTAGTTGCATGTTAAAGTGCAGTTAATTTGCAATTGTTGCTCTTTTTTGCATTCTATTTCACCCCCTCTAACTTATAATGCAATATTTTTCTATGAATCTTACACACTCCCTATGGAATTAAACATACATGCAACATTTAGTAAATATGCATAAGTATATGTGAGGTTTTTATGTTAAATGGGAGTTCACTTTTTAGAAAAACTGACTGAAATGTAGCAAAAATAGTTTTTGTTATTAAAAATTAGTAGCAAAATCTAAACTTAGTTTGTGTAAAAAATATCTTAAAAAACTCTGAGGTCTCAAATGAGATTTATTGATGTGATAAATGAAAAATATTATCACATATCCATCACAAACCATATGGACAGCATAATTAGAACTAGAAATGCATCAATAGAATGGACTAGAACTGAAAGTGGAACCTGAAGTTCCACAGAAGTGGAACCTGGGCTAGAATCTTTACTAGGATCTGTACTTAAATCTGTTTTAGAGATAAACTGGACATTAATCTAAACCTGACTCTAAACTTGTATCTGAACCAGAATCTGAACTAGAAACTGATCTAGAATTTGAACTAGCATCCGAAGTAGAATCTGAACTATAATGCTGATTAGAAATTTAACAAGAACTTAAACAGGAATCTGGACAATAATCTGAACTAACATCTGAACTATAATATTAACTAGAATATGAACTGGAATAAAATTTAGAAATAAAATCTGAATCTGAAGAATTCAAACTAGAAATTGAACTAGAAACTGAACTAGTAACTGAACAAGGAATGAAAAAGTATCTGAGTTAGAATTAGAACGAGAATTTGAATTAGAAACTGAAATAGAAGCTAGAATCTGAACTAGAATCTAAAATAAAATCTAGAACTGGACTAAAAATTAACTAGAACTGAATTATAACTGAACTAGAACTGAACTAGGAATGAACAAGAACTGAACTAGAACTGAACTAGAAATGAACTAGAAATAAACTAGAAATGAACTGAACTAAAACTAAATTAAAATGAAACTGGAACTGAACTAGAGCAGAACTAAAGCTAAACTAAGACTGAATTAGAATCTGAACTGGAATCTGAATTATGAATAATATAAAATTTTTTTTTCGGCAGCTCAATATTTTCTAGATGAATTTTATTAATCATACGCAAAGTGGTAAAAACCAGAAGAAGGAAAATTAAAAATGTCTAAAAGGCTTAATTACTTGCTGTTGACATTATTTTATTATTTTTATACCACTTTTTAACGCTATTGATGTTCATGTCATTTAATGTTTTCTAAAACTACATCGAAATAATATTAATCATACGCTCCGAAGTTTTTAAATAAACAGTTCTTAAAGGAGCTCAAATTAAAAACGTATAATTTTTATTTTTTCATGATTTTTAATATTTTTAACAATAATCAGCAATTTATAGTTACGATAAATTTAAATTCAGAAAACATTATTAAATTTTGTTTCAAATTTTATTAAGTATTTAATATGTTCCACATTCCTCATTTCATGCCATTAATATCAGCAAATAAATTTTAAGTTTTTCATGGTCAGTCAATCTGCCTGTCAATCATGCACTCAATAAAATTTTTGTCTTTCTTATATTTTGTATAGCATATTTAAAGGGTTTGTTATGTTTAACTTTTTTTAAGTCAATTTTTTATTAAAGAGTTTATAAAAATGACTAAGTGTTTCTTTTTGTTTGTGTGTGCACTCAAGGTCATTTATTGTTAACTATTGTTGAAAGTTTATAAAAGAGTGTTAAGCCCTTTTTGGCCATCCTTTTTTCCAGCATGATAAAGTGATAAAATAAAGTAAAATATTTTGTTATGGCTTTTGTAAGACCGACACTTAAAGTATTCAAGAAAATATGAAAAGAAATCATAAATGAGCACATGAAAGGATGATTTTATACATTTAAGAAATCATTAAATAAATAATAATGAAAGTTAAGAAAATACAAAATATAATAAAGATTTTCTGCATAATAAAAAAATTACTAAATTATTAAATATTAAAAAAAAAAACAGTTTGGTCAGTTAACAGTTAACTAAGCATTAAAAGGCCTTCAGTCAAACTGTTCTCATTGGAGAACTTGTCCATTGAGGTAGAATGAATGATATTTCTAAAGCCAAAGAATTAAAATAGAACGCAGGTTTATAAAAATACTAGGCTCAAAAAGTTCCTGACAGTGGGTTTGTCAAAAATTTAGAGGTAAAAACAGAGCACTGAATTTGAGGTCAAGTTTTCTAAAAAAATATTCTTGCTGCATAATGGACAAGAAAACGTATGTTCTGACATATTTTCAGGAAGAAAGTTATGTTGCTGATGCTCGGGGCAATGTTAAATAAAGTTGAGAGCCTAAAAGCACAGAAAATTGTCCAAAAAGTTTTTGGTTTGGCAAGAAATATATATTTGTTACCACAGGATCTATAAATACCGAAATTTACATCAAGGTATGTTTACAAAAAAGGCTGCTTCTATTATTAAGACTTCATAGAGTGTCTACTTATTTTTGGCCTGATTCATCATATTGCCAAAATAGTGAACAAGTCCTTGAGTGATACTAGAAAAGTAACGCGATGTTTGTACCAACAGAATACCTCCAAACTACCCGTATTTTAGTCCAGTGTAGAGCACAAAAGAAGTTTTCAAGAGTACCATAGATTATAAACGGAAGGCGTATGATTGATATTAATAAGTAAAGATTAATAAACAGTACTACAATTTATAGATATTTAAACAACTTAATATTACTATAGATCTTTTTTATGCTCATACTTTTGATATTTTTGATCGAATTTGGTTTTCTTTAAGATCATTTTGATACTTATCTTTTTATATATACGTATGATTAATATTTGTGTACTAAATATCACTCATTCGTCTAGTTAAGTTTAAATAATAATTTTTTAAACAAAATTTTATTACTATTTTATTTATCCTTATAAAAATTAAATACATGATGACATAATCTATCAAACCAAAAATATTTACTTTCCATTCAGCAATTTTATTTCTTAATTGTTTGTCTGGCTTTTCATCTCTTATTTTATTTCTGTGAGGAAAAAGAAATCATATTTTGTTTAGTTTGTGGTTAATGTCGAAACAAATACATATGATGCCGTAATTGGAATATATGATAACTCATACTAATACAAATATATTCATATTTACATATAAGTGCGTTTTTAGGACATATTTTCTTGTTTATTTTTTTTAAAAAAGTAATTTGCAATTATAGAAATATGCACTAGGGTATAGCATTTTTCGATTAAAAAAATCAAGCGTATAGTCGTTAGCCTTTTTTATCTGTGCTTCTTTATGAAAATTTTGATTAATAAATTTTTGCTTTTAATAAGAGTAAAAAGTCCTTAACTTTTGTTCCATAATTAACTTTTCCATATTTTTCTATACTTGATCCAAATTTTGAACAAAAGTCCCTTAATTTTTCTTTTACTATTCATCTGAACATATTGAGAAGTTAACTTTATTATGTGAAGAAATTCTTTTTTGTAAATATAAACCAGTTTTTTTGTAACTCAATTATCAGCCTTTTTGAAGTGAAAAGAAGCAAAGTGCCAAAACTGGCACGCAATAAAACCATTGCACCTGTTTTTAACGATGTAAACTTTTTGTTATAACACCATGTTCAGTTACCACCAAAAAGTGAAGCATATGTTGTGGCGTCTTTGATGGAAATAATTACTGAAACCTGTCTTACTAACATGATTTGCAATGAAAAAAGTTGGACGTGAAATAAATTCCATTTTTTTCACTTTTATTCAAGGATATTAAACCTTGTCCCCTCAAACTCTTTTAGTAAAACACCTTTGATAGGAAGCATAATTGAGCAAAATTTTATTTACATTTTGTTTCATTGCAGAACTGTTCGGCGGTTTCTCTGCTTAAGAGTCATCCGGACAGTTCTTACATTTTTGAAACAGTGAAAAGCAGAATAATGAATATGTGTAGTTCATTTAAACTGCTAAAGTTTTTCATGCTAAAGAGTTCATTTAATGAGGAGTTTTTATTTTGTAACATATTTTTAGGTTATTTAACATTTTGGTGACACTTACAATTTGTCAACGTTTAAAACATAAAAAGAGTAAAATTAATTAAAAAAATCAAGGTTATTAAAACAAACATAAATGAACAGCATAGAAATCATATAAACAAATAATGAAACAAATTCTGTAGTCTTCTTTCGGGCATTTTTATATTAAATATTTTATTGCATAACTTTAGCTGTTTTAATTTATTTTATTTATATCATTTTTAATAAAATACATTTTAATTAATTTTTAATTGAATTCATTTACCGTTATTTCATTGCAATTAGTAAAAATGTTGCTTAAAGCTCCTTTCCACTCCTCCTTTCTACTCCTGTTTTAATTTATTTATAAAAAAAAATAAAAATAAATCTGTGGTGATTTTTGAATTTTTAATTTCATCATTTTTGTAGCAAAATTATCAATAAAACAATTCATCAGTTTTATAATCTCTCATTATAAAATGAAATTATTGGTTTATGAATCTATATTGATATGTTTATGTATATGTGTGTATAAATATCTATACATACAAAATAACCACACTTAATTAAGTTATATTGATTTATTATCTGATTTTTATATTTATAAATTATATTAAATCCGATAAAGAGAAATTAATTTTTAAATACTGCTTTTGTTGAAATAAAATTAAGAATCAATTTAAATTGAATATTAAAAAATGAAAATAAAAAGATGCGTTATTAAAATTATACCCCAGTCAATTGATCACGCTATGAAATTTTCACTTATTACTTTTGGGCCATGTTAAGCAGCATCCTCTACTAATCTATCACTAAAATCTCAATATTCCTTTGGCGGAATTTTTAACGAGACGTAACAACTGTATCTCATCTTAATCCTTATGAATCGCTCCATGGGATTTCTCGTTGATTCTTCAAGTGCATCATTCTCATACGAATAGATTGCTGGTTTACCTGATACCTCACTCTCCTATATCCTACCAAAGAGTCAATATTCATTTTTAGAAATATCTGGCTTAGGAGGTCTTAAGCCGTTGCATAGTGTTTTAGTTGTAGTAGAGTTATTCTAAGTGGGCATTTAGTGCAGCCCGCCATATGTCCTCTCTCTTTCTTCTTGTTACCCACACAAGACATTCGTCTCGGACTTTAGGTACAGTTCCTGGTAATGTGATCTTCTTCTCCACAATTGCGGCATAATCTGGACTTCTTAAAGCTAATCACACTGTCGGATTATGCATACGATAAACAGTACTCCCAATCAAATTTACCTGTTTTTAAGACCCGCGAGCAATAATATCAGACAAGAAAATTATTGCCATCTGTGTACATCCAATATTCCTGCGTATACCCCTGCCTATGCTCTACCCGTAGTCGGAGATTCCAAACTGCTTCTTCCAAGCCTCCAAAATATTTCTTGGCATGGTCACTTTACTAAGATCCTTAAATTCTAGAAGTGCTTCACAAATTTTTATCCGTATTTTTGCTTTCACTTCTATAATTTTTACCACTGGCTCATTGAATTTGGTAGTTTCATTCTGCGAATGTTTAAACGTTCCAAATAATTCCAGAAAGCAAGATCATGGCCTTTATCTTAAAGCTTTTTGATAACTGCACTCTTGTCTTAACTCTCCGACTAGGACAACCATGTAGTCTACAAATTCCATTCCTTATCTCTCTTAAGTGCACGCTTGTGGTACGATATTATAACCTGCTACATCCAAAATTTCTCCACTAATCCTTTCTTCCTTTTGTCTCTTCTGCATCCCAATTCAGTCCCTACTTCATGTCTTAAATATTGGACATTTAAAAGAGCATGATGGACATGGTATTGAAGCAGGACTGCCCGAATAGTGATAACACATTTCTCTGTGAAACGCACTTTGTAGCCCCGTTCAACAAAATTTACATTAACACTTTTAATAAAATTATACTTGTCTTGGTCCTCTAACATTGAGCATGATGTTCACTGTCTCTCTGCCCCTCTAATTGATAAGAAATGCCTCTGTCTTATGGTCGGCCAGTTCCAGTTCTTGTTAGTCTTTATAGTACCATATGCATACAGTTGTTATCTAAATATGACCAAATTTAAGCATGTTTAACAAAAAATATTTCCAATTCATTCCTTTTAAAATCTATTTAAATTTTAGCTGATTTCATATATTTTCTCTAGACTAGAAAAATGGCTTTTGTGTAGCTTCATTGAATTTATAGACATTTATGTAAATTCTCAAGACTCAACAATTTTTTTTGGTAGCGAATTTCGTTACAATCATATAAATGTTGTTGTTTATTTGCAGACTTCATCAAAATCACAAACCATCAACAAATAACCAACAAACAACCAACAACTGTCCTCAAAATGATTGATGATTATTTTTTTTGTTGACTATAAAAAAAAAAAATATTTGGTTTATATATTTCATTTAGCCAACAGCCATATATTTTTGGGAAAAAAGTGGTAGTTTCTGTAGCAAATATTAAGCCTGCTTACAACAACTATGAGACTGGGAATTTACAAGGATTTGTATGCAATAACAAAATTTTTGCCAATGCGGCAAAAATTAAAGAAATGGGGTTTAACTTTGAGTGATGACTTCAAGAATAATAAAAAATAAACTGTTATACTGATAAGAATTGTAATGAAATGAAAATAAAATTTAGTAAAAATATTAATGTAAATAAATATTATTTTTCGTAATTTAATATTCTATTTAAGGGAAAAAATGAAATTTTAACAAAATTTATTTAAGAAAGTTTTTTATTATGTTTAAAATTGTATTCATTATTTGTAGGGGTTGAAAATTATCTTTATTTCCCCATTTACTTAAAATTGAAAAAAAAAAAACGTTTAACCGGAAATCCGTCTAAAAAATTAAAAGGAAATTGCTTTCCAAAGCGATTTTTTAGAAAAAGTTCTACAACATTTTAACCGTTAAAAAAATCCTAATGAAATTTTAGATGGATGGAGCTGTTGTACCTTTAAGTTGATCTGTTGGAGAAAAAGTCACTATATAATCATTGGCCTAGTTGGTGACCCTTCAAATTTTGTCACCTCTGGTACGCTAGTTAGAAAACTTGACAAGGGTAAAAGGCATAGTCCACATGATGTTTCTATAGTCAAATATTAGAAAGACAAGTTCCTACCAAAAGCACTGCTAAAAGCTTAGAAGCCAAAAGGAGAGCACGGAAATTGTGGCATAATGGATGATCTGGCATATTTTTCGCAATATTCTGGTCAAAAATTTTATGTTGCTGATGATCGAGAAAATGTTGAAGAAAAGTTTAGGACCCAAAAGCGCACAATATTTTTTTGGTATGACAAGCAAAAAGAAGTTGCCACAAAAGCTGTACATTACTTTTTACAACGATCTTTGTAAACACCGAAATTTACATCAAATAATTGTTATAAACATGGCTGCTTCCATTCATAAGACTTCATAATATAACCAGTTATTTTAGGACTGACTTGGCCTTATGTCACTACGGTTAACAAGTCCTTGAGTACTACAATCTATAAATGTTCAAAATCGGTTCAGAAGGAATAAATATAACTTATTTTATAACTCATTAAGGTTTCTCACATATATACTCATTTGACGGTGTATATATGTGTGTGTAAACTATATATGAACGAAACAAAATATTTTTACTTCATACGCATTAGTGATGGAGGGTATTTAGGATCCGGTATAGCCGAATATAATTTTTTAAATAAATTTCATTTCATTTTAAATGAACAAAAAGTATTTTAAATTACTTTATTTAAAGCTCAACTTTATTTTAATTTCTCAATACATTTTTCTTTTATCATTTTCCCTCTTTAAGGATTTTAAATTCTCATTTAAATACTTTTTCTTCAATCACTTTTATCGAAAGAACAACAAACTGTCTTTTCTTAATTAAACAGGCGTTTTCTTTAGTGATTTAAATTTGTGAAAAGAACTCATTAAAATCACGTTAAATACCTTTATACAATTTTAACATTAAAATGACAATGAATCGTAATTTTTTTAAAAGAACAAAAGATAATAAGGAAAAATTGCCTCAATTCCACCAAAAAAAAAAAAGAGAAAATAATTCTTAATTTATACTCGTGAATAAAAAAGTGGATTTAAAGAAAACAAGACAATTAATTCCTTTTTAAAAAGATATTCATCCTTTTTTGGCATATTATAATCTGTATATAATATAATAATACATAAAAATTCCAGATAATAAAAAAGAAGGGTGTTAAAGAACCCGTTTCCTGATTTTAACTAAATTGTTGTATATCTTCCATAGAAAATCTAACTTTGTATACATTTTTCAAATTTTTTAACATCATTTCTACTTCTACATTAACATCCTCATGGATCAGAATACGCTATTTTTGATATCTCTAAATTTAGGTTATTTCAAAGAGTTTTAAAGAAAAAAATTAAATTAAATTGTTACAAACAATATTGTTAAACATTTCGTTAAAAAATACGTATGATTAATATGTAATGAAAATTCTTGAGAAAAATATTGATCATACGTATTATAATCTGAACTAGAACTGGAAAAAATTAGACAAAATTAAGAAAAAGTAATATTTGTTGTTTGAATTAATATGTTTGAATCAAACTAGACGTATGATTAATATTTAATACAATTTCTTGAAGAAAATTATTAATCATACGTTTAAGTACAACAACTAGAACTAGAATCTAGACTAAGATCTGAAGTAATAACTGAATTTGAATATGAACTTGAATTTCAAGTTAAATCATAAGTAGAACAGAACTGGAACTGAACTAAAACTGAACAAGAACTGAACTAAAACTGAACTAGAACTGAACTAAAACTGAACTAGAACTGAACTAGAACTAAACTGAAACCGAACTAGAACTGAACTAGAACTGAATTAGAACTAAACTAAAACTGAACCAGAACTGAACTAGAACTGAACTGGAACTAAACTAGAACTAAAACTGAAAAAGGACTGAACTAGAACTTATCTAGAGCTGAACACGAACTGAACTAGAACTGAACTTGAACTGAACTAGTACCGAACTACAACTGAATTGGAACTAAACTAAAACTGAACCAGAGCTGAACTAGAACTGAACTAGAACTAGACTAAAACTTAACCATAACTGAACTAGAACCGAACTGGAACTAAAATAGAACTGAACTAAAAATAACTAAAACTGAACTAGAACTAAACAACTTCAATTATAATTAAGTAATTTTTTTAACAGAGTTCCATATTAAATCTCTGAAATCCTAAACTAAATTCCAGTTATGATATTTTTAAATATTCAGAAACTAAATTTTATTATAACTATTATTTCTATAGCATACTTTTAGTATATATTTTTCTACCTCTATAGAATCTATCTACAACTCATCCTATACTTATGGTATCATGGCAAAGAAATTATTATTTCAACACACAATAAATCTATAATCTTAACAAAATCCATCACAAGAATTTCAATGAACTAAAGTGTTCCTTAGCCTTCCGGCATTTGTATTTGTTTAAGCCAGAGTATAAAAAAGAATAAGAAATAAATAGAATTTATAATGAAAATCAATTTCAGCCTTAAAGTTTACTCCCATTTACGTGTCTAAGATATTTATATAATTTAGTAGTAAAACCTTAAGGCTTCTTTTGGAGCAAATAATAGAAATGGTGATGCAGGCAATAATGTGAGCTAAGAAGTCTAATAACTAAAGGTTTTTTCCATTATTAACAATTTGAAATTTTAGTTTAATTTATTGAAAAACGTTAAATTTTTTCTTTCCCATGAAAATTTACTATTTGTGGGACTTATTTCTTTATTAAAAATTCCTCAATTTGTGGACAAATACAAACTGATTGATTAAATAAAAAATGTGAATAATATAAATAAATATTTACATTTTGGAGAGATAAGAGTATGTAAAATGAAAAACAGGAAACGGATATTAAATGAGCAAAAAGCGTTTTATGAATAAAATATAAAATATTTATTTATGTAACTATTTGCCAACAGCATCATCAGCAATACAATTACAATCATCATCAGTATTTTAACCATAATCAATGGCTAGTAACGTAAAAAAGAGTTAAACTGTAATCTGTATCATTTTTAATACTTAACAATTTAACATAATTTATTTAACAAAATTCTGATTATTTGACATATGTTTTGTAGCCTAAAAATAGGCTAATAATTTTTAAATTGTAAAGCCTCATAGCTGGGCAACATAAGAGCTATTTATGGAAATTTACTTAAGACCAACTTAATCATAAGTGATAAATTTAAAATAAATTAATATTTTATTTATCAGTTCACTTTTATTCCATATGAAACCATTTTCCTCTTTTTTTATAATTTTTACATTTACTTGTCTTCTAATACCATCATCAATTGGAGAATTAATACAAACGGTTTCAATTTCATTACATCTCCAGTAAAGAGAGACAAATCATTAAATTGATATGACTGTTAAAAAAAGTAGAAAGGATTTGATAACAATTGTCAACAATAAACAGCAAGTAAACGTTAAACAAAACAGTTTTTGTTTCTTTTGTAATCAACTGCAATCGATGCTTATTTGTGATGGGTGAGTGAACAGAGAAAATAATAGTTAAAAATCAGTGATTACAATCAAAATATAGATGAAATGAAGTGAAAAGATTGTGAATAGTAAGAAAAAACAAAGGAAGCCGAAAAGTTCAAAGATTTGGCAGTCAATTTCAGATAAAAAACACAAGGAATTTCCGAAGAAAACGACTTTAATGTACAATTTGATAATTCTTATAATTAATAAAAAAAAACAGTGATATGTTTATTTATTTTTACAAAGTTAAGTTCTTGAAAAGATTTTTTATAGAAAAAATTTCAGTTAAGAACAAAGTATAAGAGTTTGTATAAAAGTTTTGTAACTGTTATACAACACTATGAATGAATAAATAGATGCTTAAGCAACTTAAAACATGTATAAGAGTTTGAATTGAAAACTTTTGAAGCTGAAATATCCCCTTTTATTATAACAGATATTATAACACTTTAAGAACGTTCATCATCCATTTTCCATAAAATGCACAAATTTTAAAGCCTTTATAAATAAAATTTTCCTTAAAATTGTAATCTTATTCTTCAAATCGAGCAAATATTTTTAGTATATAAAATTTTGCTTAAACTCTACAAATATCAATGTTTATGACAGTTTTCAAAATTGTATAACACTTATGAACTGTTGTAATCCAGTTTATATGGAATATATACCATTAAGCCAAGATTTTCATTATGTGTCATAATAAGAAATTTGTAAAATAGTATTACTGTTATACTTCAAACAATTTAAAGTATAATAGTTATTATAAGAACTTTAAATTATTTTCTTTAAAAAAGATGAATAAAATAAATGAAAATTATCTTCGAAAAATGTAACTTTATTTTTATTTTATTTTCTTTGTTTTCTACGCATAATTTTTCTTCCAGTGTAATTGTAAGAAAAAGGCAGTTTTTCTGTGATTCAACATTTGACACCATGTAAAGGTCATATGTCTTAATTTACTGCCCTAAAATTACTCCCAAAAATTGTTGTAAACATTTTGTAATTGAGTAAGAAATTTTAACAAAAATAAATTTATGTCACAAAGTGATTTAAATACAAAGAAGATAAATGTTTAATGACAAAAAAGGGGAAAAGTTCATAGAGATGAAATGAGGATAATTCAAAGGCGTTTAAGTACTAGAAAAATGATTTGAAGTTTTTAAATGAAAAGAAAAGAGAAACAATTTAATTTTAAAATAATGACATAAAAATAATTTTAATGAAATAAATTTAAATATACGTATACTTGATATTAATTATAAAAATAAAATTAAATATTAATCATACGTGATTTTCGTTAAATTTAAATTTGTTGTGATTTTAAAAAAAACAAACAAAATAGAAAAAACCGAAAAGAGAACAAGTATAAGTGCGATTTTGTAGTAAAGATGTACATTTAACTAAATATTTTGACAAAATTTCATTCTAAATTGTCGATTTATAATTGAAAATTTTATGAAAAATTTTCGCTTGAATGTAGGAAATGCTTAAGATATCGATCTTAAACTTTCAATATCCTTAACCGATTTGGATGGTTTTAAATAAGAAATTTCTCACGATCATAACAATTTCTCAGGCCAAATAACATTGAGTTCTATCAGTTATTGTGGATGTGAGGGTGACAACAACAGACAGACAGAAAGACGGACATAGCTAAACCAAATTTTGATTTGAGATTTCGATTATAGGATCTTAGATAATTCCTTTTTATCGTTACACTTGAAATGACAAGGTTAATATACCGTCTTCACCATTTGTGAGGATATAAACAATAAAGTTGGTAAAAAGTACATAAAAAGGAGATACAGGAAGTTAATAGAACGGAAGAAAGAACGATCAAGAAGAAACTAATGACTTCCAATAGGAAATTATAAACGAAAAAAGAATTCAAACATGTTTAACTGATTAAACTTATTTACAAAAATAAAAACTAAAATTTTCCCGAGACAAGATAAATTTCAGAAAAATGTCCTTAAACAAGAAAAAGAGAAAAACAATGTAGCTCCTTCTAAGCTGAAAAGATTTTTAAATTCTTAAACAATACATATTATGTTTACAAATTTTAATTAAACAAATTCATTGAATATAAGAACTGCAATTATTTTATGCATCATATGCACCCTAAATATATGCTTCAAATTTTTTTTCATAAATAAAAAATGCTATTTTTTCTAATACATGATTATGTTTGATAACTGTCATATATTTAATAAGAAATATCTGTTTACTTATGACAAACCAAATAGGTTATATAAAAATGATTTAAATTTAGCATACGCTAAGGAGTGGCAAATTAGGTTTAAATTTTAAAATAAAACAGAGTAAAATACTCAAAATGGTTAAATAATAATTTATTCCCGCTTTTTAACATTAAATTGCTTTTAGAGATATAAACACACACAAAACGATGTTACCTAAGATGAAAATAAAACAATTAAATTTTCTATTTTAAGGCCTACATTTAGGCTTGAAAACAATATATAACTTCTAAAATAAAAGACAAGAATTTCATCATTAAATTAAAAAAACGCGACATTGCCTTTCGAAATTTTATAAAAAATATAATTTTTTATTGGATTAAAAAATAAAATTAATACTTTAAGAAAAGTAGGTAACGGCCATCAATGAATGCAATATCATTCACTATTTATTAATACTCGAGTTGACCGCAAATAACCTTAATTACTTTACCTACACTTACTTTAAATAATTTAACGAAATATCACGTATTTCCTTAATAACCGCAATTAAAATACACCAACAGATATAAATGAAACATAACATTTCCTAATAAAATTTAAAATTTAATTAAATAACTTCAATATTAAATTTCTTATTTTTTATACAGAAACAGAATATGAAAATATTGAAGAAGTCCTTAATAAGAATATTAATTTAACAAATAAAAAATTATATTAATCATACGCACGATATGACACTTAAAATGAAAATATTATTAGATTTGGCAAGTTACAAAACAGGATTCTGTTTTATGTAACATTTGAGTTAAGTTCTAGTTCAGATTCTAGTTCAGATTCTAGTTCGGATTATAGTTCAGATTCTACTCCAGATCTAGTTCAGATTCCAGTTCAGTTCTAGTTTAGGTTCTAGTTCATTTCTAATTCCGATTCCAGTTCGGACTCTAGTTCAGTTCTAGTATAATTCCTTTAAACGTTTGAATCCGTTACATTTCCTAAACTTAAATTTGTAATACTAAACGTATGAGTGATATTTGTATTTCCACTCTTAATAACACTCATACGCACAGAATTTTAAACAGATTTGAATTTTACGTTTTATGAAGAACTTAAAAATCAAATTCTGTTAACAACTACAATTCTTTTGTTGTACGTGTTCTGTTATGGTAACTGTAATATGTCTTGTGAGTGTGTGTTAGCAAGAAGTGTGTTAATGTCAGTATTGTGACTCAATTTTATTACCTTGACATTTGGTTATAATTTAGTATAACTTAAATGACATTTATTGTCAAGGTGTGCATCGCATGTATATAATTTATGTTCTTTAGTGTGAAAAGGTAGGAATGGTTGTTTAGCAAATTTTGATGTTTTTTGGCATTTTTTCAAAATTTTATTTCTAGTTAATATTAAAATTTATTTATTGTTGCAAGTTGCATGAACACTTAAATACTTATAAAATAATGTATTTTTTTAACCCGTTTTCGTTCCTTAATATTTTAAAAATTTTTATTTTTTCCACCTCTCTACCTCTATTACGCGAAATGTGTTAAATAATTTAATTAAGACAAAACTCAGCACTGTGTATTCATTATTGCAGTGCTATGTATGTATGTATTTAACAAGGTATATTTAAACTACATTTTTTCTTAATGCTGAAATTTCGCTTGAGTTTAAGTATAAGAACTTGAGAAGTTTATTGGTACAGTGAAGAACTATAAAGGTAATGAGGGTAATTATAAGTAACGGTAAACCAGTTCGCCTTTAAAAGGAAAACAAATTAAAAAATATTTGAAAAACATTAATAATGTTATATGATTTTTTAAGTAAAGTTGAAGTAAATAAGAAAATATTTCTGAAAGTCATGCAAATTATAAAAAGTTTGTACTTTTTTCAAACAACTTTATATCTTGGCTTTTTTAATCATTTTGAATTTTCGATGTAGCTGTTTTTATGATAAAGTTATTATTTGTTTTGTTTAAACACTTTTGAAATAATATTAATCATTCGCTACAGGGTTCACAAATTTTGAAAATTTCATAAAATTTTAACGGATTTTAATATTTGATTGAAAATGGCTGGATTTCCTAAGATATTTAAATCATTAGCACCAAATGACTTAAAGTTTATAAAATAATTAAATTAGTTAAATTATAAAATTTATCATTTATTAAACACATTTTTCTCTTTGTTTATTTTTTTACTAATTTCAGTTTTTCTCAATTTTATTATGCAGACAACTGGCAGCAATATCAGTTTAAATGCCATGGACATTGGCCTCTATATTTGCACTTTTATCAAAACTTGTTTTGCGAAACCATTACCATTAGTTGTTAGACCAGACAACGTAGTTACCTGTCATTAAGTTTAAAATGGTGCATTTCAGCTATTTACCTAGAAGCTGGCAAACAAACAAACTTAGATAAGAATAGATGTGATGGGCATTGTAGTTTTGTTTATCATTAGCAACTGGTAGTTGCAATTATTTGGATGGTAATTTTGTTTTTATCACTTTTATTTGCAAGTCGTTATTCCACTGAAATGGTGAGGCACTATTATGTTGCTATCATTCGATGTTCCTTTTTATAAACTATGACATTAATTGGCTTGTAATTAGTTTATAATGTTTGTATGATAAGAGGAAATAGCAGTTAGAAGATAACAAATTATTTTAGAGTTTCTGAATACTCTTTACTTTAAATAAAATTTTTTTTATACATAAAGTTTCTGAGTATAAAGTTCACTTAATAGAAATGTCACAATAAGAGCAGTTTTATATAATTAAGGCCCGAAATATTGAAGTATATAATGTCTTAACATTTCTGTGATACTTTTGTTGGTTTAAAATTTATGAGATATTTTATACAAATAATTCTTAATTAATAATAATCATACGTCCAGTATGAAAAATATTTTAAACTTAAATAAAATCCAAACGATAAGAGAGATTTTGATAAAATTTCTAAAATAGATTGAACACAATTAGAGCTATTATCAACATTCATTTCAGATATAAAATAATTTATATAAATATATTCCTTTTATGCAAAGTTATTTATTTTATGACATTTCTGACTACTTACTACTGAAGGTGTAATATTAATTATATTTAAATTTATTTTTGCAAAAAATCTCTTCAATTAAATCATGAGTTACACACATTCTTAATGTCCTTAATTCTAATGTCTAGACCATTTAATATATTGCAATTAAATTTTATCCTCTAAATAACATTTACTTTCCTTTGTCTAAGTCTCTTATTACTTAACTAATTGTCCTCTGATATTGTTTTTGTTTGTTTTAGAAATTAATTAAATTCTCTGAAATAATAACAATTTCAAGAACTAAATAACCAAATAAACCTCAATAACAATTGTGATTATTATTGAGAAATTGATTGTTTAGTTGCCTCTTTATACTTAACATGCTCTCTATATTAAACACTACCACAAATATACCACTCCTTGCCACCCTTTTGATAATATTTTACTTAAAAACCACTTCAAAGGTTGAACTTGGGGTAAGAGAGGAAAGGAAATCAAGCAAAGATTTGATCACTGAATAAGACCTTATTAAAACACAATGGATTAGTTAAATAAATATCTGTCATAAGGCGAAATTATATAACGTAATGTAGGCTTGTTTAAGGGTTAATTAAAAATGCCTTTATTTTACTTTTTTATTTTTTTGGATTCTATAGAAGTTCTTATTGTCGAAAGCTAAAAAAAAAGCAATTATTGATGTTTCAGTAAGAAGTTACAGAAAATAAAACTACAGACAGTTAAAGCTTTAACCAGTTTAGTAGTAAAAATTTAGCAAACATTAAAAATTTGAATAAAAATAAAATTTTTTTTGAAAAACATCGACAAATTTTCAATTTTTTGCTGGAAACAAAATTCATTGGAAACAAGCCATATTGAACAAAATAAAGCTTTATATGTTGCCTTCTATAATCGATTTAAGATTTTTTCATACCTTTCCAACTCAAGGAATTATTTAAATTTTTCTTATATAACCTCTTAATTAATATCAATCATACGCTTAGTAGCTTTTTATATAAAAACATCATTAGAAAGGATATTTGTTTGGCGATTTTTTCTAAATTTTAGGAAGTCAAAGAATGAACATACAACTACTAGAAAAGATTATTTTTATAAATAAATCAAACATTTATAAAACAAATTTTTACTTTTAATAAATTATATGGAAAATTTGAATCTCTAGATTTAATTAAAATTCCTTGCAGAAGATAAAAAAAATTAATTTTAACCAAAATTATTGTTCAGTTAATGGAAATAAAAGAATTTCTCTTTTGACCCAGTTTCACTTTTTTAATAAATTCGAAAACTTTTTTTTAGGGAAAATGTTAATATAAGAAAAATTTATTACCAAACTTTGTATAACTTTAGTCTTCGTTTGAACTCCAAATAAAACTATTTCAACAACTTCATATGAAATTATAATAAACATAATCCTCTATTACTCTCCAAATACAAATATTGGAATACAAATTCTGTCTAATATTCGTTTCCATTTATTATAAAATTGATTGATTTATGGTTAGAAATTTATTAGGTAACAGTAATGGATACTTTATTTCGGCTTTTATCTGTAATTCATGGTAAAAGTTTTTCTAGGCCAATGATTTTGAAAGGGAAATAAATGGAAATATGTGTGGAAAAGTTATATTAAAAACTAAAAAAATATTACAGTCGGTCTAGCCCGACTATCTTAAGTCTTACACCACAAAATTGGTTATAAATGATAGTTACGAACAATTAATGAGCGATCCTCGTATAATTTGATTTTCTGATTAATGCTTACGTGTATGGGACATGGTGACATTCACATTTATGTGAAATGTATTAAATGAATTTTTCTGTGGGGTCTTATGAGCCGACCCTCGTACAATTTCGTACACCGTTTTTTGTTTATATTTATCGTAAATTGATAATTTTTATTACAATACCAACGTATATATAAGATTTATTCCCATCAAAATGATACTTGGAAGGGGACTTATTTTAACATACACCTTCGGTGGTGTAGGGTATAATAAATTTATTTAAGTTAAGTTGAAGAGTTATTATGTTAATTTTGTGTATTTATTTTGATATTCAATATTCATGATACCTATGCGTATGATTAATATTATTTGATTATTTACTATTTAAGATTAATCATACGCACAATTTCATTTCAAATATTTCTAGAACTTTTAAGAAACTTTCATGGAAATATTATATTTTTCTCTATATCCATACGATTAAACAATTCATTATTTCAGAATCTGAATATCATAAAGGCAGACAAGCAAAATGAATAAAATAACTAGATCTAACTGGAACTATCCTGGAACTGAAATAGAACTTAACTAAATAAGAACTGAACTGAACTGATTTAGAACAGAACTAGAACGGAGCTAAATTAAAACTGAACTAGAACTGAATTAGAACTGAACGTAATAAGAACTGAACTGAAATAGAACTGAATTAGAACTGAACTAAATTAGAACTGAACCAAATTAGAACTGAACTAGAACTGAAATAGAACTAAATTAGAACTGAACTAGAACTTACTTGAAATTGAAACAAAACTGAGCTAGAAATAATTTTGTGTAAGACAAAAAATTGCTATAAATTTTCTAAATTTCAGTTTAAGAGAAATTTTGCCACAAATTTGAATTTAAGTAGCATTTTTTAATAAAGATGAGTTTAGATATATATTTGGGTTTAAAAGAAAATTTTATGATAAAAAGGAAAAGTTAAAAAAAAATTGTTTAAGAAAAAATAATAGATACATTTTTTTAAAGGAAAATTACTTTATTTTTCGTTAAAGAGACAATTTACGATAAGTTTTTGTTAAAGAGAAAATTAACAATAAATTTTCGTTTAAGTGAAAATTTGCGATAAATTTTCGTTTAAAATTTACTTTAAATTTTCATTAGTAAGAAAATCTACATTAAATTTTCGTTAGTAAGAAAATGTACGATTAATTGCGTTTGAGAAAAATATTAAAAAAAAAAATTCTTTTAAAATGAAACTTGCTAATTTTTTTACGAAAATTTGGGATAATTTTTGGTTTAAAAGAAAATTATAGTTAAATTTATCACAAAATTTTAAAGTTTTTCCTAGAATTCTTGAACAGATTATTCGATTTTATTTCACTAACTTAACAATATTTTTCCGGAAACGGATGTAAGAAATTATAATATTTTTAAAATAAATCCTGAAATTTTTAATTTACATAATTTCAGCGTTTTCAAGTTATTCAGCAAATAAATAAGTTATTTTTACGTTGCTGCTGGATAAAGTAATAAAAAATAAGATTTTATTATTTTAAAGGATTCCCGAGAGAAAATGATTTAAAATGTTTTCAAGTTTGTTGAAATAGAATTGAAATTTAAATATGCAAAAAAAAAGTTGTTATTTTTAAGAAGTCTTATTATCCGTTTCCGGTTTGTTTATGTTATTGTAAGTAGATTTGTGTTAAAGAAGACAATAAGAAGAATAATAGTCTTGGTTTTGAAAAAGTTGTAAATAATGATTGTAATTATTTTGTTGTAAATATTTTAAAATATGAATTTGTTGTTTCTATAAAATGATAATTTGCTTAAAAGCGTTGCCTAACTTTAGGATTTTAGGGAAGTATTGTAATTTTAGAATTTCTTGTTATTCGTTTTGTATTTTTCCTTGAGTTTCATAAATAGAAAAATGCTATTTCCAAGTGCCATTTGCGACAAAGTTGAATGTTAAAATTTGGAGAAAAATTTTGATTTTAAAATGATGTTAATTTTTACTCTTCTTTGCGAAGATATAAAAATAAAACTCTTTGTTTCCATTAAAATTTATATCGTTATGGATGGAGCATATTTGGAAAAAACTTATTTTACTCTTTTTTCCAAAAAGTAAAAAAAAAAAGTAAAAAAAGAGGATTATTTTTTTAATTCGCTCAAAAATGCGAAATGGTTGAAGAGGAAAACAAATAATAAAAATAAAAAATTAAGCAAAAAAGTATGCTTGTCCATATACAAGCACACAAACACTAGACTTTAAAACAATTTGTGTGAATTATTTATTTTTAAACTTTCGATTTCGCTCTTTTTTGACTTTTATCAGCTCTGGAAAAAATCAACTCTTTTCGAAGGGTAATAAAAAATAAAATTCTTTTTTAATAAAAATTAGTACGTAAACCTAATCTTCCGAAGAAAAGAAAAGAGTCGAAACTGTACCTTAATTTTTTTCCTATAGTATAATCTCAGGACCAATATAGTAATTTGTAGAAGGAAAATCTTAATTTACATAATTGTGTGATTTAGTTTTAGAAATTTTGCAAAAATCTATAATACTTATGCAGACAAGTTGATTGTAAAACCCAAAGCATATACAGAGGGATAACATTTCTTTGTATTATTAAATAAATGTTGCATACTTTAGGGGTCTTTATAAAATGTTTAAAATTTCAACAGCTTTAAATAAAAAGTATGAGTTCTTTTTTATTTTATATTATTTCTTTACCCTTGATAACTTTTCTTCCAAATAAATGAACTTTTGAATATTTTACTTCCTTAAAAGGAGAAATTTTTTTATCTCAACATTAGTATTTGTCATTAAATAGTTGTCTAAATCAAAAAGTAAGCACAATTTGTCTGCTTCAAAAAAACTCAAGTTGATTTATTTCTAATTGGAAAAACTAACAGAAAAGTTAAATAAAATGTTGTCCTGGAAAAACTGTTACAAAAACTTTTCTGTTAGAAACAAAGTTTTGTTTTAACAAATTAATCAAACGAAACTTAAAGTCAAAAAATCAAAATAATAAAAAAAAAAGTTCAGCAAAAAAGAAAATGTACTGAATTATGTATTTTTTAAATTAAAAGTTTAATTCGTTAGAAATATTTCTAAAAAAATAATGATATTATTTAAAGTCTACTTATGGGCTCAATTTAAGCGAAAAAATTTTGCCTACTTTTTGGCTTTCTATTTACTTACTGATTATTTTCCTTTTATTTTTTACACATTTTCAGATTAAATCACTTTAAAGATATTTTTACTTATCGTTCCAAATGAATTTTATGTACAAACTTTTGTAAATAATGGTCCCCAATTCATAAATAGTACCAAAGCAGTGTAATTCCTGGTACCCTTTTAAGGGAATATATATTTTAAGAATTTGAATAGTTTGCGACGTATGTGTAACATGAACATTTATATTTTGAAAATTTAAGTCAAAATGGTACTTTTTAGGATAAAAATAAAAATTGAGAGTATACATTTACTTTATGAGGTACTTTTTGAATCTTCATAAGATACTTTTTAGTATCTTATGAAGATCCATCTTAGGATGAAAACCCATATTACTATGGTATGATGCCATTGTGTGGTAAAAAGAGATGGATATAAATCGGATGATTTTGAACTTCTGTCGCCTGTGACGTGACGAACTAGAGGAAGAGACAGTTTTATGTTACTATGTTACTGTCCGGCACTTAGATAGCTTGGATGTACGCTTGGAACTTATATTCTTGATATTACTAATGAAGGAAATTTTGTGCAAATTTGGCAAATTAAAGTTAATATTTAAAAGAATTTTTATATGATGTTCTTTATTTTAAGCATTTCGATGGAAATTATTTTCAAACTTTTTTAACTGACTTCAATTGGAATTTAAATTTCAAAAACTTTTAAACAAAATTTTCAAATTTTTTACTAACTCAAAACTTGATCATAATTTTATATACATTTCAATATTATTTCCTTTTTCATTATTTCATCAAAACAGCAAATATTTCAAATCAATCAAACTTTCTTAATTAATGTTATAAAAGTTGTAATTTTAGACTTGTTCACGAAATTGTGTTATTATTTCATATCACTAGTTTTTAAATAAGAAAAGTTATTTTTTACTTATTCATCTTTTGCATAATTGGAAATTCTTACAAAAAAAGTTTCTTCAAATTTGAATATTTTTTTTATTTGCTATAAAATTTTCTGTGAACAGATTGTTATGGCATCTTGATAGGAAAAGAACGAAAAATGTTAAGTTTATTTAAATTTTTTAAAACTTTTTTTGCCCAAATAATTTTTGCATATCGATTTGTTTGAAAATATCTTGAAGTTTCGGAAAAAGGGGTAAAAATGTAAACAAATATTTGAAATTTGTTCATTTAAATGAACTTGAAATAAAGTTATATCAGATGGAAATAAAGTCATAAAAAATATCTAGAAGAAAATTTTCTCCTTCTCATATGTGATGCCAAAATATACACAAATTTTTAAAAGTGTTAACAATATTGTAAATATGCTTCATCAGGCAAATAAAGTATTTTTGTACTTAGAGACATAAATTTTTGAGTGTTTGATTTTGTGACTCTCAAAGATAAATTTATCAAAACCAATTAACAGAATTTAAATATATTGAAAGAAAATAATTAACAAATTAAAATTTTAGATACTTTTTTAGAAAAACTGTAGCATAGTTTTAGGTGTTATATTTACCATAATGTTAATTAAACTAAATTATAAATTATTCAAAAAATATATAAAATTTTCTACAACGAAAATTTTAAAATATTCATCATCATGAACTCTTTAAATAATTGTCCTAAACAAAAAAATTCATAAATATATTTTCCCTCAAATATTTAAAAGTGTGAATTAATTTATGGAAAAAATTTACAAAATAAAACACAAATAAAATATTTCCTCTTTACACTTAATGCTAAATAGTTCTAAATCAAAATATTTGAAATTTTTAAAGTCTGTTTTAAGGCATACATTTAAACAGAAAGTATTGCCTAATTTTTGGCTTCCTGTTAATTTATTTATTATATTCCTTTTTCATTTCTTTTCCAATTTCCGCCTAATTGCTGCCTTTGCGTTACCTTAGAGCATCCTTATTTCAACTCAACCTTGACCTGTGCGTAATTAATGATTTGTAAAATGTTGTAACAAATTTTCATCCAAAATCAGGACCATTTGCTTTTGACTTTGCAAAATTTATTGCCTTTTATTGCTTTCAATTTTTTGCTAAAATTTTATGTGTTTCAAACTCATTTTATTAAGGTAAATTATAGTCATTTGATTAACAGTTAATTAGTCAATTATTGCCAGTTAACGGCATTAATAATGAGGTCATTATGGAATTAATAGTAATAAAAGGCCAAAGGAAAAATTATTAAATTTGAGCAAATTGCCTAAAAATATGCTTTAATTTCAAACAATTTTTTTTGTATAACTTAAGTAATATGACTTAACTGTTATTGATCCGGAAACTAAATATTTATGGAATTTCATTTTTCACTTGTGTTTTTTAATATTTTTTTATTCGCAGATTTCTAGTCCATCGCTAAAACAAAAACAAAAGAGAGACAATAGCTGTAACTTGAAAAATTGACATGAACTCAAGTCCTTATCAATTCTAATTCAAACGAATACAAAACACTCAGAAACACACATTTTTCAATTACGAATACACTTACACTTCAGTTAAAAATATTCAGTGGTATTCAATTCATTTAGCATTAAACTAGTTACTTCTAATATTCTAAATGTCGTGTAAGGGGAATATGACTTCCATGTGCCCTATCGAAAATTTGTCAATGTGCAATATTTTCATTTAGACATTGAGCGTTGATCAAATCTTTATCTATTAGGAAATGTTCGCAGGTATCGGTCTATATTTTTTTTTTTTACTGAAGTGATTTTAGAAAGGTTTAAATGAAAAAATTCTTAGGAGAAAAACACAGACTCAGAACAAATTTTATTGAAAACTGTCAAAAATTGTGAAAGTAAACATGACTTTGATTTGTTGCGATAACATATTTACTTTTTAGGGGTTTAAATTAATTCCTCCTCGGCGTTACATTTAGAATTATCAACTTAATAGATCCCAATTTCTGAAAATAGAGCCATACAAGAGAGATGAATTTATATATAAGATAATAAAAAATTTTCTAACTCTGATCAGACTTTTAAAATGAAATATTGGGTTTTTTTATTTCTTCCAAAACCGCACGGATTTCAGTTTATGTTAAAATTTCTGTTACTAAATTTTCCAAACCAATAAAACAATTATATATTCCACAAAAGTGATTGATTAATGTAGACCATATTTATTTCGTGACGGCATTTTTTGAAAATTATGTAGAGATATTTGAATATACATATGAACATGTTTTATGTTCGAGTTTTTATATCATGTGGTTTGAAGGGAAATGTTGAATAAGAGTTAAGCTATAGGATATGATAGTATGATGCAGATATGAGTTTATTGTTGCATATAAAAATAATGTCAATTCTATGAAGTTTTTATCCTTATAAATAAACGATTTCGTCTAATAACATGTACAAACTCCAAAAAGTAGGCAATGGAAAATGTGTGAGAATATTAATGAAATCACTCAATATATTTTTTCGATTGCCATATCTCTCAATATATTTTTTCCATTGCCATATTTTTTGGAAATGTTTTCGGTATTTATCTCTTACCAAAAGCAGTTGAGAACGTATAATTAATATTAGATTATTTAATATTAATCATACGCCCTTAAACAAAATCTTGAAATCTTAAAGATTTCTGCAAAACTTTTTCAAACACAATTATTCCATTTACATTGATAACTAAATGTAACCTTCATCAGTTATAAGAAGATTGAAACAAAATTTTTTAAGTGAGAGTAATTGCTGCTTATGTACGCATTTATATGTGTATGTGTGCATTACACATATTTAGGTAATTTGATTTGAAAGTGGCGCTGAATATATAAACTCGTATTTAGAGCAACAAAAATGTGTTTTAAATATTGTTAAGGAAAGTAATTAGTAAGAAACGTATTAAGTTTAAAGTTAAATTGTTTAGTTAACTACTAAAAAAAGTTTTTGTTTTGCTAGTTTTAATTTAAATGTGTAATGTCACGAAAAGTAAAACGAGAGAAAAGTAGACTAGATTATGATCAAGTCCATAGACAAGATTGTGATCTAGTCCATAGACAAAATTGTGATCAAGTCCATAGACAAGATTGTGATCAAGTCCATAGACAAGATTGTGATCAAGTCCATAGACAAGATTGTGATCTAGTCCATAGACAAGATTGTGATCAAGTCCATAGAAAAGATTATGATCAAGTCTATAGATAAGATTATGATCAAGTCTATAGACAAGATTATGATACAGTCTACAAAAAAGAACTGTAATCTGTTCCAAAGACGAGATTTCAAATTAATCTGTAGACGTGACTTCAATCTTGTCTATATACAAGATTATAATCTAGTCTAATCTCAAGAATAATGAACTTGGTTCTTTTATAGTCATTATAAAGATCAAGGTGTTGATTTTTCCCTTGAAATTCATCTACGCATTCCTTTTCTATTTCCTCCTTAAATTCTATTTGCCATTATTTCGTCTTCCCCTTTTCATACATCACTTTCAAGTAATTTAATGTCTTATCTATTATTTTTTGAAATCATCTTGAAATTAATTTCATCACGAATTTATAGCAAATAAGTAGAAGCGAATTTTAAAAGGTATTACAACTTGTGATATTGGATTTTGTCAACGAAGAAGACACTTTTAATTGAAAAGATATGAATTGAAAGCTAAAAAGCAAAGTCTTATAATTTGAAAGACTCAAACAGGAGCTTTGTAAAATGCGTTTCTAAGACTTTAAATATGAAATAAATATTATGACAAAATCAATGAAATAAAGCTATTCGATACAATTAAGATTAAAATCATAAAAAAGGTTTATTTTGTTAATTCTAGAAAATATTTATGAGAGGGAAAAAAGCTCTTAATGTAATAAATTGGAATTCTCTTGTGGAAAAAGCCATAAAGGAGAAGGAGCATTAATAATTTTATTGCCCTTATTTATTCGATAGAGTTGGTAATTAAAAGCAATAAAATGCTTTTTAGAATCAAACAATTATATCAAAATTCAAATATATTTTTAGTTTAGAGATTTATTTGTAAGTATGTTGATTTAGAAATTAATTAGCGATTTAAGCGTTTAAATTATAATGTTTTAATTTAATGGACTAGAACTGAATGAGAACTGAACGACAACTGAAATAAAAATGAACTAGAACTGAACTAAAACTAAACTAGAACTGAACTTAACTATAAATGTACTGAAAGTGAACTAAAACTGAACTAAAACTTACATCTGAATTTTTAACCGAAGATGAATCCGAATTTGGACTGTGATCTGCACTAAAATTTAAAGCAAAATTTGAGTTAGAAATTGAAATGAATTTAGCTGGCATCTGAATGGAAATCTCAACTAGAATCTAAGCCAGCACTAAACTAAGATTGGACATGAACTCAGCCGGAGCTGGTTAAAAATCCAAAATGGAATCTACACTTTTAGAATTTCACAATTAGACACAATAAGAATCTCATCTAGAATCTGCTGTAGAATCTTAACTGAAACAGGATTAAAACTGCACGAGAACTATACTTTACCTGAACTCGAATATAACATATAGACTGTAGTTTTTTTCCATACTAAACAAAATGACGTACTAAACAATATACATTGATTATGTATTTTTTTATTTTAACAATATAGTTTATTAGGTATTCTGCTGATTACATAATTTAGCCATTTATTGCAACATATTTTTGCCATTTTATATTCATGTTAATTTAATTAAATTATTTATTTTACATACAAAACAGGTTTGAAAAAATAATCAATTATTTATAACATTATAAAATTTATTTACTGGACAAATGCTAATTTGTGACAATTTACTATTCATCAGCTGTTAAATAAATATAAATTTTATTTAAAGATACAAATCAATTCTGAATTAAATAATTTAACTAATTTTTTACGATTTGTGTAAAATAATTAATTGTTAACATTAATTGTTAATAATAATAATAATAATAATAATAATAATAATAATAATAAATTCTATATTCAACGAATCTTCAGTACCCTCCATCACAATTTGGTGTGAAATTATGCGTTATACACTCACATAAACTCACAAACGTATACTTAATATTAACGGTTTTCAAGAATATAACACAGGAACATTTAATGAGTCATAAATTTGTTTAACCGATTTTGGTTATTTCTGAAATGGTAATGAAGTACTTAATTTAATATTTTTGTTTGAATTAAGTGTTTATTTTCAGATATCGGTCTATATATTTTAATATACAAAACCAATTTTAAATAGGAATCTCTTCGGACAATGAGAAATACACAGGCCAATTTTAGTTTGAGTTCTGTCAATAATTGTGGATTTGAGCGTGACAAACAGAAGAACTGTCTGACATACATACTGACAGACAGACAGACGGACATAACTTAATCGACTCAAATTTTGAAATCTTACAACAAGATAGATGATGGGGTCTGGGATAATTTCTGCTTAGCGTTACACCACTTGCCATAGTGGAGGGTATACAAATATGTTAAAATAGACTTAAGCTGCATTAGTATTTGTAAGTAAATCTCAAATACACAAGTATTACTTACACCCGCACACAAAAGCATTGACAATTAATAACCAAGAAGATTATTTTTCTACAATGAAGAGAAACAACTGTTGTTTTAATGAGATTTTTTTTAGAAAATTTCTTTGAGAAAGGAAAATAAATAATTTCAGCTTCAAATAATTAAATCTTCTTTATTTTTTTCCTGAAGAGTAAAAAATCACAAAAAAATATTTATTTTTGTCTGTAAAATTTTCCAAAAAATTAATCCATTTTATTCCCACACACAAAATCGATTAGATTTTGTGCTTTTGTTCATTTGTGCCTACGACCACAAATTATTGTGTTTTTTTGTGTCAAGAGTTTGTTGTCGTTTTCGACAATTAAATCAATAAATATCTACTAGGATTAAGGTCATAAAAGCGGTAACACATTTAACTCTAAAATAAAATAAAAATAGAAACGAATGAAAATTAAAACCAATCAAAAGGTTTCCAAATCATGTTGGTTTTAGGTGGAAATATTTTTAAGGAATGAATTCGTGTACATTTATTTGTAGTTTAATTACAATTGGACTTCAATTGAAAAGATAATTGAACTACAACTGAACTAGAATCTGAACTGGAATTGAACTTGCATCTGCACTAGAATCTGAGCCAAAATGTAGAACTAGAATTTGAACTAGAATTTAAACTAGAATTTGAACTAGAATCTGAACTAAAATCTTTTCTAGAATCTGAACCAGAATCTGGACTAGATTCCAAACTACAAGCTAAACTAAAATCTAGAATCTGAACTTAAATCTTTACTAGAATCTGGATTAGAATCTGAACCAGAATCTGAACTAGAATCCAAACAACAAACTGAACTAAAATCTAGAATTTGAACGAGAGTATCAACTAGAATCTGAACGAGAGTATCAACTAGAATCTGAACTACAATCTGAACTAGAAACAGAACTATAATCTAGAAACTGAACTACAATCTGAACTAATATCTAATCTAGAGTCTGAACTTATATCTGATCTAGAATTTGAGTTAGACTCTAGATTAATACCTGAATTAAAATCTGTACCAACTTCTAAACTAGAATCTGGATTAAAATCTTAACTAGAGTCTGAATAGGTAAATCCAAACAAGATCTGAACTATAACAGAACAAAAACTCAACAAAGACTGTACCGAGACTCCGGTACTACTAAAAACTAAAATCAGATTCAAATTCTATTCAGGATTTCAATCTCTAATAAATTTCAAACTTTTGGCTTTGTTTTAACATTATTTTGCCTCCATATTTTTTAAGTTAATTATAGAAAGTCCTAAACCCCAAATAAACTTTTTCTGCACTTGAAATTTTTAAACAAAAAATTAAGTTTCATTCCTCAAACTTTTTGTCCAAATTTTCTGTTGAAATTTTACTAAAAATAATTTTTACAATTTTTCTTTTCCTGTTTATTTGCCAAAAAATTATATTTGTTAACTATTTAAGTGTGTGTATGTGCATATATGTATGAGTATATGTTATAGTGCTGTAGCATGTGAAAGTTCAGTTAATTTACAATTGTTGCTCATTTGCCCTCGAATATTATCACTTCACTTCAGCTCTTCTATTATTAAAATAACGTTAATACTTGAAACTGTACGTAGAAGCTTCCTTCTTTAATTTTTTGCTACAAAAATTTTACATGTTTTATTTAGTTTTAACAACTAACAAACAAAATTGCAACTAAAATAGTAACAAATTAGTTAGCAATTGTTGCACTGTTGTTGCTTTCTGTAAATGTCTAATTCGTGTTGTTTTAGTGTTAGTTATTTGTTAGAGTTGAGTTATTTACCGGTGTTTTCCTAAAGAAACCAAAATCAGAACTTGTTTGTGACTCTAACATTTAACCGACAAAATGCTTCACCACCTTAGGGATATTTAATGAAAATTCTCGATGTGGTGGATGAAAGGTGGATCGATTTTTTAGTTTAATTATTTATGAAATAAAAAATTTAAACAAAGAGCACAATGTGATAAATATAATGGGTGAAGGAAAGAAATTAAAAAAAGAAAACTTAGCAAAAATGATATATATTTCGAATTTTTAATACACTCTACCGCAATCAGCTGGGAATTAGTTCTCTGAACATATTACAGATTTCTATTAGAAGAGGAAACATTCCGCCGTGTCCAAAACCAAAAGCTGTGTTGTTTAAAGTATTTTCCTAATTATTAGGGGGTAAACACTCTCTCGTGTACTATCTTTAATAAAATTCTAATTACTACGTTCACATAGACGGCAAACAGACGGTCAGAGGGGTGAACATAAAGATTTTTCGCGAATGAAACGATACATATGATTGGAATTGTAGAGGTAAATAAAATAGCAAACTTTTCATTGGATTGAAAGGAAAGGTACATGAGTGGCTGACAGAGTTATATAGAACAATGTGGAACACTGACACGGTTGGAAGAACTACAAGAATACTATGGGATGAGTCAGAGGATAAGAAGACCATAAATATTCTAAAGCTGAGGAAAAGTCAGCTTAGTCGGATGAAGGATGTATTTACTGGACACTTCACTCTACCACAGCATCTTAATTGATAGACATCGAATATAGCACTTGTACGTAAGACGTCGAATCGGTGGAACATTACCTACATCACTGTACAGTTTTCGCAACCCAGAGATACCAAATTTAATGAGGGAAACTTTACCAAAATGTCCTTATCCTTATCGATATTGATTAGGGAAAATTTGTACAAAATTCAGAAATCTACGGTTGATTTTTGTTTCCTTTTTTGGAAACGGTGAGCGTACAACAAGCCGCTGAAGTGGCCTTGGTGTATGCCAACGTTCATGAGATTTTCAAGTTTAAAATTTATATTGCAATTAAATCGCCTTGAATGTTAGACAAAATCACTTAAATAACTAAAATAATAATTTTTAGAGAGGCATAATGTATAAGCGGGAATCAAACCCAAACAGCTCTTGGCTAACAAAAAGCATTAAATTTTCAATATTTTAAGTTCATTTTAAAAACTTTTTTTTAATTTCCAAAATTTCTGTGTTTATAATTTTTATCATAAACTAAAATATAATTTTGTCTCAATTATATCCTGTCTATATTATATTAATATTTCTCTTCTCATCTCCACTCTTTTTCTATTCACCAAAAGTAATTTATTAAAGTCTTTACTTAGACAACGAAATTAATTAAAACTCAATTTAAATTTTGCTGTTCTAAACAGACACATATAAAGCGCGAAGAGAGAGAGAGAAAGAAAAATAAAACTGCCAACGGCAGGAAACAGAAACTGCAATGTAATGATAATTGTAGTTGTATAAAAAAAAAATATAAATCAAGTTTTTTTTTTAATTTATCATAAGTAAAAAGTTAGGAATCTAGATGGAGCAAAATAAAAGGAATGATAATTCCGATCAAACCTACAATAACAATTGAATAATAAAAAAAACAAAAACAAAAAAATGAATCCAGAAATTTGTTAGGAATTTATCACTAATAATTTTTTTTCTTAAAATAATATTAATTCGATTTAATTTTACAAGGAAGAAATATCAACAGAAAATATAAAATAAAAATGTGAAAAAAAATAAATAAATAATTTCAAATTGTGGTCTTTTACAAAACAGACATTAATTATAAGAAATCATTAAAAAGAATAGAAACAAATAGAAAGAATAAAAAATGTCTTGTCTCTAAACGACAGCTAACAAAAATTTATAAACGATCCTCGTATAATGTTTTTCCAATTAGTGCTCAAGTGTGCAGTACATTACGATAATACTAACATTTATGCAAAATTTAAAAAATATTTTTGCTGGGGACCTAAACAAAGTTATGAACGTAACCTCATGTTATTTCGCATATATATTTATGGTTTCATTTATCTTTCTTTGACCAATTACGACATGTCCCTGTTACGACCCTGCCACCGATAGTGGAGTACTAGGTTATAGTAGGCATGACTATAAGCTACTTTATAGTCTAGATTTTATAATAGTTCATAGTCTATAATATAGCTTATGGTCAAGTATATGAGCTTAATTATAGTCTGTATAAAAGACCAGTTTAAGCAATTTATAGTCTAGACCATAAACTAGTTTATAGTCTATACTACAAAATAGCTTATAGAGTATAGACTATAAGCTATTTTAAACTTAACTTTAAGTTATTTTATAGTCTAGATTTTATTCTAGTTATATAGCATAAAGTGAAGACTATAGGCTATATTATAGTCTATACAAAAATACCAGTTTAAACAGTTTATAGTCTAGACAGTTTATAGTCATATGGTATAGACTATAAACTATTTCAAAGTCTGTACTATAAGTTACTTCACAGTCTAAAATATAAGTTATTTCATAGTCTATATAGTCTATTCATCTAGTCAGTTTTTAGTCGTGACTACTATAGTTTTAATTCTATATAAAAATTATATGTACCTTTCCTTTTCTTTCTCTATCTACCAGACACTTTCCTTGTCTATTTCAAGATGTGTTTATTTTGTATTTGCTTGCAGACTTTATTCTCTTCAGTTAAACTTTGAAACACTTGTTGATTTGAGAAAACTCACTCAATATTGATATATGAATGTATTTACACTCAAATCTATATTTTCTATTGTGACCTGGAAAAATGGTTTAAAGTACAAAAAAGGCAAAATTTAAAAATACAGTACATTCTCTTTAATCAGACATGTTTCACAACTTTTCGTTTATCACACATTTTTAGTAGTTTCTCTAAATATACAATCATATCATATTTATCACACTTTTTAGTTATTTTCGCCTTTTTATTGCCCCTCAGAAAAATGTTTAAAAACTGTATTATTTGCTTTGGTAGTTGATTAATTTAAAGCCCAATGGACAGCACACATCATATAATAACAACAGAGGAAATTCAGATGAATTCAATGATTCAGATTTTAATGAAAACATTACAACAAAATGAAATTTTGTGCACTAATACATGTAAAAATTTATATAATGAAAAAATTTAAATTATATGTGTGTTGGGGATATCAAAAAAGACACTAAAAATGTAATGGCGCAAATATCTGCCATTAGGAGTATAACACTTTTAACTTACATAAATAAATGCTGTTATCAACTGACTGAATAAATATATAAATGAGTGAACATACGACTGACTATAAATAATAATATACATTATGTCTTTGCGGATGGGTAACGTTGATGGTGTAATAATGATTTTATTATTTGGTTCTAATTTTGGTGTTAAATAAATGATTTATCAGTATTGGAAAATTATCATTCGCTTGATTTAGTTAATCAATTATTTTATTATTAACGTCATTTTTGCAAAAACTCTTGCTTAAAGAAATTTAGTTAAAAATATTTATAATACAAAATTTTGTGTAGAACTAGAACTGAGTTAGAACTGAACTAGAACTGAACTTGAACTCAACTAGAACTAGAATTGAACTAAAACTGAACTAGAACTAAACCGAGCGATTAAATAACATTTTTTTGAATTCTTAATATCATGTAGTAAAAAAAAAAACTTGCATTCCTGTCGAAGTAATTTGAATGAGTTCTTGAATGTCCCGAAGCGTATGATTAATATTTATAACATAACATTTATATAAAACCTTATTAACTTTTTAATCAGACATGTGTATTAAACATGATGATAATCAGCATTAATAAAACTTGGAGATATTATGTGATTTCTTTTAAAAATATTTTTGCTGTGTACACTTATTGGATTATTGGTAGAAATTTTGAATTTGCTAAGAACTGATTTATTCGGGTGTATGATTAAAATTGATAAGAGAATATGGTGATGATTCCTTGTAAAAAATATACTTGCCTCAATAAAATCCGAGATTTTCTTTAGAAACTGCTCTGAGAACTATACAACATTGAGCGTATGATTAATATAAATTACAAAACATCTGTATAAATATATTAAAAACTTTTTAGCCGTAAAAAGTTACAAATATTATTTTAAATAATTTGTATTAGTAAGGCTGCATAATTTTAGTTACATTTTTTAATACAGAAGTACTTTGAAATGAATTTTTATATTTTTTTATATTTTTGTTATATTTTAGAATTAATATTAATCATACGCACTAGATGTAAAAGATTGAAAAATAATTAGCTACTTTTAAGCTTGAGTTCTTTAGCAAATTATTTATGTTTTTATTCGAAAATATTTATAATATTTAAATTTTTCTTTAAGAATACACTTTTCTAATCATTAACTTAATAAAAGTTGTTTTCAAAACATTGTCATAAATCATAATAAAAATGCTTTTAAGTCAGTGAGGGAAACGAGGGAAACTAAAGAAGAAATATATAAAAAACACATATAATTTACACTTCTATTGCTATTACTATTACTGCTGATACAATTTAATAAAATCTATTTTCCTTATTTATTTCTTTTTGGTTTCTTCTCATGCATTTCCTTTTAGCCAAAATGTAGCTGTTTGACTATTTGTAAATGCATTTCCGTTTACCACACACAAATACAATAATACAACAGCTACTTTGTCCAGCATAAAGCTTTGTTACACAAGAGTTCTTGGTAAAAATGTGTAAGTTTTTTCTTGTAACAGCTGCAAATGTAATATTTGTTGAAAATCTACCGAAATCATCTTAACAGACTTTGGTTTCTATATTTTCAAATAAACCTCTTTAGTTAATAGTATTTGCAGATTTTTCTTCTTTTATTAAAGTACTTTTCGAGGAATTTATACAAAATATATAAAATATAAAAATATTTCATGAGAAATTTATTTGCATATAAAATTTATTATTCTCTAACATATGAAAAAATTTTAAAAGAAAATGTAGTTTGAAAAGTTATATATAAAATTTTGTTATTTTCTAGTTTTTCCATCAATTGTGTTAACGATTTTTAGGAATAATTTTGATTTTCCATACGAATGAAATATTTGAAATGGTTTTCTATTAAAAAGATTTTGTCTCATTAAAATATTAAAATGTTTCTAGAAGTTATAAGCTTTTTGAAAAATTTCCATTTAATTAATATTAATCATACGCAACCACTCCATTTTTATATATTTTTAATATAAGAAGAAAAGTGCTATATTTGGCTATGTTTCCACCACAAATGCTTCTGAAGCTAGTACGCTGTGTGTCGTACATACAATCACAAACACATATAATATAAAGACTTTTTCTTTTAGTAAAACACAGGAACATTTAATGGGTCATAAAATTGGTTATATTCTTGGCTAAATTGTTTTTTTACTGAACCGATTTTGATAATGAAATACATATAGTTTAATATTATTGAGAATTTTACGAAAGTTTTTTGCTTGAACTAAGAGCTTGCCTTAAATATCGGTCTAAATATTTTAATTTACTTAATAGATTTTGATGGTTTTTAACAGAAAACTTCACTGGACTATAGCAAATACTCGAGCAAAATTTTTTTGAGCTCTGTTAATTACTGTGAATGTGAGCGTGTCAACAACAGACAGACGGACAGACAGACAGATAGTCATAGCTAAATAGACTCAGATGTTGATTTAAAGCAAGAATATATATGCAATATGGGGTCTGAGATGATTCCTTCTTAGTGTTACGCACAAAGTTAATATACTCACTTCTCCACTTGTGTTGTTGTAAAGGGTACAAAAAATACGACCTAATTTAAGGTCAAAAATGGAGAAAGATCAACCTTTTTTAGTGGCAAAAAATAGCTAAAATTCGTCCTTAAAACTGTTAGAAAAATCTAACATTCCGAAAATTTGGGATTCCAAAAAGATCTAAAAAATAAAATTGGGTTAGGAAAGTGGTGCATACTTTAAGGTGTTTTATTATTTTAAAATATTTAGCATACTTTGAGGTGCTTGAATAATATAGCAAACGTAATTTTTATTATACTTTGAAAATTTCATTTTAACGGTTATTTTCTTTTCAATTTGTCTTATATTTTATTGATTTTCTTATTACCTTTTTTTGAGTGATATAAATAAGACCCTATAAGGAACATATTCCTGCAACAAATCAAAATCTGAATTTATAAAGATGCTTTTGATTTTGATTTGTACAGGAATATATATACTTTACGGCGTTTTTTAAGTGGTGGCGTAGGGAATAAAATTTTATCAAAATAAGATATTTTTTAAACCTCCAAATATATCCCTCAATGTTTTATCACCAAGATCTAATTTCCTGTTTCTCTTAAGGATAAATTATTTTCATAATTTTTGAATTTCTCCATCCTTATAACCTCAAATCTAGACCTCAATTTATTAAAACATAAATAATTTTAACACTTCATTAATAATAACAACCACAAACTGAAAATGATGATAAAAAAATTGAGAATAAAAATGAAAATTCTGCCCTTAGAATTATGCTACATAAAGTAGAAATAAATTGACTATATGATTCATGTGAAGAAAATTTTATTTTTATTTAAGAAAAACATTAAAATGATATATTTTTCCAGTTAATAAATAAAAACATGAAAAAATTTTGCGAAAAAGAAAATAACACTTGTTCGAAAACAAGAATGCTGAAAGAGTGTAAATAAATGTTAAGTACATAAATCATATTATGAATAATAATCTAACAAAGCATATGTTAAGGCATTAAATTTGTATTATAAATGATTAGGCGCAAAAAAAATCTATTATTAATTTAATGTTAGAACAAGTAAGAATGCCGAATTTTAAATACCCTCCACAACAAATGAAATAAATATGTTATGTTTTGTACATACACACTCACATAGACACTCACATATGTAAAAAATATATAGAAATTTGTCAAAATTATAAAAAAGTAAGGGTTAATGAGTGATAAAGTCTATACTATAACTTTTTTTTTTTTTGCTGGACCGATATTGGTAACTTTTGCAATGGTAATGAAGTATAAAACTTAGTTTTATGGCAAAATTTCATTCAAATTTTTGGATTTATTATTGACAAATTTACGAAAGTTTCCTCAGATATCGGTGTACTTATATGTTGCCTCAGATATCGGTCTATATCTTTTAATATTCTTAATCGATTTTGTTGGTTTTAAATAGACAACTTCTCAGTCTTAAAGCAAATACTCAGACCAAGTTTCATTGAACTATGTCTACTATTGAATATGTGAGTGTGCCAATAACAGACAGACGAACAGGCAGATAGACAGGCAGGCAAAATGACAGACGGATGGACTGACTGGCAGACGGCCATAGCTATATCGACTTAATTTTGATTTTATACAAAAATGCATATACATTATGGGCTCTTATGATTCCTTGTTAGTATTATATAAGGACATAATATATCCCTTCATCATTTGCCGTGGTGGAGGGTATAGAAATGTTTCATTTATTTTTTATGTGATTTTCTGTCTTCTTTATTTCAACACTTTCGCTTCAGTTTCTTTTTTGCTTACTCATTTTTTTGCGGAAAGAAGAGAGTGTTGTTTAACTGTGCCTACTTTTAGGCAAAATACCAAATATATCAGTGCTGTGGGTTAGAAAACAAGGAAAACCCAAAGGAATAGATTTGTTTTTAAACAAACAGTATTATTTTAGATGTGTCATGTTTTTATAAATAAACAAAAATTCTTTATCTTTTGAGGAGAAGTTCTAGTAATATTTAAAAAAGGCATTTTTTTCACATGGGAGAACTGTTTGAAAATAAACGTATTTGAATGAATAGCAAAAGTTTTGCTCCGCCCATGAAGTTTAAAATTATAATACTATTCTCTTCCGCGAATATGTTTTTAAATGCAAATCCATTCAGTCGATCAAAAGTTCCAGATTTATTAAAAAATCGTTTAAGCCCCACTGTAAATTGTATGGAAAATGTTAATGACTATCGAATCGCTAAGTGAAAAGCATAAGAATTCAATTCAGATATTTTTAAAATATTGCATAAACATTTTTTCTTTCACATCATTCATAGTTGAAATGTAAAATGTTTGCTTGGTTATCTAAGCAAAAAGTATGAAATTATGAAGAGAACGAGCTCCTAGTTTCTTTACAGAAAAAGCTTCTTAACAGACTGCAAAAACTTTGGACACAATGTACAACTAGAGAGAAAAGTAATTTTGTTTGCAGACCAAAATAAAATTATTTATGTTCATATGAAAGGAAATTGAGAGTAAAACATTTGCTGATAACAATGTTAGGAACTGACATTTTACTTCCAGAGATACGGGGGGGGGGGGAATATTAAATGAATGAAAGAATTTTATAAGTAACCCCGATAAGAAAATCAAGCTGTTAAAATGACAAAGTTTTTTTCACTGCTCACTGATCGCCCTGTTGTAATAAGGGCCGTCTGGCATTAAATATTTTTTGTGAGTCGAATAATGATTGTAGCAGATATTTACCGAGAGTTCATAAAAATTTAGTTCTCACGCGTATTTGTTTGGATTTATTTACAAAACAGTAAAAAGTATACAAAGTTTTGAAAATATTTATTTGTTAGTAAATATATGCTGCCTACTTCAAGGCAGCATTTGTTTAAGTTACAAATTCAGATAAATGTTTATGGGTTCAATATATTTATATGGTTATTGCAACGATACTTTTGAGAATTTTATAGCGCATATTTCTTTAAAAAAAATTAAAGAAATATATTAAGTCCGATAGCTTAAAAAGTCTAAAGAAAACAAAGGCAAAAATGGCTAAAATTTATATTTGATTTAAATAACTCTGAAGCTATATAGAGATATATTAATATGTAAAAACATATTTTACAGAGATTTACATGGACTATCTATATACAGAGTTTCTTTTTTCTGAAATTTTGACAAATTTTCAAAAAAAAAGGATTACGTACAAGAAAGGGCCAAGTTTGACAACGCCCCTGATAAAATAGGCACTTTTACTACTCCACATAAAATCAAACACACTTTAACTTCAAATATGTGATAAGATAAACCCAATGGTTCAAAAGTTGCAAAACTATTTTTAGGAAATCGATTTGAACACACTGTGCAGCGGTATTAGCCTTTTGTCTAGAAGACAGTTATCCTGTAGTCTTTTCCTCGCTGAATATCAGTTCTTGTATAGAAAAAGGTCTCTATGAACTAGATTTTTTTGTATTTTTACTTTATTTTTTTTCCTTTACTTTCGTTCTTTTTCTTCATTACTTTTATTTTGCAAAATATCTTCCTTATTATGAGACTAAACCAAATGCTTATATTTAAGCGTTTTATGTGTTATGGAAATAATTTATGTGTTTGCAGTTACAATACATTGTTATTATCCTTAAACCTTATTTGTACAAATGTATTCAAGTTATTCATATTTCATGTGAAGCTGAAATTTTGCTTTATAATTTATAAATATTAACAGACAGACGGAAGGACAGACATCATTATGAGTGGTAACCATAGAAATTTAGAAAGATTGAGCTCTTAATATCACACCATTATTTTTTTATTTATATGAAATCAATACATCAAAAGAGTGAATGGAAATTAAGACTCCTTTGAACATTTTTTATTTTCACTTGTATGAAATAAATTTTACAAAATTACTTTTCCTGTACCAAATTAAATCATATATATATTTTTATATCAGGATATATTTTCATTTATCTCTTTAAAAATACACGTGTAACAAATATTTAATTAAATAAAAGAAATCAACTTTTATATAGAAGTCGTCAAGGAAATGTTGTTAGTATTTATAAAAAATAAAAAAGAAATAAATTTTGCTTAAAATTAAACAATACTTTTGTAATAAATGAAACAGCCTAAAAATAGGCAATACTTTAAATAATTAAAACAACTTAAAATTGAATGAGACAACCTAAAATTAGGCAAAACTTTAACTAAAAAAATCAGCATAAAATTGGACTAAAACTTCAAATAAGAAATCAGCCTTAAATTAGGCAATATTTTTTATAAAAAATTATTGATAGAAGATATTTTTAATAAATATGGTTAGAATTAAATTATAATTGTAACTTTTTTAATTACTTTAAATCAATGCCTGATAATCTGCTACGGTTATATGGCGTACAACACATTTGGTCTTTATTTTGTCAATAGTTTGGCATATAGAGGTATGAGTTTTAGAAGTATTTAATTATCTAAAGCATGCTTTTCGAGTTTGTTGTGCTTCTGTTAGGCGCCTTAAGGTATACTTTTCCAAAAAGGTACTGATTAGTTATTGCCGTAAGTATTAACACCTTTTTCGCAAAAAAAAATCTGTGGTTGTAATTCAATTAAACATGTCATGTTTTACCTTGAACCCTTAGCAGAAGGTTATGGAAAAGTGTATGTATGTATATATGAAGTCATTAAGTTATGTGATAACTTTTAAGCCTTTAAGCATATTAGGATTAAGAATAATTAAGACAACTTGTAATGAAATTAAATCTTTTAAAAGCCTTAAAGTAGAATGCAAAAAATAAAAGCATGTTATGTGTCAATTATAGAGTAAATATTTTAATGTCGTTATTTTTCTTATTTAGAATTTAATTATGAAATTTTTTCCAGTAATTAACATTTGACATTAAAACCTTTTAAGACTCATTAAGTTGAATTACAGACATTTTTTGTTACTGGAGTTTTTAATTAAAACTGTAAAGGACTTACTTTCTTAGCGAAAGAGATTTATTCGTTACTTAAAGTTAGCAAAAATATTTATTTTCGTTTTTTGTATTTTATGATACATCAGAGTTCACATTTTTAGTAAAATATTTCTTTACATACTAAATTATATTTCCTTTTCCTGGAAAACACGTTTTACCTCCTCCACAGATTTAAGAAGCATTAATCCTAAAACAAACTTAAATGTCATTCAATAAAAATTTACAAACATGTACGACTCTGAGACTTGAGTATTTAAAGTTTTGCGAACAATCCAGGAATATCATTTGCATTATGGTTCTTTAATAAAAATAATAAAACCAAAGTTTTCTTAAGAACTACTAAACAAATCTTAGAAACTTTATTAAAAGCTAAACTATAAATTATCTTCAATAATGGAGTTTTGAAGTTGAAATAATCTCTTAAAGATCTCTTTTAAAGACTACATAAATTAAAAATATCCTAAAAGTAGGCAAGACTTTTATATGAATCTGGCAGCCTAATTTGAGTATCTTATATTACTTTACACCTTTTTTAAAAGTATTGTCTACTTCATGGTTGTTTTAAAACTAAAATCATTTCTTTATTTACGTCATATTTTGTTTCCAAATAAAGCTTTAAATTAACACTACCTGTTGCAGGACTATCGTGTTTTTGAGTAATTAGTCTTTTACTTTTACCTTTGAGTTTAAAACCTCCAGTCTTTTCGGTACAAATTGGCTTTTCTTATTATGTTTATATTTTGTTCCTATTTTAACTGAGTCTATCACATCGCAAAGCTATTGTCTTCTTTTTTATCACCACATTGTTGTTCGTCTACCACTCAACATCTTCTTTACCCTAGTGACAGGATGACAACTCAGTCTTAAGAAGCAGCTGTCTCAATAAAAGCAGTCTGTTTTCTAAATATTCCTTGAAGCAAATATCAGTATTCACACAGACCGTAGTAATAAATAAATTGTCTTCTTTTGCAACAACTTCGTATTGCTTGCTATACCAAGATTTTTTTTTGAAATTTTGTCAGCTTTCAGACTCTAAACTGTGGTTAGCTTGACCCTTGAGCAACAGCAACATAAAACTTTTGACCAGGAGTTTGCGTAAAATCTGTCAGAACAAAAGTTCGTCAACAATTGTGCAGAAAGAATGCTTTTTTACAAAACTTGACTTCAAATTTCCATGTTCAGACTACTTTAGACCCTAAACTTTGGTTAAGCACTCCCTTAAGCAACAGCAACATAAAATATTTGACCAGGAAGTTGAGTAAAATTTCCGTGCGCTGTTTAAGCCTTAAGCAGCGTTCATGTAAGGAACTTTTTCAGTCCTGTATGTTTTTAAACCTGTATTAGCTTTAACTTTTCATTCGAGCTCTGAGCTACCTGGGTTGCTTTCCTACTGGGTATTTTGGAGGTATTTGAAATGCTTTTTTTGTGGCTTGAAGAACATCTTTTGATTCATTCCTTTTTCCTGAACTAAGTTTTCTATTAAATGTAATGTGTGTTAGACATTTTTCGATCTTACTCCTAAGTAGTGAACTGAAACTTACATTAAATTGAACTGGAACTAAAGAAAAACTAAATTATGAGCAATCAACATTGGAAGACCAAAAAGAACTTCTGAAAAATGTTATGAAAATCTCAATACTTTAAAATGTTTCTTAAGCAAATTATTGTATATGTGTTCATGTCGCCTTTCGATTGATGTCAATGACATTCACATATTGTATATTTGTGTTGGTGGAATAAAAGCAGAACCCATCAAGCTGTGGGCAATGTAAAACCGCATACATGTGCAAATATATTTTTAAACCATCATTTTTTTCACAACCTGAAGCCAAAATTAATCAATAATTTTCAGGACAAATAAGGACTTTAAAAATGTTCTGATATATTTTATTGTTCATTTGGTTCATTTTTAAATAATATTAAATTTTTTCCTTGAATTTATTTATAATAAATTTTTAAATACAGCAAATTTTTTAATTAAAATTTAAATACTTTTCCACCAACCTCATCCTCCAAAAAAACTTGTTCACCACAAAAACGAAATAATTATTTTCCTTATTTCTCATTAAAGTCTCATTGTTGTGGTGCCTTAATAAAACTTTTGTTAATCACATAATCATCCATATTCCATTCATATTCTCTCCAAAAAAAAAAACACATAATTGTAACACTTGAAAAGGGAGATATTCCCACTTGTTCAAATTATTTTGAAATCAGCGACACAAGGTGTTCCAAAGAATATAAATTATTTAAAATTATCTAATCTATATTTAATTTCAAGAGAAAAATTCTTTTCTTTTTTTACAAAATTCATTATAATTTGATTTCTGACATCAGGTAGAGACAACCAAAGCACAACAGTGATGAGTGAATTGTTGGGAAAGCAACTTCAAAAGGAACTCTATATTTGATTTATAATGGAACATAATAACAAGAGTTATGTAATTTTGTTAAGTAAATCCCTAAGGGATTGCGTCAAATGCTATGAATAAGAAATACATTAAGAAAAGAATTATTATGATAAGAAGATGAAAAAAGGCAAAATAACTAAAGTATACAAAGTAAAATAATTATGAAAATATCAATGAAAAAAAAAACTAATTTAATTTACCAGGCATATTCATTATCTGTTATTCATTTCAGACTCTAATAGAGTTCACTTCAGTTTTCGATCAAATTATAGTTGAGATTCCAGTTCAGATCCTCATTCACATTCAAGTTCAGTATGTAGTTCACATGCCGACTCAGATCCTACTTCAAATTCATGTTGATATTTTAATTCAGATTTAAGATCAGGTGCTAGTTCATATTCTAGTTCAGATTTTAGTTCAAATTCTAGTACAGATTTTTATATAGATTCCAAATCAGATTTTTTGTTAAGTTCTAGTTCAGTTCTTCTTTAGTTCAAGTTCAGTTTATTTCAGTTCTAGTTCTGTTCTAGTATAGTTCTATTTTAGTTCTAGTTCTAGTTCAGTTCTAGCTCAGTTCTATTTCAGCTCTAGATCAGGTCTAGTGCAGTTCTAATGCAGTTATAGTTCAGTTCTAGTTCAGATTCTTGTTCAGATTCTAGTTCGTAATATAGTTTAGTTCTAGGTCAGTTATAGTTCAGTTCTAGTTCAGTTGTAGTTCAGTTCTAGTTCAGTTTTAAGTCAGTTCAAGTTCAGTTCTAGTTCATTTCTAATTCAGTACTAATTCAGATTATAGTTTAGTTCTATTGTAGTTCTATTGTATTTCTATTTTAGTTCTAATGCAGTTCTAGTTCAGATTCTAGTTCAGAATATAGTTAAGTTCTAGGTCAGTTGTAGTTCAATTCTAGTTCAGTTTTAAGTCAGTTCTAGTTCAGTTCTAATTCAGTATTCAGATTCTAGTTCAGAATAAAGTTAATTCTAGGTCAGTGTAGTTCAGTTTCTAGCTCAAGTTTTTAATCAGTTTCTAACTCAGTTTTTGTTAGCTTTAGTTCAGTAGTCAAAGTATAGTCAAAACTCTAATTAATATATACATACTCCACTGCCTTATCTCCGACAGTTGGAGGATTTGTTCTCTGATAAAACATACTATATTTGTTTCTAGTATCACATTAAGGCTATGTTAACATATCGCAGGATGCCAACCGCTAACAACAGGTCCAAAAAAATTACTAAGGTCTCATACATGGAAGCAGCGTTTTTCTATTTCGGTGTCCCTTTTGTTCCCTTAATTTTCTGTTAACAAGAGCCCAAAATTTTTCCGCTGACCACAGCTCCGGTAGCTTGAATGATTTGTCTTTCTTGATAAAAATACAATGTTAATGTTATTGTAGAACTTAAGAATCCAATAGTTAGTAGATACATCATGAAGTCTTATGAATGGAAGCAGTTATTTTTCTTGATATAAGAGTAACTACATTCGTTTATGTCGAATCTTCAATTCCATTCACCACAAATGCGTATGGAGAAAAAACGTTATGTAATCGTGTCCAAACCTTTCTCAACAATTTTTTAACATGCAACAATACAGTCGCATTTTTTATGCCTCTACCCCTCAGTCCTCTAATGCTTGAGTTATCATATGTATACTCTTATTTATGTGGGGGCGTATGGATGTGTGTGGCTGTCTGGTGTTATGTCTGTAGGCGTTAAAAGGCCTGCCCTCTAAAAAAAGGACTTAAACAAGTTTATAGTCGTGAAGAGGGGGGGAGAACAGTGAGTAGTAATAAAAATTATAAAAAATTGATACAGTTCTTTACATCTGTCATATTCAACAAGTTCATGTAAGTTTGAACTTTGCTAGATTCACCAATGTTTTCGACAAAGTTCAACGTCAATGCTAACAAAAAAAAAGACATCCAAATGAAAAATATTGCCTCAATTTCATGCTTTTTAGAATTTATTGAAGAAGAGATAAGTAAAAAGTTGAAATTAAAAGCAAAATTTTAAATTTCAATTTCTTTAAAATTTCTTTACATTTTAATTTTTATCATCTTTAGTTTTCACAAAATTTTTTAATTCATTTTCTAGTCAACTTTACAATAATTAATTGAGTCTCATTTCCTCCCTTTTTATAATTTAGTTATACAACAGACATGTGTGAAAAATCATTTCCATTTTATGTTTGAAAAATACATAGAAATGCAGCAATTATCTTGAAAGGAGAGAAAATTTATTTTCAAGGAAATTGAAAATCAGTTTTAAGTAGAAATTTGTCAAAAGCGGTAAGAGATAATAAGTTGTAGGTTAACTTTCGGATTATGTTGTACGACAGACTATGGACTAAGTTAATAGCTAAATTTTTAGCTTAGTTTGAGACTAGAATTTTGACTAGACTCTAAACTATGACGAATGATAGTATTTAGACTCGATTGTGTATCAGGTTATGGTCTATGTTTTAAACCGTGAATAAGGAAGTGTATAAAATCGACTATACCATGCTATGTAACAAAATAGACTATAAACTATTTCATAAAGAAGAATATAGACTTTGTTACTGGATAGACTAACTAATCTCTGGGTATGTCGGCTTCCTATTGACCATGACTACGTTCTCCGTCATTAAGGGGACCTTCATTGGTTCAAAAGCCGTTGTCATCTTTAGGCTGCATCCATTAATTGGTTTTGTTTCGCTAAGCAATATGTGGTTTATGGTTTCCAGCGGTAAACCAAAATTTTGTTTGCTCTCATGCACTATGTTTTGCACACTAAGTTGTGGTCCAACTTTTTTTTTGGTGGTTCTTTTTTGGTTAGATAGAGGGAAATTGTTTGAGAATTGTCCACTGGATCTTGTGTCGATTGTAGCCTAAAAATCTCATTGTTGCTATTTATTCAAAAATCTATTCTTGGAATTAACCTAAAGATCCACCTTCCATTGAGTTGCTGCCAGATATTCAGCCACTATTCTATCGATTCTTTTCTCCCCGAAATTCCTCCTGTAGAAGTTTGTGTTGCATCCCTTCTGTCATATGCTAAGGGCTCTACCAGCATTTCTGGGAATTAACTTGAAGCACCACCTCCCACATATTCTGCTACTGTTTTACTGATTCTTCTCTCTCTCTCTCTCTCTTGCAACTCTCCTGTGTAGAGCTAACCAGTTTAGCTAGATATCTAGAAGAATCATAATCGATACAGATTGTGCTGCTTCTTCCGAGATTAACAAAAACAACATACAGATAGTGCAAATATTACTTAGATTGATTTCAATTTCCAAGTATTCAGCGACGAAACCCATTTTGGTGATTCATAAAGAATATCAGAAGTTAAAACAGGGATATAATTTTTTATTACATGCTCTAGTGTGACTCTTACGTTAAAGACATTAATAGAGACGTAGTCAATGGGTTTTCGAGAACATCACATGCTATCCAACTGTCAGTCGAATTATTTCTCGTTTTCATCTGCTTAAAACTAAATACCAGTTTCAAGATCGCAAGCTCAAGGCCTGTATGTCTGTGGTAGGTTTTCGTGTCCTCATAGAAGGCTAGACTATAAACAAAAATATGAGCTACAATAAACATGAAGTCTTTGATTATACTTGAACTACTTTATACTTTATATAGAGCAAGATTTGTTTGGAATGCGTTACACGCTTAACTTGAGAGTATGTTGGAGACTAAAAATTCTATGTATTGAAGACAATATATCATGTCTGCAAAACCTGCAGCTCTAGTAATTGCCAACATCATATTATATATTCGAAATAATTTTATGCATTTTTGCCTATAATATTTCCTGTCTATTTAAAGGCAAATTTTAGTTTTTTCTTCATTTCCTTTTCTTTCAGTACCTGTGCAATATTTTATTACAATATAAAATTTTATGTCATAAATTCTTATTTTTTATCACTTTTAGTGTTTGTTTTTAATTATCTACGATTTTTGAAGTTATAATATTAATTTCTCTCAAGGAGTTTTTATGCAACTGCAGCTGTGACTTTCACATCTTAAATTTTGATGAATATTTTTTAATATAAATTTTACTATTTAGTTGCATTTGAGTTAAAATACTTTGTAGTGAAAGAGATTTTGTTTCTGTGAGGATTAGTTAAAATTAAGTATATATATAAGACGATATATAAAATCATTTTTGCATAAATTTCTCATAAAAGTGTTTTTATAAAAACTATTTTTGACGGCATAAATTCTTGACAAATAAACAAATATGAGTTTTTGTATTCGCTACAAATTCAGCGGTTTGAAGACACATGATATACGACAGTTATTCAACTGCCAGTCTAAGACTACCTCATTTAGTCCGAGAGATCTATGGACGCATTCATTAGAGGTTGTTGGGTTTTTTGGTTTGTTGTTGAACCTAAACATGAACAAAAACAAAAAAAAACAAGAATTTGTCACTAAAAAAGTATATTATTATATATTTTGGCTTATTGTTTGGACTGAAGCTTAATCTATTGTCTGGATTAGAGTTCAGTCTAATATTTGGACTACCGCATGGGACTAAAGTCTTTACTATCGTCTGAACTAGGATTAATAGTTTTCTAGTTCTCTTCAAAATATTATCACGTTCATAGTCTTCTTGCTAAGTCTTTATCAACATGACATTAACTTTACAAATAATAAGACAAAATAAGACTAGAGAAATAAAATAGGTGAATAAAATATATTTAATCAAAAACGCTTATATTGTAACAGATTTAATGGTTCTCTAAAATCGTTTCAAAAATAAATCCGACACGATGTAGAGTTTGCTAAGAAATAAACAGACAATTTTCTTCCTATGAAAGTAATGTTCTTTCAAATTCACTTTTTTTGTACCAAACATTCTTTTCTCTGTTAAAGTTGTGTAAACATTTATAATTGTGTGAGTAAAACATGTACTATTAGTTATGCGTATGTTTACTCTTATTATAAACTCTTCAAATGCTCTCAGCCTTAAAGTATGCCAGCTTTACAACATGTTGAAAGGTTGTAAAATGTAAATATACTTAGTCATAGCTACTTAAATGTGTAGCTGTCTGTAGTTTTGGGTAAACTTTATCTTCAATATTTTACATAATTATAGCAAAGAATAATATTAACTTTAAATTGAACTAAATAAGTTGTCAAGAGCACTTAATATAAGGGTGCTCTTTCTCTTTCTATATAGAGAAAAAGATAATAATTATTATGTAAAGGCGAAAAAGTTATATTAATAGGATTTTATAAGCCTCCATTTTAAATTAGCTTAAGGCTTTAAAAATGTATTTAAATCAGAGTATAAAAAAAAACTCGGAGCAAAATTTTAATTTTCAAATGATTTTAATTTTTACTCTTCTTTGTGAAGATTACAAAAAACCAAACCCTTTTTTTCGATTAAAAATTTTATCTTTATTTAATTGCTCCGTGCTAAATCGAGTGGGAAAAAGAGAACTATTTTTTAACTCGCTCAAAAATGCGAAATTCTTGAAAAAGAAAATAAAAAAAATTGCTTCACATACACAAGCACATAAACAAATTTCTTGCCGCAATAAAATGTACTGTTGTTGCAATAACAAAACTTAAAAAAAATTATACAAAAATGTGAACAATTTTGTATATTCATATAAACATACATCCCTTTCCGGTTTCATAAAAAACTTTTTTGACTGCTACAGTCGACTTCAAAACAATGTGTGCGAATTACTCTTTTTTAAACTCTTTTTAAGATTTCGTTCTTTTATACATTTATCTCTCTTTTTTTAACTCTTTTCAAAAAATGATAAAAAATAAAATAAAGTGATTTTAAGTAATTAAAATTAAACTCTTCGAAAGATCCGATCTTACGAAGAATAAAATAAAAGTCGTAAACCGTACCTTGAATAAAATTTTAAATTTATAAAATTATATTAAACTTTTTCTTAAACAAGTCCTTTAAAGACATTTGAATTATTTGCTACAATGTTAACTACTGACTTTATTATGAATATCGAAAAGCCCAAGAAGTTCAACATCAATGACTTGATTTAAAAACTATAGAAATTAAGTTCAAGTTTTCAACCTTTCCCCTCCCTTATAAAGGAAACACACTTAACACTTTAAAAGTTGAAACATGAAAAGGATAAAAATGGAGATTATCTTTACTAACCCAACTTGTGTTAATTTCAATTAAACTAAAACTTTTTTCCTTGCAGGATAACACGTAGAAGCGGAATAACAAAAAATCCAAAACCTTTTATCTTAACACCTTATTTGCTCCTTTTTCAATGGCAAGTTTTTTCAAAGACATCAAGTGTTGCTAAACTTTGTTTTTTTCATAAATCTCTCTAAAATTGCATTGAAAAAAAAGCTTAAAAGCTTTTGAGAATATGATACATGTTGTGGTTGTTTTGCTGTTAACTGTTTTTAAAATAAAACTGTAGAAAATCCTTAAAACATACTTAAAACAAAGAAGTTTTTAAGCTAAATAAAGGATTTATTTCTAAAATGTGCTGTTTTGAGAACTGAAATGAAAAGGAATTTTTTCAAAAAATAATAAAATAGTTAAGAGAATAAAACAAATCAAAGATCTAAAGAAAATTATAAAAAAAAAATATAAAAAAAATTATATATATCAATGTATCTGGAAGTATTGTGGTATATCTGTTTTCAGATGTGTAGTCAGTTACCCTTCAAATTGTGTCACATTCGATTATGATGTGCCAACCAGGCAAGCAATTGATTTTCCAGGAAATTTTTGAAGAAAGCGGGTGTTTAATAAAAGGATAGAGAAGACTTAAATAGAAGGAAAGAAACGATTTTAAAATCTAATGACAAAAGGAATCTTGAATTAAATCATACGTATGATTAACATTTTAGAGAAAATTAAAAAATATAAAGTATACGCCTGTAGGATGGAAAATTTCGTCCTATTTCCATGAAAATTATAGAAGAATATTAAACTAGAAATCATAATAATGCTAATAAAAACATTGTTAAGTATGACGTATGATTGATATTCAGTTTACTCATAACTACATATTAATTATACGTCACCTAAATATGTTAATTTCTAGCTAAGAATATAAATTTTATGGTTTAATTTATAAAATAAGAATTATTTTAAATAGTAAAATTTACAGTTTACAAATTATATGTAAAAGCCATACGTATGATTAATATTAAAAAAATGTTTTATTAATATCAAGTATACGTTTAAGACTTTCTATATTTAAAATCAAACTTTCAGCAACCAAATATAAAGACATATTTTTTTATAATTTCTGCTTCAATTACTGTCACTTCATTAATAGTTTTGGGAAGCGATTGAGAGGCAAAAAATTTTGACACTTTCTGAATTTAACAAAGTCCTGTTTCTCTTAAGCAAAGTACCCCTAAGGATGAAAATTGTATTATGTATTTGCTATAAAAAGTGTGGATAGGGGTAAATTTTCTTCAACTGCAAATTTTCTATATCATAAGTTCTTTAAAAATTCATTAACTCATTTAAAGTTAAATGTGAAATATTATTTAAATATTAATAAACATCTGAACTCTGCATTTTAAATGAAACTTTCATTTATTCATTCATAATCTTTCCACTTCACTTCATAACTTCATTGCTAATCGCCAATTTACTCTGCTCTTGCGACACTTGATACATCCTTGTTCACTCGTCCATAGCAGAAATAGCTGATAACAATACAACTGATTGTAAAACGTAAAAGTATCAAACGTTCTATTTAACGCTTTTTTCATTTGTCGCTTCAAAGGATTTGCGCCATATCTCTTAATGATAGTCTTTTGTCTTAAAGAGAGACAATAAAAATATTATTGGAATTTTTTCATGATTTTGGAAGTTGCAAAACGAAATCAATTCATAATTGAAAGAAAAGGAACAATACCAGCAAACGGTTAAATCAGAAAAGGAAACGGAAAAACAGCCAAAGAGAAGCAGAAAATCTAAGGTCGATAACAAAGAAGGTTCCTTTCATTTCAAGCAACAAACACTACAGACTATAAGCTACTCTACAGTCCAGACTATAAACAAGTCTATAGTCGAGACTTAAAACTCGTCTACAGTTTAAACTATAAACTAGTCTACAGTCCAGATTATAAGTAGTCTACAGTGCTGACTATAAGTAGGCTACAGTTCAGACTAGAAGTAGTCTACAGTCCAGACTAGAAGTAGTCTACAGACTATAAGTAGTCTACTATAAGTAGTCTACAATCCAGACTATAAGTAGTCTACAGTCCAGACTATAAGTAGTCTACAGTCCAGACTATAAGTAGTCTACAGTCCAGACAATAAACTAGTCTACAGTCCAGACCATAAACTAGTCTACAGTCCAAACCATAAACTAGTCTACAGTCCAGACCATAAACTAGTCTACACTTCAGACCATAAACAAGTCTACAGTCCAGACTATAAACTAGTCGACAGTCCAGAATATAAACTAGTCGACAGTCCAGAATATAAACAAGTCTACAGTTCAGACTATAAAGTGGTCTATAGTCGAGACTGCAAACTAGTAAGCTTTTGTGTAGTCCTTTTTTATTTCTTAAAGGGGTCAAATAGTAAACCATAAAATACAACGTTTATGAATCCCCAAAGAATTCATTAAATTCATACGCCTTTTGAATTTTATCAAGCTGAAAACTTAGATTCTCTTCATAACTTTGAACAAGAAAAGAGAAATAAGAATAAAAGAAGGTTATAAAAAGAAACGAAATGAATTAAACGAAATATAGATGAGAAAGAATAAAATGCGAATTCCTTGGAGTATGGAAAAGATTTGTGATTTAAAGACATAATTTGAAGTGAATGTAATACAATTTTAATTCGTTGCACTAGCAAATGCTTAAAACAAGGCGAAATCAAGGGACGAATAACAGAAATTAAGAGAGAAAATTCATAAATGCAAAACTAGGACAAAAAAGGAATATTTAAGGACATTAAAAAGAAAACAAACTGTGAGATAAATACGACATAAAACTTGAACTTTTGCTTCAGATGAAAACGTTTTAGTTCTGTAAATATTTTCTAAGTATTTTGTAAAATAAACAGCAAATAAAGAAGTGAATAAATACAAAAAGCTATTTACAGCATTAATTGCTAAGAGAACTTAATGATAAAGATTCTTGCTAAGAAAACAATTATAAATGCAACCATGACAGCAACTAAAACTATAAATTATGTTTTCCTCTAATCCAAAGAAAACAAAAACAAGGAAGAATTCTATGTTCGGCTATGACGAATTTTCAATACCCTCCACCGAGAAAGCGTGTGAAGTAAATATATTAATCCAAATACATTTTATACACACAAATACAGACGCATACAATATACGAAAGTTTTTGTTAACTATAACACATGAACACTTCATGAGTTATAAAATCAATTAGTTATATATTTTGCTATATTTTTTTTAACGAATCGATTTTGAGAACGGTTGTGAATTACATATAGATCAATATTATGGTGAATTTCTGTTCTAACTCCTCGATATATAATTTACAATTTTAAGATCTTTTCGAAAATTTTCTATAGAAATTGTATCTTTTCGAAAATTGTCTATGGAAAATTGTATCTTTTCGAAAATTTTCTATAGAAAGTTGTATCTTTTCGAAAATTTTCTATAGCAAGTTGTATCTTTTCGAAAATTTTCTATAGAAAGTTGTATCTTTTCGAAAATTTTCTATAGAAAATTATCTTTTCGAAAATTGTCTATAGAAAATTGTATCTTTTCGAAAATTTTCTATAGAAAATTGTACCTTTTCGAAAATTTTCTATAGAAAATTGTATCTTTTCGAAAATTTTCTATAGAAAATTGTATCTTTTCGAAAATTTTCTATAGAAAATTGTATCTTTTCGAAAATTTTCTATAGAAAATTGTATCTTTTCGTAAATTTTCTATAGAAAATTGTATCTTTTCGTAAATTTTCTATAGAAAATTGTATCTTTTCGTAAATTTTCTATAGAAAATTGTATCTTTTCGTAAATTTTCTATAGAAAATTGTATCTTTTCGTAAATTTTCTATAGAAAATTGTATCTTTTCGTAAATTTTCTATAGAAAATTGTATCTTTTCAAAAATTTTCTATAGAAAATTGTATCTTTTTGAAAATTTTCTATAGAAAATTGTATCTTTTTGAAAATTTTCTATAGAAAATTGTATCTTTTCGAAAATTTTCTATAGAAAATTGTATCTTTTCGAAAATTTTCTATAGAAAATTGTATCTTTTCGAAAATTTTCTATAGAAAATTGTATCTTTTCGAAAATTTTCTATAGAAAATTGTATCTTTTCGAAAATTTTCTATAGAAAATTGTATCTTTTCGAAAATTTTCTATAGAAAATTGTATCTTTTCGAAAATTTTCTATAGAAAATTGTATCTTTTCGAAAATTTTCTATAGAAAATTGTATCTTTTCGAAAATTTTCTATAGAAAATTTTCTATAGAAAATTGTATCTTTTCGAAATTTTTCTATAAAAAATTGTATCTTTTCGAAAATTTTCTATAGAAATTTCTTTAAAATTATGCAAGAAATATAATTTGTTGTAGGAATATGAGCTTTTATTTTCCAAATTTTGTATTTCATTTAAAATGTTTTTTAAGCCTAAAAACGTTAGTTGCTTTTTAGGTTTAAATTATCCCAAAAGTATGCAATTTTATTACTTTCTAATTCCCTTAGAAAAAGTGAATAACGAACATTTAACTGTTAATAATTGTTTACTTTGGCCGGCAGCCCAAAAGTATGCTTTTTATATTGAAATCTTTCTATGCTTAAACTTCTGCATGAAATGTTAAGGTTAAGGTTTATTTAAAAAAGATGGGGGCAAAAAACATTTATATAAATATTTCGTATTATAAGAAGTGTAATCGCAATATTCCTAAAACACGTTTTTCATTAAAAATTTGAACTCAAGAATTATTTAGCATATTTTTCACCACTGGAGGGAATATTGAAATAAATTTAGAATTTTAGAAAAGTAGTCTAATTCCCTATGAATTTCTTGGTTTGGCAGGCAATATGAGGCAAAAGGGGCCAATAATTTGTAACAAGCGGCTCTATAAATACCAAAATTTACATTAAAGAATCAAAGAATATTAAAAAGGAAGGTCATTTATATGACTTCATAATGTGTTTTCTTATTTTCGGCATGACTTGATATCCCGCCACTTTGATAAAGAAGCCCTTGAGTGGTGCAAGAATAATATTCTGGTATTTGCACCAATAGAGGCAAAACCTTCAAACCGCCCGGAGCTAAAAGCAGTGAGGAGATATTTTTTAAAGAGAACTGAAATTTATCACCGTTTAAAAAAGGTCTTTAATGGGGAAAAATGACCTGTTTAAGCAAAGTGATAAAAAGCACCGTAAAATGTTAAAGGACAAGTTTCCGAAAAAGGTTCAAAATTTTATCACCAGTGATAAAAGCTAATTTTATGGATAAATTGTAATAAAAATTCCAATCAAGTAAAACCAAAAATTAAAATTTAAGCGATTTGGTTTTTATCAACATATATGTATGTTAAGATTTTTCGCTCTCATTCTTTATTTTCTTCCTTTTTCACAAATATATTTATCTCCTCTGCTGTATATTTTGCATATTTCTACTTAACCTCCAGCTTCAGGCTCTTAATAAAAACTGCATTTCAAAAAATTTATATAATTTCAGTTAGATTGCACTTTGGTGAATTTTTGATTGCATATTTCTGGGAGTAAAGTGAAATTCTTTTGTGCTTTTTATAAACTTATAAAAATGAGTGTTATATAAAATTTATGCAAATTTTTGGATTTTTGTATTTGTATAGCTATTTTTGAGTGTGGTTATAACAGGTAACTCTATATGTGTTAAAATCCATATAAATTTAAATTTTTCGTCATTAAATTTCTTTATTGACTTAAATACATTTTTGTAACTCTTTGCCATGTTAAAACTTTAACACAATGATTATTTCATTTGATCAAAAGGAACAAAATGTTATTATATTTAATTGTTTGTTTTTCCACCATTTTCCTCCTTTTCAATTACAACCAGACAAAAGACTGCAAATCTAACAAACGACAATTAAAAAAATCTCTTCCACCAACACAGATCTCATCATGAAATAATTGTTAACTATCACCATAACGAGGAGTTGATGTCACGGTTTAGATACGAAAAAAAAGGAAACAGAAACCGAAACAACCATAATGGACAAGTAACAAAATGGTGTTATTATGGTGTATTTGTATTGTGGGAAATGCATTTAAATATATTTCAAAAAAGGGTAGTTAAAATGGAAATGAAATAAATAAAGAAACCTTAAAAAATGAAAATTTTTTACACCCTCCGTCACCACAAGTGCTGAAGAGGGTATATTAACTTACTCATTCCTTGTGTTACTCAAAAAAGGAATCATCCAAAACCCATTATTTGTATATATATTCTTGCATTAAATCAAAATCTGGACGGATTTAGATATGTCCGTCTGCCTGTCTGTCCACCCGTCTGCCTCGCTGACAGAGCTCAATAAAATTAAGCCCGAGTATTTGTAATGATCCGTTAAGTTTTCCTATTTAAAACCAGCAAAATCATTTCAGTATATTAGAAGCTATAGACCGATATCTGTAGCAGCCTCTAAATTCGAGCAAATAACTTTAGTAAAATTGTCAATAAATCGACAAAATAGAATGAAATTATACCTCATAAGCATTATCAAAATCGGTTCAGTAGAAAAACAGTTATAGCCAAAAATGTAACTAATATTACGACTCATTAAGTGTTCCGTGTTATATTAAGAAAACACGTTTATATATTGTACATGTCTGTTCGTGTATGTGTGAGTGTTCATGTACGAAACAAAAGGTATTTACTTTACACGCATTTGTGATAGAGGGTATTGAAGAGTCATCATAGCAGAATATAGCATTCTTCCTTGTTTATATTATCGTTTGTCTTAACCCCTTTCCTTGTTGGAGTAAAATGTTTTATTTGCCTTGATGTATGCAACAGTAAATTAAAATTTCATATTGTATATATTTTTGTATTTAAATCTCAAAGTAGTTTGAAGTAGATTAAGGGATTTGTTCTCTGTAAGCAAAGTTAATTTATAAAAGATTTGTGAAGGTTATGAAACAAATTTTTATAAAAGTATTTTATTATTAAAATTAAAAAAAAAGATATTATTTTCTGATGCCCAGAAAAATTTAAACCTTTTGTATATTCCGCTTTCAGTTGAAACACATTTCAATCATGTTGTCCCTAAAGCCTTGGGGAACATAATTTAAATCTCCAATATTGCTTTTAGTAATGTTTTATAGCTTTCTTTTAGTTATGACTTTCTCAAGATTTCGCTTTCCAAAGGATATTTGTTAGCTTTTGTTGAAAAATATAAAAAGGATCCAAATATGTGATTCATATTTCAGTTTTTACTTTTGTACAATAACTCTCATAAAAAATGGACAAATCACTTAAATTCATGGACAATTTTTAGTGTTGTTCATTTCATTTTTATTTCCTCTTTGCTCACATAACAATGGCTTTATTAACAACTGCTTACCAGTTATAGAACTATAAATATATTTAAGCTTTTGTGTTAGATATTTGCAAACCAAAACATGTCTTAACAATTAAATTGTGAAAAGAGCCTATAAGTATGCTTTACTTACCAAATACTTGCAGTGACAAGTGGATCATAGAATTTGGTAATCTACAAAAAGAAGATAAATATTGTTTAGGTGGCAAAATGGATTAAATATAAATGTCATAAAATTTTTGTAACTAGTATTTTTCTTAATCTAGAAACTAAACTTAATAAAGTCTTTAATGAGATTATTTTTTCAAAAATATAATTTTTAGCCTTAAGGTAGGCAGCAAAATTCTGAAAATATGAAACAAATTGTCAAAAATGTATGTATATATTTTTTAAAGGATATGTTTTGAAAGATTAAATTTGTGTAGCAAACTTTATAAACAACTATATCAAAGAAACTAGTAATGACAAAAAGCTTTGCATATTTTTAGACTGCTTCTAGCTTTTAAAAGTAGAGTATGTTCCAAATGTTTTACAAAATTAAAATTCCGATTGAAAAAAGGGTTATAATTTTTAACATACTAATATCATCTGTTTTTGCCCGAAAACAAAAAAATATTGCCTACTTTTAGCTGCTACTTCTATATTTTATTGAAGCCTATTGTCAGGCTTCAATAACAAACAACTTATTGATATTTTATTAAACAGAAAACCAAATTTAAGTAATCTAATAATGAATAAATTATTTTAGGTTCATTAAATTCAACAAAATCAGCAACACAATCAACAATAGTGGGATTATTGCTATTAAGGAGTAAGATCGAAAAATACTTAACATACTTATATGTTAATAAAAACGAAACCATGATTACGCTTTTGAAAATATATATATAAGTTTTAAAAATTTGGCCACTGGAGATACAATTTTGAACCTTTTTCGGAAACCCTCCAATCAAAACTTTTGTAGTACTTTCTGTCACTTTGCTTGTACAGGTAATCCTACAGTCTTGAACATCTTTTTTGTGCTCTTCCGTTTTCTTTTAACAAAAGCTCAATTCTTAGCTCCGGGAAGTTTGGAGGATTTGCTTTTCTTGGTACAAATATTATTCTTCTACCACATTATTGTTCTTATACCACTCAAGAGTTTGTTTACCACATTGACAGGATGCCAAATCAGGCCAAAAATAAGTGGACACATTATGAAGTCTTATGGATGGGAATAGCCCTTTTTACCAATCCTTGATGTAAATTTCGGCATTTATATAGCGCTTTATAACAAATGATTGGCTTTTTTCTACCGCAACTGCACATTTTTTAATTTATTAGGGTTTTAAACCATTTCAATATTCCCTCTAGCATCAGCAACATCACATTTTTGACCAGGAAGCGAAAAATCTGTAAGAATATACATTTCGTCTTCAATTATGCAGCATGAATATTGTTTTAGAAAACATGATTTTAACACTCTGTTTTTGGCCTTCATATTTTAGCAGCCTTCTTGTCAGAAAGTTTTTGGGCCTCGTATGTTTTTAAACCTGCATTAGCTTTAACTTTTCATTCCAAATAAGCCGAGCACTGTCCTAAATGGACTGTTTTCTTACCAGGTGTGTTGGGAACTCTTTTCAAAATGCTTTTTTTTGGCTTAAGAAACATCACGTGAAAAACTCCCTCTATTTAGGTTTTCGATCAACGGACAAGCTCTCAAATAATACTTGTATTAAAAAACATGTGTTAAGGCTTTTTCGATCTCACTCCTTAAAATAGTAAACAATTTTTTTTATTTTATATTCTTGGCATAGTTCTAAGGAGAAAAGGATAAATAATTGAATTTAATGAAAGAGTTTTCTTTAACCTCATTTTTGTTGCTTAATTAAAGGTATAAAGTTATTTTAATACACATGACCAATTTTAGAGTCTTTTTAATGTTAACAGATAAATAAAATCATATAAATTTTTATTGATTAGAATTGAAAAAGAAATTGTTAGGATTTTTAATTCTTTTCTTTTGTGACCAGTAAATATTTGTAGGATCTGAGAGGAAACGGAAGTAGAGTTTTTTGAATACAAAATAGAGATGACGACAGAGACAAGATGGTTTAATTATATGCTTGGAGAATAGAAAGGAATAGAAAACAGGGATTTAAAAGATCGACCATGAAGTTAAATGGACATAGTTTGGAGGGAATGACTAATATAGAGTTTGGTTATGGTGAATAAGTTTTAAAAATATTGTAAATAAAAACATATTTAAATGTAGTAGAGAGTTGAAGAGGAAAGTCAAAGAACTACGTATATAAAAATCAATAGAATATGAAGGTCATTAACTTATAAAGGGAATAAAAAATTAGCATTAAGCTGAAAATTTTAAATTTTAAAAGAAAAACTTTTTGTGAATCCTTGTTACAACTTTTCAATTTTTTTTTTAGTTTTGTGGGGAAAAAGACAATAAATCACTCCAGTTTAAAACCGCCATAGAAATCAGATAAAAGCGTGAGAAATTCCGCTTTTGCTTGTTTGCCGTATAAGGAACGAATAAAAAATAGAATAGAACTTTTTAGCATTTCCTGCTTTTTTTACAATTTTTTTTTTTGTAAAATTGTTACATTCTGGTTGTTTAAGCCGAAGTATTTGCTTGTCTAGATGTTTTGTCTTTTTTTGTTTGTATTATAAATCACACAGATGTCGCTTTTTGATTCATATGAATTTTTTGAAGATTTGTTTTAAGCATTAAAACTTTTAAAGCCTTTTGAATTTTGAGGTTGAAGAGATTGCTGTAGAAGTTTATATGTAAATATTTCGTTAAGAAATAGAAATAACTGAATTATTTTTGTAACAAAATATTACTTATGAGTTGAATTTTGTAAAATTCTTTTATAATCGCTGTCTAAATAAGTAACGTAGGTGTATACTTAATATAATTTGTTAATATTACTCATACGCCCGACTTATTAAATTTATTACAAGGAAGATAAATTCCACCACACAGTGAGTCCATATCGAAAATACTCATTGTTAGTTTGCTCTATAATTTACATTCAGAATTTTACTACTATTTTTCCTTGATGAAAATATATGGGACTACATTCTCCTGGTTCTATACGCCCCGAAACTTTTAAAGTAAGATTTCATCTCATGTATTTAAAAAATATAAAAAAAAACTCTTTACCAGAAATGTTCCCTTATTACTTTCACAAATATCCCTTTTGCATCTAGATTATTGTTCCACAATTTGTAACCAATAATTTTTGCAATTTTGTAAACAAGCGTTCAATGGTATTTTTACACAAAAGCTTGCAACAAATCCCCTACAATCAAGAAAATACACAAGTGCAGATATGCAAAAACACTATCATATGCATCATAAATTTTGTAACAGAAATAGCAAAAATCTCTCTTAAAGAATAAAGAGACAATTGCTGAGGGGATAATAACCATTTTACAAGAAATAAAAGTTTGTCACAAATTTGTACAACAGAAGAAGGGTTTGAAGCAAGAAAAAATGGACAATATTTTAGATAACAACCACTTATTTAAGAAAATAATTTATCTGGAAAATTTTCTAAATTAAAATGACTTAAAATTTAATAAATTTGGTATAAAATTTTGATTTAATAGATTTAAATCATTAAGATTAATATTTATTGCCTAAAAGTATGCTTTGTATACATAGTGGTATATTTAAGCCTGAAAGCATAATTTATAAAAAATGTTTTCTTGCTTTATTTTAAACGTATTTTAAGCCATAAAGTATGCTCTATGTATGAAGTTTTATTTAACCCCAAAAGTATACTTCCTATAAAAAATTCTTATAATCATAATTTATACTTTATAATGTTAATATTATTTAATGTTAAAAAGGAATTCCTGTTCTACATAATAATTATTTTAATATATATTTTAGATAATTTCTATATATATCCTTGTTATTTTTTCCTTATATTAAATACAATAAATTAACTTGAGCATATTGTGGGGAGGTCTATTAAATTTCTTTTTATATACAACTCATAAATTGTCATGTTCTTAATAAAAAAAATAAATAAATAAATAATTTAATTATTAAATCTCTTCATAATGTACTTTGAATGAAAACGAGTTGCTTAGCGAAATAATAAAAAATGAAAGAAATTGCAAAATTTCTTACAGCCTATTTTAAGGCTTAATGACAGCACATTAATCAAAAATGCTTAAGCAAGTATTTAAAGGTAATTTCGAAAAGAAAATCAAGTAAGAATGCTAAATTCATCTATGCCGCATCTTTAATACTCCTCAACATAAATTTGTTTGACGTTATTACGTTATGTTTCGTGCTCTCTCACACATACACTAACAAGCGTAAAATATATGTAAAAAATTTTCTTAAATATAACACAGAAACACTTAATGAGTTTTTGATATTTTTGGCTATAATTTTATTTTACTAAACCGATTTTGACAACTCCAGAATGGTAATGAAGTACATAAAGCTTTATGTTATGGCAAAATTTCATTTTAATATGTCGATTTATAATTGAAAATTTTATAAAAATTTATTGCTTGATCTTATAAGTTGCCTCAGATATCGGTCTATATATTTAGTATACTAAACCGATTTAAATAGAAACCTTCTCAGGACTTTAAGAGAAGTTCAGGTCAAATTTATTTGATCTCTGGTAATTATGGATGTGAGAGTGACAGACAGACGAATATACAGTCAGACGGATATACAGACAGATGGACATAGCTAAATCGTCTTGGATTTTGATTTAATGTAAGAAAGTATATACATAATGGGTTTTAAGATAATTTCTTCTTAGCATTACATACGGAATGACAAACTAAATATACCCTCTTTATCATTTGTGTTGGTTTAGGGTGACAAATTTTTTATGGTTTAAGAAAATTTAATTGAACTTGAATGACTTATAAGACAAATATTTAGAGTTCTATTACTGTTATATTTCCAATTTAAACTTAAATCCATTTATGTTTATCTACGAGAATATTTTCTCGCATATTTTTAAGGGGCTTTAATTTGAGGTCACTATTTAAGTTCTTTTTTAATGGTTAAATATTTTTGCACTTTTTCTAATTTTGTTCACATAAAAAGGGAGAAAATGAAGAAGACTAAAGTAATAAAACCCTGACCATATTTTTGCTTTTAATTTTTTAGGTTTCATTTCAAAATCTCACACTTGATAAAAAAAACTGCATGCAATTGTTAAGAGCTTAATTTCGTTTTTTTAGCTATAAATTGTGGTATGTAGTCCTTATTATCAGCTTTCTACTTGTGTTGGTTTTACAACAAATTCTAATAATGGAATTGTGTATTTTAAGAATGTTGCAATCTCTAAAATGATGTTACTGCCATTAAACTAAAAAGGGTAAGAAAACCACAATTCAAGAGTTTAAAATGATAACATTTTTTATATACGTAAATAAAATTTTACTTTTTTGTTTTCTAATGAAGTAAATTGTCATTTGTATTGAAAATTTTACATTTTATTTTCAAATTTCTTTTAAAAAATTTGCTAAGGTGCGTATGATTAATATTAATTATTGACTTTTTTATATACAAAAGCAAATCAGCAATAAATAAAATCTTTCTGGTATCAGTAAAATAGTTAATCTTTCGTCCTTTCAATAATTTGATTAGATCTAAGGAACTGTAATTTAGATTCTTTACTGACATTTTTTTCTGAAGAATATTTTTTATCAAATGCTGTTTAAGGCTCTCTTTAAGGAACTTTAGTCAATTTATTATTTTTTTCACAAACAAATAAGTAAAATAAGAAGTAAAAATAAGTGAAATTGGACTTAAGCACTTTTGCTGACCAGGCATTCTGTTTAATGAAACAACAGTCTATTTAAGTCCTCTCTATTTAAAATCGACAATGATTTTTTGTCCTTTTGTTCTTTAGAACTATATTTAATGAATTATAGTCAAATTTACTTTTTTCAGGTAAAAAGTTATAATGGATTTTAGTGCATTGATGGGACTCAATTTAAGCTTTTGCTAAGTGGTTTTCTGTTTAAGAAATTTATGCTTTTTATATGAAAAAACCATTCACGGATTTTCGTCCTTTTGTTTATTGGTACACATATTAAGGAACTATAGTCAACCTTAGCTTTTTACACTAAGAATTTATCGGTTGTTATTGTAAAAATTTGGATGTATGTGGTTGTCACGGAATGGAGATCCAAATGTTCTGAAAATAGAATAAGTTATTTGTCATGAGTTTTGGTGGTTTTGTGGTTTAGAGTTCTATTTGGAGAACTGTAACTTTTTTTCTAAGTGTTATGATATATTCCGATATCTGAGCTTATCTCCTAATACTAAACTACTTATTAAATTGTTATGAAATTTGGGACAGGGCATAGGTGTCTCTGTTATCCCTCGTAAAGAAGAAGTTATCTCTGTAACTGTTACAAGAAAATTGAGGGACATTTGACGCAATAATAATAGAAAATATGATTTAATATGTTTCAGCGGTTAAAGAATGTGATTTATCACCAAATTTAATATTTTTAAAATACACCCTAACGTATACTTAATATTGTAGAATGTTAATATTACTCATACGTTCATTCACAACCTTTATCTTTGAAGTATTTTTAATTTAATCTTCATTTCAATACAATTTAAACCACCTTTTGCATTTAAGCAATTTTCGAATTATCTCCTCTTGAATGGGATTTCAAAATTAGTTTAAGCACTAAAATTGACAACAACAATTTACTCCTAATAAACAGAAATTCATTATGTTCTCTGGAAAGCAAAGACAACTTCAATAGCAAGTGTGTTAAATACACCTGTCATAGATTTTAATTAACATATACAAACACATTTTAACAAATCGTATTCATCAGCATATCACATGTACAGCGTTTGTTAATTTAATGCACTCAGAAAGCAAATAAATACTGAAAGACATGCAGCAGCAAGGATCAACTATTTTATTTGATTTTAAATGAAATTTAAATACTTTTATTACCACAAGTGGTGCGGAGGGTATATTAACTTTGTCATTTCATATGCAACGCTATGGCTATTTTTGTCTGTCCGTCTGTCTGTGGTTGGCATGCCCACATCAACAATAATTCACAAAGCTTAATAAAATTTGGCCTCGGTATTTGCTATAGTCCTAAGTTTCTATTTCTATTAAAATCGGTTTAGTATATTAAAAACTATAGACCAATATCTGAGGCTCAACCTCAAGTTCAAGCAAAAATCGTTTGTAAAATTTTCAATTCCAGATCGATTGTCATTTCGAAAATTATCAAAATCGGTTAACAATAACAATATTTCTGACTCACTAAGTGTTTCCGTGTGGTATTTAAGAAGAAAGTTTTTATGTTGCATTATATTTGTGAGTGTATGTATGAATGTGTATGCTCAAAATATAATGTATTTACTTACACGCATTTGTAGTGGAGAATATTGCCAAATCGACGTGGCCGAATGTAGCATTCTAGATCAGTTTTTTATAAACTATAAACTCTAAGTTCAAACTATTCTTATATAACCTTTCATAATATGCACTTTCTCGACTATTAAAATCACAACATAATGAACTATGATTTTTATGCACTCTTCCACTTAACCTTGATGCTCTCATCTGTCAAGTCCATTTTGAAAATTAAGCCGTTTTGTTTTTGTTTTTTTTTTTTTTTTTTTGCATTTTAGTAAAATTATTGCTGCTGACAGCTGTTAACAGTCCTGGATGTTAACTGTCAGTTTAACCAAAAAATCTAAGAAAATAACAATAAGACAGAAGAAAAAGTAGTTAAAAGAGAAAGAGAAAAAACTGGTATTTAGTTAAAATATTTTTATCAGAGAGAACTGAAACTAGTTAGTCTTTTGTTGGGCAGATGAGTTACTAAAAATCAGTTCATTGTGTATAAAATAAAAAGTAAAAGCCAATATGGAGAAGAATAAGGGGCAAAATAAAAATTAGAGGAGTTACTGTTTTTAATTTTTAATGACATGATAACAAAAGACTATAACTCTTAAAACTGTAACCGCAAAGAATTACGTTAGATATTTTCAAAAAAAGAGAGTCTGTCCGGATGTCTGGATTTTCCATTGAAAAAATTAAGCCTTTTCAAAAGAGCTCCAACACATTCGTTAGGAAAGCAGCCCGGTTAGCTCAGTTCTAGAATTATTTTGTAAGAATAATCAAAGTTAATCCAGAGTTGGAAATATAGAAAGTTCAAAAAGTTCCTGATGGGAAAGCTTCTACAAATTTAGAAGCCAAAAACAGTGGTCTGCTTGAAGTCAAAATATTTCGTAACTTCCTGGTTAAAATTTCCCAAAAGTTGTAAGTATTCAGTTGTGGCAAAAGAAGCCAATTATTTTTTACAATGTGACTTATTTGTACAGAAATTTTCATCAAGGAATATTTACAGAAAAAGCAGTTTCTATTCATTAAACTTTATAATGTGTCCACTTATTTTTGCCCTCACTTGGAATTCTGTCACTATGGTAAACAAGCACTTGAGTGGTACTGCCATCTGCTCAGGCAAGTAGAGAAATATTGGACTCTAATTAAAAAGAGAATTGAAGGAAACAATAAAGTATTCAAAAGTGTGGCAAATTTTATATGGCAAATTGATAGGAAGCACTATAAATACGTTATTTGTAGGGTTTCGAAACGGAAAGATTCAAAATTTCATCACTAGTGATAAAAATTATATATTTTTTGTAAATTGTAATATTTTTCCAATATTTTAATTCAGTAGAAAATTTAAGCAGTGAGTTAGGAGGTTTCGTTTTTATTAACATATATGTATGTTAAGAATTTTAAATCTCACTCCTTATTTAAAAGTCTATTTGTCATTTATTGATATCAGTCGAATTCTTATCTCTTGCATTACAAGTAAATATTATTCATTCATGTGTCTTTGTTTCCATTAACTCTGACTTCAATAAATACAACCTGAATTACAAATATTTTTATACCCTCCAACAGAAGTGGTGAAAAAGGTATATTTACATTGTCATTTCATACGTAATGCTAATATGGATTCATCTCAGATCATAATGTATGTTTAGATGTGTCCGCCTGTTCGCCTGTCCGCCTGTCCGTCTGTTCTTTGCATGCTCACATCCACAATAATATACAAAACTCAACGAAATTTAACCTGAGGATTTGTTGTGGTCCTGAGAAGTTCCTAGTTAAAATCAGCGAAATCGGATCAGTATATTTAAAGATGTAGACCAATATCTGAAGCAACCTCTAAGTTCAAGCGAAAAACTTTCGTAAACTTTCAATTAAGAATCAATTTTGCTATAATGTTATATGTACTTTATTACCGTTCCATAGATTATCAAAATGGGTTCTGTACAAAAATAGTTAAAGCTAAAAATATAACTAATTTTATGATTTATTAAGAGTCCCTGTGTTTTATTTAAAAAAAAGCTCAAGTATAATGTATAAGTTTTTGAGTGTAGATGTGTTATATACGAAACATAACGTATTTACTTCACATATATTTGTGGTGGACAGTATAGTATTCTAACTTGTATAATATATTTTCTTTATTAATTTTAATATTTTAAAAAAACTCCTTTTTTATTTCTTTAAATCTGAATAACGCCAAAAATTCATAACATAACTATATAATGGCTTGATGAAATAAGTTATATTCCATATTCAAAATAAACCCACTTACATGCATAGTTTATAGCCAATATTGAAATATTGTCAATTTAAAAAGTTTTATTACAAAATATAAAATTAACATAAAATATCAATTTGTGTCAAGTGGCTCAACACTCAAGACAATAAATTGTGACATTTTCAATATTCTTTGAAACAAATATTAAAAAAAAAAATAATTTATATTTTTTATAACCGCAAATATTAATAAATATTTGATCATAAAATTGGTTAACTTTTGTAGTGTTTTTCAACACCAATAAACATAAAATACACACTTTTTGCAACAACAAATAAAAAATTAAGAGAATTTTTCAAAAAATGAACTTGTTAAAATTTAAAAAATGTTATCCATATTTTTGAGTGGCATTTTATTAAAAAAGCGATAAAGTCAATAAAATAAATCTAAATAGTTCTTGTATTAAAAAACTTTTGTTGATGCTAAAAAGCAAATGCAAAATTGTGTTAAGAAATCAAAGTTTTTTAATTTTGAAATTTTTGTATTTTTCTTTTTTATCTCTGCTTTTCTTATTCGGATTCCCCCAAATCTTGGCTTTCATTTCCATTTTTACTTTTATTTGTATCTAATTTTGTTCCAGATTTATAGATATTTTTATAAAATTAAATCAAAATTTATATTAATCATACGCCAGAGTGTTTGAAAAATATTTAGTTCCTGTTTACGAAAAGTAAAAAAGAATTTCTATAAGAAGTGAAATATAAGTGAATTAGTTTTAGTTTTAATAACAATTCAAGAAGTTTTTTTGTACTTTTTGTACAGTAAAATTAAAAAAAATTTACCAAAAATTTAAAATTTTCACTTTAGACAGTTTTTCAGCTTTGTTTTTTCGTTGTAGTAATTTCTTCCAAATTTTGTCCTTTCTCATTTATAGTCTCACAATTTAGGTCAATTTACTTGCTTTTAACTTTCTCCTTATCGCCAAACAATAATCATAATTGTAACAAACGTTTTAGGGCCTATTTTATTGCAATTGTTATTGTTGGTAAATGCTTTTATTATAGAAACTAACAGCAACACATTTGGCCCAGTTAACTTTTGCACTAAATTCTCTGGTTGTAATCATTAGAATTGGGACATTTTAAGGCATCGCTTTAGAGAATTTGACTAATAGGGAAAATATGTATAATAATTAGAAAAGAAATATGGAATATGGTCTTTAATTTCATATATATTTAGTTTTTAAGCTGTTTTCTCTTTAAGAAGTTGATTTTTTAATCTTATTTTTAAATTAATAATAATCATACGCCTTGGTGTGGAAAATTTATTTGTATAATATTCATAGCTTTTTTAATAATCTATAAAAAAATCGGGAAGTTATAATTTCACTGAGATCTTATTTTCCATAAGATTTTTTTAGTTTTCGTTCTTTGTGAAGTTAGAGATGTGTCACCAAACTTACTCTAGAATTAATATTAATCATACGTCACACAGTGTGTTCAAATCAATCATAATTAAACTTCACATGTTTGAGGCCGCGGGGTTTTTGAGTTGAATCAGAAGAACATGTGGAGTGTAGGTCACCACCTGACTCTATCTGTCCTACACTTTGTTCAGTAAAACTGTTCCTTTGTAAAGCGATTGAAATTATTACAGTTCTTTTGGCATTTAATAATCAATGTTTGCTTTGTATAGGGGTTTCCTATCCCCCAATTTGTCTTTCATTTTTTCCACTAAAAGAGTTCCTTGAAGAAGTATCCCTATTACAAGTTTGGAAATTTTCACTGTAATAGTTTTTATATATATTCCATAATCAATATTCGCTTTTAATGGGAGGTATCCCTTCCCTGGTCTTATTTGGCCAACCTGCTTAGAAAAACATATCCTTCGCTCTTATAGTTCTTAAGATATTCGATAATAAATATTTGCTTTGTATGTAAACAGTTTACAGAGGAACTTTTACATACAAAGTAAAATAGAACCTTGACAATGTGATTGGAACCAGATGTAAGAACTCTAACTGTTATCGTTCATTACATAATCGATTAAAAATACTAGCTTTTTTTGGAGTGTACCCCTTACCCTAGGCCTATCGGAATTTTTATAGTCTATGTTACTTTAGGGTTCATTAGGCCCAAACAAACAAACCCAGATTATTTTTTATATAAGGATATGATTTCTTCTTTCCTCAAATAAATTGAAGCAAAATTTAGTATAAAAAATTGGATTTAATTTTACTCATCTATAAAATAACCGTTTTTATCACGATAAAATATATATAATTTTTCTTTTTCTAAAATTTATTCCAAAATTATAGTTTAAAACGTATCATCAACAATAATATGAATTGCAGAAATGTCCATTAAATAATCAAATCAACTCTCTAGATTTTTAATAACATATTCCTGTAGTTTTTGACAATTTAATATGGAATTACAAATAATTCCAAATTATATACACTGTCCACAGTTTACATTACAAAGTGTCTTTAAAGTAACTCCATGAACGACTTTCGAAATAGAAAGTGCAACATGTTATTTTTAAATTCATTCAGAAAAGAACTGTAGGTATTAAATTGATGAACATGTCTGTATGTGTATGTTTCAATTTTCTATATATGTGTGTGTGCTTGTTTAATATGTTTTGTGTGTTTGTATCTAAATGATATTTTAGTTGAGTTGTATTTGCTTTAAAATTTATAATTTCATTTTTCTATTTATTTTATTTTTTCACATTATTCATTGTTGCCATAACACATTTACCCAACCGGAAGTAAGTGATGATTTCAAGAGGAAACAAAACAAAAATTATATAAAAATCTTTTTTTATTTTTTATATAAACAATATTTGCTTAGTTGTTTATTAGTTTATTTAGGCTGAAACAGAAAATGTTTCCAATGAAAATTTCCAACAACTTTTCCAATATGCTGGAAATCACAAAGAAGATATTTAAAAACACTTGTCCAGAGTTGGGCAGATGAAAGAAACCTGTAGCACTTAAACTACATTTCAACTGAAAATAACACCGGTAATAAACTTCCAATAAACATAATCCACAGTGGGGCAAAATCTTTTTTCTATATTTTTGTATTAAATTATTCCTTTTTTACTTTCTTTTTGATTTTTCTTAAATATTTTCCAATTTCTTTAACCAGTGTTTTTTGTCACTTCCGTTTCCGCTTTATTTACAATCAAATTTCATTTGTATTTTTGTAAGCTTCTTTTGTGGCAGTTCAAATAATTTTCTGTTGCATGTTTAAGTTCAGTTAATTTGCAACTGTTGCAGCAGACATGTAATTATTTGTAAGAAACAAAAAAATAATAAAACAGGAAACTTAAAACACGTCTGCATTTTGATGCCAAGAAATTATAATTATAATTCAAAGAAGGAAGCAAATAGTCTTAAAAAACAAGAATAAAAAATATTGTGTATAAATACAAGGAGTGAGAACGAAAAATTCTTAATATACATATATGTTATTAAAAATGAAACCACTAAACTGACATCAAAAATTAATATAATCAAACTTTTTTTCATTTGTTTTAATTTATTAAAACAAAGACAAAAAAATTAAATTTTGCAAGATTTTCGGAAATCTTGATATTACCGTTTTTAATTTACTTTCTGTTACTTTGAACAGGTAGTCCACCTCCGTTTTATATTTACCTCACTCCTCTCCACTAGTCTTAGCTGAGGACAGTTTGGAGGATTTGTCTCTCTTGGTGAAAATGGCACAGTACTGTTCTTGTAAACACTCACACTAGTTTTGGCATATTAACAGGATGCCAAGTGAGGATAAAAATAAGTGGTCACATAATGGCGTCTTATGAGTAGAAGCAGCTTTTTTATAAACATTCTTTGAAGTAAATTTCGGTATTTTTAAAGAGCTTTTTAAAAAATGATTGACTTCTTTTACCCCAACTGCATATTATTATACCAAAAAACTTTAGGGAAATTTTGTTAAGTAAACTTTGTTTTAAAATTCCCTACGGTATCAGCAACATAACCATTTTTGACCAGGAAGCTGCCAAAGATTTGCTTTACATACGTTTCGTCATCCAATATGCTGCTGGAGCATCTCTTGAAAACTTCACTTCATATTCCGTAATTTGACCTGTAAATTTTTAGTAGCGTTGCAATCTGGAACTGTTGAAGTCTTGTATATTTTAAAACCTGCTTAAACTTAAACTTTTCGTAGTAAATGATCCAAGCACTGAACTAACCGGGCTGCCTTCCTACCGGATGCAGTGAAAGCTCTTTTGAAAATGTATTTTGTCATATACACCATTTCTACTACCTGAACTAGATTTTCTATAAACGGGCTAGTTCTCTTGGAATTGTTCAAAAACTTTCTTCTTGTCATTCATTTTGATTAGATTAATAAAATTTTTAATTGTTTGACACTAAAGATAATAACTGGCAAGTTCTGCAAAGGTTACTTCATCTAGAAGATATCAACTAATTTATGGCTTAAAAGTTTTAATGAAAAATGGGTGTTTAGAATTTTTTGATCTGACTCCTAAATTTTCTTAAGATTTTTCAAAAAGTCTTTAAATTTTGCCTTAATTTCCTGCTAAATTTTTATTCAGTATCTACCACCTACACCTTTTCCTTTTTTCCTACTTCCTTTTCTCCCTCTTCCTTTTTAACTAAAAATTTTGCTTAATTTAAGTGGAAATTTAAGTGGAAAACTTAACTCATGATTTTCAAAAGTTTGCAATTAATCAATCAAATAATGAATCAAATAAAATAACAAAAATATGATTGATTGAAACAAAATTTATATTTTTAATCATTGTGAACTAATGAACACTTGTTTTACATAATTTCAATAGAATGAATACAATTATGGCACTCAATTGTATAAATTCAAATTAATTATTATTTATATATTTATTTATTTTAAAGCGTTAATTAATAAATAATAAAAAATAAATGGTTACATAATCAATTCAAGGCAAGTTGGAATTAATATGTTATTAAATTTAATTACAGTTATTTGATTGAAACACTAAAGAAAAATTATTTCCAACTTTTTATACCCTCCACCATCACAAGTGGTGAAGAGTGTATATTAACTTTGTATTTCCATGTGTAACTCTAAGAAGAAATAATCTTGGACCCCATGAGGTATATATACATTTTTGCATCAAATCGAAATTTAAGTCGATTTAGCTTTGTAAGACTTTCTGTCTGTCTGTCTGTTGTTAGCACGCTCATATCCAAAATAAGTGATAGAGCTCAATGAAATATGGTTTCAGTATGTGTAATGGACCTAAAAATTTTTTATTGAAAGCCAGCAAAATCGGATTAGTATTTTAAAAGATACAGATCGATATCAGAAACAACCTCTAAGTTGAAACGAAGAAGTTATATATACTTCATTACCTTTATTAAAATTATGAGAATCGACTTAGTAGAAAGATATAGCTAATTCCCTCACCCACATTTGTGGTACAGGGTACTGAAAATGCGAAATTATAAAGTTCTTTATTCTTCTAGTGTTTATTCTACTATTTGCACTAAATTTTGTCTACAATATACGAAACGGACCCCTAGAATCTTCGAATGATATAAGAATTAATTCCTTTTATTTCGTTTTTATAAATAAAATTTTAAATTTCTAATTAGAAATGTTAATTTTTCGATTTATTCTAATTTTACAATCCCTGGCGTATGATTGATATTAAATAAGAGATTAAGTTACAAACACATTAATAACTCTTGAATAAAATTAATTATAGTTTTGAAACAAAGTGCTAACGTGTGTCAACAAATAAAGAGTTTAAAATTGAAATTAGGGAGTGAGATTGAAAAATTCTTAACACACGTTTTTCATTTAAAATTTTAACCTAAGTATTATTTGATTACTAATATGTTTGTAAAACAGCATTTTCAAAAGAGCTCCCATCACATCCGCTAGGAAAACACAGTAACGCAGCTTAAAAATTAGAGCCCAAGAAACAGAGCACAGGAATTGAAGACAAGTTTTCTATAAAAAAATCCTGCTGCATACTGGATCACGAAACGTATATACTAGCAGATTTTTGCAACTTCCTGATCAAAAGTATTATGTTGTTTATCCTCTAGGGATTATTGAAAATAAGTTAATGATCCTGGTCTGACTTGGTATCCTGTCAGTATGGTGAACAAGCCCTTGAGTCGTATAAAAATAATAATGTGGCATTTGCATCAAGAGAATTTAATCCTGCATACTGTTCGGAGCCAAGGCAAATGGTGAAGTAGTGGACTCTGTTAAAAGAGCACAGAAAAGGTATCTAAATATGTGGTAAATAAAACTCCAGCTAAGTTGTTAATAAATCGTCTTTATGGTCCAGTGTTGCGATGTTCATTTTTTGTTATTTTAATTTAAGATGTTAAACAAAAAATCTGTTGTGTTGTAAAAGGACACCAATATTGTTGGTACTTTTCCAGCTTGTTTACATTTAAAGTGACTAGAAAAGAGAAACACACCAAAATAGTGTCTTATATTAACCCATAAACACATTTCCAGAATAATATTTACTTGCTTTGTTAAATTTTCCCCCAAAAATGTTTGTTGGGTTACTACTTTTTATCTATGAGTTTGGGATTCATTTCATAGTTTTTTTCCATTTCTTTTTGTTCATAATTGTTAGGTAGTTTTAGCCGTTTATGCAGCTTTTACGGTCATTGTTTTTGTGTTGTTGTTATTATGTTAACATAAATTTACATAAAACTGTTATCACTATAAGATTTTCCTCTCGTCTTTCTGCTTCGCTCTGGTTCTCATTTACATAAAACAAAAAGTTCTTAACAAATATTAAAACATGTTAATTCCGTTTTTTTGTCGTTGTTGTGTTGTTATCTACAATATTTTATAGAAAAATACCGTTACATGCTGACTTCCTGATCCTTCTCTTTTATTGTTTGTTTAAACAAAACAAGCACTGTTAAATAAGTTATTAAAACAAATCTATTTATTGCACTTTTAAAAAAATTTTTCTATATGAAAACTTTCATTAGAAATTGCACATCTTGTCACCATCTTGACAAATTTAGAATGCAATTTCATTTGAAAGTAATTTTAATTATTATGGTTCAATTATTATTACAAATGTTACCACAACAGGTGCTGTTTGTATTGTATAACACCATCATATGGTAAACATTGGGTCAAGGTGTGTGGGAGTGTATGTGTTAGTGCTTATTAAAATATAACTATTATTTCTACTACAATAACTAACATCACTAATACCATCAACACTTTAATAATGTCAAAGTAGTTGTTTGTCATTGTTGCTTTTGTACCCAGGAACCATTTTAATTGACAGATTAAATTGAAGTGTTGTTGTTATTATGTTTACATGCCATATAATGTAAAATTTAAATAACATATTAATATTTAAAGAAATAATTTACTTATTTTTTATATACATTTTTATAATAATTGTGTTTTGGACGAATGAGTGATATTTTAAAGAATGTTACATTAAATATTACGTATACGTCTAAACTAGATAAAAATATTGAAATGAAATAGAACTAAAATAAAACTGAACTAAAACTAAACTAGAACTGAACTATAACTGATCTAGAACTGATCTAAAACTGAACTAAAACTTAAAGCTGAACTCGAACTTAACTAGAACTGAACTTGAACTGAACTAGAACTGAACTAAAACTAAACTAAAGCTAAACTAGAACTGAACTAGAACTGATTTAGAACTGAACTAGAACTGAAAACTGAATAGAACTGAACTAGAACTAAACTAAAACTGAACTAGAACTGAACTATAACTGTTCTAGAACTGAACTAAAACTGAACTAAAACTGACTAGAACTGAACTAAAACTGAACTAAAGCTAAACTAGAACTGAACTAGAACTGAAATAGAACTGAACTAGAACTAAATTAAAACTGAACTAAAACTGACTAGAACGGAACTAAGACTTAACTAAAGCTGAACTCGAACTTAACTAGAACTGAACCTGAACTAGAACTGAAATAAAACTGAACTAAAGCTAAACTAGAACTGAACTAAAGCTGCACTAGAACTTAACTAGAACAGAACCAGATCTGAACTAGAACTGAACTAGAACTGAAATAAAACTGAAATAGATCTGACCAAGATCTGAACTAGAACTGACATAAAACTGAACTAGAACTAAACTAAAACTAAACTAAAACTAAACTAAAACTGAACTAGAATTGAACTAGAATGTAAACTAAAACTAGAAAAATCGTTATAACAATTTAGTTTGTTACTTAAATGTATTATCTGCATATACCATCATTAACAGAATTAACAACCTTTTCATCTAAAAGACAATTTAAAATCTTCCAATACATGACTATTTTATTTCAATGAATTTACTGTTAAGTTACTAAAAGTATCACAAGAAATTTCTGGTAAAGAATAACAAAATTTGGAAACAAAATTTCTTATACACATGACTGCATTTGAAATATGCTCTACGTAATTATATATATATTCTTGAAGTTCCTGAATAATATGAAAATAAAGGACATCAATGGATAACACATTTTATTCTTACTTTTACAAAATTTTCTTAGTTCTTCTTTTTTCTGATAATTTTCATAATATTTTATTGCAAAACCATTGTCTGAAGTTGGATGAGTTATTTGTAAAGTATTCCAATTTTATGAAAAAACATTAATCTTTTATGAAATTCATAAAGAAATATGTATGTTTGAAAATCTATAATATATTTCATGTATTCCATTGTTTTCAATAACTTATTGAAGTTTCCATTTTAAGACACAGTTTGCCTTCGCGAAAATGTGAAAAGTTTTTTTTTTTGAATTTCTGCTCAATATATGAGTTTTTATTAGCAGGACATAAATCACTAAAATAGTAACTGATAATAATGATTTTTGGGAACTATTGTTATAAATTTGTGATATTTGTAAGATATTGAATTTGATGTAAAAAGAAAATGGAAACGATTTATTGAAAATTATGAGTGAATAAAAATTGAAAAGTTATCATAATTTCAAAATGACAAAAAAGTAAAGCCCAAATAAGAAATTCAGATTTAAAGACAAATATTTTATCAATTGTTCTAACGGGAATAAAGCTTATTTCACTTTTATTTAAAAACCAATTTTTCTTTTTCAGGAATTTTCAACAAATTTATTTATTTTAAATCATGACAAGAACCATGTTGTCTTATATTCATTCTTACAGATTTTAAAGGGGATCGTTAGGACCTCTTACTAAAGATGAACCTTACAACCACAGTACATATATAAAACAGTTGAAATCAATAACAGACAACAAAAGAGGAAGACACCAATTGTTACAAAGGACTTATAATTTCAAATGAGTTAAAGTAGAGGTATTGGAATATAATCAGTAATCAAAGCTAAAATAAGAACAAGAATTACGGTTCCGCATATAACAAAATCAACTTAAGTTAATTTTGTTCAAGTCCTATTAGAGATTAGAACTTAAGTATGTTTCCAGTGTAGTTTAGCGTTCCCATTATACATTAGATTAGCAATCTGATTCAGACTGTAGCTCATATTTTAATTAAAATTATAGTTCAGATTCTAATCTATATTCTGCTTTATATTATTTATTTCAGTTTATATTTCAGATTCTATCAAAGATGATACTTCTTTTTATAACTCAGTTTCTTGCACAAATTCTAGTTCGGAAGCTAAGATTTTCGTTCAGACTCTGATTTAAAATTTTAGCTCCGTCTTCGTTTCTTGAGGTTTCTAGTTTAGATTGTAGATCAAATTTAAGTTTCTAATTCATTTTCTAGTTCAGAGACTAATTTAGAATCTAAATCAGAATCCCGTTTAGATTCTAGTTATGATTCTAGTACAGATACTAATTTCGACTCTGGTTCAAATGTTAGTTCAGATTAAAATAGTTCAATATCAGGTTTAGAATTTGTTTCTTACTTTGGTGTAAATTGCACTTCAGACTTTAGAACAGATACTAGTTCTGTATTTGCCATGTAGCGCCAAATACAGAACTAGTATCTGTCTGGATCAGATTTTAACTCAGGTTCTAGTTTACGTTTTAGTTAAGATTTTCGTTCAAATAATAGTTCAGATTCTAATTCTGGCACTGGAGATTTCTAGTTCATTTTCATACTCAGATTCGAGTTCATATTAAAGTTCAGCTTCAAGATAAGATTCTACCTCAGTGCTCTGATTTTGGTTCAGATCCTTGTCGAAATTATAATTCTATCTCTTGCTATGGAAGTTTCTGGTTCACATTCTATCTCAGATTCTGATTTATATAAAGTTTGGTTTATAGTTTTAATTCCGTTTCAGATTTTAATTCAGATTATTGTTCAGTTTCAGTAGCTCATATTCTAGTTCTAATCTTAGTTGAGATTCTACTTGGTCTATTTCTCTAGAACTTCAGATTCCAGTTCAAATTCAGATGATATTTAAGATTCTTGTTTTGAAACCAGCTTAAATTTAATATCAGATTATAGTTCAGCTTCTAGCTCAAATTATAGTTCAGATTCTAGATCAGATTCTGGTTCGGTTAATATTTCCGACTCCAGTTCAGATTCAAGCTCAAATTTTAATTCTGATTTCGAATCAAATATCCCAGATACGAGATCATATTCTAGTTCAGATTGCAGTTCAGATTCTAGATCCGGAATGTTCAAGGTACTCAAGTACTCTGCCAGATTCTTGATACATGTTCAGATTTTACTTCGGATTGTAGATAAAAATCTAGTTCTGATTCTTATTAAATTTTATTAATTAATTCAAATCTATTAATTAATTGAGATTACAGTTCAGACTATGGGTCAGTTGTAACTTTTACTTGAATGTCTTACTTCCACAGTTGAGACTTTTTAATATTTATATCACATTCTATGAGACCATTAATACGAGGGCCATATAAAATATGTAAAAATGTTAAATATAGCGACGAAGTAGAAATATTATTTATAGACACTGTATATTTGGTTTCTTTCCCCTTAAATCGTTTGTATCAAATGCGACAATGTTGAGTTGTTTTTATGAGTCAAGTCCGTGGTTTGGAACAATTATATTTTTGTGTTTTATGTTTATTTTGTTTCATTTTTTTAAGTTCTTTTCTTGTATTGTTATCCTTCTTTCCGCACTTTTGTTGTCTGTTGTTTTAATTGGCTTTTTGAGTTTTAGTTAGAATTTCTTAGTTTTATTTGGGAAGAGATTTTACTGGATTTTATGGTTTATAGTATTTGTTTTACTCTATAATCTTTGGCTTTTTATTTTAATGGTTTTAGAGTTTTTAATATAAAAGATAATGGAGGGAAATCTCCGTAAAGGGCTTTTTTTTATTTTGATAACGTTTTTAATTGACAATTTGTTGAAGTAAATTTTAATTCGATAGTAAAACTAATTTTAAGTAAAAACGTTTTGTTTTATATATCTTTTTTTAAAATTGTGTACATTATATTTGGAAAATCTATTTATATATTTTATATGGAAGCAGTGATAGCTATGATCTAATGGCCCCACGACATTGCCTATCCTTTCCATCACTGCATTAGCCTTGCATCAGGGTGGAAGACTTTCTATATTGATATTTCTCTCCTTTCTGTTTCCGTTTATATATTCTCCCATCATAGGAGGTTCAGAACTATTGAACATCTTTCTTTTGTCTTATGTTGCATCAGATAATATTAATGTATGGCTTTTTAATCCACTCTCTAATATTCTTGAGTCGATTTTCCTGCCATTTTATTATCTTTTTCTCACGAACATTCGTTCTTATCGATTGTAGATTCTGTAGTTCCCTTAGCTTGAATTATTTTCTGTTACTGACTATATTGCTTATCAGTTCCCAATATATTCTCTCTAGGCTTTCCCTGTTTGGCATAATTCTAGTCAGCGATACTACGGTTTTCAAAACTTTGTTTCTTATATTTAGTATATGTTGTCCATAGCATGTCTTGCCATCTTCGGTATATTTGTTGTCATTCAGTCAGTTTTCCGCAGCTATTTCTAGTCAACAATATGTTGCATTTACTTAACTGCCACTTGTGACTATTTCTAGTACTTCCACTGAGGGTTCCTTAACAATAAGCGTTACGTCGTCAGCTCAGTTCTGTTTTAGTTCTAATTCAGTTCTGGTTCAGTTTTGGTTCAGTTTTGGTTCAGTTCTAGTTCAATTTTAGTTCAGTTTTAGTTCAGTTCTACTTCAGTTTTAGTCCAGTTCTAGTTCAGTTCTAGTTCAGTTCTGGTTCAGTTCTCTTCAAGTTCAGTTCTAGTTCAGTTCTGGTTCAGTTCTGTTCAAGTTCAGTTCTGGTTCAGTTCAGTTCTGTTCTAGTTCAGTTCTAGTTCAGTTCTAGTTCAGTTCTAGTTCAGTTCTAGTTTAGTTCTGGTTTAGTTCTGTTCAAGTTCAGTTCTAGTTCAGTTCTGGTTCAGTTCAGTTCAGTTCTGTTCAAGTTCAGTTCTAGTTCAGTTTTAGTGCAGTTCTAGTTCAGTTCTGGTTCAGTTCTGTTCAAGTTCAGTTCTGGTTCAGTTCAGTTCAGTTCTAGTTCAGTTCTAGTTTAGTTCTAGTTCTGTTCAGTTCTAGTTCAGTTTAAATTCACTTTAAATTCAGTTCAAGTTCAGTTCTAGCTGTGTTCTAGTTCATTTCTCTTTCAGTTCCCCAATAAGAACTTCCAACTTATTACGTAATTTCCCCACATTCGAAGCATCAAATACTAACAATTTAAGTTAATTTTGTATGTTATTATGCATTCGAGGGAAATGAAATAAAATTTTATTTTAAAAATATTACAAAAAAATTATATATATTTACATACAAGAGAGTACATATTTGTGGTTTCAACACAATAGTTATTACAAAAAGTGTAAATACACATGATGAGAGGGGAAGACAGAGTGTAATTTAAGAGAGAACATAAGTGCGATTGAGACAACATAATAGTATATGAGGGGATTATGTTAAACAAATGTGTTAATCCTTGACATATATATGGAATTTGTATTAAATTGGTTTACATTAATACACAATTGCATTTGTATATAGTTATATATATACATATGTAAGTAATATGGTAGTTGTTAATGTTTGTCTGTATTATTGTAATGACTTCATTTATTGTATGCTAAAAGTTAAAAAGGTATTTCAATTGCTATTTGTTGTATTTATGCGATTTAATCAACATAAAAGTAAATTGAAAATATTTTATTAATAAAAATTTTATAAATTTTTGTGTTTTAATTTTAAAGTGAAATAAATTCTGTAATAAATTTAAGGTTTTATTTTTTAAAAAGATGAGAAATTGAATTTCTTTAATATTTTCAATATAAAAATTATCTTTACACTTCACCAAACTCTATACGAAATAATTTTCAGAAATAGAAAATTATATCAAATTATTATTCCTTCGAGTGTTAAGGATTTTTTGATCTCACAACGTAATTTAATGACAAAATCATGAGTCATCTGACAACTGAAGTCTATAAAAAATAATATTTTACGAGGATGGGAAATCAAATGTTGGCTTCCCATATTAATATTACTCATACGCCTACAGATTTCTTATTATTAAGAGAAATAGAAATTATTGATATAAATAATTTGGCAATTTTTAACTTATATAAATTTGCTGCTTAATATTTTCTTCAAAATTTGTTGCAAAACTAGAAACTTTAGATGAAGAAAATAATTTTTGAAATTAATATTAATCATACGCTTCATATAACACTATTGCGAATTAGAGGCAAAAATAAAGGATTATATTCATTGTAGTCTAGAAAATTAGTATAATATTTTTGATAAATCTAAATAATTAAATATAAATTATAAAACCTTTGAAGTCCCAAAAAAAAAAATATAAATAAACTAAAATTTAAAAAAATTAATATCAATCATTCGTCTTCTGTAGCACAATTTTGATTTAATCAGACATTTCTTAACCTAGTAATCAAGTTTCGAACCACCCTCGTTCTCCTTTTTGAAAAGACATCAAAAACTATTATTAAACTCTTTTGCAGTTGATAACATGAAAATAAACTAAAATTATACTGATTTCAATTCAATTTTCCAAAAAAAAAAAACTCTCAAAAAAAATATTTTAATGTTCTGATAAGTGCATTATGTGCATCTGTTGAATATGATAATGATTATAGTGTCTAGTTCAGAGCCAAAAACAGAAAATCGTACTATGATTAGAAACATAATATTACTGGCTTTAATGATGGTAAAATTATGTTAATATTCTAAAAGTTAAAGCATGAACGAGTTTGATACTCTGGTTTATATAGAAATCAAAATTTTTTATTATTTTTTTATTTTATAGAAAAGTTGATATCTGCAACAGAAAATGTGAAAGAAATAAAATTACACAAGTTAGAAATTAAAAAATATAAATGAAATAATATTGTACTGGTTAGAATTGTGTTATTAGCTAATATAGCAACATGTTGCGAAAATATTTTAGTAGCAACTTTACAACTTTACTTCTCATTTAGCCTTATTTCTCAGTTAAACTAGAAACAAGTTAATACATGAATTTAAAAATTAACAAATTGAAAAAAGTTAAAAAAAAATGTTGCTAGGAAAATTATTTCACAACATGTTGATGGAGGTTTTTGCAGCATGTTGCTGGAAACTGTATCAAGAAGAAAAATATAAGAGCACAGATTAATATTTTAGGATTTTTAAATATTTTAACATTATTTAAACAAAATGAAATTTATACGATCTTTACTTATTGGTAAAAAGTTATAATTACTTAGCAACATGTTGCTTGTATTTTTTAGCATTATATTACTTGTAGCATTTTAATTATGCAACATATTCTAATGCTAAATAATTCCTATCAGTTATTACGACCAATGTTAATCCCCTTACTGGATTCACTTCAGCATGTCATCAAGAAAATAGTAGCAGAATCCATGCCACTAAAAAAATAGGAGAAAGTAGTGAACGGGCCCCTTTTAAAGCGTTCCTTGGGAAATTAGCCCTAATAATCTCACTACAATAATTCTTTACATATTCGATTATTATTTGTTTGTATTGTAGTTACCTCTCCATGATCTTATCCATTCTACTTTTTATCTAGTGACCTTTTTAGTACCTTGAAAAAGTGATTGGAACTCAATTTTAAAAACTCGATGTAATATTTCTCTAGATATTTGTACGGGCGTACCTCTGCCTCCGATTCTACCAAAATTTTCCTATATCTCTTTCGGATATATTTGAAATCATTCTGAGAAAATTTCAATAAAATCGGTTCAGCAGTTTAGATGTCTATAACTTCCAAAAAACAAATAATCAAACTGAATTTCATTGAGCTCTGAGAGTTAGTTTCGATGTGAGCGTCCTGGCAACAAAGAGATGTTAGTCATACGAATGAATAGATATAAGTCGATTCTACTTTGATGTCAGAATTTGTATACATTATGGGGTCTCAAACGTTTCCTTCTTCACATTCCAGACTTAATGATCGCTTTTATCAAAATCTATTCAGTAGAAAAAAAGTTATAGCCAAAATTACAACTGATTTAATGACTCATTAAGTCTTTCTGTATTATATTTAAGAAAAACTTTTATACATTACATACCTTTATGAGTATATGTGTGCGTGTATATGTACGAAACTTAACATATTTACTTCATACACATTTGTGGTGCAGGGTATTAAAGATTCGAGTACAGCATTCTTACTTGTTTTTGAATTAAGTTTATTATTTTTCTTCAATTTAACTTCTTACTTTTCTTACGTTTTTCCTTTTTCTACTTTAAATAATGAGCACTTAATCAATAAATACAATAATGACCCAATAATTATTCTTGATGTCTGGCAATAATTGACTAATTAAAATTATTTATTGAAAGACAATAATTATATAGACAAAATAAGGTTTGCTGATTATAATAAGTCATTTTTAAAGCATTATAACGTAAATACAGTAAAGCCAAATTAAGGTTACAAATTAGCATAATTTAGCTGAAAGACTTATCTTTCATTGGCAATTTATAAAATAAAAATATCTTTTTTACAAAAATATTTATAATGAATTCTTTAATAAAATTAATGAATTAATATTAATCATACGTAATGTGGGTCAATATAATTTAATTTAAGTATTTTTGTAACAAATGATAGAAAATTTATAAATAATAAATTTCTTTAAGTAATAGTGAAATTTTTCATTTACGTTAATTCATTTCCAGTAACGTTTTATATTGCTTTCGGTTATTTGCCCGAGCAGGTAGGATATTATTTTCAAAATCTATCTTAGTTGGACACCTTTTTTGTGCTCTTCAATTTTTTTTCCTACAAAAGTCAAATATATCTCCATTGGTTTTAGCTCCAGCAATTTGGAGGACTTGCCTCTCTTAGGAGAAATGCTACCATATTGTTCTTGTACCATTCAAAGACTTGTTTACGATAGTGACGGGAAGCCAAGTCAGGCCAAACATAAGTGGATACATTATGAAATTTATAGAGTCCCATTGAAACAAATTATTGACTTTTTGGTCTATAGACTCTATTTGATATATAATGTCGACTATAGACAAATTTCTATAATTCTAAAAGCAACTTGGAGGATAATCTCAAATATGTTCTAGTCCATAATATGGACAAAAGTTGCTCTCATATATTTATTGAGCTTTAGTTTGTTTAATTGTTTGTTCTACAAAAAAATCATAAACACAAGTCAAAACCACGTTCGCTTTAACTACAGAAATCGCAGTTGCAAAATAAATTTATGCTAAAACAAAATAACTGAAAAGGATGAAAATTTGTTGCAAGAACACGAAATATTTTTAATGAAAAAGCAGAAAGTGTGAAAATTGCTAGCACGATTTATTACCTTTTGAATCCCCCATGAAATCAGCAATATGGACAAAAGAAGAAAATGAATCACAAGCACACATACATACTCATTAAATAACTAAAGCAGTACTCTGCTAGCAAAACCTCTAAAAGAGGTAAAAATTCCAACAACTCACGTTTGTATATGGCGGCATTGTTAACCAATAGAGTCACCATGAAGCCATTAGAGTATAAAAATTTTAACTATAAAAAATATTTACAAACCACAGAATGAAGGTAAAAAAGAGGAAAGTGACATGCAAAAATAAGTGAAAGGAGAAGAACAGATTTATATTGAAAAAGAACAAAATGCAAAAAAATCAGTGTATGTTGTTTTTATATTTGTATGTAAGCGTGCTCACGACAGGCAGACAGACAGACGGACATACAAACGGACATAGCTAAATCGACTCAGATTTTTGATTTGATGCAAGGGAAGCATTATGGGTTTCTGAGATGATGCCATCACAGCTTTACACCCGGAATGATAAAATAAATATACCCTCCTCAATATCCACATGCATTTGTGGTGGAAGATATTGAGGATTCGTCATAGCCGAATATAGAAATCTCACTGGTTTAAGTTTTAATTAGAAAATTAAAATGATACATTGTTAACAAAATGCTGGCAGGTGAATAAAATTACTATTAAAAATACTTTTGTGACAATTTTTATTGAAATTCTAAACGTTTAATAATTCAAATTGTATAATTTAGTAAATTATGTAAATAATTAAAATTTTAATTATTTTATTTTATACAAATGAAGTTTTGTATTTATAGCATTTTCCAGAGAATTTGAACTTTGGAATATTAATTCTATTTAAAATTTCCAACAAAATTTCCATGTTAATTATTTCAATAAATAAATTTAGTTTTCCTGTTTAAAATGATGATAATAGCAAGTAATTGTTTACGGCTGTTTAGTTATAGTAATATTATTTTTCATATACGACTATAATTATAACCCTTTTATGTATATTAAATTTAATTAAGTGTTTATGAATTTTTTTTTGCTTAATAAACGAAAAATTATGTTATGATAACAATAAATTAAAGTGGAACAAAATAATATAATTATTTAAAAATTTCGTGAAAATTTTTTAGAACGCACAGTGTATCCAAATAATTAGTGCTGATTTCAAGGAAACCCTACCATTCGCTTTTATAGTGCTTTCTGTCACTTTACTCGAACAGGTAGTTCTTGTTTGTATGAATTCTTTCACAATTTTGAATATTTTTTATGTGCTCTTTAATTCTCTTCTAACCTTTGTCCTTCGTGGTACAAATACCACATTGTAATTCTGTTACCACTCAAGGGCTCGATTAACATAATAACAGAATGACAAGTCGGGCAAAAAAATAAAATAAACACATTATGAAGTCTTATGAATGGATGCAGCCTTTTTTGTAAACATTCCTTGATGTAAATTTTGGTTTTCACAAATTATTACAAATGTTTGCAACTTTCCAAGACGAGATTCTTGTGAAAAATTTTGACTGCTTTTGGATCCTAAAATTTCCTCAAACATCAGCAACATAAAATTTTTAAAAAGAAGTGGAAAGCAAATACTTTTATCATACTTTTTTTTAGAAAACCTGACATCATTTTCCGTGCTCTGTTTTTGGACTCCAAATTTTTGTCAGCGTTGCTGTCAGAAACTTGTTGAGCTTTGTGTGTTTCTTAACCTGCTTTTTGCTTTAACTTTTCGCTTCAAATAGTACGAGCACTGAACACACCATTCTGCTTTCCTACCACATGAGTTCAGAGCTCTTGTGAAGATACTTTCTATTTTTGGGCTTTAGAAACATCATGTGGACCATTCCATCCAATGAGCCAGGTTTCTATTAAGGGAAAAGTTCTCCCGGTACTGTGTTATAACATTGAAATTAGTGTGATGGCAGATCTTTAAATGATTTTCTTTTGGACCATAAACTCTTACTAGAATTGCCATCGACTAGACTATATTTCAGAATATAATCAACTAAAAGTTGCACTGCACAGCACAGTCCTTAAACGTCATAATGTGAAATGTGGGGAAATTTAGAATTTTTGGATTTCGGGACTTCTAAATAAACCAGATGATATCAAATCTGCATTATGTTTTCAAATTCAGGTTATGGGATTTAAGAAGAGTTCAAAATTTTGCAATACAGGTCTTTTTCGATTTAAGAAAATTGAGAGGAAAGAAAAGGAAATGTTGAATGAAAGTTTTGTTACAACGGGCTCTATAAGTACCGAAACTACAAGAAGGCACTTCTCTACAAAGCGACTGTTTGATATTATAAGATTTCATTATGTGTTTGGAACTCAAATCTTTCTAGCCCAAGGCAATGGAGGGGGGGGTGTGTTTTGGGCTTCTGTTTAAAGAAAATTGAAGGAACGATACATAAATTACGGAATCATTTTCAAAATAAATCAAACTGGACACACTGTGATGTGTAATAAACTAGAAAAATACAATTTAGAAAATTTTAATTAAATTAAAAACTATTTAAATTTAGTAATAATATTAAGAATATAATTTCTAAAATACTGAAAATAAAAAAAATATAAAAATATTATGAATAAATTTTAGTCATAATAAACATTTTTGTAATAATTATTATGACTAAAATGAAAAATGCTTATTAAATATTTTAACTGATATTTTTTTTTAAATTTGTTTGTTTTTTTAGTTTAATTATTTTTTATTTTAATTTAATTATTTGTCTTAAAAAATAAATAATTTATATTTGTTTCAATAATTGATCCTTTTTATTTTATTTTAGAATTTAAAATTTTAATTATTTTTTATAAAATTTTAAACAAAAATAAATATTTAACTTTAATTAAAGTGTTTTATACTTTACAGTTTACAATTATATTTATTTACCTTAACATACATTTTCCTAAGCCATAAATATGACTAAATTCCCAGCAGTTTTTTCGGTGACTGTCTGACTAATTGTTTCACAGTCTTGAGGATCTAATAATCCAATTACTCATGGTCATTTTAACAAGCATAATAAGGACCAACCATTATGCATAATTATCGTCTTCCTGCGATACACTATGAAGGTTGTCTAAACCACTGCTTTTGCACTCAAAATGTTCACTGTCTCGTTACAATACCACCAGTGATAGATCGCACAGATATAACCACTTTAAATCAAGTTTTATGGCTACTGAAATACACACAAGACTGTCTTCTACTTTTATGCTCACAATCAAGTGAATGGAAGACATGATAATGTGTTTTCAAGAAACTTTATTGCCCATTCCTCTCAGAACCGTTGGGTTCCCTTCTCTCTTTTTCAGAAACACACAAAAGCCCAACTTTCACATATTTGTCTGTAAAATAAAACTCATTAAGGTAAAAAAACATTTCATTTACTCTTGTCTCTTTTAGTAAACAATTTGTTTTCATAATTGTTTCTTTATTTTATCAACTTTAATTTTGTTAAATATACTTGTTTCACTAAATAATTACTCTCTTGCTCTCCAAAGAGAGTATTTTGTTTATTACATTCGAAAATGTTTAAAATATAAGAATTTTATAAAATCTTTTAGTTTAAATTAAACTTAAATAATAACAACAAAATGTATTAAAATTAAACACATGTTGCTAAAAGTTATATTTAAGTTAAAATCAGAGTATGAAAAAAACTCGAAGCAAAATCTTTATTTTCAAACGACTCAGATTTTACTCTTCTTTGCGAAGATTAAACAAAAAAAAAACTATTTTTTATTCTTATTTTTTTCGATGTTTTTCTGTGTAAAATCGAAAAAATTACATCACTCTTCTTTCAGTTAAGAGTAAAAAAAAGGATTATTTTTTTTTAAGTCGCTCAAAAATGTCAAATGTTTGGAAAGAAAGCAAAACTAATTTCCTTTTGCAATAAAACTTACTGTTATTTTATTTACACAACAAAATTAAATATTTTCATATAAAGATTGTTAACATACAAACATTCCTTTTTTATTTTTATCTTTTTTGATTTTTATCATTTGTAGATTTATGTTCTTTCCAAAGAGCGATAAAAAATAGCACTCTTTTTTAATTAAAATTCAACTTTTTTAAAGATCCGCCCTTACGGAGAATAAAAAATATTCAAAACCGTACCTTGATTAAAATACATAAAAGTAAGTAAACATGTGTGTAAAACATATAAAAATACAACAACAATGTTGCCTTGTTTACAAACACTAACATAAATAAACATAAACACTTTGATAAACAAATACATTTAAAACATTTTTCTTCAACCATTTACACATACATTATGCTCTTTGATATGTTTACTCAGAGAGGGAAAGCAAAAGGTAACAGTAACCTAAAGTTAACGTATACAAATACATACTCATCCACACTTATGTTAATGGTGTTATGCTAAACTAAAGAGAACTTCTGAAGGAAATGGTGTGTTTTTGTATTTGTTTTTTATCCGGCACAAAACAAATATTGTTGCTTTTTCAATGTTCATGTAAGCTTTTGTAGAGGAGTTTTATGTGATAAGTTTTAATAAAATATGTAAATATGTAAGTGAAAAAAAACAACTTAAATGAAACATTAAAAAAGAGATATAAAAAATTAAAGACTGAATTTTAAGGTAACAAAAATTTCTCAAAGACGAATAATGTTCTTTATTGAGGAGAATCTGAACAAGAATCTGACCTACAATCTGAACAAGAATCTAAACTGAACAAGTATCTGAATAAAACCTGAACCAGAATGTTAACTAGAATCTGAACTTTAATCTAAACTCTAAGCTGAACTATAATTTGAAGAACTGAACTAGAACGGCACTAGAATTGAACAATAACTGAACTAGAACTGAGTTAGAACTGAACAACAACTGAATTAGAACTGAACTAGAACTTAAATAGAACTGAATTAGAACTTAACTAAGACTGAACTACCACTGAGCTACAACTGAATTAAAACTGAACTAGAACTGAACTATAACTGAACTAAAACTGGACTAGAACTGTTTTAGAACTGAACTAGATCTGAATTAGTATTTACTAAGCCACCACTTAATAAATTTCATTTTCAATTACAATACTTTTAGAATTTGCTGATGATATCGGTGTATAATTTTTTAATAATGGTTAAAGAATTTTGAGATCTTTTCTCATCACGACGATCTCTATATGTACTGTTATAAGAAATTCCTTCTATTAGATTTTGTTATTATTTATTTTATCACTTAGGCGTATGATTGTTATTTAATTATATTTTCATAATAATCATACGTTTAAGTGGTCACAATTATAAAAGTAAATAATAGAAATTGTAGCACGTTTTCAATTAGGAAGTATATGATGGAATTAAGGTTATGTTATTATAATATTTTAAGGAGTTATGTTTATAATTTGACCGTAATAATATAATGACACAAAATAACATAAAAAGGAACCTAAATATTATTAATTGGAAAACTTTCTATAGAATATGAAAAATATAAATAATTTTATTAAAAGTAATAGTAAGGAAAAATTAATATACAACTAAATGTGGATAAATTAGTTTAGAGTTTAGTGGAAGCTTTAATATGAATTTTAAAAATTTCCATTTATCTTTAAAAAACTGAGTTATTGAATTTATTCTATGTGAACCTTTCAATTAAAAATAATCATACGCAGTGATAGTCAGTATAAATAAATTAAATTTCTAAGATAAAAAAGAAAGAAATTAAAATTTATTAAATAAATTCTCTGGATTCTTAGCTCTTGATAATTTATTTAATTTTTTTTAAATATAGATTTGAAAGATACAGCTTTTTTTACGATAAAATATTGAAAAGAGAAAAATGATCGTATTATATGTTTCAAGCTTTAATTAAAGCTTAAATGGTCAAGTTATTCTAATGGATTTTTGAACTTCAAATGCACTAGAATCTCAGCTTTTCTTCTGTGTTTTAAACTTTTAATCTTGTTCTTAAAAAACTGAATTATGATAAATCTTCTTTTATAACCTCCTAATTAATATTAATCATACGTAATGTAGTTTATAGTGTTTAAAGTTAAATAATGTCCAAACTATTTAAAAAAATAATGAAACTCTGGAATTTGAAATAATAGTTTTAAATCTCTAATATATTTCAACGTTATTGTTGTTTTCCATATAGAATTGTGTTCAAATCCAATGTCTTAAAGGTGTTGAAATATTTTTTTTTTATATAAAACCTTTATTGCTATTTTTATTGTAAGGAACCATGAGAGAGCTTTATTTAGTTTCTTTTAGATATCTTCATCTATATTTCCTCCTTGAAAGTATGTAAGAAATCCTTTGGTACTGTGTATACATCTGCTACTTAACTTTAGTGTACAAGAAACTCAAATAGTTAAAGCTGTAAAATGAACACAAAACACTGAAAGAAAATATAGTTGGATATTTCTAAATCTTGAATATGGGAAGCAACTAGAACACAAAACACTGAGAGAAAATTTTATTTGAAATCATAAATTCCCAAAATATACAACCGAGCAAAATATTTCTCTAAAGTTTTCTTTCCATGTATTTGTTTGGTCTGTTCAACAAAGAACTTTTAGTGTTACTTTATTGTTGTTTCTTTTGAATTGGAATTATTTATGACATGCGTGTGATAGTTTAGTGCTAAATGTGTGTTTCTGTCTACGTCTATATCTTGTTTGTGTGTGTAGGTAAACTCATGTTTAACCGGAAGTATTTTATAGCATTTTAGCAATTGCAAGTTGTTTGTTATGGTGACCATTGCGGCAGCTTTGTAAACATGTCCTCTTTTAGTTGTATGATTACAGATACAGTGTATGTATCTATGTATTTGTTAGTTTATTTGTATTGAACTGTTAGTACTACAATTTAATTGTAGTCGTCTTAGAGAGAATATATGTTCGATTATCTAATTGTGTGTAAGTTACTACATCAACCCAAGGCAAGGATATGTAGTTAGTACAAGTAACTAAGTATACACCTACTTAGTTACTTGTTTTCTATAAAACGATTGGAAAATAAACTCCTTTAAACTTTATAAATAATTCAAAAGTAAAATAAACTTATTAGGAAATAAAAAGAGATTTAAACTTTTACGAAAAAAAAAACATGAAAGTAAATTAAGAGATTTAAGGAAAAGAAGGATTTTAAACCTTTAAAGAGATTTGTATTTGAAAATGTTTCAATATTAATGAAATAATTGTACGATTATATTAAAAATAATTTTTAAGCTCAGAATTTTTTCTTAAATAATATTTTCTTATTCCATAAGTATGCACTTCTTCTTAGTTGAGTTAAAGATCTGAAATTTTAGCCATAAATTCCACTTTTTTTTGGATCGCAGGTTTTTTAATAAATAACTAATATATCAGATTAAAGGTTTGAAAAGGTTTGCTTCTTTTAGCACAAATACCACATTGTTGTTCTTGCACCACTCAAGAGATTATTTGTCATAGCAAAAACATTCCAAGTCCGGCCGAAAATAAGTGGGCACATTATAACAAAATTGTTGTAACAAATTATTGCTTCTCTGAAGGCGACTGCATATTGCTTGTCAAACCAAGAATTTTTGAGAAATTTTGATTGCTTTTGGGTCTAAAACTCTACTTCAACATTCTCTGGAGTATAAAATTTGAATATGCGTTCCGTGATTTAAATAATTGTTGGGTTAAAAGTTAACAAAAAATTTCTTTATTGAATAGCCAATAATGTTGTCCAATTTGACCACTAAGAATTTCATTAAAATATGGGTTACTTTTAAAGTTATAGCAATTTATGTCACACAAATCCCAAATTAATATCAATCATACGTATAGTAGAACATTTCTGGAAACTTTCAAAAATCATTTATATGATCTTAAAGGATTAAAAAATCACAAAAATTTTTGATGGATATAAAACTACTGCCAATAAAAAACTATAGACATTAAATATAGTAACTTAAAAATGAATTTTTAAGGTTTAAAAGTCACATAGAGCTTTATTGTAACTATTAATTTTCTAAGCTAAAGTTTCTTACTTTTGTCCTTGTTATTTTGTGTAATTTTGGGTTATAAAGGAGTTCTGAACTAATTTAAAGCTTTTAAGAAAGTCTGAAGTCCTGTTTTTTCAATACATTATACTTTCTTCAATAGCAGTTACACTATTAGAGTAATACTCACTTATCTCACTATAGACCTGAATTAATATTAATCATACGTCTAGTATTATATCTCTTTTAAAAATTTTAAAAAATCCAAATAATAACTTTCAGCATTTTTATTTAATTCTTTAATCAATTAACATTAAATATTTCTTCTATAAAATTACAATTTTTCTCTATATAAAGACTTTTCCACTATATTTCCCTTTTTATTAAAATTAATTATGCCACCCAAACCTCAGCTGCTTTAGTTTCTTATATAAAAAATATAAATCATATTTTTTTTAACATTTTAATACCATTAAAAGCATTTTTCTCCCTTTTAGAAAAAAACACTATATTTTATATCATTTTTATAACTCTTGAAAATATAAATATTTTATTTTATAACTATAACAATTTTTACTTATGTTAATACATTTTTTTTCATTCACTCTTTTGAAAACCACTGGCCTAGAAAAACTTTTCAAATAAATCACATATAAAAAGAACATAAATTTCGAAATACCTAATAAAATATATTATATAACGATAAATCAATCAAATTATGGTAATAAATAATTAAAAGGAATTTCTATAAAGAGATTTTTAATAAAAAAAGAAAAATCAAGAATCTTTTAGTTTTCTCAATCATGAAATTTATTTCCGTTTTATAAGATTTGTTGAGGGTTTAATAGATAAATCAAAAATTATAACTCAGTAAAAGTTGTTTAAGTGTTCAAATGAAGAGGTTTGGGCTTAGATTTTAGTATTTTGAATGGTTTTTGAATCATTATTTAGGTTTTATTTAAACTTTAAAAAATGTGTCTTATGATGCGTATGATTGATATTAATTATGATGAAATTTAAGTAAAACTTTAATAACTTAAAAACTATTCAACCAATTTTAAAAATTAAAAGGTATCACTAAATATAAATTTTTGAATTAATTTGCACAGTAAAACTAATATTAATTCCTTTGGGAATTAATAACTCAATAACCATGATGGTTTTCGATTACTGGAAAATATTACATTTGTTCTTAAAATATTATTGCTTTAAAGTTCTTGGTTTATTTCTACAAAAATACTGAATTCCAATCAAAATTGTTAAAATTTGTGAGTCTACTTTAAGTTTAAATTTATTGACCTACGTTACGTATGATTAATATTAATTATGGAGTCATTTAAGAAAAATGACAATAACTTTCAAAGCATTAAACCTAATGCAATAATTTAAAAGTATCAGGTAGCCAACATATTGCAGCTTATTTTCACATTAATATCAATATCGTTTCCTTTGGAAGAATTAGGACAAAATTCATTTCAATAATTGAATTTCAGTACTTTTTTCGAAAGTATAACATTTATTCACTAAATATTATTGTTAATTAGTATTTGATTTATTTCTAAAAAAATCCCGAATACCAATAGAAACTGTGGATATTTGTACATTTAATTTAATTGACCTATGGAGCGTATGATTGATATTAATTATTTAGTAATTATGAAGTAATAATATATAAATTGAACGTTTTATAATAACTTACATTCTGATTCCTGATTCTGATACATATTCCATTTAATTTTTTCTCTAGTTTTGTTATTCTCATCCAGAGATAAGGTCTTCCCTCTTTAACGGATGAAAAAATTTATGAATATTGGATCTTCTAGCATGATAATGCTGCGGCGAATGTTTCATAATAGCTCTGTTTGACTGCCTGTATAAAAGTCCGGACTTTAACCCTGTGGAGATATTGTGAGGAAACATGACACATTTTTGTTAAAATAATGTCCAAAGAGAAAGCATAATGACTCTATTTTTGTTAAAATAATGTCCAAAGAGAAAGCATAATGACTCTATCAGAGCTAAAATTTAAAATAAAGAAACTTTGGGAGGAAATTGATACCGATCTTCTTAAACAATTGGTGGAATAAATGTCAGACCATATTTTTGAGGTAACTTACAACGAAGGATCATCTATTTATTATTAAAAACGCCTTGTTGGAGACTCATAAACTTAAGTGCATTAAAAGGAATATGCACCAGTGTAATGGCTTTAATAAATATTGTGAAATTTTTAATCTCTGTAATTGAATTCATTTCTGATTTTTTTAATTTTTGCAAAAAGATACATTTATTCATTCTCTTATTCAACTTATTTTATGAAAATAATTTCATTTAATTGAAATCCTTTTTTTAGACGTTATGGCTTAGACCACAAAATGTTATATCTCTAAAATATTTTATGTTAAAAAAGTTGTTGATGGAAACAGCATTTAGAGATCAAAAAAAGGAGAAAATCCAATTACAGATTAATTTTATTAAAAACATTTTAAATGCCTTGAATTATGTTATTACTTTTGTACAGTCCACACCACAAGTGGGTATATTAAATTTGTCATCCTGTGTGTGACACAAAGAAGGAATCATTTCAGGACTCATGATGTATATCTATTCTGGCATCAAATCAAAATTTAAGTCGATTTAGCTATGACCGTCTATCTATTCCTTGTTGGTTCTCACAGTCCATAAATGTTTCTTATTTAAAAGCAGTTAAGTATATCAAAATTTATAGGACGATATCTGAGGAAACCTATAAATTCAAGCGAAGAATGTTCGCAAAATGACCAATTATAATCTGATTTTCAAAATCGGTTCAGTATAAAAAGTTATAGTAAAAAATATGACAAAATTTATGACTTATTAAGTGTTCCTGTTTTATATGTATTTAAGAAAATCGTTTATAATATGTATATATTTGCGTTTTATATGTGACTGTGTATGTACGAAACATAACACTATTTACTTCACATGCATTTTTTATAGGATGTATTGAAGATTTGGCAAAGCCGCATTCTAAATTTGAAGTATTTATTTCACAAAAATTGTTTAATATATATTTGTGTCCCAAAAAGGACTTTGCTGTAGCGTTAAGTTCGCTATCTTGTGGTTTATTATATAAAAGCTTTTTTTATATTATTTTATTGAACTGTATCGATTTCCAGCTATTACCCATTGTATTTTTGAAGTTATTAATTACTTTCTATTTTGACCATCTAAACGTATGATTAATATTAATTATGAGATAAATTCAAACAAACTGCAATAACTTTGAAACAGGTACAGATATTAACATAATTTTTATGGATTTATATTCGCGAATTATCAGACTTTTAGTCTATAAAACTACGAAGCAATTTACACCCATATAGACACCAGAAAAACAATATTTTTCCAATTTTATTTGTAATAAAACAACATCAAACTAATTTTAAAACAATTATTGCTCTATCAAATAACAGCAGGCAGCGAATAGGCAACAGCAACAAAAATCATTTTTCTAACCAAAAAGTAATACTAAACCTGGTAACATAACAATAATTATAAACTACTCTCGAAACAAATACTTAACATAAACAAAAACTAAACCGTTTAATCGCTTGTTTACCTTTTTGCTTTTCAGCACTCAAAAGCTTAAGCACAAGCATTTTCTAGATATTTCAGTGAAAGTCTCATTATCAGCAAGTCTAAACAGAACTATGCCTTTTTTCAGTCGTAATAAGAGATAAATATAGACTCATGATGATAATGATGTTGCTGGTTTAGCTGCTGTTTGCTCTAGTGGTTTATGGCGAAGCTAAAGGTGAAGAGATAGTGGTTTTTGATGAAGGACTCTTGTGGCTGCTTTGTTTGGGTTAGTTGGAGGAAGAGTACTTAGTTTTGATGTTGTTCAACTATTGTATGTATAATGAGAACTTTTGAACTTTTTAACTATGAAAACAAATGGTGAACAATTTGGAAAAAGTTTGATTTATTGCAAGTTCTCTATTAGAGGCTAAAAGCTGTTTAATTAATTAATTAAGTCTTTAATTTTATGAAAATATTACAAGTAGTTTTTATTTCACTCACCATTACATATTTTGTTATACTGAACGTATGATTAATATTAATTCAAAAACATTTTTAACAAATATTTTATAACTTTTACATTTATTCACCAAATGGATTTTTTTCAATTTATTTAAAATCATAACTAAAATCAAGACTGAAAACTAAATGCAAGCATTCTGAAATATTCCATTTTGTATGAAAAATAATGGTCGAATTATAAATAATTATAAGAACTAATTGGCCTTATTACTCAATAACCTCATAGTTCATTCAGTTCACCCAAAAGAAAGAAGTGTTTATTAATAAGTTTTATAGTTTCTCTTCACTAATGCTTCACTAGCCTTAAAAGCACTATTGTGTGAAACCGTTATGTGCATAAACGGTATAAATATAAAAAGATGCAAAACTTACTGCGACAAGTCAATAGATGATATTTAATATTTATTTATATGTTGATAAATCTATAAGTTTGCTTTATTTGCATACAATGTTGTTAATTAAGTTCTTCAGGTACTTATAACGGCTGTAAATAGTACAAACTTGCTAGTCAGAAGCTAAATATAAGGGGAAAATATAAGTGGGTTAAAACAAAAACAAAGCTACATATTTTTATTAAACTTAGTATTAAGGTTAATAAAGTTTCTATATTTAACAAAACATCAGAATTTTGAACTTCTCGACAAAAAAAATCAGAAAGACAATAGAACGAGCAATAAACCAAAACTTAACTAGATCTTATCTGAAGTTGAAATCTAACAGAACTGAACTTTAACTGAGTTAGACTCTGAACTAGAATTCAAATTAGAATCTGATCTGCAATCTAGAGCAGATTTTGAACTGATATCTGAAACAACACATGAACCAGAAACTTAACTAGAATCTAAACTACAATCTGAATTACAATGATGAACAGCAATATGAAGAAAAATTTGATCCAGGATCTGAACTAACTAGAATCTGAACTAGGACCTTAGCTAGAAACTGAACTAGAGACCGAACTAGAATCTGAACTAGATTCTAAACTAAAATCTGAATTACAATAACGAACAGCAATATGAACAATAACTTGATCTTGAATTTGAACTAGAGTTTAACTAGAAACCGAACTAGAATCTGAAGTAGAAACTGAACCAGAATCTAATCTAGAGTCTTAATTAGAACCTAACTAGAAACTGAATTAGATTCTAAACTAGACTCTGGCCAAGAATCTGCTATAGAACAGAACTACAATCTAAACTAAAAACTGAATTAGAATCTTAAGTAGAACTAAACTAGAGCTGATCGAGAAACGAACTAGAATCGGAACTATTATCAGAAAAAGAATTAGAACTAGAATCTCAACTGGAATCAGAAATAGAATAAACAAATAGAAACTGAACAAGAATCTGAACCAGTATCAGAACAAGACTCAAAACTTGAATCAGAATTAAAATCAGAACTAGAATTGAAACTAAAGTTACAACAAGAGTCAGAACTTGAATCAGTCAGAATTAGAAACAGAACTTGAATCAGATCTAGAATTAGAACTAAAATCGGTACTAGAATTAGAACCAGAAACTGAACTAGAATCTTAACAAGTATCAGAATTAGACTCAAAACTAGAATCAAAACTTTAATTATAACTATAATGAGAACTACAGTAAGAACTAAAATCGAAAATTGAACCAAAACTAGAATCAAAACGAAAAGCAGAATTGGAATCTGAACTGAAATCAGAAATATAATAAAAACTGAATCTGACTAGAATCTGAACTAGAACTAAACTAAACTCGAAAAATGTGTTACAAAATGTTAAAGCCCAGAGGCCAAGTTTTTAAAAAAATTTCCCTGCTGCATTATGGATGACGAAACGTTTATTTTGGCAACTTTCTGGTCAAAAATCTTGTTTCTAATGCTCGAGGAATAATGAAGAAAAGCTTGTGAACAAAAAACATTGGAAATTTCCTTAAAGAACAACTTGAATTCCTCAATTAAATTCCTCAATTCTTAAACAGAAATGGATTAAGAATTTTTGGATGTATGTTAAGAATTTTTTAGATCTTACTCCTTGTATTCGACTTAAGGAGACTTTTATGTAGAATATAATAAATATTAAAGCTTATTTTATGCAGCAATTTTATTTAAAAATTTAAAAATTAATATCAACTTTATTTTCCTCATACCACAACTTGAGATCTCATTAGAAATCCCAAAGATATTTGAGTTTGTGTTTGGTTAAATTGCAACTAAGTTTTGATTTTCGGTTTCCTTAAGAAAACACCAGCAACTAACTAGCAAATAACACTAACAACTTCCACTACAATTCCAAACTTCAATCAGTTACAGGATTACAAATTCACAGACATACAAACATTTTTAACATTAAAACCCCAACCTCATCAATGTTAACAATTGTATATTGTATTATTTACTTATACATATGTATTTATAAGCTAAATATTGCATGTGTATTTAATTCCCTAGAGAACATGTATGTATTAAAAAGTAATGTTTATGGGAAAATGTTGCTGTGCAACATATTAGAGAGGAGGAGTTGAGTATACAAAGAAATGAGCAACAATTGTAAATTAACTGCACTTTAACATGCAACAGTAATAACAACAACCACATGCTGAAATAAAGGCATTTAGAGAACATATTTACTTTGTTTTGTTTTGTTTTGTTGTTGATGGCAACAACAGGAAACGGAAGTTTCCAAATTACTTTTCGGGGGAAAACCACAGATAAAAGTTTGTTCTTTTTTATATCTATGAAAAAAACAACAAGGCATTACAAAATAGTAATTGAAATATTGTAAAACAATTTTTAGATACACGAAAAGTTTAGGTGAAATAACTAATCTAAGGATTTAAAGGGAATTAAACGGTAAAAGAACTTTTTTAACAAACGTAAAGAGGAAATTATTCATATTAAGACACTTAATTTAAGAATGATTGAGGACACTTCATTTTTAAAGAACTCCTGTTTTCATAAATTTCCTTAAACAGCTTTCAATGGACCTTCAGAAAATTTTAACTTCAATCGGATGTTTTCCTTAATTTTTGCCTTTTTTGCTAATTGTGATTTTATTATTAAATTTATATAGAAAATCTCTTGAATTTAATTTACTTTGCTTTAATAAATTGTCTCCCAAAAAATGTAGGCAACTTCAAGTCCTTTACATAAATTTGCTAACCTTCGCCACAACGCCTGTCATGTCCGACATGTTGTAACAAGTAATAAAAAACCTTAAACGTGAGAAAAGATTTTATTTTATTTTTTCCTTTATTCCCTTATTCCTCCATTTTTTTTGGTTCTTATCAGAAAGGACAAGAATTTAGCATAATAAAAATGCCAACTGTGTCTGACATTTGACAGTTACACAAAAACTAAAACCAAAATGCCATAGACCCACTTAGGAAGTTTTTTAGGAGGAATAATGTTTAATTAAGATTTAGGGAGGGAGGAGGTAAGGAGCTGTATTTAAAAAAATTATTGAACTAATGTAAAAAATGTTTTATTAGGGAAATAAGCATCTCAGTGTCCTCTTTAAATGTTTGTTCTTTTTTTATTAAGTCACTTTTAAAAGCAAATATTTGTTTTTATTATTAAGGATTTTCAGTCAGAATTCAGGCTTACAAATAAAAATGTAAATAACCTTTAAAACGTGACAAATTTTAGAAGAAAATCAATATAAAAACAAATACGTAAAATTTTTAATAAATACTCCTGTAGGTATGCTAAGCTTATTAAATTTGCGTTAATCCTAAAGGTATGCAATATTAAATAAATAATTATTGATTTCTTTAACTAAAGAAAGTGAAAAAGTTATCATTGAGAAATCAAAAATTTCATACACTGGTGCATATTCCTATAAACCAATGGTGCCCACCCATATTACTACACATAAATACAATACTTACTCTGTTCAAATCGAAGAGAGAGCAGAAGCTGTTTACAGTATACATATGTTTCTGGAAATTACATCATTTCTCTCAAAGAGTATGAATTAGAACCGTTTAAATTACATCCTTTCGTCAGAGAAAATTTCCTTTTTCCACCCTTTCGTCCTTCTTCCAAGCAAATGGGCATTAACCTCTTGAAATTTTTTGAGATATCTGAAACGGTTAAAAATTTACCGAATTACTTAAAGAACCTATTTAGACATACACTGAAACGTTACATTTTGAACTTTAATCATTTTTCATTCTAATAAAATTTTAGTACCTGAAAAAGGCAAATGTGTTTTTGGCCTTGTCGAGGACCGTAAAATTGTAGTCTTTTTTGGGGGGCAAGTGGTTAAAATAAATTAAAGGTCCCCTAGAGGTTCAAAATTCCAAAATAATACTATCACCACTACGTTAAATTTAATGCCATTGCATCTAAGCAAGGACTCATCAAATAATTGATTTTAAACGTTTCCCACTTTGGATCCTTATAACTCTATCAATGAGCAATCCTTTTGGGATTTCAACTCTCAGAATTATAATGCTACATTTTCTCCTACCACTACGCTAAGTCAAGAGTTACAGATTTATAACCACAAAAATCCATCCATTCAACTGTTAAAGTTCCAGTGCCTCTGATAAGTTCAGAGGTAAAGTGTAAAGGAAAATTTGGTTATGAAAATTTGAACTCAGAATTAAAAAAAAAAAAAAAAAATCCTAAAATAAGAACTTTTTTATAGCGTAAATATTTAATGGTCTCTTTTCTAAAGAATTCTTATACCCTCCACCACCACATGTGGTAAAGAGGATATATTTACTTTGTCATTCCGCCTGTAACGCTAAGAAAGAATCTTGTTAGACTTCATAATGTATATCCATACTTGTGTCTGTTGTTGGCACGCTCACATCAATAATAATTGACAGAGTAGAATGAAACTTGGCCAAAGTATTTGTTATAGTCTTAAGAACTTTCCTATTTAAAAACAGCAAAATCGGTTCTGTATATTGAAAGATATAGGCCGATATCTGGGGCATCCTCTAAGTTCAAGCGAAAATTTATATACATTTGAAAGAGTACATGTACGAAATATAAGGTATATACTTTACAAGCATTTACGATGGAGGGTATTAAAAATTCGGAGTGATCAAATACAGCATTCTTACTTGATTTATTTTTTGTATTTCTCATCATGACAAATGATTACTTGCAAATATTGTTCTCTATTGAAAATGCAATTCATGTGTGCTGAAATATTTCTGTAGAAATTTATTTAATATTAAAAAAATTCTTCTATTTTCACTACTTTGAAAATAAAAGGATAAAATACTTGTAATAATGAGAAAAATAATCCAAAAAGTATGCTATTATTTTCTAGTGTTTCCTATAACAAACAGCTGAAATTTGTGAAAAGAAAACGAATAAATTCCTGAAATTATATCTTGAAAAAAGAACTAAATCCTGCTTGGAATATAAAATCTGAAGAAAATTGTTTTAAGGAAAAAATCTAATAAATTGTTATATTTTTTATAAGAAGTTTATAAGGAATTTTTAAATTTATTTTTTTTTTTTTTGTTATAAAAATATTGGTTTTTATATTAAATTTAAAATTTGCAAAAATATTATTGAAAAACAAAATATTTATTTACTTTCTTAAGCTTAAAGCAATAGACTTTTAAAGAAAATAAACCAGTAAAGAAAAATCAAATATTTGTGTCACATACTTTAAGCACAGTGCAACGTAAATGCATTGAAAAGGAGGAAAAATGTAATCAAAATTAAGGCAGTTCATATCATAGTTTAGAATTTAATTCAGATTCTAGTTCAAAATTTAGTTCATATTTGAGCTCAGATTCTAGTTCAAATTTTAGTTTAGTTTTTAGCTCAGATTCTAGTTCGGATTTTATTTCAAATTCTTGTTCAGATTCTAATTCAGATTTCAGTACGGATTCTTGTTAAAAATCTAGTTCAATTTTCAGTTCGGATTCTAGTTCAGATCAAGTTCAGATACTTATTTAGATTCTAGTTAAGTATCTAGTTCAGTTTAAGTTCAGATTTTAGTTCAAATTCTTGTTTAGATTCCACTTCAGATTCTAGTTAAGATTCCAGTTCAGATTCTAGTTCGAATTCTTATTTAGATTCCACTTCAGATTCTAGTTGAGATTCTAGTTCAGATTTTGGTTCAGATTCTAGTTCAGATTCTAGATGAGATTCCAGTTTAGATTTTAGGTGAGATTTCAGTTCAGATTAAAGTTAAAATTCTAGTTGAGATTCTAGTTCAGATTCTAGTGCAGATTCTATTTGAGTTCAGATTCTAGTTCAGATTCTAGTTCAGATTTTAGTTCAGATTTTAGTTCGGATTCTAGTTCAGATTCTAGTTCAGATTCTAGATGAGATTCCAGTTAAGATTCTAGTTCAAATTCTAGTTGAGATTCTAGTTCAGATTCTAGTTCAGATTCTAGATGAGATTTCAGTTATGATCCTGCTTCAATTTTATTTCAGATTATATTTCAGATTCTATTTCAAATTCCAGCTCAGATTCTAGTCCAGATTCTTTTTCAGATTCCACTTTAGGTTTTTTTTTAAGATTCTTCTCCAGTTTCTAATTCTAATTCAGTTTTATTTGACTATTTTTCCTTATTCTGTTTTATCTGTTTTATTATCTATTTTACATATTTTTGTCATATTTTATTTTTCAAATTGATTGAATTTATTTATTTCATAAAATTTTCTTAAGAATGTAAGAATTTTTATAGAAAAAATAATAAGTTTATTGGTAAATATTTTCTTTTGTTATATTAACAATATTTTATGAATTTTTATTTACTATTTTTTGAATTTAAATTTAATTTTTGACAAGATAAAAATATTACAGAAAATATCTTAAATATTGCATACAGAATGAAGAATTATTATTAAGAATTTGAATGATATTTAGAAAAAAGGATTGTTATTTCAATCCTTAAATTAAATCGATACGTGATTAAGGTAATGATATTGATGAAGTATTGAAATAAGTTTGATTTAAAACTAAACTATTTTAAGTTTGTGAAATATTTTATTTCTATAAAAATTTATTGCATTTTTGATTTTGGTAAAATCTGTAAATAAAATTCTAACTTTTAAAAATTTTTGTCATGTGATCTTTGTTTTTATATTCTTATCTTCTCAGTTTGCATTTAACAATAACAAATTTTCAATTTTCTTTACAATTTAATGGAATTTTAAATTTCTTAAAAATTTTCTTGGTAGCGTATGATTAATATTAATTAGGACTATTTTAAATAAATCTTAATAACTTTTTTTTAGGACAAACTTATTAAATTGATTTAAAAGCATGTAATTTAAAACACTTGCAGCTATAATGTCATATAATAGTTTCGGCATAAATAAAAACGCATCTTTATTATTAATATGTCTAAAGGGGGAAAATTTTTATATTTAAATATGTTATAAATTTCCTTGAAACCTTTTCTTTTCAATACCTTAACATTTTTAATTAAATCTCTTAATACCAACGTTTTATACTTCTTTTTCATTTATTTCATTTACAAGAAAACAATTTTTAATTCACCGCAATCTGTTTTTATTTCTTTCATTTAAACAATTATCCTTATTTTCCTTATTGTAGTTGTAGCGAAATTGTTATTATGCAAATAAGTTTTATCAGCCGGCTGACATTTTTTTGTTGGTACAATTTCTATAAAGAAAATTTCATCATTACAATACAAAATGACAGCTGTATGAAAATGCGAAATTATACAATATAAAACGAAGGGAAATAATTAAAATGATTATAATAAAGTTTCTTATGACTTTTGTTTCTCAACTATAAAAGAACATTTCTCTTAACTTCAATTATTAAATTGGCATTCTCATTTCCTTAAAGTTTTTTTTTTTCACTGGAAAATATACTTAATGTTGCATTAAAATTTAATATTTAAAATTAGTTTTTTAAAAATACGATTTACTATATTAATGTGAATTCAAACGCAACTTTAGTTAGACAACTGCAATGACTCAAGTTTCTGCTTTCGTATCCCTTTTACATAATTAAATTATCTTATTTGGTTTGGAAGTTATAGACGATTTTCTTTAACAACCTTTAAATTATATCAATCATACGTCACAGTGTATAAATTAAAAAATTCTGGTCAAATTCATAAATAATTTCAAGATGATTATTAACAATTATTATGAAATCAGTGATAAAAGTTTAATATTCTTATCGAATAAACTTTAATTTCTTCCGTTAAGTGTTAAATTAACTTAAATTTTATATTCTCAGGAGGACAAAAGGAAAAGATATAAGAGTTTTGTGTAGAAAGTAGCGATCTCAGATTCACATTACGAATGCTTTGCTCAATATTATAGATTCCAAACACAATAAGATTTCTGAGTGTTGGACAGTGGTACGGTACGTGAAAAACTGTCTCTCTTTCTAGTTCGACTGGAAAACTGCTAAAAAATCTATTCTATTCTATCTATCCCTATCGCATGGGCTCCCAAAACTCGATGTCCAATAATAATCAATCCAGTCCTTCACATATCATATCTAGACCCAATAACTAGAGAAGTACGAGGTCTCAACTCAGTTGACCATCTTGTATGGACCATTCCCTATAACTTGTTCTCTAAGGTCTCCCTAAAGCTTGTCAGAGGCAGTTCAACCAGCTGGTCGATGCAATTATTATCTTGCTTCGAACCATATCTAGCTTAACCATCTGCCATGACATTCCCGAAACAGACCAGGAATACAAATCATCCAAATCACCAAATTTCTCGTTAACTGGTTCCACGATATCCGGCATTCAATCGTTAATATCCATGTTATGAACATCTGCTTTTATCTAATTTTCCGATTGCACTTGGAAAATATATACCATTTTACTGGAGTCAATTGGCTGTCCTTTTATTGACCAAAATTTCCGCCTGTAAGATGCTATAGTCATCCATTATTCTCTGCCACTCTGGTATGTCCTTGGAGTTATCAGTATATATTCTACAGGTGCTAGAGCTAAGAGGTCATTCTATTCGCATTAGGAGCAGTCATCTAAAACCCTATTACGAAACATGATTTCGAAATGTATAAGTGGATCTGTGACTACTCCAGCATACGGCCACGAAAATGGATTCACGGATTACAAGCAAGTAAACTTACAGCAAAGTTAAAAGCACCCTGCTAACACATGAGGTCCAGTGGCAACCAAAGTAATATTGCAAAAATTACCTTCATAGTAGTCCGCCGCAATGCACCTATCATCTGGTTGGCCATCGATTAATCCCTTCTCAAGTGTAGAATGAACAAAGATACGCATTATCACGAAAAAACCTTACGACAGAGTTGAAACCTACCAGTTGATATATGAGGTCCAGTGCCAGCCAACGTAATGTTTTAAAAAGAGCCTTTTCGTAGTCGATTGCAATGCATCTATCATCAGGATAGCCATTAGCCTCAAGACCCTTCTGAAGCACTTCGAAATAATGCTCCCATGTGGATCCAATGGCATTCTTACAGGAATAACTTATGTTTAATTTCGTAAGCAGATAAATTGAAGGACGGGCATTGTAGCGGGATAAAATTAGAGATTCTTAGTCAACCAAATTTATGCGATTCTTGGATGATCAAAGCTTTTTTTCAAGTAACCTTAATTAAAAATCTCATATCTTGAAAACGTTAATTATTATTTCTCCAATATTCGTATGTAAAACTTTACTTATGAGATAAAATGTACAAAAATGATTTTAACTTTATACAGGCGAAGCAGTAAACAATTATATACAGTATCGTATTTCTATACCCTACATCATCATAGGTAGTTGGGGTATTATGCATTTGTGCTGATGTTTGCAACATACAAGAAAATGGGGTAACATCCTTTTCTAGATATACTGCTCGACTCAGAATAAATCTCTGAGTAGATTTAAAGATTTCCTTCTGTCTGCTTGCCCTGACTGTCTAATTGGCTGCTCCGTAAACGTTGTGAATACCCTACAGGTCGTAATTTTGAGGTTTCTTAATTAAATTTAGTATATATTATTTCTTGGGCTCAAGGACAAAGCTTATTGAAATTGATTTTATTATACAAATATTTAAAATAGCTCCATAAAAATATCCACCCGGAATGGGGATTTTAAGGTCATAAAAAAGCGATTACAATGAAATTAAACAAAAGTCAGTTTTATAGTATTTTTAGTCGATGTGCCAAATTATAAAAAGTCGGTCCATAATCCCATAATACAAGTCCTCCTCAAAATATCACTTTCAAGGGTATTCAACTCACATATACATTGGTATTATATTCGAAATTATTTACAATCAACCATGTGCTTTAGGTTATCAAATAGTCGGTCTTGGCCAACTATAACATTTTTACTTGATTTTTTTTCATGCAATTCATGTCTTTTTCATTTGAAAGCATATGGAGGTAAATAAATATGTCGATGTTAATATAAAAATAACAACGTAAATATTGTTGTTAAAAAGGAAAAATGGATTAAAATTGGAAAGTAAAATAAACACCGTGACACCAAATTGAGATAGTGTTACAATGCAGGCAAAAAAGGTAGATAGAAAGTTTTGGGAAACAGTAAAGGAGGGACAAAAGGTACTAGTTTCCTTTCATAGAGCAGTTGATTTCCTGCTCCAATTTTTAAAGAGATCATAGTGAATATAGTCATAATACTCATAGAGTTATTGATGCTAAATGAAATAATTTTTGTTTATTTTTGTCATCACAAGTTAATGCTTTTCAGTTCTTGAATATAAAATTACTGAAAATTAATTATTGTTCGATCTGAAGAATTTGATGACATTATAATACCTTACTGTCTGACTAGATATAAAGCATTCCACTACTCTTTTTAATTTTCTTAACTTTTCTCTCGGTGTAATTATTTCCATTTTAGTTCATTTTTCCTGAAAGAAATTCAATACCTTTCTTATTTAGTTTCTTTTTTTTCCAAATTTTATTTTAAGGTTCTTTTCACAAAATTTCATCATTTTGTAAACAAAATATGTGAAAGTTTAAAAGCATCATCCATCATTATTTTCACTCTATTAAATTTCACTTTTTCTAAAGAAAATAAATTAGTGACATTTTAATGATTTATTGAAAGTAAAAATTATTTAACTAAAAATACTAAAAGGAAAAAAAAAATTAATAATTTTAAGAAAATTTATTTAATTTTTCTATTTTTTATTATTAAATTTAAAATTAGACCAAAATTTAAATTACCTTTCACATCAAATTTTCAATTCAAATATTGTAGTGCCCATAATAAAATAACAAAAAAATATTAAATCTTAATTAAGGTGAAAGTCTACTTATTCACATACATTTTACTAGAACATTCCATCTCTTTTCCTTTCGAAGATGTTCGGCATTTCCTAAAATATCACACAATTAATATTAATCATATGTCTTGAACTATCAAATTATTTTTAAATTTAAAATAGTTAATTTTTTTTTAATTTGGCACAATATTTTTGAAAGCCTTTTAATTCACATTTAGTTTGCTAGAACATTCCAGCTCCTTTCATTTCGAAAAAACTTCAGAATTTTCTTAAACTGCATAGAATTTAAATTAATCATACGCTTAGATATACAGTTAACTTTTTTATTTTTTTAAGGATTTTAGACAGTCTCCTAAATTAATTATATTTACCGCACCTTCCTATTCTTTTCTATTGGTTTCAAGATATTCAGTGATTTCTAAAACCTCACAATATTATTATCAATCATACGCCTCGAACTATCAAAATATTTTATAAATTTTTAATATTTAAAATTTTCGAATTAAGAAAGGCACCCTAACCACATGTATTTAACTCAAACTTTCTAGTTACTTTCGCCTATAAGATAATCGGCATTTTCTAAAACCTCATAGAATTAATATTAATCATACGCCAGGAAATAATTGAATATTTTTAGAACAGCTAAGTATGTAGAATTAATAAAGTCTCATAAGGCAAATGCAATTTATTGAAACTTTCTTACCTTTTTCATTTCAAAACTATTCGTCATTTTGTAAAACCTCACATAATTAATATTAATCATACGCCTGCGAGTACTAAATCCAATATTGTTAAAAAGCTTAATTTTATAAATATAAATTTGAAAAAATTGAATCAAATGTCGATATTTTTAAATTTTTTTACGAAGTTTTAAATAATTTGACTTCGATAGACTGACCTCTTATTACCCTAGAAAAAATAGTCGATTTGGACGATTTCTTCTAAAAATAGTTCCACAAGTTTTGAACGGTTAAAGATATCTTAATGGCATTTTCCATAGTTGCCATTAAGATATCTTGCTATGTGGTCAGGGTATAGAAATTGCTTTGTAGGCTAGATAGGGCTTCAATTCAATTATTATTATTATTATTATTATTATTATTATTATTATTATTATTATTATTATTATTATTATTATTTATTTTAAAATAAATTTATTTAAATACTATTTAAAATATATTTTTTTAGTAAATAAATTATTTTATTATTTAAATATGAGTTTATTTTTTTTTAGATTTACATTTAAAATGTTAAAATAAACATATTTTACTAAAACCAAATCAAATAAAATTTATTGAAATAAATTTAAATTATAAAATAAATAACAAATTTTTAAATAAATGTAAAAAATCAATTTTATTTATTTAAATCAATTAAAAATTTATTGCCATAAATAAATTTATGTCTTTTCTAAGTATAAGAGTAAAAAAGAATTCAATTAATGACTGGAACAAATATTGATTGATATTTTAAGTTCTAATTTAATTTGTTAAACAAAATCATCACAAAATAGCTAAATTTATAAAATTTGTTATCCAAGGCGTATGATTGATATTAATTATGAAAATATCTAAAAAAATGTTTTTAAAGCTTAGAAATGTTTAAAAAAATTCTTGTACATTATTAAAGTTTAGTCGTTGAATATTCTTATTAATTTACATCATTATCCTTAATATACAAATACAAAAATATACAAAAATATTTAATTTCTGGCATAAATAATATTCAATAGAAATTTAAATGTGCCACAGCTTTCTTAAATTATAATCATTTTCCCTCTTCATTTGTAAAATAATGACTTTAATTTGCTGATTTGATTTTATACCATTAAAACACTTTAAGTGTGGAAAAAGTGGCCAAAAATTAAGGGAAATATTTTCAAATAATAAACAGCTGTTGCTGGTTTTTTCAAGTAAACTATAAAGCGTTAATTATTTGCAATTATTTTAAATTGCATTTTAATTAAAAGGGAAATTAATTTGTAAAAAAATTTACAGTTTTCACTAGTTTAAATGAGGACAAAGGGGATGTATTAAGGAACGTTATTAATACCAAGATTCATTCTTGTATTCAGTTTTATTTCTTTAAGAAATTATTAAACATATTCGAAAATCAATTGAATTTAACATAAATCATACGTCCCCAGACATACGAAATTAATATTAATCATACGTTACCAGTAAATTGAAAAAATTCAATTGATTTCTTGTTGAATTAAAAGAATTTTGGCAGATTTAAACGTAAACAAAATTGTTAAACATTTTTGAAAATACTCATACGCACCCAGACAAAAGAAACTAATGTTAATAATGCGTCACCAAGAAAAGAGAGAGAAGTGTGAATGATTCTTATGTCAAAAATAATAATAAAAAACATTTTTTACACGTTTTTTTAAAAACAAATTATTGGATAAAAAAATCCTTATGAATTAATATTAATCATACGTCCTCAGGCAAATCAAGTAAATATAAATTTTTATATTTAATTTAGTAAAATTAAATTTTCCATTTAATTTTACTTAATTAAAATTAAATTCTTTATTATTTAATAAATTTGTCTTTATTTATTTCTCCTACTTTGAAAACACAACCCCTAAGCGTTGTCCTTTCTTCTTCCTCTTTTACGGTTTTCCTAACAACATTCCTATTTGGAAAACTATTGCTTAACTATATAATTCTAGTTTTATTTGCATAACTATAGTTGTATTAAAAAAAGCTATATAAAATATTTTTATATATATTTTTGCAATTTATATTTATATTTAAGTTGGTTTATTTTAATTTTTTTCCGACAATATTTGCAGACAAAATAAATAGAAAAAAATAATAGAAAAGTCCCTCTGGATAGTTGCTTACATATTTGTTGTAATAGTTTTAAAGAAATGTATTAAAATTAAATTATTTAAAAACGATTAAATATATAAAATTAAATAAAAAACAACTGAACGTATGATTAATATTTTTTAAGTAAATATTAATCATACATTTTTGACCATACTGACCAGACTCTAGTGACTAGAATACACAGACATAATTTCCTATTAACCAGAGTCTATTGACTAGAGTCTAGAGACTGCTCAGTCTATAGCGTGTGGTCTTTAGTCAATTTATTGAATCTAACCAATAGACATTGTAGTCTAATTTATTTTTTGTCTTTTTTGCTTGAATATAAATTAGAAATTAATTAGTTAATTTGTTTTAATTTTATCAAAAAATCTCTCATTAGCTTAATAACGACTAAATGCTTAATATTTCTGCAACGTTCAATTAGTCTTAATATAAACTTAATTAAAATAGAACTAAATTTCAGAAATGAACGCTTATTTAAACTCTAGCATTTTGCTAAAAGAACTTAAAATCTATCAATGGATATTTTCATTTTTTGGTTTCAATTTTCCACCAGTTCTGCTCTATCGCTCACAAAGAGATAACAAATATCTCATAATGCTAACAGTATATATTTTATATTCTCTACTACTTCTGGCTGCTTCCCTGTGGGCCGCTCATAGACATAACTATATAGTAAGTAATGCCACTTTTCGTCATCAGTTGGATTCAATGACTGAAATCATTACTTATTTACAAAACTGTGGTATAGCTGGACTGCAAATCGTATTCTTATATAAATCATGTTGCCAGCATAAAAAGCTTTTGGATATATGCTTTCTGATCAAGAAATTGGAAGATAATCTAATAAGGCCAAAGAGACCAATTATGTTTAAACAACAAAACTAAGGCAACGTTTATTTTTCAGCAGCGGCTTATTTTTAGTTACATTTATAGCATTTTCATTTTATTTGAATTATTATCTCATAGCAAATGATCTAAATTGGAAGGCTAAATTATTGGTAATATGCTTCTTAATAACCATACAAATGAAGTTTATCGAAAATGCTATTTATATACAACTGATCCATGAATATTTGGAACTGCTGTGGGTGTCTCTGGAACGCCTTAAAACGAAAGTAGAAAATGAAGAGCCTAGAACTAAGCCTTTGGCTGGTTATTATTCAAAGGCCTTACGGCACAATCAGGAAACCTTAATGGAAATTTGGTATTTGGTTTATAAACTTCAACAGTATTTTTCCTGGCCCATATTTGTGCTTTTCTTTTTCAATGGAATACATATTTTATGTACCGTTAGCTGGGCCTATGTGCAATATGTCTATGAAACTCGATCTGTCTATCAAATTTGTAAGTCAACAATTATTTTAAACTCCTGGAAAGACTCCCCAAATTAAGCTCTTTTCTTCTAATTTGCAGTTCGTTTAGTTTACGTTTTAATACTTTTATTAAATATACTCTTATTATGTAATCTCAGTCAAAAGTGCTTAAATAAATATCAACAATTTTCTCATATACTCTTGTCGTTGAAATTATATCCTCAAGATGTTGAAATGATTACCGGTGTTAAGGAATATTCTTTGCTCTTAATGCATCAACGCCTGGAATTCACTTGTAATGGTTACTTGGATATCAATTTGAAATATTTCGGCAAAGTATTTTTCATAATTTAATATTTAAGTAAATTGTACATTGTCTATATATTTTTTATATTTCAGACTATTTTAGTTATTTTAGCTTATGCTGTGATTATAATACAGTTTAAATTAACTGATGTCAATGAAGGAGTTCTAAAGGCTACCAAAATCATACTGGGACATCACTAATTAATTTTGTGATCGATATTTTATCATTTAAAATAAATAAAATCAAACATCTAAAAATATCTAAAATCAGTTATAAGATTTAGTTTGAAATGACCAAATGATTATGCCGACTAAATAACTATAGACCTTGAACCGAACATAAGACTCTTTGGCTTAAATCTATAAACTCAATTGAGTAGAATCTATAGATGTAATAAAATATAATCTGTAAACTCTTCTGTTTAGGACCTTTAAACCTAATTGACTGTAATTTATATAGACTGTATTGACTAGAATCCTAGACTCCATAGAGACTTTAGTCTATTGACTACATTAACTATATAGACTCTAGTCAATAGAATCTAGAGTCTAAAAGCTCTATACAGTAGAATCTAGGGTCTATAGACTCTAGTCAACAGAATCTGGAGTATATTGACTCCAGTCAATAGAATCTGGAGTCTATAGACTCTTGTCAATAGAATCAAGACTCTATAGACTCTAGTCAATAGAATCTAGAGTCTATAGACTCTAGTCAATAGAATCTAGAGTCTATAGACTCTAGTCAATAGAATCTAGAGTCTATAGACTCTAGTCAATAGAATCTAGAGTCTATAGACTCTAGTCAATAGAATCTAGAGTCTATAGACTCTAGTCAATAGAATCTGGAGTCTATAGACTCTAGTCAATAGAATCTGGAGTATATTGACTCCAGTCAATAGAATCTATAGTCTATAGACTCTTGTCAATAGAATCTGGAGTCTACAGACTCCAGTCAATAGAATCTGGAGTCTATAGACTCTAGTCAATAGAATCTAGAGTCTATAGACTCTAGTCAATAGAATCTAGAGTCTATAGACTCTAGTCAATAGAATCTAGAGTCTATAGACTCTAGTCAATAGAATCTAGAGTCTATAGACTCTAGTCAATAGAATCTAGAGTCTATAGACTCTAGTCAATAGAATCTAGAGTCTATAGACTCTAGTCAATAGAATCTAGAGTCTATAGACTCTAGTCAATAGAATCTGGAGTCTATAGACTCTAGTCAATAGAATCTGGAGTATATTGACTCCAGTCAATAGAATCTATAGTCTATAGACTCTTGTCAATAGAATCTGGAGTCTACAGACTCCAGTCAATAGAATCTGGAGTCTATAGACTCTAGTCAATAGAATCTAGAGTCTATAGACTCTAGTCAATAGAATCTAGAGTCTATAGACTCTAGTCAATAGAATCTAGAGTCTATAGACTCTAGTCAATAGAATCTAGAGTCTATAGACTCTAGTCAATAGAATCTAGAGTCTATAGACTCTAGTCAATAGAATCTAGAGTCTATAGACTCTAGTCAATACAATCTAGAGTCTATAGACTCTAGTCAATAGAATCTAGAGTCTAAAAGCTCTATACAGAAGAATCTAGTGTTAAAATCTACTTGTCAATTAAAATTAAAGTCTACAGTCTCTATTGAATAGACAAAAGGTTTTAGACAATAGATTCTAGATTCTAGATATTAGATTCTATTCAATAGAGTCCAGAGTCTATTGAATCTATTCAATATAGTCTACAGTCTACAGAATCTCTTCAATAGAGTCTAGAATCTCTGGACTCTATTCAATAGAATCTAGAGTCTAAAAATTTTAGTCTCACTTGTCAGACTCTATGTATAAGCTATGAACTTTATTGTGTAGATTATTGTTGATAATATTGCAGTCAAAAGAGCGACCGCAATATTAAATTGAATAGATATATAAAATTATCAATTATAAGCAAAATTTCAAAAAAAAGCTTTAAAGAGCGTCACTAATTGCACAAAAGCTACAAGTAGATTTTGTAAATAAGAATATATTTCTGTCATAGAATACAATTTTAATATTACAGCAGCTCTTTTGACTGCAATATTTTGCTTCTTGGTATCATATAAAACGCTTAATATAATCACCAGATTATATAAGAAATATACCACAAAAACTGTATAGTACTTAACACGATATAGTAAAAAGAAAATATCGTTTGATAAGATTTTAGTTCTTCTAACAAAGTACTTTTAATATTTAACGTAACTGCCATTTATGGCTCAATTGTCAAAAAGCTTACAATGAGAATATGAATTCATATTCATAACGAAAACTTTGTGTAGTGCAAACACCAAAAAGTTAAGATTTTTATCGCTCACTGCATATGAAAATTCATTAAAAGCCCCTAAGACGTATGATTAATATAAATTATTGATTTTGATAAACTTCATAATTACGAAATGAGTTTAATTGATTTCATTTTAAAGCCACCAAAATTAAAGATAATAATCTAAATCAAATTAATTTATTCACTCTAGTGCGTATGATTAATTTTAATTATTAAGTCTGACAAAATTATACAAGTTTTTAAAAGAGTCAACTGCCAAATATTTAAAAAGAACAAATCTAATAGAAGTGAACTGAATTATAAACTGACTAAAAATTTTAACTTTAATCTGAACTATAATATATATTTAAATCTTTACTACAATCTGAATTATAATCTGTATTTAAATCTGAAATAAAGTTGATTTAGTAGTCAATAGAACTGAACTAGATCTAAATTAGAACTAAACTAGAATCTGTACTGGAATCTGAACTGGAATCTGAACTGAAATCTGAACCACAATTAGAACCAGAATCTGACTTGAATCTGAGGTAGAATCTGTACTCAAATCTGAACTGGAATCTGAACTGGAATCTGAAATAGAACTAAATCTTAACTGCAATTTAAACCAAAGTCAAAATCTTAATTTTATCCAGAATTTGAACCGATATCTAAACTAGAATCTACGCAAGAACTGAACTTAAATCTATTTAGATTTGATTTTGATCTAAAACTGATATCTGATATATATTTTGAACTAAAATCTTATTAAAAGTCTTTACTAAAATCTGAGCTAAAATTTGAACTTGAATCTGATCCAATTTTAATCTTATCCAGAATTTGAACCGATATCTAAACTAAAATCTCCGCAGGAACTGAACTTAAATCCATTTAAATTTGATTTTGATCTAAAACTGATATCTGATATATATTTTGAACTAAAATCTTGTTAAAAGTCTCTACTAAAATCTAAACTAAAATTTGAACTTGAATCTGGATCATGATCTTAACTAGAAACTGATTCAGAATCAGACAAGAATCAGAGCTGGAACTTGAACTAAAAGAAGATTAGAATCCAGAATCAGAAGTGTATCAGAGTTGGAGCTGAAATTAAATTTTAACTAGATGTTAAGCTAGAATATAAAAAAGATCTGAACACCAATCTGAAGAGGAATTCTAATCAAAAGCTGAACCTGATGGTGTATCTGAATTGGAGTCTTAACTAAAATTTAAACTTGCATCTGTTCAAGAATAATGAGTAAAGTCTCAGCTAATAACTATTTAAGGAAGAATCTGGTTGAAGTCTGGGCTAGAAACTTAAGTTAAATTCTGAACTAGAATCAACTAAAATTCGGAATATGAATTCAACTGTAATGTTGCCTTTTTTGATGGATATTTTCCTTTTTTCCCTATTTCAAATGATCTTACATTTCCATCCCTGGTGGTTTCATTTATAGCTTAATTTAAGGCATTTATGTAAAGTCTCAATATTTTCTCTATATTTTTTTAAACAATTTTTGTCAAATCTATATTTTATTTTTATTTTATTTGCAGACTCCATGAAAATCAAAAACCATGTGTAAACCACCAACAACTGTCCTCAAAATGATTGATGTATATTTTTGTGTTATGAACAAGAAAAAAAAAACAAATTGGATTAATATTTTTATATGCTGCCCTTAGGCATTTTTATGGGAAAGTGGTAGTTTATTTAGCAACTATAAGACGGTTCAAGAGAACTTTGGGGATGACAAAATTTGCAAGGACTTTTAGGCAGCAACATTTTTGTGAATAAGGCAGAAAAGAAAAGAATTGGTCACAACTTTGAACGATGACTTCAAACGTAAATAAAAAAGTAAATTTTTATATTGATAAGAATTTTAATGAAAAGAAAATAGAATTTAATAAAAATAATTTTATGAACAAATATTTATTTTTATACCCTCCATCACCGCAAGCGATGAACAGGTTATATTAACTTTATCATTGCATGTGTAACGCTAAGAAGGATTCATCTCAGACCCCATAATGTATTTCTGCATCAAATTCAAATCTAATTCGATTTAGCTATGTTCGTCTGTCTGTCGTCTACCTATTCATCTGTCTGTCTGTCGGTCTATTGTAGACACGCTCATATTCACAAAAATTAATAGAACTTAACAAAATTTGACATGAGTATTTTTTATTATCCTTAGAAGTTTCTTATTTAAAAATCAGTGTAATATGTCAAAAGATATAGACCATTATCTGTGACAAACTCTAAATTCCGTCGAATACATTAACTTACACGCATTTATGGTGAAGGGTACTGAAGAATCGCCAAGTCCGAATATAAATTTATTGTTTATTGTTTGAATTGTCATCTTAAATATGAGTTCCTTTTAAATCATTTAAGACTTATTTATGTTATTTGTTGTGAAATAAATTTTCTTATAAATGAAAATTTGAATTATTTTCCTGAAATCTTGCAAACATTTAACACATTAACACTGCAGACATTTTAAAATAATTGTTTTTAGTAAAAAGCCACAAATCAAAATCATTAGAGAAGAAAAAGTTAAATATTTAGGAAACTTTAATTAAAACAAATGAGAATGATCTCTTCGACCATGTCGAAATTTCAATACCCTGCACCACAAATGCATGTGAAGTAAATACATTATGTTTCGTACCTACACACTCACAGTCGTGCACAACATATACACGCAGAAGTTTGCAACATATAAAAGTGTGTCTAAAATATAACTCAGGAACATTTAATGAGTCCTGAAATCAGTTATATTTCTGACTAACACTTCGCCTATACCTTTTATTATGTACTGGACCGATTTCAAATACAAAACTTTTTAGGACTATTGAAAATTCTTTGGCAAATTTCATAGAGCTCTTTTATTATTGTGAATGTGAGCGTGCATCATCTGAAAACAGACAGACAGACAGACAAACAGATGGACATAGTTAAATTGACTCAGATTTTAATTAGATATAAGAATATACATAGATTATGGAGTCTGAGATGATTCCTCTTTAACGTTACACATGAAATGACAAAGTTAATATACCTTTTTCACTACTTTCACCATAATAAATAACTAAGCAAAAGTACAGTAGAGTCTGCACAGAAAAGGCTTAGAGTTTTTAATTTTTATACAAGAAAAATGTCCTTTTTATGTCTAAGGATTTGTGGTTACTTTAGCTGCTTATGTGTTATTATTTACATGATTTAATTATTTGTCAAATTTATATTTAAATATTTTCTAATTATTTCTAAGCCAAATGACTTAAACTCTTTAAAATTAAGGACTTTTAACTAATAAATCTTATTACAAAATTCCTGTTAAATATTCTTAAAATAACTATAATTATTATTCAAATATTTGAAAGGCAAAAGGAATTCTAATTTAAAATTATAAGAATGAGATTGAAAAATGTTTAACACACATTTGTCACTAAAACGCTTTAAAGGTCTACCGTCAAACTGTTTTGAATGTTATAAAACAGCGCCGAGAAAGCTTGTCTGTGGATAAAAACCTGGTTCAGGTAGAAGGTATAGACCACATGAAGTTGAAAATTTTTTCGTAAGAGCTCCCAATACATCGCTAGGAAAGCAGTACAATTAGCTTAGTTATTATTTTTTTACGAAGAGTTAAATACTCGAAAGCAGTCAAAATTTTCCAAGAAGTTCTTGGTTGCAGCAAAAGAAGTCAATCTTTTGTTATAACGGGCAAAGACCGAAATTTATATTAAGGCTGTTCCCATTTATAGGAATTCATTAAGTGTCTATTTATTTTTGGCCCCCTTTATATCCTATCACTATGGCAAACAAACTCTTGAGTGGTACAAGAATAAGCTAAAAGTGTCCAAACGGGCAAATGAACATCAAAGGATGGTAACAAATAAAGCTGCTTCCATTCGTAAGATTGTATAATGTATTCACTTATATTGGCCTGACTGGGCATCCTGTAACTATGCAGAAGAACAATAATGCGGTATTTGTAAAAAAGAAAGCAAATCCTCTTAACTGCCCGGCGTTAAGGCCAGTGCAGAGATATTAAGCTCTAATCAAAAGAAAAAAAGGTGTTTAAAAATGTTGCAGATTTTAAATGGAAATGGACGGAGATTCGAGCAAATTGACAGAAAGCACTGTCAAAATGTAAATGGAAGGATTTCCAAAAAAAGGCTCAAAATTTCATCACCAGTAATTAAAACTAAAAAATACTTTTTTATCACACTCCTTAATTCCTTTAAGTCTTTAAAATTAGAAAATATCATATAAATTAACTTATTTTAAATTTTAATCATAAACATAATGTAATTGTTTTCACCTTATGAAACCTCAATTTAGGATAAAAGCGAATAAAAAGCATTTTAAAAATGATAAATCTGAAAATAAATTAAAATATAAAAATTAAAAAATAAAAAATTTCAATGCTTTTTAAACTTCAAACAAACATCCTCTTTGTCCCTACTTTTTACTTGATCACAGATTTTAAATTTAAACTTGCAAATTTTCTCCTTTTTTCATGTTCCATCATATGTTGCTCTATGAAAAAAGAACTTAATAGAATTATTAAAAGACATTTGCTTGTGCAAACGTGCAAATTGTAAAAAAGTCTCAAAAGTTTGAAAAGGTCTCCAAACTCTTGTAATGTCTTGTTAAATATTAACAAAATATTTGCATAAAAATTTTGCCAACATCAAAATGTTCTTCAGCAAAAGCTGTTAACGCCAAAAATAAGTAATAAGAAATTGGAAATTTGCAACAAAATTATTAAATAAAAGAGAATTCAAAAACGCGTTTGAAATGGAATTTAAGGCAGAATTAAGCAAAAACTTTAATAAGTACTTATTTAAGAGTGAAATAGAAATGAAATAGAAATGAACCAGAACTGAACTAGAAACGAACCAGAACTGAACCTGAACTGAACTAGAACTGAACTAGAATTGAAATTGAACTAGGACTGCACTGAACCTAACTGAACTAAAACTGAACAAGAACTGAATAAGAATCGAAATAGAATCGAACTTGAATCTGAACTTGAATCTGAACTAGAATCTGAACCAAAATCTGAATTATAACTTAACCAGAACAGAGCTAAAACTGAACTAGAACTGAACTCGAACTGAACTAGAACTGAATAAGAACCGAACTAGAATCTGAACTAAAATTGAACTAGAGCTGAACTAGAACTTAACTAGAACTGATTTAGAACTGAAATAGAACTGAGCTAAAATTGAACTAGAATCTGAATCTGAACTAGAATCTGAATCTGAACCAGAATTGAACTAGAATTGAACTGTAACTGAACTGAAGTAGAACTGATTTAGAATTGATTAAGAACTGAACAAGAATATTATGTAGAATCAGGATAAAATTCAGATAAGTTGAATGTGAAACACAATCTAAGCGAGAATTTTAACGAGAATTAATTACAGTGTGATCTGAAATCTAAGGAAGAATCTGTACTTTAATCTGAAAACTAGAATCTGTATTTCAATCTGGACTATATTTTGAACGAATGTCTGTTCAAATATTTCAACTATCATCTGGAATATAATCTATAAAGCTTATCTGAATCTGGGCTAGACTATATACCATTTCTATAACAAGAGTTTAAAGTGAAATCCTAACTAGAATCTGAACTAGAATGTAATCAGAATCCGGAATGAAATTCCATGAAGAATTTAGAGTAGATTCTGTACTAGAATATGAAAAAGAATCTGAACTGGGATCTGAATTTAAGTCTGAACGAGAATCTGACGTTAGTTTCGACAAGAATCTGGAAAGGAGTCTAGTTTAGAATCGGAAAAAGCATTTGGACTTGATTTTGAATATATAATTAAACAAGTTTCTAAACTAGATTGAAAACAATAATCTGTGGTGGAATATAAAGAAGAAACTGAAACTAAATTGAGAACCAGAATCTGAAGCTGAATATAAATTAGAACTTTGACTTGAATCTGAAATGGAATCGGAAGAATCTGGAAGAGAACCTGAAGTAGAATTTGGACTGAATTCTGAAAAAGAATCTTGACTACATACTGAACAAGTAATTGGAATCTGTAATAATTTAATCTAGAATCTGAACTAGAATTTAAAATATAACCAGAATCTGATTAAAATGATTGTGGCACGCTGCGTATAATTAATATATTTTATTTACAAATTAGCGCTTGTTCGTGCTTTTAAGTACAATTTCCCCTTTTCCCTTCTTTGAAATTTAAAAAAAAAACCTAATTTGACTATTTTTCATATCCTGTTTTGTGTATAAATTAAAATCTAATTTCAATAATTTATGAAGCCAAATAAGTTTTTTAAACCTAAATTTTATGCCACGTTTATTATTTGTTCAAGTATTTAAATTGTAGTCATTATTAGGATACGTGATTTTCCGCTCAAAAATAATTTCAACTTAATTCGAATAATATAATTTTGGTTTATTGTGGTCAATTTTTGTATTTAAATTGGAAATTATAAAAGAATTAAGATAAAATGAACCATTTTTTGGATGAAAATTAAAAAGGAGCTTTAATTAATATTTTCTCATTATTCACTTAATTCAATCAAATGTTTTTTAGTTTAAATATCGAATGAAAAACATGTCTCGCCAAATTTACAATTCAATGAAAAAATTCTCGCCTTAAGCTTCAAGATTAATGTGTTGTCATTAAGCCTTAAAGTAGGCTATAAGAAAAAGTATTTAATTGTTGTTTTTTATCCTTGACAACATTATTTTGGCAGAGTTGAAGTTTAAAAGTAATATGATTCTAAAATAAAGAAAATAAATTATAATTAAACCTTTTTTAAAGACTTTGCCCCACGTGTTTTCTATTGTGAGAGAAAGAGAGTAATTTGGCATGCCTTAGCATATGCTAAAGTTAATTTATTTTTTGTTAACCATAACACATATTTAATAGCCTTATTAACTTGGCCATATATTAACGTTTTTTTAATAAAATTTATGGCAAATTATTAACATAAGCAAGTGTCATAAAATGGCAGAAAAAATAACATAATTTTAGGTTTAAAAAATGAAGGAGAAAGTTATCATAAATATAATTTGAAGCATACTTTTAGGAGAATTAAAAATGTATTTATGTTGCAAGTTATAAAACGATTTTTTAAGTTTAATGAAAGGGAGTATATTAAACGAAAGACATTGTAGGAAACATGTAAAAATGCTATATTCGGCTGTGCCGAATCTTCAGTATTCTCAATAGCTATATTTTTGGCTATAACATTTTTTCTCTTGCTGGTTCTAAATAGGAAAAATTTAAGGACTTAGGACAAATTTTATTGAGTTCTGTTAATTATTGTGGATGCGAGCGTACCAACAATGGACAGACAAACATTGCTAAATCGACTTAGATTTTTATTTGATGTAGGAATATATATACATTATGGGGTCTGAGACTATTCCTTCTTAGCGTTGCACCCGAAATGACAAATATAATATACCCTCTTCACCACTTGTGGTGGTGAAGGGTATAAAAATGAAGGAGAAAGTGATTATAAATAAAATTTAGAGTATACTTTTAGGAGAATTAAAAGATTATTTATGTTGCAGGTCTTAAAAGACTTTGTCGATTAATAAAAGTCTCTAAAGGAAAAATGTAAGTAAAATTAAAAATTACCTTTATTTCATGATTGTTTTATGGCCTTTTCTTCAATTAAGTCTTCTTTTGTGTAAATTTAACCAATTAAAAAACTGCAATTTCATCATTTATTTTATGCCTTTCATTTGGAAATCCTTTATGTGCTCCAAAGAATTCACTTTTTTATGATCTTTCATTTACTTTTTTATTACATTTATTTCTTTCTGAACTTATTTCGCCTCTTTTTATGCAATTTTTGCCAACTTGAATTTTTTTCTCTATGATTTTTATATTTTGCTTGAAAAAATGAATTGAATTTGAAGTTTTCACTCTGGCATTGAATTCAAAAGCATAAAAAATGTAATGAATTCTAAGGGGATTTTATGGAAAATTTTATCTTGGAAAAATTCTTTAAGGATTTTTCTTAATTTAAAGAAAAATTTTTATATTTTCCTTGATTTAAAGATTAAAAAAAATACAAAAAACATTAATATTAATTTAATTAATAAAACCTTCAGGCCAATATCATGTTGCCTAGCTGCTAGTTACTCGCACATAACCAAAATAATTGCCTGCTTTTAGGCTGCTCAAAAAAAGTGTGTCAAATGTTTTTAGTTTGTATAAAATAAATTTATTTTTTATTTCCCTCAACTATTTAAATATTAATGAAAAATCTATAATAAACATATATTTTGATTGACATACATTTCAATTCTTTTCCCTTTTTTTCCTCCACAATTCACTGATTGAGGTCATTATGATGATGTTGTTGAAGATAATGATTGTTATTGTATTGCTGATAATGCTGTTGGCTAATAGTTACATAAATAAATATTTAATATTTTATTTATAAAGTGTTTTTGCTCATTTAATATCCGTTTCCTGTTTTCATTTCACACAATTGCATTTTCGTTTTCCGCCCCAAAAATGTAAATATTTGTTTATATTTTTTCTTATATTCCACATTTATAATGCAATCAGTTTGATTTTGTCTATAAATTGCTGAGTTTTTGAAAAAAAAGTAAATCAGTTTGTCATATAAAAAAGTATTGTCAAGGGAAAAATACTGAACATTTTTCAATTCGTTAAAAATTTGCTAAAAAAAATAAATAAATTAATATTTTGTGAAAAAATTATATTTTTTCCAAAAAAAAAAAATTATTTATTTGTAAATTAAGCTTAAATCTGTTCTATATTCATTCTCCACAATTAAAGCTCAAATTACATAAATATAAGCTTCAAATAGAAAAACTATAAATTGACTGTCACTGTTTTGAAGGATATAAACATTAATTTAAAATTAAGATCTTTTTAAGCAGATAGAATGTAGCCTATTTTATAGTCCAGGGTATGGAAAATATTATACTGCAGTGTATTATAGTGCGGTCTCCGGACTATTGTAATCCAGAGTATGGACTTATTATAGTCCTGAATATGAACTATATTGTTGTGCAGAATATTGACTATAGTATGGTCCAAAGCATGGACTAAAATATCGTTTATATTCTAGGCTATAAAATTTGGACCATATTATGGTCCAAAGTATGATCCAGATTATGAACTAAATTATTGTCCAGAGTATGGAATTTTGTATGGTTCAGAGTATGGAATTTTGTATGGTTCAGAGTATGTAATATATAATAGTGCAAAGAATGGATAATAATATAGTTCAGAGAAAGACTACAGTCCATAGTATGATGGTATTAAAGTCCAGAATATGAATATATTTTAGTTCGGAGTATGGATTATATTAATCGAAAATATTCTAGTCCAGAGTATGTACTATATTATAGTCCAGAGTATGAACCATATCATAATCCACAGCATGGACTATATTAAAGTCCAGAGTATGAATTGTTTTATAGTCCAAAGTATGGACAATCTAGAGTACGAACTGATTAATAGTCCAGAAAGTTGACTACTTTGCAGCCTAGGTTATGGTTTATTTCATTATCCAGTGATTGGACTTAAAACTAGTCTATTGTATGGACTAATGGTCCTCCATTTTTTTCTTTTTTTACAAATTTTTAATGTTTTTTTTTTTTAAATTATTTCTCTTCAAAATAAATTCGAAATACTTCAACAAACTGGTCACTATTTATAGTTGTTTTTATTGTTGTTCTAAGTCAATAACGCAGTCATAATTTCCATTTTTTTTTACTTTTTGTTCTGAATAACATTTGAAAAACAATATCTCAACAAGAAGCCCTAAGGCTTTGCTGGCAAAATATATGAAAGTCTAGGACACGTAAATAGGAGTATACTTTAAGGCTGAAATTGAATTTCATTGTAAATTTTACTTTATTTCTTATTCTTTACAATTCTGTTCTCTGACTTAAATAAATACAAAAGCCCAAAGGAATGAAGAAACACTTTACTTCATTGGAATTCTTGTGATGATTTTTGTTAAGATTATAAATTTATTGTGTGTTGAAATAATGATTGGATGCTATGATAGCTATAGTCCAGAAGGAGGTGGATAGAGAGAAGGGAAGAAAGATATCTATACTAAAAGTATGCTAAGGAAATTGTAGTTATTATATAACATAGAATGGTATAATTTAAAATGTCATAACCAAAATTTTGGTATTTGATTTTGGTTGGTCATAAGTTTAAGAGACTTAAAATAAATATTTCTGTCAATTTTCAATGAATAAAGACATTTTGATGGTTAAAGCTATTTCAACTTAAGCATCATTAAATTATTCCTCGTCTCTTTAAATTTATACTTTTAGAAAAATGTCCTTGTTAAATTCGAATTTTTCTTATTTCCTTTCACTACCTGATGTATTCTGTGTAAAAAGCAACATCTGTGTCCTTTAATCTATATTCTAAATACTGCAATAACTTGCAATTTTTGTCCAAAAATTTATTGCTATAAAGTTATGCATTTTACAGACAACTATAGTCAAGTAAAGAACTTAAAATGAAGAAATCCTTAAGAGACTTGTTACCGTAAAAATTAATGTATTTTTAATAAACTGTAAGAATGCAATGAACAAAAGGAGAAAGGGACGAGTTTATGGAAATACCAAAATCAAAACTTTAGCAATATTAGGAAAAAAGTTATAAAAGTTAAAAATTTAATAAAATATAATGCAAGGAAATTAAAATAACGGGGTTAACTTTCTTACAAGAGGTAAGAAATAACTAGTTGAGTTCTAAATCGAGTTCAGTTCTAGTTCAGTTCCAGTTTAGTTCTAGTTCAGTTCTGGTTCAGTTCTAGTTCAGTTCTAATTCAGTTTTAATTTAGTTATAGTTCAGTTCTAATTCAGTTCTCCTTCAGTTCTGGTTCAGTTCTAGTTCAGTTCTAGTTCAGTTTTAGTTCAGTTCTAGTTCAATTCCAGTTTAGTTTAAGTTCAGTTCCAGTTCAGTTCTAGTTCAGTTCTGGATCAGTTCTAGTTCAGTTCTGGTTCAGTTCTAGTTCAGTTCAAGTTCAGTTCTCCTTCAGTTCTGGTTCAGTTCTAGTTCAGGTTTAGTTCATTTCTAGTTCAGTTCTAATTAAAATCTAGTTTAGTTCTAATTTAGTTCTAGTTCAGTTCTAGTTCAGTTCTAGTTCAGTTGTAGCTCAGTTCTAGTTAACTTCAAGTTCAGTTCTAGTTCAGTTCTAGTTCAGTTCTAGTTCAGTTGTAGCTCAGTTCTAGTTCAGGTTTAGTTCATTTCTAGTTCAGTTATAGTTCAGTTAAAGTTCAGTTCTAATTCACTTCTAGTTCAGTTCCATTTAAGTTCTAGTTCAATTCTACTTCAACTTTTAAATCTTAAACTCTTAATTTAAAATTTAAACAGAATTATGAAATTTTCTTTAAAAAAAACTACTTTTACTTAAAATTAATAGTTTACAAGAAATTGTTTTTCTAGAAAAACAACAAAAAAATATATTTTCCTCCTTTTCTTGTGATATAAAACTTTAGCCATTTATAAAATTACCACAACAGTTTGTTAAGATTTATTTATATCTTAAAGATTTGCGGTAAAACTTAGAAAAACTTAACATTGGAAATTTCTATTTCATAACAATAATGAAACAACAACAATAAAAGCTCATAAGAAGAGTTTTCCGTTAAGGGCGACGACGCCAGCGGTGAAGGAGATATATTAAAGTAATCTAACATACTTTTCTCATATAAACTCAAACACATACACGCAAACATTTCCTCGAATCTCTCAAATAACAGCCGTTGAAAATCATATATGATTTGAAATGTCTGTTGTATTTTCTATTGTTTTTTTTAATTTTTTATTTATTTATTTGCGCTCTTTCTGAAAGGAAACATACACGAGATTTATGTTATATAATTTTTATAATACATTGAACAGTAAACAATAAACCAACGATGGTGTTGTTAAAGAAAGGAGAGGAAAGGTTTTTTCATTAAATTGAAAAATTTTATTTTATATTGTTTAAAAGGACTTCACGGTCGATGGGATTATCTAGGAAAGACAATAGTGGAATAAAGTAAACTTAATGTCCAAAGATATATTGAAAGATATATAAAATTATATTAAAGGAAATCAGAACTGGAGTAGAACTAAACTAGAGTTGAACTAAAACATAACTTAAACTGAACTAGAACCTGATCTAGATGAAGAACTAGAATTTAAACTTAACCAGAACTATAATCTGAACTAAAACTAAATTTTTCTTTTAATTTATAATTTTTAAATACATTTTAATTTGTGTCCTTTTTATTATTATTTATTTCCAGTGTAATTTTCAATTTCCAACTTCCGTTTCCGGTTTATTTACATTTCAATTTAAAACATTTTGATAACAATGTTTTCTAACTATTTTTATTTGTTGGTTGCATGTTTAAATGCAGTTAATTTTACAATTGTTGCTTAAGATTCTTTTTATGTTATTTGCAGGAAACAGGAGAATGGCAACATGTTGCCAAAAAGTTTTAAGTAAAAGAAATTTATATTAAAAACTGAAATACACAAAATTGTCGCAATAAAAATGAAGAAAAAGTTTCAGGAATAAACTTGTAGTTAAAGGAAAATAAAATTTGCTGCTGAAAACCAAAACCGAAACCAAAGAAATATAAAAATAAGGTAACAACTTTATTTGGAGAGGAATAAGGTATCATACATGATTAGGAGAAATCAGTCTGTAATAAATTAAAAAAGGCGTATGATTGATATAAATTTACTTAAGAAAAATTAAATAAATCATACGCCTACAAATATTTTTTAAAAATATATTATTTCCCTTTATACATCATGGTTAAAAGTATATTTTTATAATACGGGCACTTTAGTTTCATATAATAGCACTTCAAATAAATCTAAATATTAATTTTGTTTATATAACTTTTTCACATACATGTTTATACTCTCCACCATTACAAGTGGTGAAGAGAGTATATTAAATTTGTCATTCCATTTGTAACCCAAGAAGAAGTCATCTCAGATCAAATAATCATTAATAAATCATTGAATCAATTTAAAATATAAGTCGATTTAGCCATGTCCGTCTGTCTGTATGTCACGCATTTGTGGTGAAGGGTATTATATATTCGTTGTAACCTATAGAATTCCTACTTGTTATTTAATATCCTTTCAAAACCATTGACCTAGAAAAACTTTGTTTATCCTGAATTACAAATACTAACAACTGGAATATATATTTCAGTTACCTAATAAATTGTTAAACATAAATCAATCAATTTACAGCAAATAAATGAAAATATTTTCTAGAATTTGGAAAAGTAAAACCACTAAAATATAATTTATTGTAATGTTTTAGATTAAAAAAAAATATTACAGGTTTGTGGTTATGATAATAAAGTTATAATTTAGTAGAAAAAAGTTTAATATATAAAGTTTGGCAATAAAAACTTGATATATAAATAATTTTATTTAGGAAAACTTTTGGAAATTAATTAATAAATTAGAATAGGAAATGAAAGCCTTTTCTTTATTCTTCCTTAATTTAAAATTTTGCTTAAATCCCTTCACAGATACCGAATCTATAGAAGTTTTAATGTTAAGAATTACTTTGCGTATGATTAATATTAATTAATAGTTTTTTTAAGAAACTAATTAACATCTCAGAAGATACAACAGCAAACAAGGAAGTCAACATGAATTATAAAAGGCAAAAATTGGTGCTTATTTAGAAAAATGAATCCTTATCATCTAATTTAAAAAAGCACACATTTTTGGCTGTTAAATGTACAAACAAATTTTCTAAAAATTTTATTTCTTAAAAAAAAAAAAAAAACATTTTTTATATGATTTGTTGGCCACCTGCCCATTATTTTTTCACCCATTCTCAGTTAATGTACTCCCGTTTTTTCTTCTTTCTTTATTTTAAACTTATTTTCACCTTTTTGGTGCCACCATCACGAAAAAGTGTTCAAGAATTTAATTAACACAAAATTCAACATTGTATGTTCATCATTAAGTCCTTTATTTGGTATGTTCAACATGGCATGTTTAAAGTGCAAAATTTGCTTCAGCTGCATTATACACACTTCCCTACTACTTTGAAGTGCTTGTGTAAGAGGATTTTCCATGAGGTGTGTGTTATTATTCAAGCATAAATAAGGATTGCAGAAGTATATTGGCACACTTGATGAACTATAGTTTTTTTTATTGAGTAAAGGGTAAGAAAAAAGTAACAGTAAACTAGGTTTCATTAACATGGAATTACAGAAAAATATATTCAATTAAAATTTTATTCGTTCAACTTTGACATATTTATAAAAAGCTTGATATTTAGCTTATTCTTTTATAATCATGATTAGTTTTTGCTATAAATTTAAAACCGTCTTAACTATTAATTATTTTAAAAAATTACCTCGCAATTAATATTAATCATACGTTACGTATGCCAACTTTTAAAAACTGTTATAAAATTCAAATTACTATAAATATTTACTTCAAACTTATAGTAATGACTGACCACTATCTAAGCTTTATTTGTTATTAATTTCAAGCCCTAAATTGATTCTCATTATTCTCAATTGATATTAAAACAACTTAAATATTGATGTGCCATTTTAATTCCATTAATCCCTTAGTCTAGACTTATTTTTTTTTTCTGTTAAAATGCCACCATCTTTTGTCTTCTACTCCTTCTACTTAACCAATTGTCCTCTTAAGTCTCAACTATTTGTTATCAAAATTAATTAAATTCCCTCAATCAATAAGAGTAAAACATAAACTTAACAACCAAATAAACCTCAATAGCAACTGTTGTTATTATTGAGAAATTGTTTGTTTAGTTGCCTTCTTTATGCTTAACACACTCTCTTCATATTCATTATACCACCACAAACACACTCTTCTTATTACCCACTCAATAATATTTTGCTTAAAAACCACTTCAAAGTTATAATCTGAGAAAAGGAGGGATGGAGTATTAAATAAAGCAAAATCTTATATACAAAACACATATTTGTTTACATAAGGAAACATTGTACAAACACAATGATGGCGTCAAAGACACACAATGGATTAGTTAAATAAATAGATTATGAAATGATGTAAATTTGTTTAAGATTTAATTAAAATCCATTTTATTCATTTCATATTTTTAAAAATCTAATTTTATCAAAAAAAGTTCAATTGAGGCGATAACATAATAGCAAAATATTGAACAAAAGGCAGGCGAACAATTATAACATTCCAAAATAATTATGGCTGCAAAAAAGGCTTTAGTTCAGTGCTAATTCATGCTCTAGTACAGATTATAGTCCAATACTTGTTTAGACTCTAGTTCAATACTATTTCAGGTTCTAGTTCAACTCTAATTCAGTTCAATTTCAATTCTAGTTCTGCTTTTAGTTCAGATTCAAATTCAGATTTAAGTTCAAATTATAGTTCAATTCTAGTTCAGTTTTAATTCAGTTCTATATCAGTTGTAGTTCAGTCTTAAACCAGTTCTAGTTCAGTCTTAGTTCGGTTCAATTCTAGTTCAGTTGTAGTTCAGTTGTAGTTCAGTTGTAGTTCAGTTCAATTCTAGTTCAGTCTTAGTTCTACTTCAGTTCTAGTTTAGTTCTAGTTCAGTTCTAATTCAACTCTCATTTAGGTTGAGATTCATTTTGTAAATTAGATTTTATTTCAGATTCTATTTTAGATTTTAGTTCAGATTCTAGTCCAGATTCTAGTTTATTTCTAGATTAGATTCTCGTTTTGTAGACTTGATTCTTGCTTAGAGTGTACTTTAGGTTCCAGTTTAGATTTTTGTTCAGTTTCTACCTCAGATTCCAATTCCGATTGTAGTTCAGGTTTAGTTCAGTTTCTATTCAGATTCCGTTTCAGATTCTAGATCAGATAGTTTAGATTGTAGTTCAGATTTTTGTTCAGTTCAGATTCTAATTTTTATTCTATCTCAGACTCTACTTTAAATTCTAGTCCAGATTCCGTTTCCAAATTCTATATTAATTTTAGTTCAGAACCTTGTTCGTATTAAGTTTAAACACTTATTGCAGATCCTAGTTCAGATTTTAGTTCAAAACGTGGTTCATACATTAACTCGCATTCTAACATAGATTCCAGATAAGATTTGAGTTAACGTTATAAAGGAGAATTTATTCTGATTCTGGTTTAGGTTTCAGTCCTGTCCTACTTTCTACTTTAGTGAAGTTCTTGTTTAGTACTTCTTTTGGATAAATTAATAAATAAAAAAATATTTTTCTTTTATGCCACTTTTCCCATATATTTTTATATGCAAAAGTCCTTATGGACAATGAACTTTCACACCAGACACTATTAATTTTCCTAGTGAATTGTTGTATCTGGTTCAGGGAGTTCAAAATATAAATCAACGATTTTATATATCAACGAAGGGAAAATATACATATAAATATGTTTTTGTGTACTTTAACAAATTTTTACAATAAATTTTTTACACAATTCAGTATCACTTTTTATTTGCAGAAAAGGTGATAGGAAGCTGTATAACCCAGCAAACAATTTTTTTAAGATTTTTTTTATAGATTTTTCAAAACATTTATTAGTTAGAAAAAGATTATTCGATTTCGAAAATACATTATTTTAGTGTTTGAAATGTTTTATTTTTCAATTGTTTGTTGGTTTATTTTTAATGTAAATCAAATGTTAATGGCCTGGAAGGTTTTCGTGTCTTCCCCAACCAATTGGTCAGACAGAAAATATATTTTTAAATAAAAATGACATAAAAAATAAAATTTATATTTTAATGTAGCGATTTGTAACATGATTTATAGACGAGTATTTCCTTAACATGATACTCGTATGTTAAAAGGGAGTTTTTATTTTATAAATAAATGAAATTTTTAATTTTTTTTATAGGTTTTTCTTTGGTGGGAAAGATCACTTTTTTTGGAAGCCTCCAAAATTAGATAATGATATAGAAACCTCAAACATGTCTATATCCCTTCAACATCCACCACCACAAATGCATGCGAAGTAAATACGTCTTGTTTCGCACATAAGCGCTCACATATACACTCACAAATGTACACAATTTATAAGAGTTTGTCTTAAATATAACAGAGGAACATTTAATGAGTCATAAAACTACTCATATTTTTGACTATAACTGTTTTTCTGCTGAACCGATTTCGATAATTTTTGGACTGTAAAGAAGTATACAAAATTTATTATTATGACAAAATCTCATTCTAATATGTTGACAATTTTATGTAACTTCTTCGCTTGAAGTTAGAAGTTGTCTCAGATATCGGTCTATATCTCTTAATTTATACAACTGATTTTGCTAATTTTAAACAAAAAACATCTTAGGATTATACAATACACTCTGTCGAAATTTCATTGAGCTCTGTCAATTATTATGGATGTAAGCGTGCCAACAACAGACAGACAAGGGAACAGACACACGGACGGACAGACAGAAGGACAGACGGAAAGAGAGAACAGACAGACGAAATGGCAACCAAACATAGCTAAATCCACTCAGATATTGATTTGATGCAAGCAAATATATAACATTATGAGGTCTGAGATGATTCTTTCTTAGTGTTTCACACGTAATGATTTCACACTAGTGGTGGTGGATGATATAAAAAAACAGCTTCTGGCAAATTCCTACAATTAAGACGTTAAACATTTACAAACTGCCACAGATGAAAACCTCCTGAAAGACAGTTTGTTCTATTTTTGTGCAACAGTCCTTCATGTTTAAGCGATTTTATTTCATCATTTTTATTAAATTTTAGTTTCTTTTTTGGAACTCAAAAATCCTTCCATCTGAATCACTTTAAAAAATATATATTTTTGTTATTTCTGTTGGAAACCCCCATGTTTGCTTAAAGTCTGGGGTGTAAATATTCAACAAACAAAATTTTCTATCACTGAGTTACACACTTAGCCATATGTATGTGTTTAAGGTCGTCCATGTGTTTGTGAGTGTTAGTTAGACAACGACAACATGCTTGCAAATTGTTATTTTCCTGACAAACAACATTTGATGTGCCACAAAGATTAATGGGCCTTTATTTAAGTTTCTCCCTCTTTTTATTTGCTTCCTTTTTTTTGGGAAAATGATAAAATTTATATATCTTGTGGTTTTTTTCCAAAATCAAATAGTAAAGAGAAAATAATAAATAAAAGTTGTTGGAAAACATGTTTAAGAAAATAAAAAGGAAATTAAAGGATTTCAAATAAAACGCAAATAATTTAAGATTCTCTTGAATTCTGAAAAATTAGAGTTTATAGAAAATGGCATTAATTTAAAAAAAATTTGACACTTATATTCTTATCTCACGATATGGTAACAATTAATATTAATCATACGTCACCTATTAGCAATTTCAGTAATTTTATTATATTTACTATAAAACTTTCCACAATACAACAATGTTGATATTTAGTTCAATTATCAGCCCTCTAAGCCATCTCCGATATATGAAAATTTCACAATATTATCTTCTAATATGATGTATTCTTGTCCATCCTTCTGTCCGAATTTTAAAGAATACTAATTATATTGATTTTAGTCTCAAGTGAAAAAGAAAAAAAATAAAGTGAAATTGATATAAATTCATAGATTAAGCATTATGCAGTCACATACTGAAATATATTTTAAGCTTAAAATACTATCAAAGACTGGAAGTCATGTTTTTTGGTTGCTTGTTTAAGTCCGTCCGTCTGTCTGCTTGTCAGTCTTCATGTAGTATTTGAAAATAATTTCTTTATTATTAGATATTGATATTATCTTCTTACCCCCTAAATGACTATAATTTCAATGAAATTGAAATCAAAATTAATAGAAATAACATTAATGACTAAAAATAATACCTTTTTGACGTCCATTCGCCTGTCTCTATTCATGTTGTCTTTTAAAATATGTTATATATGTAATTTAAGGTAGATATTATCATTTACTTCATTAAATGACCATAATTTTAATCAAATATGTTTTATGTCTAAATACCTGCTTCAATTCAAAATTCAAAAATTATAAATTTTATCTTCCAAAATTAGTTATAAAATTTTGATTCACCTTTAAATATTTATATAAAATATATGCTGTAATATAATGGAGCTGTAATGTAAACGTGTTTCAAATCTAAAATTGATATAAATACGTGTTATAAAACTAGTCTAAAAACAACTCTAATACACGTATAAAGAATGAACAGCTTACACATGTAACAACCATAAACGCGTTTCCGGCGGAAATAGCTTTTTAAATGTGGTAAACTACAATTGTGTGTTGCTAAACACATACATGCATAATTTATAAATTTATACTGTAGCAATCAACATGAATATATTTTTAAAAATAAATCTGCACTGAAGAGTTATCTTTTTTGGTTTAAAGGAGAAAATAATAAAAATGTGAGATAATTTTTGGTACTAAAGTAACTTAATTTAGGGTATTTTTAAATGAGAAAGATTTTTATTCTAGTTTTCACAAAAATAGTTCTTTTAACCTTTAACATGACAATTTCAGTCGCCAATTGTTATTGTTATATAAAATCGATTTGATATAAAAACTATATACTTGTCACAAATCACTTCAACTATGCCAACTGGCACTTCAGTAATGCTACAGTTCTATATAATTTCAATAAAATAAAACCAAATCACAATATTTACACCCACATATTTCCTTCTAACACCCACACTTGTATACCTGTCACTATAACTGAGCACGTACAACAAAATATTGTAGTTGTTAACTTAACAGAATATAAGTTTGAAGTTCTCAACGTATAAGTCATATTAATATAAATATCACTCATACGTACAGAACAAAAAAATTTGCTTTAAAAACAAAACTGAATTTTTACTATTTATCTCTATTTTAACTACAAAAACTTTATCACTTTAAAAAAAAAAACTAAAATTAAAATCACTTTAAATCATTTTTTCTTTCGTCGCTCCATTTCGATTTTGGGTTAACTGCCCACAACATTCTGTTGCAACATTTTATTAACTGTTGCATTTTAATTATTTAAATAAAATAAAGATTAAAAATGTCCCCACAATATGTGCAACTGATTAACCCAACTTTATATATTTTAACAAGGATACACGTTTTATCTCGGATGTCTATATTATTGCAGTATTCAGCAGAGATTCAGTTGTAAAAAAAATCTGGTTTATTTAAATTTTAATTACTTCACAGGAAGAGGTTAAAATAAGGACACAGCTGTGTATAATTGATTTAAAGTAAAAAACATGAAAAAGGAAAATATATAACAACAGCTGATATTTAATATGATGGAAGGTAAAAAAGCAAACAATTAAGGCAAAAATAAAATTTATTACAAAATACTAAAATGTGGACTGGAATATGAATCAGAATTTGGAATAGAATATAATTTAAAATCAGAACTGGAATCAAGACTAGAATCCTGGAGTATGAATTGAAATATGAACTCATCAATAAACTAGAATTAGAAAATTGTCAGAACCAAAGTCCGAACTAGAATATGATATCAGTCTGAAATAGAGTTTGAAATAGAATCTGTATTAAAATCTTATTTAAAATTTGAACTACAATCTAAAATGGCATTAGGAGTATAAACTGAACTTAAATATGAACCGAAGTCGGAACTAAAACCCGAATAGAAATGTAAACTGGAAACTGAAGTATAAACTGATCTATAATGTGAACTGAAATCTGAACCTAAACCTGAACGGGAATCTGAAATATTTTAAATTATATCGGAAATGGAATCTAAACTAGAATCTGAACTAAAATTTGTACTGGAGTCTAATTTATAAACTAAACTTAAAACTGAATTTAAATCTAAAGGAGGACCAGAACCAAAATATGAACGAGAATCTTAACTAGAAAATGGACTGTAACATGGAAAATCTGGTATCTAAATTAGAATCTGAACTAAAACCCAAACGGGAGTCTGAACTGAAATCTAAAGCTGAAATTTAATATAAAATATAATTGAACAATTTTCTGAGCTGGAATCTGAAATATAAACTGAACTGTAATCTCAACTTAAATTGGAACTAAAATATGCGGTGGAATTTAAACCAGAATCTCATAAAATCTTAACTAAAAAGTTAAGATTTTATTCCTTTTTTCCTATAGTCTGAAATAGATTATTTGTTTAAATCTTATTCAGCTTCTGAAGCACAATTTGTCCTGGAATCTAAACTGTAATTAGAACTTAGTTTCTGATATATGGAACTGAAATAGAAACTGATTCGAAATATGACGTAAGAATTAAACAGGAATCTGAAGTAGAAACTAGACTCAAATCTGAACAAGTCTTTGACATTGAATCTGAAATAGAATCCGAGAAAGAATCTGAACTAAAATATGAATATATGTAAATCTTCTATTTCCTTCTTCTATAGCTTCTCACACCATTATAAAACTTCTCTTTCGATTTCAACTTCAATACACATATATTATTTACCATTTTCGAAACAATTCCAACATTGTGTTAGTAATTTCTAAGCTTTATTTACCTCGAAACCTCTTTTACCTAAAAATCCTCACTTCTACTCATTACTTAATTTTCCTCAATTATAATTGGTCAAGCATTCTCCTCTCTGCTCTTTTCTCTTCAACTTCTGTTACCGGAAATATAAATTTTTCCTAACAACTGAAATTCATAATTCAAGTTGCATTAAAAAATATTTATTGTTAAAAAAATATGAGATCCAAAATGGGGGATAAAAAATTTAAAATACAATTTAATTCATTACTATTTTCATTGCTGTTATTTTAGCATTTTAAGTACCATTAACGGAAGAACATTATAATTTTTACATCTCCCTTAACAAGGAAAAGCCAAAAGGCTTTTGTCTTTTCATGCCACAGAAAACACGAGTATTAATAAAGCTTTAGTACAAAAAGAACTTGAATTTAAAATAACAAAATAATTAAAAGGAAAAAGCTTTTTTTTTAACAAAAAATAACTTCTAAATTAATGGAATCTTTTTTGAATTAAAGTGCAGGAAGGAAATTATTTATGTTAATGGGAAAAAAGTTCCTGGTAATTCCTAAGATTTACTAAGAGGGAGAAATGTTATTTTTAATGAGAATTAAAAAATAATGACTCCTGTCAAGTGTTTCTTATTAATATTTTTTCATGCAAAAAGGAGATTAAGAAAAAATTTTTTAAGAACTAAAACACATTTTATGGAAATGGTCAAGATTTATATCTAATTCCCTGCTTTTTTTTTCATTAAAAGCCAGTTTAGCTTTAAATCATTATGATTTTTTTAATTGAAAACGTGCAGCAATTTCCGTATTTTTCTTTATAATTGAACACTTGAGCGTATGATATTAAGAAATATATTTAAATAATACTTATACGCCTTAAGTCGAGCAAAATGTACGAAAATGATAAAAAACATTTTTTATAAAGAAAAAATATTACAAATAAAAAACATACAACACGTGCACACACAATAATTATAAATTTAATAGTAAATAATTATATAAATTAGATTTAATAAAAAAGAACTGAAATAGAATTTCAGTTAAATTGAACTAAAACTGAACTAGAACTGAACTAGAACTGAACTGAACTTGAACTGAACTAGAACTGAACTAGAACTGAACAAGATCTGTACTAGATCTGAATTATAACTGAACTAAAACTGAAATAAAACTAAACTAAAACTGAAATAAAACTGAACTAGAACTGAGCTAAAACTGAAAAAACTGAATTAGAACTGAACTTAAACAGAACTAGAACTAAACTAGAACTGAAGCAGAATTTCGTTCCCAAACATACACATATACAGTTACATAATTATTTCTCTTTTACAAAAAAATATATATTTTTCTCTCAAAAAACATTTACTTAAACCAACAAACAAAATTCCGTTAACAAATTCATAAAAACAAGTAAATAAATATTTTTATAATTTTTCTGGAAAAGAAACCAACTCAACTACTAATTACTCTCCTCATGTGAAGAGAGAGAGGAGAAGTATCCATAAAAATATACTCAAATACGGTTCTCAAAGGGAAATTTTTTTGTATTATTTAGAAAGAGTAGAGACTTTGAGTTGCGTTGGACATGAAGAGACGCATCTCCGTTTAAAGAAATTCTCGCTAACATATACCACTTTATTTCACTTTTCACTTTAAACAGCAGTTATTCCAAAGGCTTTTCTCTGGATCCTTCCTATACATAAAACAGCAGCTTAAACACATCGTAAGTTCCAAATACTCTTGTATGTGGTTGTTGTGCGTGAAAATCTTACAAGAAACGTAAAGAATAACAACAAATAAACAAAAAGTATTTCACATAAAAAGTAAACACTTGTAACATGTGTTACATACACATGAACGTTTACTTACACATGCAAATATTACAAATATTTACATTTACTTTGAATTTTATTGCTTACGGTAGACGCAATTTCTTAAAATGTTTAGTGTTTTGTGGTTAATATTTTAACAGAATTATGGTCTGAAATATTTATCTTCGAAACTCACTATCTTAACAGAATAAAAGTGAAAAACTTGTTTACAGTTGCCACATCTTAAATTATTTATTTTATGACAAAAACTGAAATAAACAATAATGCACCTGCTTTTTATTGCCCACATAAAAAATCGCTTTCTTTTTAATAAGCCTTTTTTATGATGTTTTTCTGTTCGAGTCATAAAAATATGACATAATTTGGATCGTAAATTTTATCAATATATCACAAGTGTTTGTTTTTTTTTTTGTAAATATATCAATAAATATCAATAAATTGTGTAGTTAAAATATTAATGAATATTTTCATAATTCACTTAATAAATTTTTTATTTACAGAGAAAATTTTAATTTTGTTAAAATGACTAAAATATTAAACTTAAGGAATTTCTTTTTAAATCCAGGTATAGTTTCAGTTTAGCTCTAGTTCAGTACTAATTCACTTCCAGTTCAGTTCTAGTTCAGTTTCAGTTCAGTTCTAGTTCAGTTCTAGTTCAGTTCTAGTTCAGTTCTAGATCAGTTCTAATTCAGGTCTACTACAGTTCTAGTTCAGATTAAGTTCAGGTTCTAATTCATATTCTAGTTCTGATTCCAGCTTAGGCTCTAGTTAAAATATGAGTTCAGATTTAGTCCACATTGTAGTTCATGTTCTAATTCACATTCTGGTTCAGATTCTAGTTCAGATTCTATTTCAAATTCTAGTTTAGATTTTAGTTCAGATTCTAGTTAGATTCTAGTTAGATTCTAGTCAGATACTAGATCACATTCTCATGAACTGGATCTTAACAGTTCTCGTTAAGATTCTAATTCAAATTATGTTAAGATTTTAGTTGAGTTCTACTTCAGTTCTAGTTCAGATTCAAGATCAGATTCTATTTCAAATTCTAGTTCAGATTTTAGTTCAGATCCCAGTGCAGATGCCAGATCAGATTATAATTAAAATTTTAATCTGATCGAGTTCACATTCTCATGAACTAGATTCAGATAGTTCTGATTCTTGTTCAGATTCAGTTAAGATTTCAGTTTAAATTCTAATTCAGTTCCAGTTTAGTTCTTTCAGGTTCAGGTTGAAATTTTGATTATAGTTGAGATTCTAGTTCTATAAATTCTGGTAAAGATTCTAGTGTGCATTCTAGTTCAGGATCAAGTTCAAATTCTATTTCAGATTCTAGTCCGAATTTTAGTTTCTATACGTATTCAGATTCCAGTTCAAATTACATTTCACATTCTGGTCTTTTTTTCTTTTAAGTTCATTTTCACTTTCGCATTTCCCTTATTCACAATATCTGAACTTTCTTTTAAAAAAATACATAATTTATTTATCTATAAACTTCCTTTCACAATACACATATACAATAACAATTTTTCTTTAAATATCTTTTGATAATATTAATAAAAATTATTTCCTGGTGATTACTTTTCACTTCTCGCTTTAGTTTTGCTCATAAATAATTTCACGCCAAAATCTATTTTCTATTTAAAATTGTAATCATTCATTCATTATCTTTCGAAATGAAATAAATATTTTGAGAAAAGTAAATTTATTTCGTTACCTCAATTTCAGTGCCATTTTAAAATATAAAGAAAACTATGATTAATGTTTTTCTCTTCATTGAATTATTTCCAATACATTTGTTTTAAGAAGAAATAGAAAATAATGAGAAATGATGTGGAAATAATAAAAGAAATATAATTAACAGTTGAAGATGCTGTTTTTCTTGGAAATAAAAGAAAAAGACGTTAATTCTGGGGTAATTAAGATGGTTATTTATAGATAACCGATCTTAATTCAGATCTATTAAAAGTCCTGTTCCTCAATGATAACCTACACCACCATTGGTGTGAGTGGTATTATGTGTTTGTGCTGATGTTGGTAGCATACAAAAAGAATGGTATTATATCCACCTTTAAGTATACCGTTTGAATTAGACTTATTTTCTGTGTTGATTTAACAATGTCCGTCCGACCGTCTGTCTCTTCGGCTGGCAATCCATGTAAGCGTTGTAAATACTCTACAGATCTCAATTTTGGAGTTATCTTGATGAAATTTGGTATTTTCTACCAATTTGGCCTAAGGACGAAGCCTGTTGAAATTAACCATGTTAGGTCAGGTATTTCAGGTACCTCCCATACAAATGTCCACTCGGAATGAGGTTTTAAGCTCATAAAGGTCTTTAATATAAAACGACCTTTAAAAAACCTTGACACAAATATGTCTTATGTTATTCTAAGTCGATGTGTTGAATTTTGCGATGATCGGTTCGTTGTCTCTCATAGGTTCCATTTAAGTCCACTCCCAAATATCACTTTGGCGGGCATAAATCCTACATATACATTGGCATTGTAATAATGATTGATTAAATTATGATAAAATAAGCAAAAATCGATGTGCAAATTTATACGAAGGTCGGTCCATAATTTCTTGTAACTCCTAACCCCTCGAAAAAATTCATGTTTCACTTAAATAATAGTTCGGCAATAATGTTCTACACACTTAAGAATAAATCGGAAATAAAATTATACGAGGGTCGTGCTTTACTCTTTCGTAACCACCATTTGTAAGGAAATAATGTGGTGTAGAGTTTTACATAGTTGGCTTTGATCGACTTTAACGTTCTTACTTGTGTTTATTATAAAATTCAGCTTTTAGTTGAAACTTGAATTAATCGGTTTACAACTCTTAATATTCATTGTATTTCAGTGATTTCAGATATTTTTGGTCTTGAGGTGACAGGAAATTATTCGGGTAAATTTGATATAATTCGGTTTGTTATTGTGGCAGGAAGAATGTTTTCATTAGACTGGTCATGATATAGGAGGACAGACAGACGGACAGATGATTGTAGGGTGTCACGATTTCACATTTTCCAATAACTTATACCACGAAAAATTCACGGATTCCTTGCCTACCATTCGCTGTCATTAAAATTATAAAATCTATATAATTGTATTATTAATTTTATACTGTTTACTACGCTTATCATAATTAAATAAAGGTTTTTGTTTTCACGGAATCGCATAAAAAATTAATTTAATAATAAAATTAAAATAATTATCATTTATTTACGTGTGTTTGTGTGTGTAATAAACCCTGTGGCATATTAAAGTAAATATTATGTTTATTATTAAAATAAATGTTAAAAGTTAATAATAATTTATTGAAATTCATTTTTCAATTGAAACATCAAATATGTAACGAAATGTATAACTTTGCATATTTATGCATTTTTTATCTTTATTAAATCAGCTGAGAAAATAAAATATTTATTTTCATTGTAATAAAAAAATTAACTGAAATTATTAAATCATGGTTAAATAGTGAAAGATTTTTTATTATATTAACTTATTTGCGTATGAGTGATATACTCTTATAATACATCAATCATACGTATTGATCATTTAAAGAAAAAATCTCCTAAATATTTTTTAGGTGGAACTTCTTTCTTTCTCTTTTATCATAAACAAAGATTTATAGTAAATTTGCTCATAAAGAGAATTCTGCTCTTCAAAAAAATTGGAACAAATTTTCTCTTCAAAGAAAACAAATTCTCACAACACTCTCTCAAAGACAATTCATTGAAAATTGCAAACAATATTAATGAAAATTTTTCTAAAATATTCTCTTAAAAGAAAATTTATAGTAAATTTTTCCCTAAACGAAAATTTATAGTAAATTTTTCCCCAAACGAGAATTTATAGTAAATATTCCCTTAAACGAAAATTTATAGCAAATTTTCCCTTAAAAAAAAATTTACTATAAATTTTCTTTTAAGCGAAAATTTATAGTAACTTTGCACTTAAATGAAAATTAATATTAAATTTTCTTTTAGACGAAAATTTACAGTAAATTTTCTCTTACACGAAAATTTTTAGTAGATTTTCTCTTAAATGAAAATTTATAGTAAATTTTCTCTTAAATGAAAATTTATAGTAAATTTTCTCTTAAATGAAAATTTATAGTAAATTTTCTCTTAAATGAAAATTTATAGTAAATTTTCTCTTAAATGAAAATTTATAGTAAATTTTCTCTTAAATGAAAATTTATAGCAAATTTTACAATAAACGAAAATTTATAGCAAATTTTACAATAAACGAAAATTTATAGTAAATTTTCCAATAAACGAAAATTTATAGAAAATTTTCCAATAAACGAAAATTTAAAGCAAATTTTCTCTTAAACAGGAATTTTTAATTTATTTTCTCATGTGTAAATTTATCTTAAAATTTCTCTGGAAAGAAAATTTATAGAAAATCTTATCTAAAACATAAAATGTTGTTTTTAATTTTCTCTTTACCATTCATGTTCTTTTAAGCAAAATTTATAATAAATTTTCTCTTGATAAAGTCTTTAGAAATTTTTGTGAAAAATTTCTCTTAAAACAAAATTTTGCTTCTTTTCCTTGATCGCAGTTCAATGACTTCTTCTTGATTTCATTTTTTATTTGTCATTTTTTGTATTATGTGTTACTGTCACTTGCTTTATGACATTGTTTACTTCCTGGTTTATTCAAGTTTCCTTTAAACAGTTATTTTTCTCCATGAATTTTTTATTATTTGTTGTTTTTTTGCCCTCTGGCATTGAAAACTATGAGGTTGTCTGTCATTTCATATCATTATGGCCAACTAACCATTCAACCAACTAATGAGGTGTATTAGTGACTGACTGCTGAATACAAAAGGTGTCACTTTATAAGGCAGTTACGAACTTTTTTTATATTTTGTTGAGTTGATTTACTTTAGAATTGAATGGAAAAAATTGTTTTTCTCTAGTTCCATTTAACACTTAACTTTTAATCGTCATTTAGTTACTTTTTAATATAAAAGTCATTCTGGGTGAATAATGTGGGAGATGTTTAGAAAATAATATAAAAGTTTTCCGTTTTTAATGGCAAACCATTAACCCAGTTTTGTTTTTCTTTTTAAGAGTGAACAGGAGAAAAAGGAAGTTAAAATGGGAATATGTAATGAGATAAGATTTAAATTTTTTAAATAAGATTTTTTTTATTTTCTTCAAAATTTGAGCAATTTTATTAATTTTATTTTCTACAATCAAAAACTTGCATCGCTTATTTACTCTTAATAACATAATGAGTTCTCCAAAAAAAAATTTCATTATTTTCCAATTATAACATTTTAGCGTTAACATATTAAATACAACTTGAAAAAAAAACTTTTTAACACAGAAATTAGAAAATATAATTAAAATTAAAACAAGAACAAGAACAATGCAAAAAAATTTAGTAGATTTTAATTTAGAAACCACGAAACAAAAAAACTCTCAATGAAAATCTCTCTTAAAACCACTAAAATAGCTGACAACCGAAAAAAGGAAATAGCCGGATACGAAACAACAAAAAAAAATACACTCAACACCCATAAACACCCACATGCATACAAATACTAATACAAGGACTTAAAACATAAAGGACTTCAACATAAAAACAAGTAAGAAAAATATATTTGACTATGCCGAATCTTCAATACCCACCATCTCAGATCACCCATCTGAAGTAAGTACTTTATGTTTCGAACACAATACAATCTAAAGAAGTTTTTCTTAAATATAACAGAAACCAATTGACGAGTATATTTCTGGCTATAAATCTTTTCTACTGAACCGATTTTAATAATTTTTGAAGCGACAATTAAGCACATATATCTTAATTTCGAGGTTGCCTCAGATATCGGTCTTCATATTTTAATAAACTAAACCAATTTTGGAAACTTCCCAGGACTATAAAAAATACTCAGGCCAAATGTCGTTGAGCTCTGCCAGTTATTATAGATGTGAGCGTGCCAACAACCGACAGACACAGACAGACTGAAAGACAGCACACAGACAGGTAGACTGACAGAAGGGCGGACATAATTATATGGTTTAGATTTGATTTAAGACAAGATTATACTTCTATAGAGTCTGAGATGATTTCTTCTTAGCGTTACACATGGAATGACAAAGTTATTATACCACTTGTACTAGTGGAGGGTATAAAAATACATTTTAAAACTCGTATTTACCACATTATCTCTGCATGTGTGCGGGTGGGTGTGTGTGTGTATGTGTTCAAGTATTTTTCTGCATTTAACCAATACAACTGTTTTTAGTTTTTAAATATGCATGAATCTACTACATTCACCACTAATACATTTACACAAAATGACAACTACTTTATTTGGTCCTGGTTCTGGCAAATGGAATTACAACAAAATGTTGTAGTAATAAATGTAAATTTTTTAGTTTTGCATTAAATCGAGTATTTAGTTGCTAAAATGGTGCATTTGAAATGTCCCCAAGTTACACCTACAATTTTCAATTTACTACTTCGAAAATTGTTTTTCTTTTTTTTCTAATTTTGTTAAGGTAACTCTAATAAAAAGTCTCTTGACTGGAAATTGCACTAAATAGAAGATTACTTTTCAACAAAAACAAACAATCACACACCTACAAAACTAAATTAAAATGTAAATCTGTAAATCCTCTAAAACATAACAAAAGGATGGAAATTTATATTTAAGATCATTTTTCAATAAAAGAGAAATTTAATTTTGCGTTTTAAATCACAAAACTTTTGCGTTCTTTAAAATTTTGCGTTGAACAGAAAATTTTCTTTAAAATTTTGCGTTGGAAAGAAATTTTCTTATAATTTTTTTAGAGAAATTTTTCTATAAAATTTTTTAAGAGAAAATTATCTATAGAATTTTTTTTTAAAGAGAAAATTTTCTATAAATTTTTTTTTAAGAGAAAATTTTCTATAAATTTTTTTAATAGAAAATTTTCTATAATAATTTTTTATAAATTTTCTAAAATTTTTTTAAAAGAAAATTTTCTATAAATTTTTTTTAAGAGAAAATTTTCTATAAAATTTTTTTAAGAGAAAATTTTCTATAAATTTTTTTAAGATAAAATTTTCTATAAAATTTTTTAAGAGAAAATTTTCTATAAATTTTTTTAAGAGAAAATTTTCTATAAATTTTTTTAAGAGAAAATTTTCTATAAATTTTTTTTTAGGAGAAAATTTTCTATAAATTTTTTTTAGGAGAAAATTTTCTATAATTTTTTTTTAAGAGAAAATTTTCTATAAATTTTTTTTTAGGAGAAAATTTTCTATAAAATTTTTTTAAGAGAAAATTTTCTATAAATTTTTTTAAGAGAAAATTTTCTATAAATTTTTTTAAGAGAAAATTTTCTATAAATTTTTTTTAAGAGAAAATTTTCTATAAAATTTTTTTTAAGAGAAAATTTTCTATAAATGTTTTTAAGAGAAAATTTTCTATAATTTTTTTTTTAAGAGAAAATTTTCTATAAAATTTTTTTTAAGAGAAAATTTTCTATAAAATTTTTTTTAAGAGAAAATTTTCTATAAAATTTTTTTTAAGAGAAAATTTTCTATAAAATTCTTTTTAAGAGAAAATTTTCTATAAAATTTTTTTAAGAGAAAATTTTCTATAAAATTTTTTTTAAGAGAAAATTTTCTATATTTTTTTTAACATTTTCTATAAATTTTTTTAAGAGAAAATTTATAGAAAATTTTCTTGAAAGAGAAAATTCTCTTGGAAGATAAATTTTTTAGCAAAGAAAATATTTCACAAATTTTTTAGAATGAAAAATATTCTATCAATTTTCTTGAAAGAGAAAATATTCTTTTAACAAATGAGAAAATTTTCTTGGTAAAGAGAAAATTTTAGTTATCTCAGTTTTATATAAAGAACAAATTAGGAGAAATATTCTTAAGAGAAAATATATATTTATAAGAGAGTTCCCAAACTATTTTAAAAGAGAAATTTGCAGTAAAATTGGAAGTTCTTATTTTTTCCTAAGGAAGTGAATTATCGATTTTTTTATTAGAGACAAGTTTTTTTTTTAAGAAGGAAATAAAGAATTCTTTTATAATTTTGATTAAACATTTGATAAATATTTGTTAAATATTTTTTGTGCTAAATTTCGTTAGTTTATAATTTTTTTATGAAGTTGTTTTGCTTTTTTCAGTTTTGTTTGATTAATTTGCTGAAGCAAAACTTTACTTCCAGCATCAATTTGTTAAATTTTTAAAACAAGTTTGACATGACAGAATTTTTGACTTTTTTGTTAGTTGAACTGATTAGAAATAAATCATTTTAATAACATACAAGAGGAAAAATTTTACATGTTTTTTGATTTAGACAAATATTAAGTGTCAAAAAGTCATGTTGAAATAAAACAGATTTCAGTTTTTTGGGGTAAAGTAAATTTTACAAAACTCCATTAATTAAAAAAAAAACAAATTGTCAAAAGGAAGATTAAAATTAATAAAGAAAAAATTAGTTCTCTAGTGATGCTGATAAAGAGAATAAAAAGAGGAAACAAAATAGTTGATAATCATAAAAAAAACAAAAATTGATAAAAAGCAGGAACTTATGTGGAAGACATTTTATAAAAAGAGATAATTGTTATAAACTTTTAACTCTAAGATAAATTTTTTAAGAAAGCGCCCATGAAGTACACAATAGTTTTATTTGCAATTAAGACCCTATTTTTATGCTATGGAATTTTATAACAAACAGAATTTTAGAAATATTTATTTTAAAATCTCTATTAAAAATTAGGAAATAACATAAATATGTTATACCAAATCACTTCATTAGCTCCTTTCAAATTGAATTCCAAAATTATGGTTTATTTAAATATTGACAACAAATAGCAAAATCCTTTAAATAACAAATAACTGAAATTAGAATTCAAGGATCAATTAAACTGTTAGCAACAGGAAATTCAAAGCCAGAGCGAAAACAATTTATTTTTTATATAGAAATAACCTACAAAACCAAAACGCTAAATTGTAATTGTCTAAAACCGCAGACTGTAGTCATAAAAATAAGCTAAACAATGCGCAAAATACCATTCGGGAAAAAGAACATTATTTTGTAAACAAAAAATTGAGAAACAGACACAAATACAAATGTAACAGAAAGAAAAATTACACTGTTTCCCTAAAATACAGCGCCTAAAATTAGGCAATACTTTGAAATAAATTATCATTATTTAGGAACATTTAAACAACTACAAGAAAACAATTAAAGTCACTTTCAACAACTCTTCTAAAGCCCATATGATTATCCTTAATATTATCCTCTTAAAACCAGAAAAGTCAATGCTACATTCGGCCATGTAGAGTCGTCAATGCCCTCCAGCACAAATGTGTGTGAAAAAAAATACGACAGACAGACTGATGAACATAGCTAGATCAACTCAGATTTAATTTGATGCAAGAATATAATATATATATTCTGGGGTCTGAAATGATACCTTCTTAAAGTTACACACGGAATGAAGAGGATAATAACATAACCTCTTTACCACTTGGGATGCTGAAGGGTATAATAACGTCATTAAGAGAACAACTTTTTCTCTTATTTAAATCATGGACTTTTTTATTTTATTTCTTGTTTAACAAACCTAAAAACATAAAACCACTGAAACAGATTTAAATTCATTCATCTAAAAAATCCCGCTCCTGTTCTACTTTATTCCATATAAATAAGGACAATAAGTTATTTGATTTTTTTTATAACTTAAAAAGCACTTAAATTATGTAAATTAAATTTTTCAAGATTTATTCCGAAATTATTACGAATTTTGGTATCCAGTTTTTTGTTTTTCTCTCTTTCTTTCCAAAAAAAAATATTTCTCTAATAAACAGAATAAAATCTAAATTCTTTAATCTGATTATGAATTCCGTTGAAAAACTTTAAGCCAAAATTTTGTTATCATTTCAATTTTGTAAGAGAAATTCAGGACAAAAATTTTCATGGCAAAAATGTATCATAAAACCTTTGCTCTGAAAGAGAAATTTTATCTTGTAAAAACGGTAAATTTTTCTTTTTCAAATTTTTTTTAAACGAATAATTATCTTTAAAACAAAATTTCTCCTTGTAAGTCGAACTTATCTACAAAATTTTTCCTTTCTTAAACCTAAAAATTTCCTTTTTTTTTAAAGAAGAAATGTTTTAACATTAAAAATTCTCTTACGAACATCTAAAAATTTTTAAACCAAAAGTTTCTTTTTAAGAAAAGTTTTTTAAATTTCTCTTATTAATTTTTAAAAAGTTTTCTAATGTATAAATTTTAATTTCTTAATCCAAAAATCTAAGGAAATTTCTCATAAACAAAAATTTATAGCAAAAAATTCGTTTTAAAATAAATTTGTAGCAAAACCTTCTCTTAAAAGAACTGTAGAAGACATTTTCTCTTCAACTAACTTAAAAAAAACAACGTAAAAAATTGTATCAAATTTTCTTCTAATCCAAAAATCTGTAGATTGAATTTGTCATAACGAAAATGCTATAACAAATTTCTATCATGAAATAAAAAGTGTAAAGCAAGATATTCTCTTACAGCAAAATGTCTAACAAATTTTCTCTTAAATAAAAATTTATAGCAAATTTTCTCTTAAATAAAAATGTGAGCAAATTTTCTTTTAAATAATAATTTTGAGCAAATTTTCTCTTAAATAAAAATTTATAGCAAATTTTCTTTTAAACAAACATTTTTAGAGAATTTTCCCTTAAACGAAAATTTGTAGCAAATTTTCTTTTAAATAATAATGTTGAGCAAACTTTCTCTCAAATATATAAATTTTTCTCTTAAACGAAAATTTATAGTAAAATTTCTCTTAAATTAAAATGTATAGCAAAATTTCTCTAAAACAAAAATTTATAGAAAATTTTCTCTTAAAACAAATTTTTAGCAAATTTTCTCTTAAACGAAAATTAATAGCAAATTTTCTCTTAAGCGAAAATTTATAGCAAATTTTCTTTAACAATCATTTTTGTAAATTTTCTTAAACAAAATTCATTTTTTTGTAAATTTTCTCTTAAACAAAAATTTTTTTTTTGCAAATTTTCTCTTAAACAAAAATTTTAGCAAATTTTCTTTTTAAAAAAATTTTAAGCAAATTTTCTCTTAAACAAAAGTCTGTAGCAAATCTTTTTTTACACAAAAATTTTTAGCAATTTTTTTTAACAAAAATTTGTATCAAATTTTCTCTTAAAAGAAAATTTGCAGCAAAATTTCCCTTAAAAGAAAATTTGTAGCAAATTTTTTCTAAACGAAAATGTATATGAAATTTTCTTTTAAAGAAGAATTATTATTTCTCTTAATAGTGATATTGTAGAGAATTATCTCCTTTAAGGAAAATTCTCTCACAAATTTTAAAATGTTGATTTAACTTTAATTTCGTTTTAATTGTTGAAATGGCAAATTCATTTTAAGTTTTCTACTGAATCCAAAAATTATCCTTAATTTTGTCTAAGAAACTTGAGTTTTGTCTAAATATACAAATTTACTGTAAAATTTGAGTCGACATTTTTTTTTTTGGAAAATATGTATTTCTTGTAAAACAATTATTGTCTTTTTTTACTTTTATGTTTTATTTTGACAAGTTTCCTTTTCAATTTAGCTTTTGGCCATTGACTCACTTGTTAACCTAAATTGCAAATAACCAATCAATAAAAAAGGACTTTAAAGATAACTTTTCTTGTTATTTTAAATAAAAATAATTTAAACTCTGGTAATTGATTTTGATAAGTTTATCATTGAGTGTCATGAAATCAAAAACTCATAAAGTTTATTTTGTTTTCTTTCAAACTTAAGGAATTTATTTCATTGAGATAAAATATTTACAATATTCTTTACATATTTATGAAGTTTTAGAAGATTTTTTCATAAATTTTAGGAATCTCTCATATGAGAAGCAAAAATATTTTAAATTTCTTAAAAAAAAATGTTCTAAATATTATTTTTACAACTTTATTTCCAACTCACATAACTTTATTTCAAGTTCATTTATTTTTGTGTAAACATCTGAGAAGTTTTTTTTTAATATTTCTCATATCGCTCACTTGCTGCAAGAAAGTCATAACTCAAAAAAAGTAAAGTTTTTCACGTTTCTTAGAATTCATGAAAGAAAACTAAAATTTTCGTTAATTTTTTCAAAAACTCATAAGAATAGTGTCATGTAAACTCCACTAACCGATACAAAGCGATGTAGAACTGGCATAAAGTTTTGTTTCCAGGAAAAATCAATAACATCAATTGACATGAAATTTATTTCTACAAATCCTGTCTGATATATAAGAAATTCCTTCACAAATTCGTTTGCCACTAAAAACCCATATTTTTTACACACTACTGATGTCAAATCGAAACTAGTGAATGTTGAGTTATGACGACTTTGCAGCAAATGAGCCATATTTTAAATATGTTTTTGTTTTTCTAACCCTTTTTAGGAATTTCAATATGTTTTTTAAGGCAACTTGAGCAAATCAATATGAAAAAATTGTGGAGAAAAAAAATTGTTATAAAAATTTAAATAAATTTCTTATTATTTAATACGCTACACCACCACAAGTGGGTATATTAACTTTGTCATTCCGTATGTAGCGCCTAAAAGGAATCATCTCAAACCTTATAAAGTATATATATTTTCCTGCTACAAATCAAAATATAACTTGATTTAGTTATTTTCGTCTGTCCGTCCGTGTGTCAGTCCACCGGTCTTTCCGCCTGTCTGTCTGTTGGAAACATTCTCACGACCAGAATAATTTCGGAATTCAATGAAATTTGACCACCTAAACAGTTTCCTGTTTAAAATCAACTATATCGGGTCATTACTAAAGAAGATACAGACCAGATATCGGTCAACCTGAAAATGTCGAAAAATACATTTTCTAATTTTTTCAACAAAATGTAACCGGACCTAAAAGAAAAAACACATCAAAAGCGGATCTATAGGAAAAAGTTATAGACTGAAATGTGAAAATTTTGATACACCCCAAGATATGTGTTTTATTTGGGCCGCAATTAATAATTTTCTAAAATTTTCCATATAGATGTTTTCTAGCTGCTACGTTATTAATTAGAACAATGTCGGTCCATATTTTGGCTATAGCTCTCATCTAACGCTCCTTCCCGGAAAACGCATTTGAGCTTATAAAACTATTAAAAGTAGACGACAAATAAATTTATATTCAGCGCAATTAATTTTCTTAATCTCCTGAATTAACGTTATTTATTTGGTCCAGATTTTTCTATAGCTCCCATGTAATGTCCTATACCGAAAAACCTCTTTGAGCTTACAAAGCTCATAAATGAAGACCAGTTCCATTGAAATTCGGCACACATTGATTTTTCTAACTTTCTTTAAGATATATTATTAATCTGGCCGATCTCGATTCATATCTTGTCAAAAATGGTTTTGGACTTATAAAACTAGTAAATAATGACCGATTTTATTGAAATTCGTCACAATTACTTTTTAAATGTCTTCAAAGAATTTTATAAATCTGGCCATATTTTGCTTTAGCTCCCACTTAGCCTTAAAATAATTTCTTAATAACATGGACCATAAAAATTTCTAGTTCGGAGCCAATATTTACAGGTTATTTCAAAAATACGTTGCCATATTTCCCTGTAGCTTTAAAGAGGCCTTTTTCGTAATCGGCGTTTAAGCAGACGAACGAATAAGTTTTTCGCTGTAACATCTTCAATTCATGCTAATTTTTTCACAATGTTAGTGGTGAAGGGTATTTAAGATTCGGCACAGCTGAATAAAACATTCTTACTTGTTCCCTATCAAGATGCCATAACAATCTGTTCGGAGAATAAAATTTCTAGTAAATGAAAAAATTTATGAAATCAAGTAACTTTTATAAAGAATTTCCAATTATGTAAAAGATAAGTAAGAAAACTTTTCTGATTTAAAAACGATAAAAAGAAATGAACGAGTTCAAAAATTAAAATTTTTATTACATTAATTAAGAAAGTTTGATTGATGGAGAAATATTTTTCTGTTTCAATGGCATAAAGAAAATATGGAATAATATTGAAATATGAACAAATACTTGAGCTATTAATAAATGTGGAAAAGTTTGAAATATAAATTTTAACAAGAGTCAATTGAAAAAGTTCAATTACAGTTTTCAATAAAGAAACTAAAAGGTAAAAAAACAATTTTTATTTTTAAATTTAATATAAAAAATTCTTTGGAATATTATTTTTATCATAACTAAATTTCATAAAATTCTCTTCAATAGTTTTTGAGTTATTCAAATTTAATATTTTATCATATGGTGCGTATGATTGATATTAATTCTTAGGTATTCACAAACAAACCTGCATAACTTTTTTTCTAAAAGAGCTTTTACTTTACTTTAAGTTCTGAAATAATGAAGAGACTTTAAAGCTGTTAATGAACATTGGTATTATAAAGCCTAATTTCCTTTATATAAATTTCTCATAATTAATTCAATATTCAAAATATATTTTCCATAATTTTTTATATTGTAATCATAATAACTGTGGTGAAAATATTTAATTAAACAAGTAATTTTTTACTTTAAAATTTTACAATATAAAAAATAAAACCATAATTTAAATTTAGTGGTTTAATTTTTTTTTAAATTCATAACGTGAAAAAGATTGTAATAAACTGACTTAATTTTTGAAAGAAATTGTATAGATTAAAGTCAACATTTAACTTAATAAATATTTATATAAAACTCAATAAAATTGATTTTAATAATGAAATATTAAATATTATTTAAAGCATATTTTTAGGCTGAACTTTCTAAGAAAAAATATTGCCTACTTTTCAGTAACATTTCGGTTACTTATTAATTTAGCAGTAATTTCCTTAGTACTTTCAAATTTTATTCCAACCTTAACCTGCGCAATTAATGGTTTGTAAAAAGTTATAACAAATTTGTTCCCAAATTCAGGGCGATTCTTTTATACAATTTATTGCCCTTTTTAGCTCTTAGTCCTTGCTAAAATGTTACTGCTTTCAAACTCATTTTGTTAAGGTAAATTAAGTCATTGATTAACAGTTAATTAGTCAATTATTGGCCATTAACAACATTAACATTAATTATAACAACATTGTGAAATTTATATTAGAGAAGAGCTAAATATTAAATTTGACTAAATGGAAACTTTAAATTAAAAAGAATTTATTAAATTTTATTTTCCCTTTGAAAATTGTCAGTATTAAAGTTCAATTCTAATACAGCTGTATTCTCCACATCACAACTCATTCATTTACACATTATTACAACCACACTTTTGTCAACTACAAACACAACTATAAATCAACTAAAAATAACAAGGTGTATTCATATCACTTTATATTTAAACAAGTGACAGATGACCTGTTGAAATTAAGGTCAATTTGATATCACAAATATAGTTTTTAACAAACCGAGTTACATAAAAAACGGATTTATAATCAGTAAAAAGTAAAATGCTAAAAATTTTCTCTTAAACGAAAATTTATAGAAAATTTTCTCTTAAACGAAAACTTATAGAAATTTTCTCTTAAATTTATGGAAAATTTTCTCTTGAACGAAAATTTATAGAAATTTTCTCTTGAACGAAAATTTATAGAAAATTTTCTCTTGAGCGAAAATTCATAGAAATTTTCTCTTGAACGAAAATTCATAGAAAATTTTCTCTTGAACGAAAATTTATAGAAATTTTCTCTTGAACGAGAATTTATAGAAATTTTCTCTTGAACGAAAATTTATAGAAATTTTCTCTTAAACGAAAATTTATAGAAATTTTCTCTTGAACGAAAATTTATAGAAATTTTCTTTTGAGCGAAAATTTATAGAAAATTTTCTCTTAAACGAAAATTTATAGATTATTTTCTCTTAAACGAACATTTACAGAAAATTTTCTCTTAAACGAAAATTTATAGAAATTTTCTCTTAAACGAACATCTATAGAAAATTTTCTCTTAAACGAAAATTTATAGAAAATTTTCTCTTAAATGAAAATTTATAGAAAAATTTCTCTTAAATGAAAATTTAGAGAAAAATTTCTCTTAAATGAAAATTTAGAAAAATTTTCTATTAAACGAAAATTTAGAGAAATTTTCTACTAAACGAAAATTTAGAGAAATTTTCTATTAAACGAAAATTTGGAGAAATTTTTTATTAAACGAAAATTTAGAAAAAATTTTCTCTTAAATTAAAATTTATTAAAAAATTTCTCTTAAATTAAAATTTATAGAAAAATTTCTCTTAAATGAAAATTAAAAAAAAATTAAATTAAATGTATCGAAAATTTTCATTTAATTGAGAAATATTTCCTTTTACATTTTTTTAATTTTCTCTTAAACTTATATTTTTTTAAATTTACTCTTCATCGAAATTTTTTTTTAATTTTCTCTTTAACGAAAATTGATTATAACATTTTCCATCAATCGAAAATGATTTCATAACTTCCCTTTAACTAAAGATTTTCATAAATTTTCTATTGCATCAAAATGTATCCTTTGAATAATTCTTTCGTCCTTTATCTTTTCTTTAAACAAAATTTATTGTGAATTTTCTCTTAGACCAAAAATTCTTCTCTTTAATTTTAATTTGTGGTAAATTTCATGAAGTTAAACTTTTTATTTGAATTTTGTTTAAGTTTTATATTTATGAAAGTTTTTTTTGTATTGTTTCTGTTTCCTTTTTCTAATTTCCGGAAATTAAATATATTTCCTGTTTAGGTGTTAATTTTAATTTTGGAGTTTATTTCAAGTTATTTATTTTTACAGTTTTGCAAATAGAAAACCAACTAAACCTTAATGAAGTTATTTACAAAATTACTTCATTATTTAGCTATTTTGCAACCAAATTAAAATAAAAACCAATAACATTTCACAATAGCGAAATAGCAAAACTAATTTTATTTAGAAAATCCTTACAAAACAACTGTACAGCAAAACTGGTATTTTAGCCAATGAAAAGTTAAATAGTGTGAAAATGTTGGACACGATTTATTACCTTTTTTCAAAAACCCACAACCACATGAAGAAAAAAGGGGTTTTAACAGAATTTCAGCAGTAGCAAATGCTATTGAGGTTATGTTGCGCTAGTGTAGCCATCAACTGCTGTAGCTGATGCAAGTTGAACTGAAACTATTTTTGCAAAAGCATGACACAACATTAAGTGTGTCAAACCACTAAAGTAGTTGGTTGCTATTTATTTTAATGAACTCGCGCTCTCTCTCCGTTTTAAGGGACATTAAGTTTTTACTAATACTTATGCAAAACAAGCAGGTGAGAGGTCAGGGTGGGAAAAAAAATAAAACTTTATAAATATGAAGTATTTAAAAAGGACTTAATGGTAATAAACAAAGGTATTAGAATGTCATGAAATTAAGTTAAATGTAAATTAATTTCAAATGAAAAAGTTTTAATCCTGAAATACGATTTTTTATCTCTTTTCATGCTATTTAATGAATTTCTTTTATCTCTTTTTCTATTTTGTGCTATTTATCGCTTTTTGCTGCTTAATTTAGAATAGCTCATTAACTCTTAAACCACTTGATTTTTTTGCCAAATCCTTAAATTAGCGATCATTAAGTTTTTTCATGAAATTGACTATAAATTGAATGCATTTTTGCATAAAAACACTTGAAATTAAATGTAATTAAAACAATTTTAAATCAATTGCTTCTTTTCTGACATTAACACCTTTTGTTGACATATTTATTTCAATTTATTCCTTTTTTTTATAAAATTAAATAATTTTTTCCTTTTTCCCTCTATAACCTCCAATTTTTTATATATTATTTTCTTTTAACTTTATATCTCATTTCCTCAATTCTCAATTGCGCTTATTTGTCATTTTTGTTACCGTTATTTTCCTTAACTGTCATTTTCTCTATTAAATTAATGTCATAAATGTTAAGTCATTAGTCATATTATGGCATTAAAAATTCTATTTCTACCTTTTTCTCCTTCACACAACATGACTTTTTTAAAGCAGTTTTTCGTCCTTTTTTTCTATTACAAGATTTTTAAACTTTGACTTATTTTAAAAGAAAAATATTTATACCCTACACCACCGTTGGTGCTTGGGTTATTACGAGCCAATGTTTGTAACATACAGAAAGATTAGCATTACACCCACCTTTAAGAAAACCATTAGACTCACAATCGCTTTCTGAGTCGATTTTACGATGTCTGTCCGTCCGTCCAGCCATGTCGCAATTTTCGAGATATCTTGATGAAATTTGGCACACGTTAATATTTTGACTCAAGGACGAAGTCTAAACCGATGTACGAAAAATTGGGGTAGGTCCATTGCCTCTCATAGGTCCCATACAAGCCTCCTTCCACATATCACTTTTAAAGTCATAAATCTCGCATATACGTTGGTATTGTAATAATTGGTCATTATACGAGGGCCAGTTCCCATTTAACCTTCCATACAAATTCTTTTCAAAACGAATTAATTTCTTAGGAATAAATAAGAATAAATTATACGAGGATCATTCATCATTTTTTCACAACTGCCATTTACAACCAACATTTTGGTGTAGGATATCACACAGTCGGGGTGAACCAACTGAAACATTCTTACTTGTCTATTCCAACTTTTCACCAAAATATATATACATTTTTTCATTTTTTTTTTTTTGGAAAAAATATGATTAATGATTTTTTGCGTTATCAATATTTTACAATTGCAACATTAAACTTTAACGAAAAAGCGGTTAAAATGAAAAAAACCATTGTTTTAAAACTTTTAAATGTCAAATTGTTATGAAAAATAGCTGAAAAAGAATATCGTGTTAAAGGGGAAAATATAAAAATTTAAGCGAATATTTAAGAGAATTTTCGGGAATTTTTATTTTCAATACCTGTTTTATGATCTGAACAAAAGCACAATATTTCCCCACTGGCCTTAGCTCGGGGCAGTTTGAAGGATTTTGTCTCCCATGTTACGTATTATTGTTCTTGTACCACTCAAGAGCTTGTTTTCTATATTGACGGGATGCCAAGTCAAGCCAAAATGAGTGGACTTATCGAAGGCTTGTATGGAAGCAGACTTCTTTCAAAACTTTTCTTGATGTAAATTTCGCTGTTTATAAAGCCCTTCTTCTTCCGCATCTTTTTGCCTCAAATGCATAATGCAACATTGATTTTTTTGGGTCCTAAACTTTACTTCGATATTCCCCTCGAGCATCAGCAACGAAAAATCTGGCAGAAAATACGTTTCATCATCCATTATGCAGCAAGATAATTTCTTTCTGTGTTCTATTTTTGGCCTCTAAACTTTCAGTAGCATTACTGTCAGGAACTTTTTGAGTCTTAAACCTGCATTAGCTTGAATTAATCGTACCAAATAGTCCAAACACTGAGCTAATGAGGCTGCTTTTCTATTGGATGTGTTGTGGGCTCTTTTCAAAATGCTTTCTTTTTTAATTTTGGCTTTAAAAACATCATGTGGATTATACTTTTACTGTTTAATAACATTGAAAACAGTTTCACGGTAGGACTTTGAATGTTTGGCCAATATTTTGTAGGGCCACATTGGGGTTTGTTGAAAAAATTTAATAAGTTTATTTCGCACATTTTGAGTTTTCAGAATGTGATCTGTATGAAACTCCCACTAAACTGAAGCAAAGTTGACTTCTAGAAATTCCATCATCTATTTATTTCCAACTAAATATCCTTAAAACTATTTTTTTTAATTTTTTATTAAATAACATTTTTAAAACCCTTTAAATTTCCCCTAAAACCCTCTTCGTTTTAGTTTATATTCATAATGTTTGTTAACTAAATTCTCAAAACCAATAAAACCATATATTCGTATACCGATATGAGAGCTCATGTAAATAAACTATATATTTTTTTTTCCACAAAAGTGATTGATTAATGGTGACCATATTTTTTTCGTGACGGCTTTTTCTATTTTAGAAAATTGTTTGGGGATGTCTGAATACATATATGACCATGTTTTATGTTTGATGTTGTATTTCATGTGGTTTGATGGAACTCAAAAAAAAAGTAATTGTTAAACTGCAGGATACTAAATATGAAAAGGATTTAGGTTACAAGTGGCAATTTGATATGTTAAATAAAATGAAAATACAAATTTGTAAATTATACGCACATAACCTCAAAAAAGTCGCGTCTTTATGGAGGACTATTTTTGTGTTGCCTATAAACAGCAGGTACAGTGTTCAAACTAGACTTTAATCTCGTAAATATTATAAACATGTCTACATATTCAAAGCACATTTGCCGCTAAAGGCTCTATTATTTCAGTTCTAACTCAGTTTCTAGTTCAGATTTTATGTCAGATTCTAGTTCAAATTCTAGTTCAGATCTAGTTCAGTACTGGTTCAGTTATTGTTCAGTTATAGCTCAGATTCGAGTTCATATTCTAGTTAAGACTCTATTTCAGATTGTACTTCAGATTCTACTTCAGATTCGAGTTCAGATTCGAGTTCAATTCTAAATCATTTACCAGTTATAGTTCAGATTTTAGTTCAGATTATAGTCCACATCTAAATAAAATTCTAGTTCAAATTGTAGATCAGATTCTTGTTCAGATTTTAGTTAAATTTCTAGTTTAGAATTAAGTTCAGAATTTAGTTCAGATTATAATTTCTATGCCAGTTGATATTCTGCTTCAGTTTCTAGTTTCAAACTTTGTTCAGATTCTATTTTAAATTCTACTTCAGGTTCTAGTTGACTTCTAGTTTAAACTCTAGTTCAGAATCCAGTCCAGATGTAGTTAAAATTCTAGTTCAGATTCCAGTTAAGATTATAGCACAGTTCTAGTTAAGTATCATTATGGTTAGAACATCTTAAGTTATTCTTTATTATTATCTATTTTATTGTCACATTACTGTTGAATATCGAATACTTTTCAACACTAATGAAGCACGTTCTTATTTATTTTCCACATTGTGTCACAAAACACCGCATTAAGTCCTTACAAGTCTATTGAAATCAATAATTATATTCAATAATATTTATACACCCCAAAAAGTATGCTATAAAAATAACATAAGAGTTTTCATTGAACATCATGAGTACAAAAGAACAATAACGATGATTTTTTTCCTGGAAAGGCTCGTTAAGAATTGTTATTGGAAAAAACTACAACAAATGACCACAACAATAGACGACAGGATACAATAAAGGATGAAAGCAATTACTTGAAAGGGATTTTGTTATTTTTTTTTCTGCGGAAGACTGTTGTTCGCTATAAAAAAGAGCTAAAATCACAAATGAATCAAATGAACAAAAGATGAAAAAGAAGGAGATAAAGAGATAAAATGAAATTTTTAAAAGAACTTTCAACTTTAATTTTTAATTTCATTATTTTTTAAATTTACTACTTTAGCACCTGAGAACGTATAATTAATATTAAATCATTTAATATCAATCATACGCCCTTTACAAGAAAATATCTTGAAATTAAGCAAACCCACTAAATTATTTGAAGAATTCCATTAAATCATTACAAACACAATTATTCCATTTACGTTGATAACTAAATGTATCCTTCAGCCAACAAACGGTAAATTAAATGAAAGTTTGTTATCTCTTAGTGAAAGTAATTGTTGTTTATATGTGCATGTATGTGTGCATAACAATTACAAATGTGTATGTAATTTAAATTGGAGGTTGTGTTGATGGTATAAAATCTTGTTAGAACTACATAAATGTGTGCTAAATGTTGTTAAGGAAAGTAATTAGTAAGAAACATATTAAGTTTTTACATGTTGCCTGTAGTTACTAACTAAATTGTTTAGATATTTACTAACAAAATTTTGTTTTTCTTAGTTTTAATTTGAAGATGCAGAAGGACGAACAAGAATTTGATGTAATAAAAAAGTCATTTTAGTAAAAATAGCAGAAATTTTATAAAACTTGCAACTGAAAAAGAACTGAACTATAACTGAACTACAAGTGAACTAGAACTGAACTATAACTGAACTACAAGTGAACTGAACTAGAATTTGAAATTATAATCTGCACTAAAATCTGATCTAGAATTTGAACTATAACAAGAACTGAACTAGAATTTGAACCAGGACCTGAATTAGAATCTAATCTAGAATCTGAACTAGAATGTAAATCTAAATTTGAACTTGAATCTGGATTACTATCTGAACTAGAATTTGAAATAAAATCAACTAAAATCTGAACTACTTAATATCTGATAAAGAACCGGACTGGTATCTGAACCAGAATCTGAATTAGAGTTAGAATCTAAACTTAATTCAAAACTGGAATCTGAACCAGAATCTGAATCTAAAAGCTGAACTAAACTAAATAAAGCTTTTCTTGAAATATCATCTTCTCGTTTAACACTTCAGCTTCCTTTTCATTTATCATTATTTCATATTCTCCTCATCATACATAATTCTCAAGCAATTTAATGTCTTTTACTTATCTTTTTTAAATCATCTCGAAATTAATTTCGTAACGAATTTATATCAAATAGGAAGAAGTAAATTTCAAAAGGCATTTTGTGCTTATGACGATTGATTTTAAGAGTGAAAGAGACACTTATAATTGATAAAGAATAAAATAAAGCATCAATAAATGAATTGAAAGCTAAATAGCAAAATCTTATAAATTGTGTGATTTAAAAGGTGATTTGAAATATAAATTTTTGAAGAGTCAAATATAAAGTAAATACTATTGGCATTATAAATAAAATAAAGCTTCAATTCAATTAAGATTAAAATCAAGAAAAAAAGGTTTTATTTAGTTAATTTTGAAAATTATATAGAGGGAAGTAAAAAAGGTCTTAATAAAGTAACATAATGGGGAAAAGGAATCAATAAATCTATAAAGCAAAAGTAAAGTAAAAGGAAATTAAATAATTTTATTGCCTATATTTAGGAGCTATAAAGGACTATTAAAAATTAATATCTTTTCAAAATCAGGCAAATAAATTTGATGTTACATAAACAATTATTTTAGTATTTAAGGAACTCTAAATGAAATATTAATTGGCAGTTCTAAGAAATCGTTTCCGATTAATTAAAATTCTAACTAAAATTTAATGCCTTAATTCAATTGTAAATAAATATTTTTAAAATTAAGTGCTTTTATTTTACTTTTTTATGATTTTTTAATTTAGTTATTAATTTAATTGTTGTTTATTTAATGTGTTTCTATTTGTTCTATTTGTGCTGATAAAAAAACACTTTAACTAAATTAGCTAATTATGCTCAATTGTTAAATATTGTTATTAATTATGTGTCTGTACTTAATATGTTTGTTTTATTATTATTTTTTTTTTTTTTTGTGGATTAATAAACAAGTTTTATTTGTTTGTTTTCCTCTAAACAAAAAACTAAACCCAGCGAACAATTGAATGTGTAGATGAGTGCCTACACTACTGTATTGTGTCTAGACTATAGTCTAGAGTCTAGACTACAGTCTAATGTCTAACTACATTCTAATGTCTAAGTTACAGTCTAGTGTCTAGACTACAGTCTAGTGTCTAGACTACAGTCTAGTGTGTAGACTATAGTCTAGTGTCTAGACTACAGTCTAGTGTCTAGACTACAGTCTAGTAGTGTAGAGACTACAGTCTAGTAGTGTCTAGACTACAGTAGTAGTGTCTAGACTATAGTCTAGTGTCTAGACTATAGTCTAGTGTCTAGACTATAGTCTAGTGTCTAGACTATAGTCTAGTGTCTAGACTATAGTCTAGTGTCTAGACTATAGTCTAGTGTCTAGACTATAGTCTAGTGTCTAGACTATAGTCTAGTGTCTAGACTATAGTCTAGTGTCTAGACTATAGTCTAGTGTCTAGACTATAGTCTAGTGTCTAGACTACAGTCTAGTGTCTAGACTATAGTCTAGTGTCTAGACTATAGTCTAGTGTCTAGACTATAGTCTAGTGTCTAGACTATAGTCTAGTGTCTAGACTACAGTCTAGTGTCTAGACTATAGTCTAGTGTCTAGACTATAGTCTAGTGTCTAGACTATAGTCTAGTGTGTCTAGACTACTAGTGTCTAGACTATAGTCTAGTGTCTAGACTATAGTCTAGTGTCTAGACTATAGTCTAGTGTCTAGACTATAGTCTAGTGTCTAGACTATAGTCTAGTGTCTAGACTATAGTCTAGTGTCTAGACTATAGTCTAGTGTCTAGACTACAGTCTAGTGTCTAGACTATAGTCTAGTGTCTAGACTACAGTCTAGTGTCTAGACTATAGTCTAGGTAGATACAGTCTAGTAGTGTCTAGACTACAGTCTTAGTAAACGTGTCTAGACTACAGTCTAGTGTCTAATTTAATATTCCGTTTTAATATTAAATTTTTATAACAACAAGATTTGTTGGGTTATTATCATTCTAAGTGCTTTATAACTTTATTTGTAAATAATTTTCTATTATCGTTTTTTCCCCTCTTCAATTCAGTTTAATATAATTTAAATGTTCGAGATCCATAGTTGCTTTTATGTACTTAATTGCTTAAATTATTACTAAATTTAATTAAATGTTCAAACAAAAACAACAAAACTATTAATAAAAGTTATTAAAGAAAATAATTTAACTAAAGACTGAAACCAATAACCAGGATATAAACTTGCAGAATCTTAGTTTAAATATGAATTTGGATCCATAACAGAGTATGGACTATAATAAAAATAAAATGTTGAACCTTAACTAGAATCTGAGTTCATAAAACTGAACTGGATTCTGTGTGCGAATTTTGACTTAATCTGAAATCAGACTCAATCAGAATCTGAATTAGGATTCAATATGAATTTGAATCTGAACTAACAACTAAATTATCATAGGAACAAGTTTCACTGCCAAAATCGGAAAGAAAGCATGAATTAGAATCTGAACTGCAAATGAATCAGAAAAATTCGAATTGTTTAGATCCTGAATCTGAATATGAACAAAAGCTAGAATTAGAACAGGAATCTGGAAAACACTTTGATTATTTTTATTTAAGTCACTTTCAGGATTTGGAAATGATCCAAACATGTTTACTAACTACAATCCCTAATTTAAACTGGAATCTGAATCAGATTATAAAATGAAATCACTAAGAATTTTGGCTATTGGAAATCGGCCTAAAAATATAATGGAAAACTATATTTTTTGAACAGAATCTGACTACTAAAAGATGTGATCTGTAATTGAAATTAAAACTGCATTGAAAATGAGTTTGAGATGAAGTTTAAATATTGACAGTTTTTTTTCAATAAATTGAAACATGTGTAAATTTCTAGTTTTTGTCACTTCAACAATATATTGTTGATAATATTGATGATAACATAATTTTGCTATTTATTTTAACACATTTTTTGTCATTTGCTAATTTATTTACATGTTAATTTAAATACATAATTTATTTTACACGATTTTTTATATTGTTGACATTTTAAATGAGTTTTGAAAAAATTAATCAATTATTTATGATGAGATATAAAAGGAGTGAGATTGAAAAATTCTTAACACACGTCTTTCATTATAACTTTTAACTCATGTAATATTTGGGAAAACTTGGCACAGTTTGAAGAAATCCTTTACATGATGTTTCTAAAGCCCAAAAATTGCAAGCTTTTCCCAAATAGTTACCTTTACATTCGGTAGGATCTGGAACCATTTGATACGAAAGTTTAAAGCTGACGCAGGCTTTAAAACACACAAGACTCAAGAACCTCCTGGAAGGAATGTTGCTAAGAAATTAGAGGCCAAAAACAGAGCAAATTTTTTAAGCCAAGTTTTCTTAACAAAAAAATATTTTTTCCAAAAATTTATTTGTCAAAATGGGATCTATAAATACTGAAATTTACATCAAGGAATATTTACAAAAAGGACTTCATAATGCGTCCACTTATTTTTAGTCTGACTTAACATCCTATCACTATGGTAAACAAGACCTTGAATGGTACAAGAACAATAATTTGGTATTTGTATCAAGAGATGCAAATACTCCAATCTGCCAGGAGCTGAGACCAGTGAAGAGATATTGGGCTCATGTTTAAAGAGAATTTGAAGAGCGCAAAAAGTTGTCCAAAAGTGTGGTTAATTTTTAACAGAGATTGATTACCTGTTCGAGCAAAGTGCTAGAAAGCTCTGTAAATACGTTGGAGATCTTCCGAAATCTCAGAAATTCACCACTTTATTAAAATACTAACAGACCTGGCAAACTTCGCTTTTAGAGCGTTGCAGATCCTAAAAGTCCTATATTTTTTCTGTGATAGTGACTCGCAGTAGTACAATTGCTGCAAAAATTTAAGACTCTTGCTGTTGTAGTACTTTAGATATTCGATTATTAATATTTATTTTAAATGGATGTACCCTTCTGCCTGGAGCTTTCCGCCCAACGAGAAAGTAGTTTGACAACTCTCGCTGTTATAGTTCTTTAGATATTGAAAATTAATATTTACATCATAAAGGAGTGCCCCCATGGTCCTATCTGTCCAACGTTTTGTCCAGTAAAACAGTTTCTTGAGGAAGTAGTTGATATTCGGTAATCAATATTTGCTTTGTATGGATGTACCCTTCTGCCTGGACCTTCCCGTCCAACTAGGAAGTAGTTGGAACCAACTACTAGTTCTTTAGATATTCGATTTGCTTCGTCAAGACCTTCGTTTGCCCTCCACCTGGCCCTATCCGTCCTACGTTTTGTTACTGTACACTTTCTTGAGGAAGTAGTTGAGATCAAATGTGAGAACACTCGATCTTATATATTTTTAATACTTGATTTGTATGGGGCTACCCTACCCTTATCCAAATGGAAGTTTTTATAGCCTATATTACTTTCGGAAATTGACCAAGCCGTTTTGGACTCTATACGTTACATACATATAAACATACATATATACACACACATTCTATTTTATATATGTTAACATATATGAATGTTTAGTATTTTTGGATTTCACTTCTTATCACTGACTTTTTTTCAGAATTTTCCTCTTATTTGCTTAACAAGTGCTAATTTATGACAATTAGCCATTCATCAACTGTTCAATGAAAATACATTATATTTCAATTTTTTTCTATAATTTAAGATTCAAATCAATTTTTAATTAAATAATTTAGTTTGTTGCATGGAATTTGTATTAAATAATTAATTACTTGTTTTTTATAAAAAAGTGTAGAAAACTAAATATTTAATATGAAAATAATTTAATATTTGTAATGAAAAAATATGTACTGAGATAAAATTCGTAGTAACAGCTTTTCCTTCCACTTATTTAGTTCAGATCTGGTTTAGTAATAAAGACAAAAAAAAATATTTCAAAAATTTTCAAATTTTTCTGTTTGACAATAATTTCGTTGTAAACTTTATTATCTCTCTTTCTCTCTCGCTCACTCTTATTTTTTATCGCCCATTAAAATTATAAATATTTTAGTAAACAGATTTATTATACCCTTCACCATAACAAGTGCTAAAAATGGTATGTTAACTTCGTCATTAAGCGTGTAACGATAAGAACGAATCATCTCAGACTCCACGATGTATATGCTCTTGTATCAAATCAAAATCTGAGTCGATTTTGCTATGTCCATCTGTCTCCTGTCTATCAGTCTTTCTATCTGTTGTTGGCAAAATCATATGCACAAAATTGGCAGAGCTAAAGAAATTCAGACTGAGTATTTTTTGTAGTCCTCAGAAGTTCATATTTAAAAACAGCAAAATCTGTTCAGTATATTAAAAAATATAGGCCGATATCTGAGACAACCTCTAAATTCAAGCAAAAATCTATAGTTAAATTCTCATTTGTAAACTGACAAAATAGAACAAATTTTGCCATAAAAATACAACAATAAAAATTCCAAAACTATCAAAATCGCTTCAGTTGAAAAAATTTATAGCAAAAAATATAACTGATTTTGTGGCTGTTTAAGGGTTTCTGTTTTATATTTAAGTAAAAATTTTTAGATATTGTATACCTTTGTGATTACACGCATTTGTGATGGAGGGTATTATAGGTTCGGCACAGCCGAATTTAGGTTTCCTACTTGTTTTCTTTTTTTTTTGCAAATTTTTGTAGATTTTAGATTTTTTTACGAGTATTTACCACAAATACCTTGAAGCCACCACAAGCTGTGGCGTAATTTAAATCTACACGAATACACATGTACTTGAAAAACACTCACACATACACATACACACACACAAATAAAGATATATAAAAAATGTATGAATTATAAAACATTTAAATACTTTTAATGCCATTTTGAATATTTAAAGTTGTTTTTTAGGAAAATAAAAATAAAAAATTAAGCTGCATTTGTGTTTATAAGTAAATCTCATATACAAGGATTACTTACCCACACACACACACATACTCCCTAATACCATGCAAAAGCTGAAAATAAAAACAATAATAAATACAAGGATTATTTTATCACAAATAAAAGTTATTTAAATATTTTTGACAGAAATTACTCTGGAGGAAATTGAGTTAAATAATTTTTGGCTTCAACTAATGAAATTCTATTAATTTTTTTATTGCTAAAAAAAAAAGATTTTATTAAATAATTTAATTAATTTAAAGAAATATTTATTTATCACTTCTAAAATTTGTTCAAATTGTTAGAAAATCAATTTATTTGAAATTAAACTTTGTACATAAAATCCATTAGATTTTGGTATTTTCGTCCATTTGTGTCTACGACCACAAAATGTTGTGTGTGTGTTTTTTTTTTTTGTGTTAAGTGCTTGTTGTCATTTTTAGAAATAAAATCAACAAATATCTATCTTGGATTAAGGTCATAAAAGTGGTAACACATTTAACTCTGAAATGAAATCAACTAAAACAAGTGAGAATGGAATATTCAGTTATGGCGAAACTTTAATACCCTCTACCACAAATATGTGTGAAGTTATTACATTATGTTTCGTACTTATACAATAACACATACATTGACACACACATTTAGTGAGTCATTAAATCAGTTATTTTTTAGCTATAAAATTTTTTCTACTGAACCGATTTTGATGATTTTTAGAAGGGTATTAAAGGACATATAACTTAACATTATAGCGAAATTTTGACAATTTTAAGAAAGTTCTTCGCTTGAATTTAGACTTTGCTTCAGATATCGGCCTTTATTTGTTAATATACTTCGTTGATGGTGTTGGTTCAATAGGGAACTTCTCAGGACTATAACAAATACTCAAGCCAAATTTCATTGAGCTCGGACAGAGAGAGACAGATGGACAGACAGGCGGACTTAGCTAAAACGAATGAGAGTTTGATATTTATATTATGGAGTTTCAGATGATTCCTTCTTAGCGTTACGTCCAGAATGACAAAGTTAATATACCTTCTTCATCATTAGTGGTGGAGACTATAAAAATATAAACAAATCGAAATGAAAACCAATCAAATAGTGCTCAAATCTAATTTAGTTGTTTTAGCGAAAATAAGAAAAAACAAAACACAAATTTGTTTGAAATTAAAAGAAAAATAAAACAGTTTTTTAAACCTGATCAAAAAAGCTGTAGATTTCTTTTGCTATATAAAATTAAATCATTAAAACTATCACTTTCTTCCAAAAAATAAGCAATTTTGAAAGCTTTTTCCATAATCGTCTTAAATTATTCACGAAAAAATGAAGTAAAAACAACAAAAAACAAACAAATTCCCCAGAGGCCGAAATACATCAACAACAAAAACATATTTTTTATTTGTTATATAAATTATGAAAAATATTCAAATATTTTAAAATTTGTTAATTCCTTTACAAATTATTTACGAGGATCGAAATTTTGTGAAATAATGTGTGTTAAGCATAATGGAATGAAGGTGGAGATAAGCTTTGAAATATTTCCTAAGAAATAAAAAAGAGATTTTGCAGATTTTAATTTACATCATAATTTAAGATAAAAAGCAGAAAAAGAGATTAGAATCCGAAATAGAGTCCATACAAGAATCTGCTATAATCTGAACTCAAATTTAAACAACGAACTGAAATAAACGCTAAATTATATACTGAACTAGAATCTGCATTGAAATCTGAACAAAAAACTGTGCTTAAATCTAATTTTGAATCCGAAATAGAACTTGAACTAGAATCTGAACTACAGTTTGACTAAACTGGAATCTTAATTTAAACCTGAAATATAATCTAAACTAGAGCCTGAACTTCACTCTGAAGAAGACTCTAACCTTAAATCTGAACTATGATCGGAGTTTTTATCAGAGCTTAAATCTAAATTAGAATCTGAAGCAGAATGTTGGCAGAAATCTGAACAAAATTGTCAACTAAAATCGGAACTGAAAGCAAAACTAGAATATGAATTATAATTTGGATCGAAATTGAAATCAGATACGAATTTCAAATGGAATTTAATTTTAAACTGAATTGATTATCTAAATTGATATCTGAATTAGAATATGAACTCTAATATGATATGGAATCTAATAAAGAATCTGAATTCAAATATGAACTAGGAATTATAGTCTGAACTAAAATCTGAACTAGATTCTGAAATGAATGTAATTCCAAATACGAACTAGACTCTGAATTGGAAACCGAATTTAAGTCAGATTTATAATTTGAACCAAAATCTGAAGTGGATCAGATAAAATCTGAGCCAAAATCTGAATCTGAAGGTCTGAGCTAAATTCTAAATTAGAATTTGAAACTGACTTTCGAATGGCAACCTGAACCAGAATATGATCTTAAACTGAATTAGTATCTGAAAAAATCTGTACATGATCTTGAATCTCAAGTAGAATATAAATTGAAATCGGAGTTAAAACTGAAGAAGAATCAATACATGGTTCCTCACTAAACTCTAAACAAGAATCGGAATTAAAATTTGAATTTTAATTTGAGTTAAAATCTGAACTAGAGCTTGAACCAAAAGCTGGACTATTTTCAAAATTAGAATCCGAACTAGAAGCTGAACCGGAAACCGAATTTGAGTCGGAGTTATAATATGAAATGGATTACAAAAAGGACTCAGAAATAAAATCTGAGCCAAAATCTGAATTGAGATCTCTTGAAACTGATTTCGAACAGAAACCTGAACCAGAATCTGAACTGGAATCTGAACGTAATTCTAAGACATAAATCAAACTTTAATATGAATTAGTCTAAGTTGAATCTAATAAGAATTAAAATCACAAACTAAACTATAAGCGGAACTGGGTTCACACTAAGTTTAACCAGGATTTGATCAAGTAACTGAACTTGAATCTGGGCAGAATTCAGAATCTCGGATATACAACTTTAGAAACTATTTGTTCAACTGCTTTCAAGCTGACGTTATACTCCTCCTTTCGTCATAGACTATTTAGCATACAAATTATATTTTTAGAACTTTTTTATTAGTCCCATAAATCCCACTAAATGATTTTACTTTTGGAGACTCACAAACAAACAAACAAACGGAAAAATCAAAATCAAATTTAAATTTAAATCCTAAAATTTGTTTTCTTTTCCATTTAAAGTTGTTTTGCCAGCAAAACAAATTGAATTAAATCGTCATTCAACTTCTACAAAATAGAAGAAAATGGAACTGAAACAAGGATATTAACTGTAAATGGAGCAAACGGATAATGTAAACGTAAGAGAAGAAAAGAAAAATAATAAAAAGAAGTAAAAAAAAGTAATAACAGTTGAATTGTTATCATTTCGGGTTTAAATCTCATTGTCAGTGAAGATAAACACACTCTGTTTTATTGGCTTTTTTATTGTTTTTGTTTTTGCTACTAGTTGTTGTCGCATTGTGTATGTATTTGTTTATATTTGTTTAGAAAATGTTAGAGGTACAAAATGATTTCGGGCCGGTATAAGTAAGAAATGCTAAGTTGCTCGAAATTTATTCTTTGATCCCATATTTTCTTTTAGGTTTATTTCTACGTTTATAGCAAATTATCTCCCGCCTTCATGTTGGTGCCAAGTAGCTTCTATTACTTAAGTGTCTTCTTACCTGTAGCAGAATTTCGTTATTTGATTGTTTGGTGAATTTACTTTAACTCATTGTTTGTTCGGCTGGGAAAATAAACGAAAAAATTTCTTTTGTGTAAAGATTTGTGTGTATTGAATGTTACTCCCTTTTATTATTTCGCAATAAAAGACACCTATACAGCCAGACATGGAATAGCACAAACAAGGACACTCTATGTGATAAGTATATCCAATATAGATACATTCACAAGAGTTAAGTAAAGAAAATTAATCGATTAGTATAATGATTAAATACTAAGTGGGAACTTAAATATCGTAATTTATTCTTAAATAAAACAAATTGAGAAAAAATTATAAAAGTTCTCTAGTTCAGTTCTAGTTAGTTCCAGTTCAATTCCAGTTCAATTTTAGTTCAGTTCTATTTCAGTTCTAGTTCAGTTCTAGTTCAACTCTAGTTCAGTTCTAGATCAGTTCTAGTTCAGTTCCAGATCACTTATAGTTCAGTTCTAATTCAGTTAGCTCTAGTTCAGTTCTAGTTAGTTCCAGTTCAATTCCAGTTCAGTTCTAGTTCAGTTCTAATTCAGTTCTATTTCAGTTCTAGTTCAGTTCTAATTCTTTTCTAGTTCAATTCTAGTTCAGTTCTATTTCAGTTTCAGTTCAGTTCCAGTTCAGTTCTAGTTCAGTTCTATTTCAGTTCCAGTTCAGTTCTAGTTCAGATCTAATTTCAGTTCTATTTCAGTTCCAGTTCAGTTCTAGTTCAGATCTAATTTCAGTTCAGTTCAAGTTCAATTCTAGTTCAGTTCTCTTTCAGGTCTACTTCAATTCTAGTTCAGTTCTCTTTCAAATTCCAGATTCTAATTCTTATACTAGTTTGGATTCTAGTTTAGATTCTAAATCAGATTAAAGCACCGTTTCTATTTCCGGTTTCAGTATTTTTTCCAGTTCAAATTCTAGTTCAGAATTTTCTCTGATTCCATTTCTAATCCCAGCTTAGATTGTTGTTGACAGACCATATCAGATTACAGTTTAGATTCTTGTTCAGATTCTAGTTAGATTCGAGTTTAAATTCCAGTTTAGATTCAGTCTTAGATAGTTAAGTTTCTAATCTAAATTCTGCTTAAGATTAAGTTTTAACTTTTAGCACAGATTATGTTTAGTTCTAATTTAATTTTCAATTCAAAACCTAGAAAGATTGAGACCGAAAGTTGTAGGCCAGATTCTGGTTAAGACTCTAATTCAGGTTCTAGTAAAAGTTCTGATTAAGTGCAGATTTGGCTCATATCATATTTATCATATTCATATTTATCTTCTTGTTTTGATTATAGTTCATATTCGTCTTGTTCTTCTAGTTCAGATTCTCAATTAGGTTCTAGTTCAGGATTAAGTTCATATTTCGGTTTACATTCTGGTTCAAATTCTGGTTTAGATTATATTTCATATTATATTTCATCTTCAGATTCTGGTTTAGATTCGTGTTGAGACTCTTTTTTTTTTTTTTTAATTTCAGGTTCAGATTTTAAATAAGATTTTAGTTCAGATTGTAGTTCAAGTTTAGAGTTTAGTTCAGATTCTTGTTTTAATTCTGTATTCAGTTTCCAGTTCAGATTCAGGTTTAGACTCTAGTTCACGTTCTTATTTAAATTCTTATCCATTATATTAGTTATTGGTTCAGATCTTAGTTCAAATTCTCATTCATTATTTGGTTCAAATTCCAGTTCATATTTATAGTTCAGATTCTGATCCACATTTTTATATTATTTTGCTCACATTTGCTCCCAAACCTGAATTAATTGCAAAACCTCAAAATACGTTTTCCTGTACTTGAAATTTCTATACAAAATTTCAATTACTGTTTGCCAAAGTTTTTTTTTCTCCTCAAGTTTTTGTCTGTAGTAATTTTTGAAATTTTTCATTTCCTGTTTGTTTGCCAACAAAGCAAATATGTTTACGATTTAAGTCTTTCTATATGTGTGTATGTGGTATTTGTTGTAGCATATGAAAATACAGTTAATTTACAATTGTTGCTCATTTCTTCCCGCTTTTACACTCTTCTCCATCTCTTTTATTAAAATAACATTAAAACCTGTTTGTGTGAGTTTTCTTCTTTTGAATTTTCCTTGGAAAATCTCACATGCAATATTTAGTTGTTAGAAATGAGAAAATTGCAAGGAAAATAAGCAGCAAATTGTTAACATTTGTTATTTTGTTGTTTTCTTTAAGTGTGTTTGTGTGTGAGTTATTGTAAAGTGTTAGTTATTTGTTAGACTTAAGTTAGATGGAAGTGTGTTTTCTTAAGGAAACCAAAATCAAAACTTTTTTCAAACATCAGCCACTCAACCAGCAAAATGTTTCATCACCTGTGGGATATTTAATGAACATTTTTGGATGTGGTAAGTGAAAGATGGATGGACTGATATAAGTTGCATTATTTATGGAATACAAAATAAGATTAAAAATAAAAAATATTAATAAATATTTTTTAAGATTGAAATTTTCTTTCTGTTTATTTTCTATAAAGGAAGAATTTTAAAAAAAAAAATTATTTTATTTTCTAGTATTTTAACGCAATAAAAATTTCTATCTTGATTTAATGTTTATTTTCAGATTTCTTTGTGGCAAAATAACAATAAATATTTGTTTAAATTAATGGCAGACCCAAAGGTATTCACTCGAGCCTATAAAATTTGTTCTCAAAAATTACAAAAGAAAAAAATTGTTGTAATACGTAGACGTGTCGTTATAATAAAAAGTTACAAATTTCCAATTTTTTATGAGGTTTTGGAAATACGTGACAAATTTTGTCAAATATCCATTTTAAACTAATACCAAAATAAACATTAAAAAATGGAATCTAATACCTGCAAATTGGAGTAAAAATATATATAAAAGAGAAATTTAACTTTTTGAGAAGAACAAAAATGATGACCATTTAATGGTATGGAATGGTTTAAAGTAAATATGTCTACTACCATTAGTGGTTATAAAAATAAGGAATTCCTCGTTAAGATTCCAGATTCATGTGCAGAATCTAGAGCAGATTTTAGTTGTTAGTTCAGTTATATTTCAGTTCTAGTTCCAGAATCCACTTCAAATTCCAGTTATTATTCTAGTTCGGTTTAGTTAAATTCTAATGCAGTTTTAGTTCAATTCTGGTTCAGTTTCTAGTTCAGATAAAAGTTTAGAATCTAGTTCAGATTCTACTTTAAAATCCTGTTTAGTTTTAGTTCCGATAAATGTTCAGATTCTAGTTAACTTTTGGTTTACATTATAGTTTCAGTTCTGTTCTACTTCAGATTCTGGTTCAAATTCTAGTTCAGATTTCAGTTCAGATTCTTATTCAAATTCCAGTTCAGCGTTAGTTCCGATAAAAGTTCAAATTCTAGGTCAGTTTTAGTTATGTTCTAGTTCATTTCTATTACATATTTAAGTTCAGATGCGAGTTCAAATTAAAGTTTAAATTCTAGTTCAGATTATTATTTAGATTCTTTTTCAAATTCTAGTTCAGATTCTACTTCACTTTAAGTTTAGATTATAGTTCAGTTCTAGTTCAGTTTAAGTACTGTTGAAGTTCAGTGATGCTCCAAATTCTAAGTCTGTTTCTAGTTTAGGTTACAGTTAAGATTGATGTTCGATTTTTGTTCAGTTCTAGTTCAGACTCTAATTTAGTTCAGTCCAGATTTAACTTAAAATTCTAATTCAGTTTTAGTTCAAATCCTATCTCAGTTTTGGTTCTGTTATAAATCAGGTTCAGGTTCAAATTCTAGTTTAGATATGACTTCAGATTCCAGTTCGGATTCTAGTTCAAATTCTAGTTCAAATTCTTTTAAATTCAACTTCAGGGTTAATTCAGATAAGAGTTCAGTTTTAGTTCTGTTCCAGTGCAGATATTGATTCAAATTTAAGTTCGAACTCCACTTCAGATTCCACTTCAGACTTTAGTTAAAATTTTACTTCAAATTCCAGTTCAGTTTTAGTTCATACTCTAGTTTAAATTATAGCTTCGATTATAGATCAGAAGATTAGGTTGTAGTTCGGACTCTAATTCAGATTCTGGTTAAGTTTCAACTTAAAATTCCAGTTCATATTCTGGTTCAGTTAAAGTTCTGATTCTAGGTCAGATTGTAAGTCAGATTCTAGGTCAGATACTATTTAAGATTCTGGCTTAGTCCAGTTGCATTTTAATTCAGTTCCAATTAAGATCCATTTCAGTTCCTGTTAAGTTCTGTTAAGTTTCAGTTCCATTTTAGTTCTACTTCAGTTCCTGCAGTGGTACTTTTTGGATTTAAAACGTAAATGGAAATATTTATCATCCAAGTTCAGTTCCATTTCACATCCAGTTAAGTTCAATTTCAAGGTATTTTGTTTTAATTTAATAAATCCCTTATTAGGCTTTATTTTAAGATTAATTCTCAGTTTCATGATAAGACTTTGTAGTAGTTAATAGTTCCTGCAATGGTACTTTTTGTCTTCAAAACATAAATGAAAGTATTTATGGTACTTTTTATGTTAAAGAAAAAATAACGAAATTACATTCAAATATCTCTTAGTCTATTAAAATAATTTCTTTTATATCTTTATTCCCATTACTTTGTTTCGGAAACCGCAGAAAAATCCATTTAAAATATTTTGCCTACACAAGCTAAAAATGTTCTTATATTTTTCTCCATTATATTTTTCCCTTCAGTTCAGTAATTTCTGACAATTAATGTAATATAATGAAAGACCACAATCTATGAAAATTTCATTATGGCTGGTTGGAGGGCTGATAAAACAAAAAGGACGAAAAAAAGGAAATAGAAGAGAATGAAGTTGGTGTCAGCTTTTATAGAGCCTTGCAAAACAGCTTGCAACCCTTTTTAAGGCATTAAATGACATTTTGAGTTTATTTCTTATTTGCTCGTTTTTTATCCTCTTCTGTTTTCTCCTTGTATTTCTGTCTTGTAAAACAAAATCGAATTAACATTAACTTTGTTGAAAAATCTCTGCAATAAATTCTTAACAAATTCCTTTTATTTAGTCATCGTTTGTATGTATTTGATTTGAATTATCGTTATTTTATTTCATTTTACTCTATTCTGTTAACTCTTTTTTTTTTTTGCTCCCTTGTTTTCTTGCTTTGGTTTTTAATAGAATTTGATTTATAAATTTTTATACAACTGTGATTATCATTACATTGCAGATTCCGTTTCCTGCCAATGGCACTTTTATTTCTAACTCTTTCTAGCATTTTCACTTGTATACGTATATGTGTGTATGTATGTATATCTGTGATGAGAACAGCAGAATTTAAATTGAATTTTAATTATTTTCGTTGTCTAAGTAAACTTTAGTAAATTGCTTTCGCTATATTTTAGTCATTTGCACTAAAGGAAAAAAAGTAATGAGTATCAAAAGTAGAAAATATAGACAGGATATAATTAAGACACAATTATAGTTAAATTGAAGACAAAAGGAGGAAATTTTAAGACTAAAACAACTTTCTTCTAAAGTACAGCTTTCTGTCAAAATTATGCAGAGTTTGTAGTCTAGACTACAGACTGGTTTAAAGTCTAGATTATACCCAGTTTATAGTCTAGACTACAGAACAGTTTATAGTCTAGTCTAGACTACAGAATAGTTTATAGTCTAGTCTAGACTACAGAAAAGTTTATAGTCTAGTCTAGACTACAGAACAGTTTATAGTCTAGTCTAGACTACAGAACAGTCTATAGTCTAGTCTAGACTACAGAACAGTTTATAGTCTAGTCTAGACTACAGAACAGTTTATAGTCTAGTCTAGACTACAGAACAGTTTATAGTCTAGTCTAGACTATAAAACAGTTTATAGTCTAGTCTAGACTATAAAACAGTTTATAGTCTAGTCTAGACTATAAAATAGTTTATAGTCTAGTCTAGACTATAAAATAGTTTATAGTCTAGTCTAGACTATAAAACAGTTTAAAGTCTAGTCTAGACTATAAAACAGTTTATAGTCTAGTCTAAACTATAAAACAGTTTATAGTCTAGTCTAGACTATATACCAGTTTATAAAATACACTAGAAAAAGGTATGTATACGATAGACTATTTTATGCTATATTACAGTTAGACTATAGTACAGTTTATAGTCTTGACAATAATACTTTAGATCAATTTATAGATCGTAGTGTAGTCTATAGAATATTCTTACATCAATATAGTCTAATTTAACCATTTTCTGAATTATACTCCAATTTTCAGTCGAAAACACTAAAAACATTTATTTAAATCCCTCCAACATGTGAACATTTTATTCACATATTTTTTATTTATTTTCCATGAAAAATATTTTTTTAACAATTTTTTTGATATTTTTACAACATTTCAATCAAAATTTATTTTCATATTTTAATTTTTTATATTTTTTAAAATCTTTTTCCAATAAAAAGTTATTCACATCGAAAAATACTGAATTCATATGTTTTACTTCTGAGAATTTTATGAATAATTTTTTTTGTCTCTGTTTAAAAATTTAAAAAAAAAATTTTACTTGACTGGATCTCTGTTATCAATGTGGTGACAGTCCACTGCTGACACTATGGATAAAATATAGAAAAAATAATAAAATAATAAAAAGAAAAAAACGAAATATTTCATAGTCCAAAACAAATAACGTAATAATATTCATATCTACAGATACAATTGTGTAAACGTAAAACAATTCATATTCATATGGAAATTTTGATACCCCAAACAATGAAGATAATAAAGAATGTTTAATAGAAAAAGTACTTTTTGCCAAAAAAAAGTACCAATAAACACACAGATGCGACAGATATCGTAATATTACGCCATTAGTGTACTTTAAAGTTTCCATTTGGGTTCTAATATTTTTTGGTACCAATTTTTTATTCCCTCTTTCAAAATTTATTATTCTCTTACTTTGTTCCCTTTACAATTTATTTATTTGTTTTCGAAAATTATGTTTTTTGTTTTTTATATAACTCTATTCCCCCTCACCCTCGAGCTGCAAATATTTCAATTTTCAGTGCCAGTAGTTTAAATAAAAGCGAACAGCAATTTTTAGGTAAATTCTCTAAGGATTTTTATTTGATTGTAGTTTTGTACTGCAAATTGATCAAATAAATGACAAACATCTGTATTATTAATAAAATATATTGAGAGCTAATAAAAATATGTGTTTTCAGTTTTGAAATAAATTTGTGAAAATAAAATTAAATTTAATAAAAGAAATCTTATTGAACTGAACAAAAATCATAACTAGAAATTGAAATTAACTGGAACTGAAAAAGAATTAAAGTAGAACTGAACTAGAACTAAAGTAAAACCTAACTAAAACTTTACTAGAACTGGAATAGAACAAAACTGGAACTGAACTAGAATTGAACAAGAACTGAACCGGAACTGAACTAAAACAGAACTACGACTGAACTAGAACTAAACTAAAACTGAACTAGAACTGAACAAGAACTAATATAAAACTGAACTAGAACTGAATTAGAACTGAACCAAAACTGAACTAGAACTAAACTAAAACTGAACTAGAACTGAACCAGAGCTGAACTAAAACTGAACTAGAACTCAACTCATCTAGAACTGAACAAGAATTTAGTAGAACTGAACTAGAACTGAACTAAAGCTGAACTTGAACTAGAACTTAACTATAACTAAATTAAAACTTAACTAAAACTTCATTAGAACTGAACTAGAACTGAAATTGAACAAAACTGGAACTTAACTAGAACTGAACCATAACTTAACTACAAAAGAACTATGACTGAACTAGAACTGAGCCAAAACTGAACTGGAACTGAACTAGAACTGAACCAAAACTGAACTAGAATTGAACTAGAACTAAACTAAAACTGAACCAGAACTGAACTAAAACTGAACTAAAACTCAACTCATCTAGAACTGAACAAGAACTGAACTAGAACTAGAACTGAACCAGAACTGAACCTGAGCTGAACTTGAACGGAACTAGAACTCAACTCATCTAGAATTGAACTAGAAATGAACTAGAACTCAACTAGAACTGATCTGAAACTGAACTGGAACTGAATTTGAACTACTGTAATCTTACTTGAAATCTGAACTTAAAAATATGAACTGAAAACTTTACTGGAATCTGAACTATATTCTCAACTAGAATCTAAACCAGAATTTTAGACAAGAAATCGAACTAAAGCCTAAGTTATTATATTGGACTTAAAACTGAACTAGAATCTAAATTAGAATATTGGACAAGAAGAGTACGGTTTAACTAAAATCTGATTGAGAGTCTGAGCATGGACCTCAACCTGAATATAAGAAATAAAATCAAAACCTGATCTGGAATCTCAACTGGAATATGAATAATAAACTGAACTACAATCTCAGCTAAAATCTAAGCCGAAACCTAAGCTGGAATCGTAATAAGATTCTGAACCAGGATTAGAACTAAAATCTTAACTCTTATCGAAACTGGATAATCTGAAACGGAACCTGAACTAGTATCAGAACAAAAATCTGAACCTCAATAATAACAACTTAAAGCTGCAATGGAATCTGAAATTAAATCTGAACTGGAAGCGAAGTTATATCATATTAACAATTTAAGATAGATTATGGTTCCTAAGACGATTTCAACAGATAATTTAAGCTATAATCTGGACTATTATTTGGAATAGAGTCGGAATTTGAATTTGAAGTGGAATCTTGATTCGGATCTGAAAGAAAACCTGAACTGGAATCGGAATTAGAATCTGTACTTTTATGATAATTAGTTTCTAAACTGCGATCAGAACTAAAATCTAGCTGAAATTTAAACAATAATCTGAATTTCCAGCAGAATCTGAAAAAGAATCTTAAACAAAATATGAGCTAAATTATGAACTAGAATCTGAACTTAATAGTTAATCTACAATCTTACTAGAAATTTACTAAAATCTGAACTGGAGCCTGAATTGTAATCTGAATTGGGATATTAACTGGAATTAGACCAAAATCTGAGTTTGAACCTAAATTAAATCTCAACTAGAATCTGGACTTAAGTCTAATCTTGTCTGAAATAGAATATGAACTTCAATCTAAACTAGAAACTGAAATCGAGTCTCAAATAGAATCTTAACAAATTTAAATAAGAACTTAATCCGAAACATAAATCTGAAGAAGAATCTGTTCCACAATCTAACCTGAATTCAGGAATCTGAATAATGTTATGAATCAGAATCTGAAGTAAAGGAAAGTTTTGTTGGGAAACTAAAATACAAACTAAAATCTGATTTACATACAGCAATAGACCTGGTTCAAAGGTTCAAAGTGTAGAGAACATTTACATGGTGGATTATGGACATTTACCTTTGTGGGAGTAAAGCTAAAAATACATTGAATTAATGTCCGGTTTGCTCAAATTGAAAAGAGAGCAGCAGTTATTTATAGCGTACGTAGGAAGAGAGCAGAATTTGTAGTGTAATTTCTCTAGTCGGGAAATCTGTCTTTTGGTGCAGAGTATTTCAGATTCGGCTCTGCTGTATAAAACTTCCTGACTGATTTCATCTCTTTTTATTTGTTTTATTTTTTTCAAATTGACCTCAAAATTTTGTCGTTTAGAAACCACATGGCTGTTTTTCAATAAAAATTTCTAATATAAGTCATTTTCAAGGTATTTTCCTAGTCTGCATTAAAAATCATAATGCACGATATTAAATGCATTAATTTGTTTATTTAATTTTTTTTTTTTTTGAAAATTAACAAAATTAATACACTTGAGTACTATTTTGAAATAAAACAATTAATTTGGCGACAAAATTTTATTAAACGATCAAAGCGCCTGTTACTGATTGGTACACACTCGCTGTGGTGTGTGTGTATGTGTGTGCGGGGACAAAAATTAACATCTGGATTTTTGTTGAAAACTCAAGCGCTTAAACCGAAACAGAGTTAAACGATGAAAAGAACATGATCATTAATAACATGACGTGTGCTCATTAACAAATGCGAAGTGATGAGTTCGTTCGTTCGTTTTTTTCACCAAATACAAAATTAATCCCTGAGGAGAAAGCTGTCATAATGTGGCAGAGAAGAAAAGAGTAAAATGCAGATATGTATGGGGAATTTTTTTCTACTTTTTTTTATAAAAATATTGATAATTTATTTTGAAATTATAATGATTTTTTTTTCAAAACACATATTGATTTTTATTTTATTTTATAAATATTTAAAAACATGACAAGATCAAGTGACAAAATTTAGTTTCCATTTAACGGTTTTGATAGAAAGTGTTTTGCTTGAGTGACAAAAAAGATCATTTTTATTATTGAAAATCAAAAAATCAATAATTAAAAATATTCCTGGAATTTAGATAAAAATTATAAATTTTGGGAAAAAATTAATAATTTTTCCCAAAATAAATGATCAAAATCATTTAAATATTTGTCAGTAAAAAGAAATTTCACTTATTTCCCATTCACACGTTTCAAAGTAAACATCATGGATTTTTTTGCGGATGGTGGTTTTCAGCAATTATTTTGTGATTTAAATGAACAAATTGAACAAGACTACAATTCGTGGTGTAGCATCCAAAATCCCAGCAATTCATCACCTACTTACAACTCAGAAATCTGCGATCATTATGAAGAATCCACCACTAATTACAGACCTCAAATAATGGATTTAAATGAGAAACATTTACAAGCCAGTTTGGATTATTTACTCAACAGTTCTTCGGATTCTTTAGAGGATTATGATTTGACCTCCCTCAATAGTTTATCTAGTGATCTTTCCGTTTGGGAGGAAAAATTCCTAGACAATTATATAGAAATTCCCGAATTGGTGGATTTTTTACCTGAAAAGACTCCTTTATGTACTGACAACTGTAATCATTTCCTGCAAGAAAGTGCTGAAAATCTTAAGCTCTTCCCCTCTTCTCCCAATTCACCCTGTGCTCAGGAAAAATCATTTCCCTGTACTTATGGCGATTGTCGTAAAATCTATGCCAAACCTGCTCATTTAAAGGCTCATCTACGACGCCATCTGGGAGAGAAACCCTACATCTGCAATTGGCCTAATTGTACCTGGAGATTTTCCCGTTCCGATGAGTTGGCCAGACACCGACGTTCCCATTCGGGTGTTAAACCTTATAAATGTGATTTCTGTGCTAAATGTTTTGCTAGATCCGATCATTTGACCAAGCATCGCAAGGTTCATGAAAGACGTTTATTGGCCGCCAGTAAAGCGGGTAAAACTTTGGAAAATGGTGAATTACCTCCTTCAGTGTTGACCGTGAGACCGGGTAGAAAGAGGAAAAATCAATTGTAGTGTAAATAAAAAACTAATCTAATTAAATTTAGTTTAAAATTAGTTTAAGGAAAACAAATTGTAAATAAATTTTAGTTTTAAGATAAAAAAATAAATAAAAACCGAAATTTTCAATTTCACTAAAATTAATAAATTTCACTAAAATTAAGATCTTATTTTCATTTATGATAATGTATAATAATTATAACTACATTTTCTATATTCCATTTCCATCACACATTTTCTCCTATTTTATGTTTTTCACCACTTTTACCCAAAAAAATCCAACATGTGTTTATTTTCCACTTGTGTGCAGACTTCACCCTCTTCAGTCACAGAGTTTTATGTACCTGCTGTTTAACATAAAAAAACTCACTCAACCATTTACTATTTACACTCAAAATTGTGCACTCTCCAGTGTTGCCAATGTTCAAAATTAATTCACAATAAACAATTACACGATTTACAATTATGGTGAAAATTAAACACAAATGAGAGTGTGAAAACACGTATGTGTGGCAACACTTTTGCTCTCACTCATTAATTATAAATTAACACATGTTCAGAATCTATAAACAATGTTGTCAACTCTCTTAAATAATAACATTATAAATCCGTAAAAAATCAATGATGTAAAAATAAAAAAATCAATGATGTAAAAATCAAAATGATGTAAATGACAACAGTACGAAAGTTCATCACTTCATCAAAGAGGTTGCTTCAGATATCCGTCTATATCGTTTAATATACTGAACTGATTTTGCTGGTTTTAATGGAAACTACTCAGGACTATAACAAATACTCAGGCCAATTTTCATTGAATTCTGCCAATTGTTATGGATCTGAGGGTGACAACAACAGACCAATAGATTTTTATTTAATGCAAGAATTTATATACAATATGGGGTCTGAGATGATTCCTCCATATCGTTACATATGGAATGACGAAGTTAATACCCTTTTCACCATTTTCGGTTGTAAAGGGTATAAAATAATATTCGTGTCCTTCAAAAAAGCATTCAAATCACTTCAACATACTTTATTGTCATTCAAGTTTTTAATTTTTCAATTTTTCCCTCTCGGCGTTTTCTTTGAAACAGACAAATTACTGACAAATAAAACCGCTAGGTGGAAAACAATACGCTCAAACAATAAACACTCAAAATCTCTTATATCATAATTTACTCTCATCACAGTTGTGTCCTCTAAGTTATAAGTGATGTCAAGTAACAGCAAAATAAATGCAAAAAAGTCGCCAAAAAATTAATAGTTTTGACAAACTTTCCCGTTTAACGAAAATTTAGATAACCGTCTCTCTTAAATGAATTTGTTGAAAATTTTCTCTTTAAAGAAATTTTATAGATCTTATAGAATTTTCTCTTCAACGAAAATTTATAGAAAATTTTCTCATCATCGAAAATTTATAGAAAATTTTCTCATCAACGAAAATTTATAGAAAATTTTCCCTTCAACGAAAATTTATAGAAAATTTTCTCTTTAACGAAAATTTATAGAAAATTTTCTCTTCAACGAAAATTTATAAAAAACTTTCTCTTCAACGAAAATTTATAGAAAATTTTCTCTTCAACGAAAATTTATAGAAAATTTTCTCTTCAACGAAAATTTTCTCTTCAACAAAAATTTATAGAAAATTTTCTCTTCAACGAAAATTTATAGAAAATTTTCTCTTCAACGAAAATTTATAGAAAATTTTCTCTTCAACGAAAATTTATAGAAAATTTTCTCTTCAACGAAAATTTATAGAAAATTTTCTCTTCAACGAAAATTTATAGAAAATTTTCTCTTCAACGAAAATTTATAGAAAATTTTCTCTTAAACAAAAATTTATAGAAAATTTTTTCTTAAATTAAAATTATAAAAAAATCCCTTAAACAAAAATATTTATTAAAATTTTTTTGACAAATCTTCCCAAAATTTCATTATTTTTATCAGCTTTATAACACTTCATTGTTATTTTTCCATTTTGGAAATTTTTCCAAAAAAATATTTTAAAACTGTATTATTTGCTTTGGTGTTTGATTAGTTTAAAGCCTAAAATTGTTTTGCTTTGATATGTAAATTTTATACAAAATCATATAATAACAACAATAGAAATTTAGATTTAGAACTCCAACAAACATAATAACACAATAATTTGTTTTACACAAACACACATACATAAAAATCCATATACACAGAGGAATAAAATTTACATGTGAGTTGAGGATAAACCAACTGAATAATAAGTAAAAATGTTATATTCGGCTATACCGAATCATCAATTCCCTCCACCACAAATGCATGTGAATTAAGTACATTATGTTTCGTACATATACACTGAAACATATACTCACAGACGTATACAATAAATAAAAGTGTTGTGTGAAATATAACATGGAAAACTTATAAGTTATAAATAAGTCATATCAGAAATTGGTCTATATCGTTTAATATACTAAGCCGATTTTGCTTATTTTAAACGGCAAACTTCTCAGTAGTGTATCAAATACCCCGGCTAAATTTCATTAAGATCTGTTAATTATTGTGGATGTGAGCATGCCTACAACAGACAGACAGGTGGGCAAAGCTAAATCTACTCAGATTTTGATTTGATGCAAGAATATGAATACATTATGGGGTCTGAAATGATTCGTTCTAATTGTTACATACGAAATGACAAAACTGATATACCTCTTCAACCACTTGTAGTGGTGAAGGTTATAAAAGGCAAAAGTTATAGCGAAAATGTGTGTCATTAGAGGTTCAACACTTTCGACTTAAATAAATAAAATGGCACCATGAATGAATAAACTGAAATGACTGAAAAACTGAATAAATGAGTGAACATATGACTGACTTTAAAATAATATAGTTTGTCATGCTGGTGTTAGATGGCAGAGATGATGATGATGATGTGGCATAATTTGTTGTAATATTGAGGTGTAACTTTGGCAATAAATGAATGTGTCGATTTAATTGATTTTAAGTATTAGAAATCATTTGGTCAGTTGAGCTAAACAAATTTATTTAAATAAAATATTTTTGGGCGAAGAAAAAAAATGAAAAATTCAATACAAACAAACGCTGCCAACCAATTGCTAAAAGTTACCTTTACAATTTTATTACTTGTTATTATTAGTTTTATGGTTTGATGGATTATTTAAATGACTGTAACGGCCTTTTAATTAGCGATAAATTTCCCACAAATTATTTTCAAATATTTGTATTTGTAAAAATCCAAAATAAATTGTACTGAAAAATATAAATAAAAAATTAGTTGACCCAAAAGTAGGCTATATAAATGTTTTATATGTATGCAACTAAAAGTAGGCTACTGTTTTTGCAAAAAAGCCAATTGTTTAAAGAAAATAGTATAAAATTAATTTAACACTTAACTTCTAAGTTTTCGGCAGCTTTAATTAAAATAAATAACTAAACTTTTAGAACTTACTTAAAGCCTATAAATATGCTTTAATATTTTAATCTATTATTGTGACATTACGCGCTCTTTTTTTAATAATTCTGTAACTTTAGAACTATGGAATACTTTTTGACGAAATTTCACACAGACCTTCTTGAGATATTTTCCAATCGATTTGGAGAAGTTCATGTTTCTAGTGTATCCTAGGGTCAGGAAAAAGATCTCCAAAGTTGGTCATTTGGAGTATGAGGATTTTTGGAAAAATCGCCAAAATTTTATTTATGATTTGATTTACATCCCTATAGCCCCTTTTATTCCCTATAAAAAATGTTTACATTTGTGGGGTAACTATTATGGATGAAGACATATTCAGACAGACCCTTTTTTTGGACAGTTTTTTTTTTTTTTTTTTTTTTTTTTTTTTAATTTGGTTGGCTCTATTCGGGTCTAAAAAAATCAGAAAATATGTCTGAATTTAGTAAAAAATTCTTAATGATTATCGCGTAAGAACCATATATCTATGTGGATTCAATATTGTTTTGAAATAGAAATTTGCAAAAAAAATGGAAATTTTTCAAAATGTGGTAACATTTGTGAACTTTAAAGTCAATTTTTCCTTCTGGACTATGAATTTTTTTTCACAATTCAAAAAGAATGTCCTAAATAAATGCATATAAAGCGAATCCAAGGAAATTAGGGGAAACAGTTTCCCCACAAGCCCTATCGAAATTTCGTTAAATTTCAAATATTTTTTTTTAGTTTTATGATGAGAAAAATAATGTTTAAGCCAGATTTGTTAAGCAAGGTACCCTTATATAAATTTACTAGCTACCCAATTTAGAAATCTAAAATTGGCTAGACCTCTTATAGCGTGGGAGAGAGAGAGAGAGAGAAATTGAAAAATCGAAATTTTTAAACAAGTTTCCCCCGATTGGTATTTTGGGTATTTTGGAATGAAAAAGTGGGAATCTTTTCCTAGTACTACATTAAGTACAACTTTTTCCATATTATACTCGAATTTCATAATTATATCTTAATTCTTATAAAATTTATTTAATGTCAAAAATTACAATATTTTGTGCAAAAGATCACAAAAAAATTAAAAATGTTGAATTTTTAAAAATTTGTTTAATATATTTAGTTCAAATAGATTATTATGTACAAATTATAATATTTCAAGTAATTATCTCTTTAACGATACCAAACACTTACATAAACATTTTTTACAACTCTTCAAAAATTAACTGAAACTCGAGTGCCTTCCCAGAAATTTGCGCATTTGCTATAGCATTCTATGTAGTATACTCTTCCAAATAAGGAGCCAATGGAAACTTGTCCTTCCCTAAATCAATTAGAAAATACCTCTAAATGTTCATATGAAATTTCATTAGAAAATATTCAATATTTTAACAAAAACTTTAAAGTCATAATTCTTTAAAGTTTTTTTCCCAAAATTCAATTGTATTTAATTAAACCCCCTTAACCAAAAGCATTAAAAATCAATAAATATTTCAAACCAAAAAAGATGAGCCCAAAAGTATGCTATTAATGGCATTTTAATTAACGCCCTTCTATATATATTCTTAACTTCAACTTTAAAAAAAAAACCTTACGCAAAAGATCCCTAATTTCCATATTTTTATTTATGCTCCAAACAAAACCACATAATTTTATTCTTTTCCTCGTTTCATATCTTAAATTTATTCTCTAAAAGAAGTTGTAATAATCCTTTTTGTTATTATCCTTCTAAAAAAGAAACTTTATTATCTTGTTTTGTGTTTAAGTATGCAAATATAAATAAGGACACGAAAAAAACATCATCTTTAAAGGATTTACTATTTTAGTAGTAAATCAGCTACTTTAGAACTTAATACTAAACATTGTTGTTATAGTGAATAAAGGATTTATTAATGCAGGTTTTAGTGTCTTATCAAAAGGATGTTACCTTAAGAAAAGTGTGTTATTTAAGAAAATTTTTGCTTAAGTTGTACAAAAACGGATGATAAAATGTTTATAAGGGATTTAATGGAAAAAATTAAATACAACAAATTATGCAAGAAAAAAACTGAAACACAAAAGAGAAATGATAAAGAGCTGCCACAAAGATTAAAGGAGCAAATCGTAGCTCACTTAGATCCTGAAGGTGTATCTTAGGTGTATCTTTAAAGAGAGGAATAGGAAAAGTAGTAAGTAGAGTTATCAGGTGAAAGCTAAATAGAAAGAAAAGAGAAGTCATAGTAAAGATTGATGTTATGTAAAGAAGGAGAAAGATGGTATATTGATAAGTGCTGCATTTGGTCCAGACATCAGAATTAAAGAAACTCTGAAGAGTCTAAGCGATCACCTCATGGAACCATTCGCAACTAAGAATAAAACCACTTATGTTCCCAATATCATAACTCGTCAAATCCATCGGCGATTGCAGCGAACTGCAGTCAAAGAAACGCATCCACAGGTCTCCGAAAAAAGAAGTAACAGAAAGGATGAGGTATCGTTTCTTCCTTATTCTGACAGCTCCTTTAAAAATCATTTGAAAGAACACTTATTCTCGCTTCATGTATTCTAAAGCGACAATGTGATGTGTACACCTAAACAGAGTTGTTAAGATTTGGAGAAAGAGTGCTATCCTTACCCCGCTTAGTGTTGGCCATAACATTTCGGTAACGCAAATTCTGTTGCGTTGTAGCATAGAGTTCAACCTACATAAGTTTCTAACAGGCGGTGGATGGTAGACCTCACAGATGACTAGTGTCCTCAACTGTGAGATTCGCGCCTTTTCGCCAAGTCATCAGGTTGACCTGATTAGTCCCATGTCCGAATGAAAAACCGAACTGGAACCTGAACTAGTTTATGAACTCTTTATACTACTCAAATCTGAAATTGAATATGAATTGGAATCTGAACTTGAATCTGAACTAGAATCTGAGCACGAATTGAAATTCAATATCTAAACTAGAATCTAAACAACCTGAGCAAGAAAATTAAGAATCTGAAGAATTTCCTGAACAATAACTGAACAGGAATCTGAACTGTTTAAACATAAGAATCTTATAGGAATGTGAATAAGAATTTTATAAAGAACCGAAACATTAATATGAATAATGAAAATGGAGTTATAAGCAGAATAGGAATCTTAATTTGAATCCAAGAAAGAATTTTCAATTAGAATCCGTACAGAAAATGATTCTACTTCATGAACTGATTCAATTTCTAATTCAAATATTTCATAGAATCTGAGGTCAATTCTGGTCCAGAATTTAAACTGGAATACGGACTTGAAACTTAATTAAAATCTGATCTTAAGTATGTACTACAAATCTGAGTTAATATCTAAACGATGATTAATAATGGAATCTGAACAGATATATAAACAAAAGAAACTTAACAACAATCTGAACAGGACCCTGAATCTGAATTAGAAAAAGGACAATAATCTGAAATTGAACTAGAATCTAAACAAAATGCTAAACTACAATTCGAGCAGTTAAACAAGAATCTGAACTATAATCTGAATTAAAATCTGAACTATAATCTGAACATGAACTTAATTGGATCAAAACTCGAACTGAGTTTGAATTAAAATCCAAACTATAACCTGAACTCAATTATGAACTATAATGTACACAATAATCTGATAGGGATTTTGAAAGAGATAATGAACTGGATGAGAACTGGTACCAGATAACAAAATCTGATTTATAATCGGAAGTAGGATCCATATTAAAAGTTCAACTGGAATCTGAAATAGAGAACTCTGAATTTTTTTCTAAAATCTTAAGTAAAAACTGTGCAAAAATCTATTTGTAAATCTGTTCCAGTTAAATCCTTAGAAACGGGAAGCAACCTGGAATATGATTTTAAATCCGAACAAGTTCCTGAAATGGAGCCTAAAGTGTAATCTTAAGCAAAATTTAAAATAAAAAAATTGAGGGAGATCTGGTTCTAAGACTGATCGAAAAATGAACTAAGAACTGAATCCAAAATGAAATACTAAACTATAAATGACTGATATTGTAGACAAGAACCTGCAGTAAAACACTTAAGTTCTTTTACCATATTTTTAGTGCCATTTTTTTGGTGTGACAGTTTCACATTAAAAAAAAATCCTTCATTTATTACATCGTAAAATTGCAATTCATGTATTCACAATTATTTTAAGTTGTAATAGAAATTCCAGAAAAATAAAATATTAAACAAATATTGCATTTACATTATTTGCTCCGTACAAGGAATTTTCTTCATTTACATTAAAAATAACACAAACAAGCAAAAATAAAAAAGACATGCAAATATGTTAAATGATTTGCAAATATCAACAAATATAGCTGAAATATTCAAGCATATATTGCTATTTTTTCAGAAGACTATAAATGCAAAAAAAATTATAACTTTAAATAAGAAAATAAAAAAAAATATTTATTTTGTGCTGAAATTATACAACAAACTTTTTTCATTAAATTAACTAAATTTACGGCAAACAGAGGTTTTTTCCCGGTTTTGTTTATGGGGAACTTTTTTTTCACAATAATTTTATTTATTACACCCTCCACCAATACAAGTGGTGAGAAGGGTATATTAAGTTTGTCTGTCTGTGTGTAACGCCAAGAAGGAATCATCTTAGAGCCCATAATGTATCTATGTTCTTGCATCAATTCAAAATCTGACTTTATTTTACTATGTCCGTCCGTCTTTCCGTCTGTCCGTCTGTCCGTCCGTCTTTCCGTCTGTCCGTCCGTCTTTCCGTCTGTCCGTCCGTCTGTCCGTCCGTCTGTCCGTCCGTCCGTCTGTCCGTCCGTCTGTCCGTCCGTCTGTCCGTCTGTCCGTCTGTCCGTCCGTCTGTCCGTCTGTCCGTCCGTCTGTCCGTCCGTCCGTCTGTCCGTCCGTCTGTCCGTCCGTCTGTCCGTCCGTCTGTCCGTCCGTCTGTCCGTCCGTCTGTCCGTCCGTCTGTCCGTCCGTCTGTCCGTCTGTCCGTCCGTCTGTCCGTATGTCCGTCCGTCTGTCCGTCCGTCCGTCTGTCCGTCCGTCTGTCTATTTGTACGTCCGTCCGTCTGTTGTTGGCACATTCACATCCACAATAATTTACAGAAAACACAGAAAGTTGGCCGAGTATTTGCTATAGTCCAAAGAAGTTTTGTCTTTGAAACCAGCAAAATCGTACTTCATTATGATTCCAAAAAAAGTTAATGCCAAAAATTCAATAATTTTATGACACATTCAGTGTTCCGTGTTATATTTAAGAAAATTTTGTATATATTGTTTACGTTTGAGTGTATATGTGAATGCATTTTTGTGTAGGGTATTAAAGATTCGGCATGACAGAACATCAAATTCTTACTTGTTATAACCTCCATCACAAATGATGTTGAGGGTATATTAATTTCATCAATCCGGCTAAAAAAGCAATCATTCAGTCGTCAGTCTCACATCTAAAACAATTCGCAGAGCTAAATGAAATTAGGCCTGAGTATTTGTTATAGACCTGAGGAGTTTCGTTTTAAAAATTGGCAAAATCGGTTTAGTATGTGAAAAGGTGTGAGAAAACCTTTAAATTCAAGCAAAAAAACTTTCGTTAATTTTGTCAACTTCAAATTAAATTTCCATTTGGAGAGGAGGGTATTAAAGATTCGGCGCAATCGAATATATCATTCTTACTTGTTTTTAATAACAAATTGTTACAGTGTTTTTGTTTCCACTTATATAAAACTATTTATAAAAATATTATAAAGTATTGTTCAGGCATGAATAGAATTTTATTTATTTATTAAATGCATACATATGCATATTTATTTATATATATGAATGTGTTTATACAAGAGTTGAATTTAAATATCGAGTAAAAAGTAAATGCATACTTTAAAGCTGATAAACCAGGAATGAGGAAATATTCACTAAGCTCCCTTTAAGGTACAGTGTAGTGAAATTATATTGATATTTAAGAATTTTAATTAATTCAAGCAAATTTTTAAATTTTTGGGTTTTTTCTAAGGGGTGACGTATGATTAATATTAATTTGAGGTTGTTTCAGGAAATCAGCCATAACTTTTTATACAGACAAGATATTTTCAATCTTTCAAAGCAGTTTTATTTCTAAGATTTTACATTACATTTTACAAAACTCTAACCTTTTTGGCCACTGTCCTTTTTTCCAATTTATTTACATTTACTTTTATTTATTTTACTATTGAAAATATTTATTTGTAATATTTTTCCACTTATCTGAAAAAAAGTTTCTCTATTTACTTTATTTACAAAAATAGAGATATATTTACTTTATATTTTCTTCTATTATTTAGAAAATTTTCTATAAAATAGTTTTTCTTTCTTTGAAATATTTTAGTTTCTTTTTTCATTTTCTACTTTATTAAAACACAACGTTAGACAAAGTTATTGGAAAAAAAGAAGCAAAAAAAACTTAAAACTCTGGCATATGTTATGCTTTAAATATGGTAAAGAATGTAAATAATATTTTGTTATTTATTTATCAAAAAAAAGTTTTATAATAATAAAGGAATAGATTACGTGCCTTAAGAAATTGTTATTTGTTGGCAGCATCGCAAAAAGAAAAGTTAAAAAAAGAAAAACAATTTTAAACTTAAAAATATTAACAATAAACAAGGTAAACATAATCTAAAGCTTCAAAATAAAACTTAATAAAAAGTAATTGTTCCAAAAGTAATTAAAATGAAAGAACAAAAGCTCAAGAAGAATCTTAACAAAAAGCGGAACTTGGAACTTAACCCACAACTGAGGTAGAAACTAAGAATAAGAAACATGAGATAAAATCTGAACTTAGAATCGGAGCCAGAAACTTACTTAGAATCTGAAGTAAAATTTGGCAACTGATCTAAAATCTGAGAAGGAATCTCAACCAGAATTGCAACTAGAATCTGAAAGAGAATTTATTATAGAAGTTGGCCTCTAATATGAATCGGAATCTGAATTAGATTCTAAACTAGAATCTTAAGTAGAATCTTGACTACAATCTAAACTAGAAGCTAAGTTAAAATACGAGCTACAATATGAACTAGAATATAAATTAGAATATTGAATAGAAAAAAATACAGTCTGAACTAGAAACTAAATAATAAGCTGAACTATAGCTGAACAACATTCCTGAACAAGAATGTTATATAAAATTTAAACTTGAAACTGAATTAGAATCTGAAGTATAATCTGAGTTAGAATCCAAACTAAAATCTAAACTACAATCTAAACAAGCATCTGAACTAGAACCTGAACTATAATCTAAACTCGAATTTGAATTAGAATCTGTAATAGAATCTAAACAAGAATCTAATTTAGAATCTTAACTTAAACCGGAACTAGAATCTGAACTAGAACTGAACGTGAATCTGAACTAGAACTTGTGATTAGAACTGAAGTATAACTGAATTAGAACTGAACTAGAACTGAACTAGAACTAAAGAAGAACTGAACTAGAATTGAACTAGAAATAAACTAGAAACTTGTGATTACAACTGAAGTATAACTGAATTAGAACTGAACTAGAACTGAAGTATAACTGAATTAGAACTGAACTAGAACTGAACTAGAACTGAACTAGAACTAAACAAGAACTGAACTAGAATTGAACTAGAAATGAACTAGAACTGAACAAGAACTGAACTAGAACTGAAATAGAACTGAAATAGAACTGAACTAGAACTGAATTAGAACTGAACTAGAACTAGAACTTGTGCTTACAACTGAAGTATAACTGAATTAGAATTGAAATAGAACTGAAGTATAACTGAATTAGAACTGAACTAGAACTGAAGTATAACTGAATTAGAACTAAACTAGAACAGAACTAGAATTGAACTAGAATTGAACTAGAACTGAACTAGAACTGAAATAGAACTGAACTAGAACTAAACTAGAACTAAACTAGAACTGAACAAGAATTGAACTAGAACTGAACTAGAATCTGTGCAAAAATCTTAACAAGAATCTAAATTGGAATCTGAATTAGAATCTGCACTAGAATTTGAAACAGAACTGAACTATAACTGAATTTGAACTGAAGTAGAATTAAACGTGAATTTGAACTAGAACTGAACTGAAACGAATCAGAAGTGAATCAGAACTGAAACTAAACTTACAACTGAAACTAAACATTTGTAGCTTTTGCTTAAAAGTTTTAAGCTTCTGAAGGGTGTAAAAAAATAATAAAATTCTTTTTAATCCCAAATTTAATCCCTTTTGTTTTATTCCATCAACTGCTGCTGCTGCTTATTGTGGTTTTAATTAAAAAACGTGTTGTAGTTTTTTTGTTTGTTTTATTCAAGAACACTTTAATAATATTATATAACACGTAAGTGTTATGTGCATGTTAAACTAATTGTATGCGGATTTTTTCTTTTTTTGTTAGTTTAATTTTATTTAAAAATTAAAAAAAAAATAAAATAAAACATGTTGTTGCATGTTACATTTTTATTAAATAAACTATTTTTAAAACTATTTTCAAATAAACCTTTTGCATGTTTTATGAGAAAAAAGAAAAAAAACATATGTTTCTGAAGGTTAATTTCGGTTGAAACAAAAAAATTTTGAAAACATATAATAAATAAAAAATGCAATATTTAAACGTATAATATTATGCGCACTTTTTAGTTTTAGAAGAATAAATAGAAGCTTAGTATAAGGTCCTTTTTTAAAAAACAGTTTTAAATTTTATTAAAAGTATGTTATATTGTTCTTGAAAAGCTGACAAATTTTTTAATTAAATTCTTTTTGTTTCAGTTTTTATCACTCATAATAAGAGTGTTGTGGACGTTTATATAAAATCATTCATAATTAATATTAATCATACGCCAACATGCTCCACAATAAAAAAATATTAAATATTAAAAAACAAGCAACATTTTTAAGTAAAATTTACAATTTGCTTCACTTTATTATTCACACAAAATTTAATCGTCTAATTAAATCATATTAAATTTTATCACCCCAAAAATTACATTTTCATATCATCTTGATTTATCTTCTTTTGCAATTGAAAAAAAATCTGTTTTTCTACTTCCCAGACATCCTCATTTGCTGCAAATGTTGATTTTAAGACCATCAAAATAAAAAGGCGTACAAAAACACTTTAATAAGTTTTCATAATTTTATTTATTTTAGTTTAAGCTTTAATAAATGTACATATTTACATAAAACTTTATTTTTCTCTTTCTTTTTTTCTTTTTTTTTATAAAAGTCTAGACTTTTGACTGCAAGAAAATATTATAATTCAGTAAATATTTTGTAAAAAGCAGAGATTTTTGCATAATAAATTGTCAGAAAATAAAATGATAAAGTCAAAATATGTAACGAGGATTTGAAGGATTTGAAAATAAAAAAATTATTAGCAAATATAATCAGGGCACTATAAAAGACATAGTCTAAGCAATACAGTCAATAAAGTACTTGGAATTTATTGCCCACAGAGTTCATTGCCTACAGCATATATAGGCTACGATCTATAGTCCTGGAGTCTCTGGTTTATATTCTAAAGAGTCTATAAAATGTCGACAGTATATATTGCCTGTGGTCTCTGATACATAAAGTCTCTGATCTTAAGGCTGCACAGTCTCTGGTTTATAGTTCACAGAGTCTGTGGTGTATAGGTCATAGCGTCTGTGGTCTATAGCCCACACAGTCTGAGATCTATTACCTAAACAATTCAAAGTTGACTGTGTGGGATGTCAATGCTCTATATTGTACCCAGTCTGTGATCACAGTCCACACAATCTGTGGTCTCTAGTTCACAAAGTCCGTGACTTACAGCGCACACAATCTATAGTCTATAGCCTACTCAGTCTGAGGTCTTTATTCCCTACAGTCTGCGATTAATAGTCCACACAAAATGTGATCTATGGTCCACACAGTCTGTGGTTTATAATCAATATGGTCTATCAGACATCGTCCCCGCAGACTGTATATATAGCATAGAGAGTCTGTGGTCTATATTGTCCACATAGTCTGTGATCTATACCTCATACAGTCTGTGATCTGCTGCCCACTCAGCTATATTACAGAAAGTCTGGCATCTATACTCTACAAAAATATAGAGTCTGTTGTCTACAGTCCATGGAATTTCTGGTCGATAAAATACCGACTTTGTATTTTATAGTCCATAGATTTAACAGACTATATTTTGCAGAGACTGTGCTCTATACTCCACAGAGACTGTGGTCTATATTCAACATAATCCATGGTCTGTACTCTACAGAGCCTGTAAACCACTAAGTCTGTGGTCTACATCCAGCAGAGTCTGGTACCTATAGTCCATAGAGACTGTTATCTGTAGTCTACAGAGCCTGTAGTCTGTGCTATATTGAATCTGTTGTCTATAGTCCATTCAGAGCCTGTCGTCTATTTCCTACAAAATTTGTGATTACACTTCACAGATTCTGTTTTCTTCTATACTCCACAAATTCGGAAGTTCATATTCTGCAGTCTCTGTTTTGCAGAGTCTGATGTCTGTACTCTTCAGATTAAGTTCTAAATTCATTTCATTCTACAAGGTGTATATGAAACTATAAATCTCGCCTTTTAGCAGTGGCTTATTTAGTCCATAAATTACAGCCTATTTAAAACATGGACTATAACTTATTTAGACTAAGAACTCTAAACTTTATTTTTAAATGATCTACTTAATTTCTAAAAATTGTATATCTTAAGATAAAACTGTTCTTAAACTAATCATCTCTCCTTAACCTTTTTTCCCATAAAACTATTAACTTATTAATATTTCCGTTAAAGTTTTATCCTTTTGACCACACAAAACACCTCATCAAAAGTCTTAATAGTTGTTTTAAAAAAGTTTTTAAATAAAAAACTTTTCTTGGGATCCCTTTTAATGAAAACAAAAAGTTTTTTTTAATTAGACTTACCAACTAAAAATACTAAACATAACGCTTAATATAGTTTGCCTATTTTTAGGCGCTTAACATCGTTTGCTTATATTTAGGCCATAAACTAATATTCAAAATTGTTAATTTCTTTGAGGTTTTTCAAATATTTACGGGCCATAATATGCTCAAATGAGTTTCAGCCACCTCCTTAAAATAGGCAGCACTAAATTTATAAAATGCAGCCTAAAACCGCACTATTAAATGTGTGGTTTTAAAAAGAGGATTATTAGTAAGGAATATTACTCAAACTTGAATAAAGTTTTTTTTTAGAAAAAACTACCACCTCTTGTCTAGATTAATGTCTCTATTTAATTTGCTTGTTTATTTTTGCCCTTTTTTCCCTCATTCAACAATTTGTGGTTTTTTCAAATTGTTTCAATTTCAAACATAAAATTTTCCCATTTTTCTTTTTTCGCTTTTTTTTTGTGATCCAAAACCTTTAGAATAATGACTCTTTAAACCCCCTTTAATATTTCTATAACCAATTTTTATTTGTTCATATTTTTTATTTTCATTTCATTTGTAACAATTTTTTTTTATTCCATTTTCTGGTAAATTACATGAAATATTGCACAATATTTTTTTGAACAAATTCTTTTTTTCTCCACCATAACATTTTTAACCGAGAAAAAATCATTTATTTTAGTTACTGGTAGTTTATAAAAATTTGTGTGCCATAACAGCAAAACTACGGAAATATAAAAATGTAAAAAGAATAAAAAAAAACAAAATTTGTTAACACAGAAAAAATATTTTAAACAATTTTTATATAAATGAAACATGTCAATCTCTTGCCATTTTGCGAACAGTGACCATAAATTCAGTTACATTTTTATAAATTATCAAAACCATTTATTATTCCATAGAGTTTTGGTAAAATATTATAAAAAAATTAACTGAAAAATGAAAAGCAGACAAAAATAAAACAAGGAAAGGAACTTAAATAAACTTTAAACTATAGACTGAATATAGACTATAGACACTATAGTCTATAGACTATAGACACTATAGTCTATAGACTATAGACACTATAGTCTATAGACTATAGACACTATAGTCTATAGACTATAGACACTATAGTCTATAGACTATAGACACTATAGTCTATAGACTATAGACACTATAGTCTATAGACTATAGACACTATAGTTCTATAGACTATAGACACTATAGTCTATAGACTATAGACAACTATATCCTATAGACTATAGAAAATAGTCTATAGACTATAAGACTACTATAGTCTATAGACTATAGAAACACTATAGTCTATAGACATATAGACACTACAGTCTATAGACTATAGACACTATAGTCTATAGACTATAGACACTATAGTCTAATAAGACTATAGACACTATAGTCTATAGACTATAGACACTATAGTCTATAGACTATAGACACTATAGTCTATAGACTATAGACACTATAGTCTATAGACTATAGACACTATAGTCTATAGATTAGACACTATAGTCTATAGACTATAGACACTATAAGTCTAATGACTATAGACACATAGTTATAGACACTATAGTCTATAGACTATATAAGTCTTAGAACTATAGTCTATAGACTATAGACACTATAGTCATAGACTAGACATAGTCTATAGACTATAGACACTATAGTCTATAGACCTATAGTCTATGACAACACTATAGTCTATAGACTATAGACACTATAGTCTATAGACTATAGACACTATAGTCTATAGACTATAGACACTATAGTCTATAGACTATAACACTATAGTCTATAGACTATAGACACTATAGTCTATAGACTATAGACACTATAGTCTATAGACTATAGACACTATAGTCTATAGAACTATAGTCTATAGCTATAGTCTATAGACTATAGACACTATAGTCTATAGACTATAGACACTATAGTCTATAGACTATAGACACTATAGTCTATAGACTATAGACACTATTTAGTCTATAGACTATAGACACTATAGTCTATAGACTATAAACACTATAGTCTATAGACTATAGACACTATAGTCTATAGACTATAGACACTATAGTCTATAGACTATAGACACTATAGTCTATAGACTATAAACACTATAGTCTATAGACTATAGACACTATAGTCTATAGACTATAAACACTATAGTCTATAGACTATAGACACTATAGTCTATAGACTATAAACACTATAGTCTATAGACTATAGACACTATAGTCTATAGACTATAAACACTATAGTCTATAGACTATAAACACTATAGTCTATAGACTATAAACACTATAGTCTATAGACTATAAACACTATAGTCTATAGACTATAAACACTATAGTCTATAGACTATAAACACTATAGTCTATAGACTATAAACACTATAGTCTATAGACTATAGACACTATAGTCTATAGACTATAGACACTATAGTCTATAGACTATAGACACTATAGTCTATAGACTATAGACACTATAGTCTATAGACTATAGACACTATAGTCTATAGACTATAGACACTATAGTCTATAGACTATAGACACTATAGTCTATAGACTATAGACACTATAGTCTATAGACTATAGACACTATAGTCTATAGACTATAGACACTATAGTCTATAGACTATAGACACTATAGTCTATAGACTATAGACACTATAGTCTATAGACTATAGACACTATAGTCTATAGACTATAGACACTATAGTCTATAGACTATAGACACTATAGTCTATAGACTATAGACACTATAGTCTATAGACTATAGACACTATAGTCTATAGACTATAGACACTATAGTCTATAGACTATAGACACTATAGTCTATAGACTATAGACACTATAGTCTATAGACTATAGACACTATAGTCTATAGACTATAGACACTATAGTCTATAGACTATAGACACTATAGTCTATAGACTATAGACACTATAGTCTATAGACTATAGACACTATAGTCTATAGACTATAGACACTATAGTCTATAGACTATAGACACTATAGTCTATAGACTATAGACACTATAGTCTATAGACTATAGACACTATAGTCTATAGACTATAGACACTATAGTCTATAGACTATAGACACTATAGTCTATAGACTATAGACACTATAGTCTATAGACTATAGACACTATAGTCTATAGACTATAGACACTATAGTCTAGACTATAGATAGTCTATAGACTATAGACACTATAGTCTATAGACTATAGACACTGTAGTCTATAGACTATAGACACTATAGTCTATAGACTATAGACACTATAGTCTATAGACACTATAGTCTATAGACTATAGACACTATAGTCTATAGATACTATAGTCTATAGACTATAGACACTATAGTCTATAGACACTACAGTCTATAGACTATAGACACTATAGTCTATAGACGATATATTCAATAGACTTATTTTTCTGAGTTCTCTTTTTTTACTTATAAATGAACTTTTTCTTGGAGAGAAGATTTTTTTGTAGAAAAAGTTTTCTTTTCAAAAACGTTTAGCCCTTTTTCATTTTGTCTTTAAATAATTAATATTATTTGCATAATAAAAATTTTAATTTAACTATAATAAAGGATATAAGGATAATTGTTGAAAGGAACTGCCAACAGTTTAGAAAGTAATAACTATATAAAAAATAATTTATAAAGCCTAAAAGTAGGCCAAACAAATGTCACAAAAAATATTAAGAATTAAGTAAATTTCACAAAAATTATCATTAAAATCATTTCACTTCATAGAACTTAAATTCACAATAAAATTAATTTTATTTGATTTCAATAAAATTTTTATTTATTTTCATTTTGTTCAATTCTATGAAGATTTTAAATTTTCCCATAATTTCAATTTTCAAAAAACAAAATTATAATTTCCAAACAATTTTGCTTAACCAATTTATTTTGTAACAAATATTATTGTAAAATATTTGAAATATGAAATAAATGTTATTTTAGAATTTTAAATTATTGCACAACAAAATTTTACACTTTAACTGGGCTGCATGTAATCACATTGTAAGAATATTTACAGTTATATTTGGTAAATACACAAATATTTTGGTTGGCATTTTTGTAAATACGAGGGCGTAAATAAATGAGTTTATGCATAAATATTGTTTATGCAAAATAATGTCAAACTAATACACAGCACGATTTGACTACTAATAATTACATTAAAAATAAATGAAAAACAAAAATATTGTAGAAACAACAACTAAAATAAGAGTGGCTGAAACAGTTAAATTAGTTTTGTTGACCTTTACCCACCACTTCATAAATAACAGTCAATTTTTACAACAATTTCTAATTTGTATTCAAACAGCATTAAATAGTATTGTACTAACATCGTACTAGCATTAAACTAACATTGAAATAGCAAAGAAGTATCATTGAGCTGGCATTAAATTAACATTTAACAAGCATTGAAATAGCACTGAACTAGAACTGAACTAGTATAAAATTAAAACTGATCTGGCATTGAACTATCATTACAATAGCATTTAACTAGCATGTAAATATCATTGTACTAACGTTTAACTAACTGAACTTTTAACTAATATTGAACTAGCTCTGAAATAGCATTGAACTAACACTGAACTAACTCTAAACCGGCAATGAACCGGCATTAACAGGCATTAAACTGGCATTGAACTACCATTAAAAAAGCATTAAAGTAGCACTGAAATTGTAGTGAACGAGAACTGAACTAGCATTGAAAAAAAACATCGGACTAGTATTTTAATAGCATTTAACTGGCATTGAACTAGAACTAAAATAGCATTGCAGTAGCATTAAACTAGCGTTTCACTAGCAATGAACAAGCATTGACGTAGTTTTGACATAGCATTAAACTAGAACTGAACTAGAACTAGAATTGAACTACAAATGAACTGGAATTTTGCTAGAACTGAAGTAGAACTGATCTAGAACTGAAATAAAACTGAACTAGGACTGAACTAGAACTGAAATAAAATCTAAACTAGAAGTTGAACTAGAAGCTGAACTAGAAACTGAACTAAAATCTGAACTGCAATCTGAACTAGAATCTGAATTGGAATCTGACCTAGAACTAAGCTAAAACTGAAATACAACTGAACCTGTACTTACGCTTAAAACTAATCTGAACTAGAAACTGGATTAGAATATGAAGTAGATGAATAAGATAGAATTCCAACAAGAATCTGAAGTGAGTTGTGAACTAAAATCTTAACTGTAGTTTGAACTTTAAATTAAATTAGCACCAAAACTGGCATTTGAACTAGAATCTATACTGAAACGTGAACTTAAATGAGAACTCTGACCTACTTAAAGCCAAATTTTTTAATATTCTGTTTTATAAATTTAAATATTTTCAGCATTATGACTTCTATTTGATGTCTCCCTGCATCATAAATGTTAAAGTATAACGAACATAAATTTTATTTAATTAAATATCATTTTATAGTATTTCCCCTCAGTTTTACTCCTTTTACCTGTAAACTCTTAAACGAGGGTTGCATAATTTCTAATCAAATATATTTTATTAAAAAGTATATTTTATGCCTGTTAAAAACAGGAAGGATTTTATGTACAATTACTGTAAAATTTTCTCCCAGATGACATAAATAAGGGCAGCATTACTTTAGAAAGCTTTTGGAGTTTATGATAATATATTGAAGTAATAAAAGAGAAGTTACGGTAGATATGCGACAACGTTAGGTGAAGTTATGATGAAATCAAAAGCTTTTAAAGTTGTATAAACTGAACTTAAGTGTCTCTGCATATAAAATCAAGTTTTATGATTTTATTATTTTCTCCATTTGAACATTTTCACATTTGCACATCTATCACCCAAATCAGGTCATTCATCATATTATAAAATGTCCTCAAAGCAAAACAACTTTAATTGTAACAAAGATCTCTATAGTAGACCACAATAAAACTGTCATTTGACAAGACAGTGCAATTTTTCTGAGGCGAGAAAACTTTATATTAATACAAATACAACCACAATACCCGTATAGTTATAACAAAGGAACAACTTTAGTAGAGGACTGATGAATTTTTTTTTAAATCCAACCGCAATTGCAAACAACTAACTGTTTAATGCTGACATTTTTCTTTTCATTTTCCTCTATTTGTTTCTTTCATTGTGATATTTTTCTGTTTATCACTTTTTCATTTTTCTCTCTTTGGTTTTTACTAATTTTTATACCCTCCACCACCATAAGTAGTGGGGAGGGTATATTAACTTTATCATTTTGTGTGTAACGCTTAAAAGGGATCATCTTCAATCCCATAATGTATGCACGTTTTTTGCATCAAATCAAAATCTGTGTCGATTTAGCTATAACCATCTGTCCGTCTGTCTGTCTGTCTGTCTGTTTGGCTGTCTATCTCTTATTGGCACACTCACATTCACAATAACTGGCATAGCACAATGATATTTGGCCTGATTATTTGTCATAATCCTAAGAAGATTTTCATTTAAAACCAGCGAATTTGTTTCAATATATCAAAAGATGTAGACCGATATCTGACGCAACCTCTATGTTCAAGCGAAGAACTTTTTTAAAATTATCAATTAGAAATCGGCAAATTAGAATGAAAAATTGCCTTGATATTAAGGCATATGTACTTTATTACCCTTCTAAAAATTACCAAAATCGGTTCAGTAAAAAAGCAAATTATAGCCAAATATATGACTGATATTATTACTCATTAAGTGAGTGTTCTTATGTTTTATGATAAGAAAAAACTTTTATATATTGTATACCTTTGAGTGTATGTGTGAAAGTGTATGTAAGAAACATAGCGTATTTACATCATTTGTGGTGGAGGGTTTTGAAGATTCGGCATAGTCGATTATAGCATTCTCACTTGTTTTTCTCCTCTTACTCATGTTCACTCTGGCATACAATCTGCACTTGTTTTCATGTCTTTACGTGACATTTTGACCAATTTGTGATACTTTTTTGTTCGTTCTTCTTCTCCAATCAACCGCTTGCAGTTGTTGGTATTTGTGGGCGTTGAATACTTTTTTTTTCTACCACATACAACAACACCCACACATTGAAAATTGATGACTTTGAATTGATAATATTGGCATAGATGTATGAATGTGTGCATATTAGTGAGAATGTCAATACTGTTGTCGTATAAAACGATTCAAATTATCTACTGCATACTTTTCGGGGAGTGAAATAAATCAAGTGTATAAATGTTGAGATGCAAATAATTCAATTGCGTAAATACATCATGATATAACGCTTAAAGAGAAAGAAAAAGGGGGCTGAGATTAAACAATGTATTCCAGTAGCTGAAAAAAAGCTTTTTTCTAGACTTTTATCGTTACTATTCAATTTTAATTTCTTTGTAATTTAATTCATTGTAAAAAACTTGAACACATAATCTATTTTTATTGTTTTAAACTGTTATCAAGATTAATAAATCTTGGAAAAGTTTTCTTATGTAAAATATGAACAAAAACGTTAAAGTTTTCTTAACGTATTCAGAGAATGTGTGAAATACGCCTAAGAAACCACAAGAAAAACTATTTTAGTGATTTATGAATGGGGAAGGAAATCTAATTAATAACTATGCATTCAGTTTTAGTTCGAATTATAGTACAGATTTGGTTCATATTTTAGTTTAGGTTCGAGTTCAGAAGGTAGATAAGTTTATAATTCAGGCTCTAATTCAGATATCAGTTCTAATTCTAGTTCAAATTTTAGCCCTGCTTCTAGTTCAGATTATAGTATAGATTCCAGTTCATAGTTTAGATTCTGGTTCAGAATCTAGATTTTAGCTCCATTCACAGTTTAAATATTAATTCCAGGATTATTTTAGTTTCTAGTTAAATTCTAGTTCCAGTAGAGATCTAATTGATCATATATCACAGTTTAGACTATAATACAGCCTTAAGTAAAAATTCTATTTCAGATTCTATGTCAAAGCCTTGTTCATAAACAATTATCAGTTTGGGATAAAAATACAGTTTAGACTGTGGTTCAGATTCTAGCTAAATTCCAGTTCTCATTCTGATTCAGCTTCACTTTAGACTCAAGTTCATTTCTAATTCAAATTCTAAGTTCGTTCTAATTTATATTTTAGTTCAGTTCTTAGTCAGATTTTAGTTCGGATTAAAATTCAATTACTATTTAAGATTCTAGTTTAGATTCTAATTTAAATTCTAGTTCAAACCTTTATTCTAATTCAATTTCATTTTTATTTGAAATTCTAGTTAAGATTCTACATCAGATGTATTCAGATTTTAGTTTAGATTCTAGTTAAGTTTCAAGTTCAGAGCATAGTAAAGGTTATTTATCAGACTTTTATTTGCATTCTACTTTAGACTCCAGTTTTGATTATAGTTCAGATTCGTGTACAGGTTTTAATTCATACTTTGATTCGGAGTATAGTTAAGGTCCTCTTTAAGATTTTCATTTACTTTCTAGTTCAGATTATTATATTTTTCTAGTTTCTAGTTCAGATTTAAGTTCTAATTCTAGTTCAAATTTTAGCCCTGCTTCTAGTTCAGACTATAGTTCAGAATCTAAGTCAGATTCTGGTTCAGAATCTAAGTCAGAATCCAATTCTAATTCTAATTCAGTTTCCAGTTCACATTCTATTATAAGTTCTGGTTCAGACTTTAGTGTTGATTGTAATTCAAATTCTAGTTCAGTTTTAAGACCAGAAACCAGTTAAAATTCTATTTCAGATTTTAGTTCTGTTTCCCATTCAGATTAAAACACAAATTTCATCTTTGATTGAATTCCCGATTTTAGTTCTGTTTCTAATTCAGATTACATTTTAGCTTTAAGCATAAGTTTCTTGTTCTTGTTGAGCCTTTCAGTTCAACTACTGTATCAGTTTCAAATTTTTAGTTTAGTTTTAAGATTTAAAGCCCATATGACCCATATGATTAATTGAAAAATAAAATATTTAAATGATTTTCTAAAATGTACTCTTATAGTAACCCAAAACGTATAATTAATATTAATTAAAAAGTAATAGTGTACACATGAATATATTTTTAAATAAGGAAGCCATTAAACTTACAGAAAATATTAAGGATTAATAACACTTTAGGCTGTTATAAAACCCTAAAAATATAAATAAATATATTTTTTACATAAATTAAAGAAATTAATGATAAAAACATTTATTCTATGTAAGATTTTTAATTACTTAATTTTATAAATTTGGAGCGTATGATTAATATTAATTACATAATAGTTATTTCAACATAATATAAAATCAGTTAGATTTCTAGCAAGTGATCTGAATTTAGTAAGAATTGAAGCTTTTTTGATTTCTTATGAACTTGATTTTGTTATATTTAATTTTTAATTTTCTTTGTTTTATTAAATCGCCATTTATCATTTTTACACTTAAATTGAAAATTTGATTTCTTTTTCTTCTTTTTCTCTTAAACTAATTCACTCAATTGTAAAAATTCAATTGTTTCCTTTTCTTTCTTCCTTTTCCTTGTCACTTTTTCTCTCTCTCTCTGCTCTCTTCCTTAAAGAAAACATTTTTCTTAACATTAACTAAATAAATGTTGTGTTATAAAATCATTGTCATAAATCATAATAAAAATGCTTTTAAGCCGTTTTCATGGGGAAAAGGGGAATTGAAAGAAATGGAGACAAAAAGAAAATGGAAAATGGTTGCTGGTTTAACACATACATATAATTTACACTTATAGTACTATTACTATAATTTAATATAATATATTTTTCTTGTTTACTTCTTTTTGCTTTCTTCACATGCATTTCCTTGTAGCAAACGTAACTGTTTGCATATTTGTCAATGCATTTCCGTTTACCACACACACACAAGCCAGCATTTTGAAGTATATAACTGTTCTAGAGGATGCTATTTCATATTTATTTTTACTTTGTCACTTAAGTGTTAGTGTATTTATGTGTGCGAGTTTGTATGTGTATGTGAGAATATAAAAAAAATCATCTTAGCTGCTGTTGCCTTTTTTATACCCCCTTCCACCGCAAGTGGTAAGGAGGGTATATTAATTTTATCATTCCGTGTGTAACGCTAAGAAGGAAACATTTCTGACCACATAATGTATATATATTCCTACAGTAAATCAAAATCTGAGTCGATTTAGCTATGTTTGTCCATTTGTCGGTCCGTGTGTCCATCTGTCTATTTGTATGTCCGTTTGACTGCCTGTCTGTGTGTCTGTCTGTGAATCTATCTCCCTGCGTGTCCGTCTGTGTGTCTGTCTATGAATCTATCTCCCTGCGTGACCATCTCTTTGTCTATCTGTCTGTATGTGTGTATACCTGTGTGTCCGTTTGTCTGTCTGTCTGTCTGTTTTGTGCACGCTTACAACCACAATAATTGACAGAGCCCATTAAAACTTGGCCTGAGTATTTGCTATAGTTCCGACAAATTTCCTATTTAAATTCAGTAAAAATGGTTCAGTATATTAAAAGAAGGAAACATTTCAGACCACATAATGTATATATATTCATACATTAAATCAAAATCTGAGTCGATTTAGCTATGTTTGTCCATTTGTCGGTCCGTGTGCCCATCTGTCTATCTGTATGTCCGTTTGACTGCCTGTCTGTGTGTCTGTATGTGAATCTATCTCCCTGCGTGTCCGTCTGTGTGTCTGTCTATGAATCTGTCTCCCTGCGTGACCATCTCTTTGTCTATCTGTCTGTCTGTCTGTTTTTGGCACGCTTACAATTGACAGAGCCCATTAAAACTTGGCCTGAGTATTTGCTATAGTTCCGACAAATTTCCTATTTAAATTCAGTAAAAATGGTTCAGTATATTAAAAGATATAAACCAATATTTGAGGCAACTTCTATGTCCTGGCGAAAAACTTTCATTAAATTGCAAATACAAATCGACAAATTAGATTGAAATTCTGCCCTGATATTAAGTTATGTGCATTTCAAAACCCTTTCAAAAATGATCAAAATCGGTTCAGTAGAATAAAAGTGATATTAAAAAATATAACTGATTTTATGACACATTAATTGTTCCTGTATTATAATAAAGAAAACCGTTTATATATTGTATACGTTTGTGAGTGTGTATGTACGAAACATAACGTATTTACTTTACACACATTTATGATGGAGGGTATTCAAGATTCATCATAGCCAAATATAGCATTCTTACTTGTTTCATATAAACTTCTTTAGTTAATAATATTTGCAGATTTTTCTTTTATTATAAATTTCAAGTTTTTTTTTCCAGAAATTGAAATAAAATGGGAAAAAAATTAAAATTCTATTTTATGCAAATTTATTTGCATATAAAATATAATATTATTTTTTACATATGAGAGATTTTGAAGAAAATTAACATAAGAAACGTAAATAAGTTTTAAAAAATATGATATTTTCATATATTTCCCAGTACCTTCTCAAATATATTTTTCTCACTTAAAAATATTTGAAATATATTTTATTCAATAACATAAATTCATTTAAAAAATCTTTTTAATTTTTAAGTTATAAGACATTTTCCAAAATCTATTTAAAATTAATATCAATCATACGCCCAGCATTTCCTCAGAATTTAAACCGTAATAAATTTTTAGTTCTTTAAAAAGATCTCTTGGTATTTTTTATGTTTCTCCTTTTTCTATTTTAATATTTTATAATCAATTTTTAACGTTATTGACATCACAGCGTAATATTTTGAATAATAGCATTTTACCACCAAAAGCTAATATGTGTGTGCCAAAATGCGATATCATAATATTAATGGTATTTTGCATTACTTTAAACAAAATTGAAGTTTATGTTCTTAGAAAAAAATGGAGAATATTTGTATGCTTTAGGGAAATTTTCTAAACAAAGTAAGAAATATTAAGCTTAAAGTTAAAATTAATAAAATATTATAGACTGTAAAAACAAACTTTACAAATGCTCTTAAATTCTTGTCATATTTACAAAATGATTTTAACTCAAATAATCAAGAAAATTTTTTTTAAATTAAAATTTCCTAAAAATTAAGGTAACTTTCTTAAAATCTAAATTTTGTTCTCCCCTGCGTATGATCTATATTAATTGTAAAATATATTCCTTAAGTTATAATAAATCTGAAACCAGAAAAGCTTATTAAACTCCATTAAAGAACATAGCAAAATTAGACATAAGTTTATAGCTCTTTTACATAAATTATGCAAACTTGAGCTCTAACACTTAAATTGAATTTAGTTAAATTCAAACTCCAGCTCCGATTCTTTCACAACTACTAGTTCATTTCAAATTCAGACTCTGATTCAGATTCTTGTTCAGATTAAGGTTTAAATAAAAAAGTTCGAATTTAAATTCAGATTCTAATTCAAATTCTAATCCATAATTCAGTTCAGCTTTTTAATTGAATTCTAGTTCAAAGTCCAGTCCAGAAGCAGTTCAGATTCTTGTTCCGTTCCGATCTGAGTTCAGACTTTAGTTGAGATCCAAGTTTAAATATTGATTTTTATTCAGATTTAAGTTCAGATTTTAATTCAGAAGTTAGTTTAGCTTTTTAAATTGGATTCAAGTTCAGAGTCCAGACCAGATTTCAGTTCAGAATACAGTCCAAATTCCAGTTCGGAACCCAGCTCAGATTCCAGTTCTATTCCAGGTTCAATCTCTTGTACATATTCTACTACAAATATTTACTCTAGTTTGGATTTAAGTTCAGGGTTTGATTCAGATTTTAACTCAGATACTAGTTCCAGGTTGGACTTTAGTTCAAATAAAGTTCAGCTTCTGTTTAGCTTCTAATTCTAGTTCAGATTCTAGTACAGATTCTTGTTCAGATTTTTCTTCAGATTCTAGTTCAGAGTACAGTTCAGATTGTAGTTCAGATTCTTCTTTAGATTCTAGTTCATTTCTCAGTTTCTAGTTCAGATTCTCGTTGAGGTTCCTGTTAAGATTCTTGCTCACATTCTTCTTTAGATTCTAGTTCAGATTCTAGTTCAGTTCTTGTTCAGTTCTAGTTCAATTCTAGTTCAATTCTAGTTCAATTCTAGTTCCGTTCTAGTTCAGTTCTAATTCAGTTCTAGTTCAATTCTAGTTCCGTTCTAGTTCAGTTCTAGCTCAGTTCTAGTTCAGTTCTAGTTCAGTTTTAAGCCAGTTCTAGTTCAGTTGTAGTTTATTTCTAGTTCTAGTTCAGTTCTAGTCCAGTTCTATTTTTGTTTCTAATAATAAACTCCAAATTAATATTAATCATACGCAAAGTAGTCCAAAATTTTTCAAACATAAAATTTTGTTCTAAATTTTTTTTATTTAAATTTATTTGTTTAACCAAAAAATAAAGATAAAAAGCATAAAAAACAAGTTGCATATTGTGGGAACTTAAACCCCTACAATTCCCCAGTTTTTTTCCTCTGTAAAACATAACACATGTTATAAATTTCTTGTTTAAGTTTTACTTTAGTTTTATTTTTGGAGTTTTCTTCTTCTTTGTAATATTATGGCATCCCCTTGATATTGCATTTAAAGCTTAAAACTTTTTAAAACAAAGTTTAAAATGTTGCTACACTTCAATGCACATTTTTAGCTTAAAAAGCAATAAAAGTTTGGTTTCTTTTCAGATATTTTTGTTTTGTAAAGAAAAACATGAAGAAATCCAAGGGACTGATGTGTTTTGTTTGTTTTTTTTTTTTTCTTGCTAATTTTTTTAAGGAAATGGAAAAAGAAACTAACATAAATCTTTAAATAATACTGGTAGTTTGACGTAATTGGCTAAAAAGAAATTAAAAAAAAGCCAAAAAGCCAAGTTATATAAGTCTGTACCAGTGCAAAACCCGTATAACCAAGAAAAGTGTTAAAAACTTTCAAAAACTAAAATACAAAAGAGAACTACAAAATGGTCACAAATATATTTTAAGCTTTATAATGAGTTTCTTGACTAAACAGAAAAACCACAATAAATATTTTACTGGTCAACGTCTCTTTTCTCAGGGCTTAAGTTACCATTTTCTTTTTCCTCTCCCCCTCTCTTGCTTTAGCTCATTTCATATTTAAGCTTAAATATTAAAATTCTATGCATTATAATTGACTCTTATGATTTTATGCATTAAGTTTCTTTTCCCTGTGTATGTGAGTGTATGTGTTGCTGTGTTTTTGTGTTTATATAAAACCATTTTTGGTTTCCCTTTAAAGCTTCTCTGCTGCCATTTAACAAGAAAAGTCTATTTAAAACTCATATTATGCATAAATGCTTTTCTTATAAAAAAGTTTTGCTACAAAAAAAAAAGATCTTTATGAAAAAAGTCATTAAATCTTTAACAGTCTTATATTAACTATATTTTATAAAAGGTTTAAGTCTTGGTTATTGTACTCTTGCCACTCGTTATACCTCTAAAGAACCTACTAAATTGCCTTCATTTTTATACCCTCCACGAACATAAGTTATGTAAAGGGTATATTAACTTTGTTATTCCATAAGTAACGCTCAGAAGGAATCATCTCAGATAGATGGACAGACAGACAGGCAAACGGACATAGCTAAATAATATACCCTCAATCACCACAAGTCATTACGAGGGTATACTGACTTTGTCATTCCGTATGTAACGCTAAGAAGGACCTAACATGGAGTGAATATATATTGTAGCAACAAATCAACATCTAAGTCTATTTAGCTTTATCCTATCTGGCTGCATTATGTTGGCACTCTAACATCTAAAGCTTAATGAAGTTTGGCCTGATTATTTGTTATAGTTCTGAGAAGTTTCCCATTTAAAATCACCAAAATTGGTTCAGTATGTCAAAAGATATTAAGTCCCGAAAGAACTTTCATTAAATGAATAAAGGCGAAGTACTTTCATTAAATTATTAATTATAAATCGATAAATAAGAATGAAAATCTGTCCCTATATTGAGTTATATGTATTTCAAGACCATTTGTAAAGTTATCAAAATCGGTTCAGTTATAGCCAAAAATATAACTAATGTTATGACTCATTAAATGTTCCTGTTTTGTATCAAAAAAGCAAGTTATATATTATATAACTTTGTCAGTGTATGTGTGAGTATGCATATAGAAAACATAACATATTTACCTACACACATTTGCTGTAGAGTATATTGAAGTTTCGACATAGCCGAATATAGTTTCCTTATTTGTTCTCCTTAACCTTCTCAAAATAGCAAAAAGGCAAAAAAAAAAAACACAACATCCTTGTGGTTTTTGTTACAAACTCTTATAGTTTTATGATCTTATGGCTTTTAAATATACATATTTATGTTTGAACACAAGCCCTGAAAAGTCACAATTTTTGGCCATAGTTTGTTTAATGGCAAAAGGATTTTTAGACTAAAATTAACACAAGACTTAAAATACAAGAAAAAAATATATATATTTACCATCATAATTTATGCACATTTAATACCAGTGACATTTATTATCATAAAGTTATATTATATGAGATGTATAGAGGAAATTTATAGAAAATTATGAAAATGTAATTAATTTTAAAGGAAATCCAAGTCTAAAATGTTGGACATGGTTTTATAATACAGATTTAATAAGGCTTAATTAAGAATTAAAGTTTGTTAACAAAATTTTACTTAGTAAGTACAACTACAAAAATGGAAAATACTATTCTATTTAACCAATTGGAATATATCTTAGATTCTCAGCAATTAATCTCAATAAGAAATTTTATAAATTTATATGAAATTTATATCAATCATACGCACAAGAGAACATTTTCAAGCTTAAGACAGTAACGGCTAAATTCAAACAGAAATTGGTTAGAAACTGAATTTGAAATAAAAAACTGAGCCAGAATCGTAACTACAATCTGAACTAGAATCTGATTTAGAACCTCAACAATATCTACCGTATAATCTCTGCTAAAATCCGAACTGGAATCTGAACTAGAATCTTTAATAAAATCTGAACTAGAATCTCAAGTGAAATATGTACTAAAACCAGAAACAGAACTAGAATTTGAAATAGAATCTGAATCTGAGAAATATAGACTAGAATCTGTACTATTATCTCAACCACAGTCACAGCTGAACTAAAATCTGAAGAAAAGTTCTGAACTAGAATCTGAATTACAATAGAATAAAAATCTGAACTAGAATCTGTATTAAAATCTCAACCAGAATCTTGAGTAGAATCTGATCTAGATTCCGAACTGGAATCTGAATTAAAATCTTATCTATACTCTGAATTGAAATCCAAACTAAAATCTGAACTTAAATATGAACTGGAGTCTGAACTAGAAACTGAACTATAATTTGAATCACTGGAACCTGTAATTGATCTAGAATGTCAACTAGAATCTTAATCAAGATCTGAACTATAATTTGAATAAGAATCTGAATTGAACTAGAATCTGAAGTGAAATCTCAACCTCAGTCTAAAGTACAAACTAAGTTAGAATCAGAAATAGAATCTTAAATTACAATAACAACTGGAATCTGAATTAGAACCTTAACAAAAATTTGAAACGCTTGAATCTAAAGTTGAATCTGAACTGGAATCTGTTCTGAAATCTAAACTTAATTCTTGTCAAAACTCGGAACTAAAATTTAAACTATTATTTGAACTTAAATATGAACTAGAATCTCAACCAAGATCTGAACTATAATCTGAGTTAGAAACTGAATCTGAACTAGAATTTCAGAAGACTGATATTTAGTACAATTATTTTTTAATTAACTTGTTTAAATTTTACCTTAATTCAATTTAATTAAATAAATATATAAATTCTATTTCTCCTCTACAGAATCCCAGTTGTTATTTATGGGATTCTAATAACATTTCTAATTTAATATCTTTGTCTACATTTCTAAACTATTTAATCTTTTCACACTTGTAAAACTCCCCTTAAATTGTATTTTGCTATAAATTCAAAATTCTTATCTCCTCCCACCTCCCACCACCAGAGGAGCAAGAAATATATAACAAATATTTTATACCGAAATAATTCTATTATATTCTTAATAGAAATTTTGGGAACAACTGCTGTATTTCGTTAACCACATCTGGAATTATCTAGTTGTCAGTAAATGTCAAATTGTATGTGTTTGAAAACCACCTGTATTAAATTGTCACCACATACAGGTTATACAGGTAGATATGTGTATGAGTATGTGTGTCTTAATATGAGTTCTTATAGCATAAACATAAACTTATAAGAGTTCATACATACAAGTGCAAAGTTTATTTTGTATGTGTTAAGCTGTTTTCGTGCAAAACGTGTAGATTTAAATTTGTTACATTGTGGAATGTTTTATCACAGAGAAAAAAGGGAAAAACGAAGCAGAAAATAATAAAAAGGAATAAGAATCCTAATATTCGGTAATGGTGAATTTTAAATACCCTCCACCACACTCGCAGACGTATACAATATAGAAAAAGTTTACCTAAACATAATACAGGAACTCAAAATTCACCCCAGTTGGTGAAGAGAGTATATAAAATTTATCATTCCGTGAGTTACACTAAGATGAAATCATTTCAATCCTTATAAAATTTTTATTTAAATTTGCTTCAAAACAAAATCTGAGTCGATCTAGCGGTACACGCAGTTCAACACTTGTGATAGTGGAGGGTATAAAAAGTACTCTTTATATAAATTGTATGTTCATTTTAGTAGTTTATATTGTATTTCAATAACATAATACCACACACAACCTCTATTAGACTCTTTATTCCAACTAACAAAACATTTAAAGAGCATTCAACTTTTTACTCTATTATTTGCTAAAGTACAACATTCAGGATAAAACTTCTTTTTTATGTAACGAATAATAAAAAATTGCAATGTAATAAAATGCTTGAGTCTTTAAAATAAATTGTAATTTTTCCTTAACCACAGTATACATTTCTTTGCCAGGAGTTCGCCTTCATAGTCTTCTTACGTTCTGTATATAGATTTTTGCTATTTATCCTGACATCATCAGTTTTTCCTATAGCAAATTTTCTCTTTTGCATTTTCTGATTGTGAATTGCAACAAAAATTGCCATGGTAAGATTGTCATAACTTTATTTGCAAAACAGTAACATCAATATTGAGAAAATTGAGGTTCAGAAGGCAGTTACGGTATTAAATTTCAATAAATTTGCATTTATTTTAAATGAAATTCAACGTAACACAGGAAATAATTACGGCAGATATTCCAGAAAAGTAAAATTTAATATTCGTTAAAGTGGCCGGCTTAAGCGACTATAATTAAGCTATAAAATGCAATTTTAGTTTTTCATACAAAAAATTGATTTTTGGTCAAAATTGAAAGTGATAACAGATTATTGCCCTTTTGGCTCTAGCGCCTCTGGTTTAGCTTTAAAATGAAATTTTAGTTTTTCATACAAAAAATCGATTTTTGGTCAAAATTTAAAGTGATAACAGATTATTGTCCTTTTGGCTTTAGCACCTCTGGTTTAGCTATAAAATGCAATTTTAGTTTTTCACACAAAAAATCGATTTTTGGTCAAATTTGAAAGTGATAACAGATTATTGTCCTTTTGGCTCTAGCGCCTCTGGTTTAGCTATAAAATGTAATTTTAGTTTTTCATAGAAAAATCGATTTTTGGTCAAAATTGAAAAAGATAACAGATTATTGCCCTTTTGGCTCTAGCGCCTCTAGTTTAGCTACAAAATGCAATTTTAGTTTTTTATACAAAAAATCGATTTTTGGTCAAAATTGAAAGTGATAACAAATTATTGCCCTTTTGGTTCTAGCGCCTCTAGTTTAGCTATAAAATGCAATTTTAGTTTTTCATACAAAAAATCGATTTTTGGTCAAAATTAGAGTGATAACAGATTATTGCCCTTTTGGCTCTAGCGCCTCTAGTTTAGCTACAAAATGCAATTTTAGTTTTTATACAAAAAATCGATTTTTGGTCAAAATTGAAAGTGATAACAATTATTGCCCTTTTGGCTCTAGCGCCTCTGGTTTAGCTATAAAATGCAATTTTAGTTTTTCATACAAAAAATCGATTTTTGGTCAAAATTTAGAAGTGATAACAGATTATTGCCCTTTTGGCTCTAGCGCCTCTAGTTTAGCTACAAAATGCAATTTTAGTTTTTTATACAAAAAATCGATTTTTGGTCAAAATTGAAAGTGATAACAGATTATTGCCCTTTTGGTTCTAGCGCCTCTAGTTTAGCTATAAAATGCAATTTTAGTTTTTCATACAAAAAATCGATTTTTGGTCAAAATAGAAAGTGATAACAGATTATTGCCCTTTTGGCTCTAGCGCCTCTGGTTTAGCTATATAATGCAATTTTAGTTTTTCATAGAAAAATCGATTTTTGGTCAAATTGAAAGTGATAACAGATTATTGCCCTTTTGGCTCTAGCGCCTCTGGTTTAGCTATAAAATGCAATTTTAGTTTTTCATACAAAAAATCGATTTTTGGTCAAATTTGAAAGTGATAACAGATTATTGTCCTTTTGGCTCTAGCGCCTCTGGTTTAGCTATAAAATGTAATTTTAGTTTTTCATAGAAAAATCGATTTTTGGTCAAAATTGAAAGTGATAACAGATTATTGCCCTTTTGGCTCTAGCGCCTCTAGTTTAGCTATAAAATGCAATTTTAGTTTTTCATACAAAAATCGATTTTTGGTCAAAATTGAAAGTGATAACAAATTATTGCCCTTTTGGCTCTAGCGCCTCTAGTTTAGCTATAAAATGCAATTTTAGTTTTTCATTCAAAAAATCGATTTTTGGTCAAAATTGAAAGTGATAACAGATTATTGCCCTTTTGGCTCTAGCGCCTCTAGTTTAGCTTCAAAATGCAATTTTAGTTTTTATTCAAAAAATCGATTTTTGGTCAAAATTGAAAGTGATAACAGATTATTGCCCTTTTGGTTCTAGCGCCTCTAGTTTAGCTTAAAATGCAATTTTAGTTTTTCATACAAAAAATCGATTTTTGGTCAAAATTTAAAGTGATAACAGATTATTGCCCTTTTGGCTCTAGCGCCTCTGGTTTAGCTATAAAATGAAATTTTAGTTTTTCATACAAAAAATCGATTTTTGGTCAAAATTGAAAGTGATAACAGATTATTGCCCTTTTGGCTCTAGCGCCTCCGGTTTAGCTATAAAATGCAATTTTAGTTTTTCATACAAAAAATAGATTTTTGGCCAAAATTGAAAGTGATAACAGATTATTGCCCTTTTGGCTCTAGCGCCTCTGGTTTAGCTACAAAATGCAATTTTAGTTTTTCATAGAAAAATCGATTTTTGGTCAAAATTGAAAGTTATAACAAATTATTGCCCTTTTGGCTCTAGCGCCTCTGGTTTAGCTATAAAATGCAATTTTAGTTTTTCATACAAAAAATCGATTTTTGGTCAAAATTAGAAGTGATAACAGATTATTGCCCTTTTGGCTCTAGCGCCTCTAGTTTAGCTACAAAATGCAATTTTAGTTTTTTATACAAAAAATCGATTTTTGGTCAAAATTTAAAGTGATAACAGATTATTGCCCTTTTGGCTCTAGCGCCTCTAGTTTAGCTACAAAATGCAATTTTAGTTTTTTATACAAAAAATCGATTTTTGGTCAAAATTTAAAGTGATAACAGATTATTGCCCTTTTGGCTCTAGCGCCTCTGGTTTAGCTATAAAATGCAATTTTAGTTTTTCATTCAAAAAATCGATTTTTGGTCAAAATTGAAAGTGATAACAGATTATTGCCCTTTTGGCTCTAGCGCCTCTAGTTTAGCTTCAAAATGCAATTTTAGTTTTTATTCAAAAAATCGATTTTTGGTCAAATTTGAAAGTGATAACAGATTATTGCCCTTTTGGTTCTAGCGCCTCTGGTTTAGCTTTAAAATGAAATTTTAGTTTTTCATACAAAAAATCGATTTTTGGTCAAAATTTATAGTGATAACAGATTATTGCCCTTTTGGCTCTAGCGCCTCTGGTTTAGCTATAAAATGAAATTTTAGTTTTTCATACAAAAAATCGATTTTTGTCAAAATTGAAAGTGATAACAGATTATTGCCCTTTTGGCTGTAGCGCCTCCGGTTTAGCTATAAAATGCAATTTTAGTTTTTCATACAAAAAATAGATTTTTGGCCAAAATTGAAAGTGATAACAGATTATTGCCCTTTTGGCTCTAGCGCCTCTGGTTTAGCTACAAAATGCAATTTTAGTTTTTCATTAAAAAAATCGATTTTTGGTCAAAATTTAAAGTGATAATAGATTATTGCCTTTTTGGCTCTAGCGCCTCTGGTTTAGCTATAAAATGCAATTTTAGTTTTTCATACAAAAAATCGATTTTTGGTCAAAATTGAAAGTGATAACAGATTATTGCTCTTTTGGCTATAGCGCCTCTGGTTTAGCTACAAAATGCAATTTTAGTTTTTCATTCAAAAAATCGATTTTTGGTCAAAATTTAAAGTGATAACAGATTATTGCCCTTTTGGCTCTAGCGCCTCTAGTTTAGCTACAAAATGCAATTTTAGTTTTTTATACAAAAATCGATTTTTGGTCAAAATTTAAAGTGATAACAGATTATTGCCCTTTTGGCTCTAGCGCCTCTGGTTTAGCTATATAATGTAATTTTAGTTTTTCATAGAAAAATCGATTTTTGGTCAAAATTGAAAGTGATAACAAATTATTGCCCTTTTGGCTCTAGCGCCTCTGGTTTAGCTACAAAATGCAATTTTAGTTTTTCATCAAAAAATCGATTTTTGGTCAAATTTGAAAGTGATAACAGATTATTGCCCTTTTGGCTCTAGCGCCTCTAGTTTAGCTACAAAATGCAATTTTAGTTTTTTATACAAAAAATCGATTTTTGGTCAAAATTGAAAGTGATAACAAATTATTGCCCTTTTGGCTCTAGCGCCTCTAGTTTAGCTATAAAATGCAATTTTAGTTTTTCATACAAAAAATCGATTTTTGGTCAAAATTGAAAGTGATAACAGATTATTGCCCTTTTGGCTCTAGCGCCTCTAGTTTAGCTACAAAATGCAATTTTAGTTTTTTCATACAAAAAATCGATTTTTGGTCAAAATTGAAAGTGATAACAGATTATTGCCCTTTTGGCTCTAGCGCCTCTAGTTTAGCTATAAAATGCAATTTTAGTTTTTCATACAAAAAATCGATTTTTGGTCAAAATTGAAAGTGATAACAGATTATTGCCCTTTTGGCTCTAGCGCCTCTAGTTTAGCTATAAAATGCAATTTTAGTTTTTCATACAAAAAATCGATTTTTGGTCAAAATTGAAAGTGATAACAGATTATTGCCCTTTTGGCTCTAGCGCCTCTGGTTTAGCTATAAATGCAATTTTAGTTTTTCATACAAAAAATCGATTTTTGGTCAAAATTGAAAGTGATAACAGATTATTGCCCTTTTGGCTCTAGCGCCTCTGGTTTAGCTATAAAATGCAATTTTAGTTTTTCATACAAAAAATCGATTTTTGGTCAAAATTGAAAGTGATAACAGATTATTGCCCTTTTGGCTCTAGCGCCTCTAGTTTAGCTATAAAATGCAATTTTAGTTTTTCATACAAAAAATCGATTTTTGGTCAAAATTGAAAAGTGATAACAGATTATTGCCCTTTTGGCTCTAGCGCCTCTAGTTTAGCTACAAAATGCAATTTTAGTTTTTCATACAAAAATCGATTTTTGGTCAAAATTGAAAGTGATAACAGATTATTGCCCTTTTGGCTCTAGCGCCTCTAGTTTAGCTATAAAATGCAATTTTAGTTTTTCATACAAAAATCGATTTTTGGTCAAAATTTGAAAGTGATAACAGATTATTGCCCTTTTGGCTCTAGCGCCTCTAGTTTAGCTACAAAATGCAATTTTAGTTTTTTATACAAAAAATCGATTTTTGGTCAAAATTGAAAGTGATAACAGATTATTGCCCTTTTGGCTCTAGCGCCTCTAGTTTAGCTATAAAATGCAATTTTAGTTTTTCATACAAAAAATCGATTTTTGGTCAAAATTGAAAGTGATAACAGATTATTGCCCTTTTGGCTCTAGCGCCTCTAGTTTAGCTACAAAATGCAATTTTAGTTTTTCATACAAAAAATCGATTTTTGGTCAAAATTGAAAGTGATAACAGATTATTGCCCTTTTGGCTCTAGCGCCTCTAGTTTAGCTATAAAATGCAATTTTAGTTTTTCATACAAAAAATCGATTTTTGGTCAAAATTGAAAGTGATAACAGATTATTGCCCTTTTGGCTCTAGCGCCTCTAGTTTAGCTATAAAATGCAATTTTAGTTTTTCATACAAAAAATCGATTTTTGGTCAAAATTGAAAGTGATAACAGATTATTGCCCTTTTGGCTCTAGCGCCTCTGGTTTAGCTACAAAATGCAATTTTAGTTTTTTCATACAAAAAATCGATTTTTGGTCAAAATTGAAAGTGATAACAGATTATTGCCCTTTTGGCTCTAGCGCCTCTAGTTTAGCTATAAAATGCAATTTTAGTTTTTCATACAAAAAATCGATTTTTGGTCAAAATTGAAAGTGATAACAGATTATTGCCCTTTTGGCTCTAGCGCCTCTAGTTTAGCTACAAAATGCAATTTTAGTTTTTTATACAAAAAATCGATTTTTGGTCAAAATTTGAAAGTGATAACAGATTATTGCCCTTTTGGCTCTAGCGCCTCTAGTTTAGCTATAAAATGCAATTTTAGTTTTTCATACAAAAAATCGATTTTTGGTCAAAATTGAAAGTGATAACAGATTATTGCCCTTTTGGCTCTAGCGCCTCTGGTTTAGCTATAAAATGCAATTTTAGTTTTTCATACAAAAAATCGATTTTTGGTCAAAATTGAAAGTGATAACAGATTATTGCCCTTTTGGCTCTAGCGCCTCTGGTTTAGCTATAAAATGCAATTTTAGTTTTTCATACAAAAAATCGATTTTTGGTCAAAATTGAAAGTGATAACAGATTATTGCCCTTTTGGCTCTAGCGCCTCTAGTTTAGCTACAAAATGCAATTTTAGTTTTTTATACAAAAAATCGATTTTTGGTCAAAATTGAAAGTGATAACAGATTATTGCCCTTTTGGCTCTAGCGCCTCTGGTTTAGCTATAAAATGCAATTTTAGTTTTTCATACAAAAAATCGATTTTTGGTCAAAATTGAAAGTGATAACAGATTATTGCCCTTTTGGCTCTAGCGCCTCTAGTTTAGCTATAAAATGCAATTTTAGTTTTTCATACAAAAAATCGATTTTTGGTCAAAATTGAAAGTGATAACAGATTATTGCCCTTTTGGCTCTAGCGCCTCTAGTTTAGCTACAAAATGCAATTTTAGTTTTTCATACAAAAAATCGATTTTTGGTCAAAATTGAAAGTGATAACAGATTATTGCCCTTTTGGCTCTAGCGCCTCTAGTTTAGCTACAAAATGCAATTTTAGTTTTTCATACAAAAAATCGATTTTTGGTCAAAATTGAAAGTGATAACAGATTATTGCCCTTTTGGCTCTAGCGCCTCTAGTTTAGCTATAAAATGCAATTTTAGTTTTTCATACAAAAAATCGATTTTTGGTCAAAATTGAAAGTGATAACAGATTATTGCCCTTTTGGCTCTAGCGCCTCTAGTTTAGCTATAAAATGCAATTTTAGTTTTTCATACAAAAAATCGATTTTTGGTCAAAATTGAAAGTGATAACAGATTATTGCCCTTTTGGCTCTAGCGCCTCTAGTTTAGCTACAAAATGCAATTTTAGTTTTTCATACAAAAAATCGATTTTTGGTCAAAATTGAAAGTGATAACAGATTATTGCCCTTTTGGCTCTAGCGCCTCTGGTTTAGCTATAAAATGCAATTTTAGTTTTTCATACAAAAAATCGATTTTTGGTCAAAATTGAAGTGATAACAGATTATTGCCCTTTTGGCTCTAGCGCCTCTGGTTTAGCTATAAAATGCAATTTTAGTTTTTCATACAAAAAATCGATTTTTGGTCAAAATTGAAAGTGATAACAGATTATTGCCCTTTTGGCTCTAGCGCCTCTAGTTTAGCTACAAAATGCAATTTTAGTTTTTCATACAAAAAATCGATTTTTGGTCAAAATTGAAAGTGATAACAGATTATTGCCCTTTTGGCTCTAGCGCCTCTAGTTTAGCTATAAAATGCAATTTTAGTTTTTCATACAAAAAATCGATTTTTGGTCAAAATTGAAAGTGATAACAGATTATTGCCCTTTTGGCTCTAGCGCCTCTAGTTTAGCTATAAAATGCAATTTTAGTTTTTCATACAAAAAATCGATTTTTGGTCAAAATTGAAAGTGATAACAGATTATTGCCCTTTTGGCTCTAGCGCCTCTAGTTTAGCTACAAAATGCAATTTTAGTTTTTCATACAAAAAATCGATTTTTGGTCAAAATTGAAAGTGATAACAGATTATTGCCCTTTTGGCTCTAGCGCCTCTAGTTTAGCTATAAAATGCAATTTTAGTTTTTCATACAAAAAATCGATTTTTGGTCAAAATTGAAAGTGATAACAGATTATTGCCCTTTTGGCTCTAGCGCCTCTAGTTTAGCTATAAAATGCAATTTTAGTTTTTCATACAAAAAATCGATTTTTGGTCAAAATTGAAAGTGATAACAGATTATTGCCCTTTTGGCTCTAGCGCCTCTAGTTTAGCTACAAAATGCAATTTTAGTTTTTCATACAAAAAATCGATTTTTGGTCAAAATTGAAAGTGATAACAGATTATTGCCCTTTTGGCTCTAGCGCCTCTGGTTTAGCTATAAAATGCAATTTTAGTTTTTCATACAAAAAATCGATTTTTGGTCAAAATTGAAAGTGATAACAGATTATTGCCCTTTTGGCTCTAGCGCCTCTAGTTTAGCTACAAAATGCAATTTTAGTTTTTTCATACAAAAAATCGATTTTTGGTCAAAATTGAAAGTGATAACAGATTATTGCCCTTTTGGCTCTAGCGCCTCTAGTTTAGCTATAAAATGCAATTTTAGTTTTTCATACAAAAAATCGATTTTTGGTCAAAATTGAAAGTGATAACAGATTATTGCCCTTTTGGCTCTAGCGCCTCTAGTTTAGCTATAAAATGCAATTTTAGTTTTTCATACAAAAAATCGATTTTTGGTCAAAATTGAAAGTGATAACAGATTATTGCCCTTTTGGCTCTAGCGCCTCTAGTTTAGCTATAAAATGCAATTTTAGTTTTTCATACAAAAAATCGATTTTTGGTCAAAATTGAAAGTGATAACAGATTATTGCCCTTTTGGCTCTAGCGCCTCTAGTTTAGCTATAAAATGCAATTTTAGTTTTTTCATACAAAAAATCGATTTTTGGTCAAAATTGAAAGTGATAACAGATTATTGCCCTTTTGGCTCTAGCGCCTCTAGTTTAGCTATAAAATGCAATTTTAGTTTTTCATACAAAAAATCGATTTTTGGTCAAAATTGAAAGTGATAACAGATTATTGCCCTTTTGGCTCTAGCGCCTCTAGTTTAGCTATAAAATGCAATTTTAGTTTTTCATACAAAAAATCGATTTTTGGTCAAAATTGAAAGTGATAACAGATTATTGCCCTTTTGGCTCTAGCGCCTCTAGTTTAGCTATAAAATGCAATTTTAGTTTTTCATACAAAAAATCGATTTTTGGTCAAAATTGAAAGTGATAACAGATTATTGCCCTTTTGGCTCTAGCGCCTCTAGTTTAGCTACAAAATGCAATTTTAGTTTTTCATACAAAAAATCGATTTTTGGTCAAAATTGAAAGTGATAACAGATTATTGCCCTTTTGGCTCTAGCGCCTCTGGTTTAGCTATAAAATGCAATTTTAGTTTTTCATACAAAAAATCGATTTTTGGTCAAAATTGAAAGTGATAACAGATTATTGCCCTTTTGGCTCTAGCGCCTCTAGTTTAGCTACAAAATGCAATTTTAGTTTTTCATACAAAAAATCGATTTTTGGTCAAAATTGAAAGTGATAACAGATTATTGCCCTTTTGGCTCTAGCGCCTCTAGTTTAGCTACAAAATGCAATTTTAGTTTTTTCATACAAAAAATCGATTTTGGTCAAAATTGAAAGTGATAACAGATTATTGCCCTTTTGGCTCTAGCGCCTCTGGTTTAGCTATAAAATGCAATTTTAGTTTTTCATACAAAAATCGATTTTTGGTCAAAATTGAAAGTGATAACAGATTATTGCCCTTTTGGCTCTAGCGCCTCTGGTTTAGCTACAAAATGCAATTTTAGTTTTTTATACAAAAAATCGATTTTTGGTCAAAATTGAAAGTGATAACAGATTATTGCCCTTTTGGCTCTAGCGCCTCTGGTTTAGCTATAAAATGCAATTTTAGTTTTTCATACAAAAAATCGATTTTTGGTCAAAATTGAAAGTGATAACAGATTATTGCCCTTTTGGCTCTAGCGCCTCTAGTTTAGCTACAAAATGCAATTTTAGTTTTTTATACAAAAAATCGATTTTTGGTCAAAATTGAAAGTGATAACAGATTATTGCCCTTTTGGCTCTAGCGCCTCTGGTTTAGCTATAAAATGCAATTTTAGTTTTTCATACAAAAAATCGATTTTTGGTCAAAATTGAAAGTGATAACAGATTATTGCCCTTTTGGCTCTAGCGCCTCTGGTTTAGCTATAAAATGCAATTTTAGTTTTTCATACAAAAATCGATTTTTGGTCAAAATTGAAAGTGATAACAGATTATTGCCCTTTTGGCTCTAGCGCCTCTGTTTAGCTACAAAATGCAATTTTAGTTTTTATACAAAAAATCGATTTTTGGTCAAAATTGAAAGTGATAACAGATTATTGCCCTTTTGGCTCTAGCGCCTCTGGTTTAGCTACAAAATGCAATTTTAGTTTTTCATACAAAAAATCGATTTTTGGTCAAAATTGAAAGTGATAACAGATTATTGCCCTTTTGGCTCTAGCGCCTCTGGTTTAGCTACAAAATGCAATTTTAGTTTTTCATACAAAAAATCGATTTTTGGTCAAAATTGAAAGTGATAACAGATTATTGCCCTTTTGGCTCTAGCGCCTCTGGTTTAGCTACAAAATGCAATTTTAGTTTTTCATACAAAAAATCGATTTTTGGTCAAAATTGAAAGTGATAACAGATTATTGCCCTTTTGGCTCTAGCGCCTCTGGTTTAGCTACAAAATGCAATTTTAGTTTTTCATACAAAAAATCGATTTTTGGTCAAAATTGAAAGTGATAACAGATTATTGCCCTTTTGGCTCTAGCGCCTCTGGTTTAGCTACAAAATGCAATTTTAGTTTTTCATACAAAAAATCGATTTTTGGTCAAAATTGAAAGTGATAACAGATTATTGCCCTTTTGGCTCTAGCGCCTCTGTTTAGCTAAAAATGCAATTTTAGTTTTTCATACAAAAAATCGATTTTTGGTCAAAATTTAAAAGTGATAACAGATTATTGCCCTTTTGGCTCTAGCGCCTCTAGTTTAGCTACAAAATGCAATTTTAGTTTTTCATACAAAAAATCGATTTTTGGTCAAAATTGAAAGTGATAACAGATTATTGCCCTTTTGGCTCTAGCGCCTCTGGTTTAGCTAAAAATGCAATTTTAGTTTTTCATACAAAAAATCGATTTTTGGTCAAAATTGAAAGTGATAACAGATTATTGCCCTTTTGGTCTAGCGCCTCTGTTTAGCTACAAAATGCAATTTTAGTTTTTCATACAAAAAATCGATTTTTGGTCAAAATTTAAAGTGATAACAGATTATTGCCCTTTTGGCTCTAGCGCCTCTGGTTTAGCTTTTAAAATGAATTTTAGTCAATGTATTAGATTATTGGTTCTTAAGTTAATTTTAGTTCCAACAGTTTAGTTCAAATCTAGGTCGCATTCTGCCTTTAGGTCTTATTCAAGGTTTTAGTCCTAGATTCGTGTTCAGATTCCTTGTTCAGGTGTTCGATAAGAGTTCTAATTGCGGTTTAGATTATTTTTATGCGATTTATTGGTTCAGATTGCAGGTTCAGGTTAAAGATAAGATTTAGGAACTCAGGTTTAAAATTCCCATTTCAGATTTTAGTTTGATTTACTTCAGATTAGTTTCATGCTTGAAGTTCTGGTTGAGGTTTCAAGTGCGGTTGTTGTTTGGATTTAGTTCGGATTTGGGCGTACTTCATTATTCAGATACTGGCTCAGTTTTTAGTTCCAGATTCTAACTCCTAAAATTGGCCTAAATCCTTTAAATTCTATTAAATTAAATATTCCCTTCTGTATCCTTTTTTAAATAACATGAAAATTTTAAAGGAAATGTTTATGTGTGTGGTGCAGGTTTTTCAAAACCTCTTACAGCTGCTGAAAATAGTCATAAGTATTTATTGTCAAACGAACTTTAGTCTCCTCATATGTATATGTCTAGTGTATGTGTTGTGTGTGTATGTGTAAGTGTGTTAAAAGTTTGAGTTTATTTATTATTCAACAAAGTGTGAAAAACATTGTGATGGAAATTCTATCTGTGCATAAGAAGCAAAAGAAATAAATAAAATAATCATGAATTCCAAAGGAAAATTTTTAAAATGATTTGATGTTCTGTGGCATTTTATCCTTCTCTTGCTGGTGTTTTCAAATCGTTTTTGTTGGAAGACAAAAGAATTTCATGTTATTTTTTCCAGAATGAAAAGAATTTACTTCACAAAAAAAGAAAAAAATATTGTTTATCTTGGCCAGAAATGAACAGCAAAAGATTATATAGAAAGAAAAAATCATTGAAATATTTCTTTTGTTAATAAAAAAATTTTTTACGATTTTTTCTAATAAAAAAAAATATTTTATTAAATTTAAAGTCAATAAAATTAAAATATTTTCTAGTTAATATTTATTTGGCCTTAAACTGGAAAACTTATTCAGCTAAACCCTTTTCAATTTAATGTATAACTTTTCATAACCTCCACCACCACAACTGGTGAAGAGGGTATAATAACTTCGTCATTCAGAGTGTAACGCTAAGGAAGGATCATCTCAGACCTGACAATGTATATATATACTTTTGTATCAAATCAATTTTATGTATATGTCTGCGAGTGTATGTGTGGGTGTATATGTACGATACATAACGTATTTACGTTACACGCATTTGTAATGGAGGGTATTGTAGATTCGGCATAGCCGAATATGCCATTCTTTCTTGTTAACATTTATTGTGGTTTTGGGAAGGACATTTTGTTAATATCTTGTGGTATCTTTAAGTGACTGGTTGAAGAAAATCTTGATAAAAGAATCTAAAAAAAATATGTAACAATAAATGACCTTCATATAAGCAACACTTGTTCGTATTTCATTTGAGTATCCTTTTTGAAATATGTGTGTTTGTGTGCTTTTGTCCGGTTTGAAACAAACCAAAACATGTTTTAACAATAACATGAGATAAACCCTAAAAGTATGTTTAATAAAATAATGAAAAACTCTGAAAAAAGAAAGAAAAAAAAAAACAAAAATATGTTTTATTATTAAAAAGGATTCTAAATGTTAAGCAAGTGTCAATGTAAGACAATGAAAAAAAGGCTAAAGTGGTCATTGTTTGTAAGAGATTCAAAAAAATGAACAAATCCTTAAAGTATGCTACATTCTTTTAAATATTAGAAATAATTTCAATACAATGAAAATTTCACTAGAAACCCTACAAAAAATAAAAATTATAGATAAAAAATCTCAAAATTTGTATAATTCCCAAAAAAGGATATATGAGCAAGTGTTTTAATTTTAAGGAAATTTTAAAAAATCTCATATATTCAGCAGCTCTTAACTGTATCATACAATGTAAAACAGAAATATTCATAAAATATTAATTTTTTCAAAAAAAAAGGATATAAGGACAACAAACTTTAAGTTCAAACACATGTAAATAATTTTTCAATATTGATGGAATTTAGAACAACACAAACTGTTAGCTAGAAATATTTATTTTTACATTAAAAAATTTATTTATTTTTATTTTTCTAAAAAAAGGATATATGGGAAACATTTTTGTGCTGAGAAAAGTATTACAAAATTTTATTTATTTACATAATATACAATAAAATACATATTTTAAGCTAAGAAAAATTTAAAAATTTTTTATGTTACTAAGAAAGGATATAAAGATAAAAATATCAATTTAAAAGAAATTTTCAAAATGATGACATTTTTAGTGAGCTCTAGATAAATTACCAATTATAAGTTTAAAATAATAGCAAAATTGTATTTTTCTGAAAAAGGATATATGGAAAAAACTGTTGCTTTTAAGAAATTATAACAAAATTGCATATATTTTGAAAATTTTCAGGAAAATTGTAGTTAAAAATTCTTTAATTCTCAAAAAAGAATAAAAAAAAATAATTTTTGCAAAAAGGAATAATGAGACATCTTTTTATTTCTAAGAAATTCCTTAAAATACAAGTTCTGAGCAGGAAAAAATCTTAAACTTTTACAATTTCAATAAATCTATTTAAAATTTTTTTGTTTTTTCAAAAAAGGATATATGAAAAATTTTTTCAATTTCAATAATTTTTCAAACATTTTTACATTTCTATTAAAAATATGTACAAATACAAATTGTAATATAGAAAAATGTGACAATTTTTATAAAAAGGATATAAAAAATAAAAAAAATGCATCCTAAAAAATTATATTGAAAAGTATTTGGTGTAAATAAGCAAAATTTCAAAATTTAAAATTTTCTTCAAAAAAGGATATATGAAGAAACTTTTTAATTTTAAATATTTTTGAAAAATTGAAGCATATCTATTCTCAAGGTAATAAACTACAAATTGTAAATAAAAAAATCTATCAATTTCGATTTTTTTAAGACAATAAAATTTTTGGATTCAGTTAAGGATAAGGCCAAGAAATTCAAAATTTAAGAAATTAAGATTAAAATTTAATAATTTTTAAATACTTAACAGTAAAAACAAAATTTCGTTAAAGAATATCTTATTTGTTCATTTTTTTCACAAAAGGATATATGAAAAACTATGTCAGTATTTTAAGATTTTTCAAAAATTTTAACATATTTAGAAATAGCGCAATAAAATACAAATTGTAATCCGAAAAAATAGTAATATTTCCATTTTATCGAAAAAGGATATAAGAAATTTTTTTTAATTTTTGAAGAAATTTAAAAAATTAAAACTTATCTAGCAACTGCAAGAGAAACTAAAAATTGTAAGCTAAAAAAGTATTTTAAATAAGCTTTAATAAAAAAAGGATATAGGCAAGGACTTGGAGATAAGCAAGAAAAATTTAATATTTTAACATAATTTAAAGAAACACATAATTTAACAAGTTGTTATAAAGAACATGACACCATTTGACTTTTATTTTCATAATTTAATCGCAAATAATATTGAGAACCTTTTAAATCTTAACTCTTTTTTATTTAAAAAGCAAAAAAATAATTTTCATAATTTATCAAACATGTCAAGGATAAAGGTTGTTGTGATTATTATAACAATCATTTCCTTTCTCTCCTTCTCACTCTCTCTTACTCCTTGCTTTTCCCCCATAACAATGCAACCTTAACAAAACAAGGACAATTGTTAGTATTTTTTGTTTCAATAAAATACTTTTGTTATTACTTACTACTACAACAATAACAACATACAGACATACATTTTTGAACACAGAAAAAAATTTAACCTTTCATCAATATTCATAAATTTCATATTTGAATATAAACAAGGAATAATAAAAACATGAAAAAAGATGAAAATAACAAAAAATAACAATTCTAGTGAAGTAAATGTACGAAATTGAAAAAAAAGGAAAGAGGAAAAGTATTTCCACATCGTATGGAAATATTATGAAAAGAGAAATAATATTGCAACAATTGTCTCTTGGTATATAATGATGCATGATGTGAATGATGATGATGATGATAAGAGTGGGGTTATGGATGATGATGAACAACATTGAATTACATTCAATATTTATATTGTTTGTTGAATTGTTGACAATGACGATGACGAAGATGAATAATAAATGAAAATATATAAAAAGTAAATTTCTGAAATGTTCAGAATTAAAAAGAAAATTTGGTTAAGCTACTGAAAATAACAAAAAGGATATTGAAGAAAATGAATATTTTCAATGTTTATTCTTGACATTTCATTCGTAGTTATGAATTCATATTTATTCAATGTGTTTTAATCAGGTCATCTGCGATTTCACCTTTTACTCTCTAAAGTTACTTCACATTTTTAGCAGAACTTTTAATTTAAGCGAATTTTCATCAAGTTTTTGAATTCAGGTCAATTACAGTTGCGATTCTAGTGTGAATGCTATTTCCTCTTCTATACCAGATTCTAGTAGAGATTCTAGCATTATTCAAATTCAGAATCTTTTTCACATTCCAGCTCATACTCTAGTTTAGAATTCAATTCAATCAGTTATATCTAAAGTTCTATCTCAGCTTCTAGTTCAAACACTAGTTCAGGTTTTAGTTTAGATTTAAATTCAGATTTAAGTTCAGATTCAAGTTCAGATTTAACCTCAATTCCTATTCAAGTTGAGATTTTAGTTCAGTTCTAGTACGGATTTCACCACAGTTCTAATTCGGTTCTAGTTCTAATTACATTTCAAATTCTACTTCATATTTAAGTTCTGATTTTAGTTCAGATCCTGGTACAGGTTTTAATTTAGATTCTAGTTCAAACAATAGTTGAAATTTCAGTACAGTTCTAATTCGGTTCTTGTTCAGATTACAGCTATAATTCTACTTTATATTCTAGTTCAAATTTCAATTCAAATTCTAGTTGATATTTAGTTCGGTTCTAGTTCAGTTCTTTTTCAGATTCTGGAAAGGAGTCTAGTTATGATTCATGCAAATCAAATTTTAGTCCTGTAATTCTAGTTCAATTCTAATTCATAATGTAGTTCGGATTATAGTTATATTCTACAATATATTCTGGTTCAGATCCTTGTTCAGATTAAGTTCAGAATCTTTTGTAGATTCTAGTTAAGATTCCAGTTCAGACTCTAATTAATGTTCTTGCTGTAACAGCTGGAAGGAATAAGGTTTATTTATTAATTTTGGTTCATGTTGTTGTTCAACTCCAGGTCAAGGAATCTGGAAACATCAATTGATTAAGTCCATAGATCATCAGGACTGACTAAGGTTGGAATCGAACTGGCAGTTGAATAAATGTCGCACATGCAGAACATAGGTTTGGGATTGCAAGGTACAGAAGGACATTGAGCCTGTTGCTCCATTCAGATATCAGTTGCGCCAGAACGACTTTTGTTAACTGCAGCAAAACTGTCAATCCACAATGTACGGTAGGCGGCCTCCAAGGCATTCCCGCGATATCCGATTTTCGTACCGGAATGATCCGATTTCTTCGGCTTAGAGCTTCACCCCAGCAACGGAAGAGAGAAGTTTAGATTGAATTCAGTTTTAGTTCTATTTTTAATTGAAGTTCGGTTTCTAGTTTAGATTTTAGTTCAGTTCTGGATCAAATTCTTATTCAGTTTTGCAGCAGTTCAAAGTAAAAGTAAGTTAAAATTCTAGTTCAGATTTTGATACAGATTACTTTTTCAGATTTTAGTTGGACTTATAGCTCGAATTTTTGCTCAAATTATTGGTTTTACATTTCATATAAAAAGGTTTATTGTAAGGATAAGTTAAGATGTAAGTTAACATTTTTGTTAAAGAAAGTATGTTAATATTAACCAAAATATTAAGATAAGAAACAAGCTATTCGAGCTGTTTATGAAAATTTTTAATAGAAAATTATTTTTCACTTTTTCTTATGTTAATTTTTTTATCATACAAATAATGGGATTTTTCCATTAGAAAAAGTTTAAAGTGGAATGTATTTTAAAGCCTCTTTAACCAGTTGTTATTTCTCTTTGTTATTTTCTATTCCTCTCTCTTGGCTTCTCTTTTTGAAAATTCTCTCTAACCAACAAAATAAGAAAACATTCCCTTTATTATAGCTGTCATTATGTTTTGCCTCATATGTTCCTACATGAGCATTATTAACCCAGTAAACGAAAAGTTCATTTTCAATCCTAAACAGACAAGGTCGTTTCAACACTCGTGTTCAACACTTTCAAAAGCCATTTTTTGTAAATGAAAAAAGAAAAAAACGAAAAGCTTTTTATTTACTCTCTAACTGAGAGCAAAAGAGTAATAAAGAGAGTGGAATGTGAAAAATCACAGACAACTTACACATGTCCATAAACAAAACAGCGCCCTTATGCGTACAACAGCATGTTGTTAGTCTTGCAATGAACGTCGGACATGGTTCACTTGTAAACGTCTAAAACGGATAGAAAAAAGTACCACATTAGTGACACACTCAAACGTATAAACGTAGAAATAAAAAAAACAGAAAAACCTAAATTAATTAATTATAACAACATTTAAAGGAGATTACAAAAAACAAACGAAATAAATTTTGTGTTATGAGAAAATAAAATTTATGTAAAAAAGGATATATGAAGGAGTAAAAGAAAATTTAAGAAAATTTAAAAAAGCCTATAAAGTTTAAAAAAATACATAATATTACGTTCTTTAAGTGAATTTAATTTAAAAAATTAAATTAAAAAAATCAGAAATTAATGTTTTATATGAAAAATTGAAAAAATGTTAATTTAAATTAAATTGTAGAACGAAATATGAAAGAAAAAACCTACTTTAACTTAGTATTAATGAAAACACCGCAAAATGAGCAAAAATAGTCAATAGTGAAAAAAAGGATATATGACCTGCCACAAGAAATGGTGTAATATTACAAAATTTTAAAATACACATGGAAACAGCTATAAAATTGACGTTCCGTAGCAAGTTTCAAAATTTAGAAATTTAAAATTTTTATTAAAAAATACTAAATAAAATTAAAAAATATATATATTATAAAAATTTTAAATTTAAACAATAAAACCAAATAAATTAAAAAAGTAAATAAAAATATTAAAGAATATTATACAAATAAATTAAATTCAACAAAAACTTTTAAAAAATATTAAAAAACGCTCCATAAATTTTAATGTCTTTATTACCCTTTACCTTTAATATCTACCGGCCTTGAAAGGAATTTAAAATAACATCAAATCTTCAAAAACAACAAACAACAATATATTTAAAATTCCTCCCCCTGAAAAAGGATATATGAACAGGATTAAAGGTAGTGTTGACAACAGCAAAAAGTTAATGGAATATTAAATGCAAAAGGTTTTCATAACCTTTAAGCTCAAAAAAAACCTAAAAAACCTTGAATGGTTTTAAAAACTGTAAAACAAAAAATTCTAACTTAAAGTTGAAATTGGAAAAAAACTTAATTTTAGATTATTTTCTGGCTAAAAGGAAACTTTTAGAAATAAACTAAAAATATTTTTCTCAAAATTGAAGAATTTCCGAAAAAAGGATATAAGGCAGAAATCAGTAAAATGGAGAAATTTTATACAAAATTAAATGACGACGAATATTATTAAAGAAATATTTCCTTTTTGTATAAAATAATTTGAAAATATTTTCATTTTCTTCAAATTATCTTAAGTCTTTCAAAAAAGGATATATGGCGGTCACTACTAAAATTCATAATCTCTTTTTAATAATTGCAAATTTTAAGTAAATATAACAAATTACTTACCTTAATACAGATTCGCTCTAAAAACTTTTGGTTTTCTAAAGCACACAATCAATTTTTATAAAAAAGGATATATTGCAACAATTCCTGGAAATCAAAATATTTCAATCAAAATGTTAATTAATAAATTTAAAATATACATTAAAGAATGAGTGCAGCTTTTAATGTATTTCTTCTAAGAAATTTACGATAATACAAAAAAGGATATACGAAAGTAGCTTCCTGGAAGAAAATATGTTCAATAATAATATTAAATATTGCATTAACGTAACAAACCTCAAACTGTGTTTTAATTATTTTTCAATTATTCGATACATTTTGAAAAAGGATATATGAAGACAACTTGTAAAACGTGAAATTTTTCCTAGAAAATTAATTTCAATGTACGTATAGAGTAAAGCACTTCCCTTTATGAAATATTTTTTAAGAAATAATGCTTGTTGTGAAAAGGATATATGGCAGTTGTCCTCAAAAATTAAAAGTTCCATACAGCATGTCCTTTTTATTATGTTACAAAAATTGTGCAGTTCAAAATAAAGGATATAATGCAAGATTAATTTAGGATTTTCTATTTTTTTAAAGGATATATGACGGAGTCTGCTAAAAGCTGAATATTTGAATTATAAACATAAAAAAGGCTATATGACAGGACTTGATTTGCAAAATATTTAATAAAAATATTAATTGGATTTGAAAACTCAACAAAATTGCACATTCTTTTAGTTGAAAATTTTGGTAAAAATGAAGGTCCTTTTTCAAAAAATATGAAAAAATAAAAATATATAATAGTGCATATCTCTTAAGAAAAGTGTATGAATTTTTTGCAATAATATTTCGAAAATTAATTATTTATAATTTTTTTTGTATAAAGCAAAATGATATATGAGAAAAAGGATATATGAGAAAATATATTTAAAAATGTATGTCCTTTAAGGAGAAGTTTTTTTATAAAAAACAAGATTAATAATTTGTAGTTAATAATGTTTTTTAATAATAATTCGATAAATTTATTATTTTAGTATGAAAAAAGGATATATGACAGGACTTGATGATGAAAAATTTTACAAAAATATTTTAAGGGTTAATAGTCCTTTAACTATTAGGTTGGGTATTCCTTTTGATGAACATTTTTGTAAAAAAAGTATATCTAAAAAATTACTTTTGTATTTCTTTGTAATATGAAAAAGGATATATGGCAGAAATTTATTTAAGAAATATTTTATAAAATTTTTTAATAGTTTTGAATAGATGACTAAATTTTGCATTCTTTAAGCTAAACAATTTGGAAAATTAAATGTCCTTTAAGGAACAAATGAGATTGGATTTTTTTTAATTGATTGTTATAACAACATTTTTAACTTCTTAATAATGACTGAAAATAGTATATATGAATGAACTAGAAGAAGATTTTTTAAAACCATTTTTAATAAAAAAACGTTATGTCCTTAAAGGCAAAAAATTGAAAATATCAGACAACTATTTTATTTAATTTGTTTAATTATTATAATTTTTTTAATAGAGTCAAAAGAGGAAATATGAAAGGAGCTGGTTTTAAGAAGATTTGTGCATAATTTTTAAAGATTTGAATAGAAGATTTAAATTATTAAACTTTAAGCTGAAATTAATAAATTTTGTTAATAACAGTAAAAAAGGATATATGAAAGGCTTTTATTTTGAGGACATTTGTATAAAATTTAAAGATTTAAATAGAAGAATTAAATTACTAACTATTTAGATGAAAATAATTTGTTTTTACAATGGCCAAAAAAAGGATATATGTAAGGACTTGGTTCTAAGATGATTTTTATAAAAATTTTAAAGGATTTAAATTGAAGACTTAAATTATATAACCTTTAGTTTATTAATAGTGGAAAAAATTATATATGAAATTTTACTGAAAAATTATAAGTTTTTTTTATAATTGAAAAAGGATATACGAAAGGACTTGGTTTCAACAAAACTTTTATAAAAATTGTAAAAAGTTTGATAAAAGACTAAAATTACTTACCTTTTACTAAAAAAATAATAAATTTTTTTCATAACGAAAAAGGAGATTTTTCAAATAAGGGAATTTTGTAAATATTTTGGGTCTCCAAAGATTTAGAGAAACACAAAACGAAATTTTTGTTAGGATCCTGGCTTTAAAAATTTTAAAGAATTTAAATGAAAGAATAAATTGTTTAGTAAGTTTTGCTGAAAATAAGAAGTATTTTTTAGTAGCGGCAAAAAAGGATATATGACTGGACTTGGTTTTAAGAAGATGTTTAAAAAAATTTTAAAGGATTTTGATAGAATACTTAAATTATTAACCTTTTAGCTGAAAATAATTTAAAATTGTTAGCAAAATTTTGTTTTATATCTTAACAATTCTGAAGAAGGTTTAACGTTTTTTACAATTTATGTCTTTTCTTCCCATTTTTCAGATAAATTAATAATGTTTTTATGGCAATAAAAACATTTGTGGCGGATATCGTGAAAATAATTGAAAAAAAAATAAACTAATTTAATTCCAGTTAAAACCATAATTAAATAAACTTTGTGAAGTAAGAAAAAAAATCTCAAAAATTTTGTTTGTTTTTATTTAAAGTGAAACAATTTGAATTCTAATGAAAAATTTAAACAAAAACAAAAAACAAGAATAAGCATTAAAAGCTTTTTTTCCTGAAAGCTGCATTAAAAAGGATATACGCAACAATAATAACAACAAACAGCAACAACAACAACAACATTTCACTCTAATGGCGGTATAATGTTAAAACAAATAACAATTTTTTGTTAATATTGTGTCCTAGTTGTTGTTATTGTTTTGTATATACATATAAACGTAAATGTGTATATGTAGGTAAATGTAAGTGTGTGTGTGTCTGTATACGTGTGTACTTTTATGAGTATAACAACGAGCAAATGAGAGAAAAAAGTGTTTGTGTGTGTGTGTTTATGTGGGTGTATATAAATGTGCGTTTGGATTTATAAAAACTGGATAATGGCGTTTTAATATTTAATAGACGAGAAAAAGCAACAAACTAATGGAAATATAATGTTGTATTGTTTAAAATAAAAATAGAAAACAGCAGCAGCAACAACAACAACGAAATTGCCATGAAAATTAAATAGAAAAATAAAAATTTACAAAAAACGAATTAAGTACAGAAAAAATTTGCAGTGAAATTATAATAAAGTTGCCATAATAAATATTAAATTAAATTAGAAAAACAAAAATTAAAAACTCCCTCTTTTTTTCTGAGTGCAAATGAAAAAAAGGATTACCGGATTTCACACAAAACAAATCCTGTCAATAATTCTAAAACAATAGAAAACAATTGTTCAGCAAATCAAAAATAATGAAATTTTTGTGAAATTAAAAGTAAATAGAATCTCGAACACAAAACAAAAGAATTTTAATTCCATTTCGCCCTTCTCCTCTCACATACTCATCAAATAAAAGGATATTTTTGTATAAAGAAAAAACATTCCAAACTGGATAAACAAATTTAATTAAGATCAGGTAAGTGTAGGATTTATTTCTTCTAATACCCTACACCACCTTACTATACGTTTGTGCTAATGTTTGTAACATACAGCAAAAATGATGTTATATCGACCTTTAAGTAAACCGTACGACTTAAAATCACTTTCTGATTCGATTTAACAGTGTCCGTCTGTCTGTCCATCCGGCTGTACATGAACATGTTGCAAATTTCTTTCTTTTAATACCCTACACCACCGTATTATGTGTTTGTACTAATGTTTGTAACATACAGAAGAAATGGTGTTTTACCCACCTTGAAGTAAACCGTACGACTCAAAATCACTTTCTGAGCCCATTTAACAGTGTTCTTCTATTTGTCTGTCCGTCCAGCTGTCTGTACATGAACATGTAGTGCAGACTCTACAGGTTGCAAGTTTTTTTGATATCTTGATCAAATTTGGTTTATGTTATTATTTTGGCCTAAAGGCAAAGCCTATTGAAATTGGAAATGTTCGGTCTAGTATTTCAAGTACCTCCCATACAAATGTCTTGCGAGAATGAGGTTTTAAACTCAAAAAAGTCCTCAATATAAAGCGATTTTAAATATTTTTCTAAATGAGTCTTATGATGATCTAAAGTGATATGCCACAATTTTAGAGGATCGGTCCATTGCTTCTAATAGGTACCATACAAGCCACCTTTCAAATAACACTTTGAAGGACAAAAGTCTTGGATAAACGTTGGTATTATAAGAATAAATGTTCAAATTATGATAAATTTAAGAAAAACTCGATATGCAAAATTATACGAGGGCCGGTTCATAATTTCTTGTAGCTCCTTCAATTATTAAACATTTCCTCTCAAAAATTAATTAAAAAATTTTCTGCACACTTAAGAATAATTCAGAAAATTAAATTATACGAGGGTCCTTTATTACTTTTTCATTACTTCCATCTATAAACAACATTATGGTGTAGGGTTTTACATGGTCAGGTTTCACCGACCATAACATTCTCATTTGTTTAAGTTTTAATTTGTGCAAATCTCTTTTGAAGAAAAAAAAACAGCGTTATTTTATTTAAAAAAAATTGTATCAAAGAAAAAAGGCAAAATCCTTGAAAAAGAAAATTCCATAAAAAAGCATAACTTGAAATAATGTAGAAATAAATACAAAAAATAACAGGATATTTAATGACAAATTTTTAAGATAAAAATGGCAAAAATGTCAGACAAAATTCTGGGAAATTGCAAATAACAAAAGAATCCTGCTTAATAATAACAAAACTTTTAAAGGATATTTTTAAAATGAACCGAAAAAGGATTGAAACAAAATCAATTCTATAATTAAAATGAAATTGATTGCCTTTGGTAGAGCTTTAAGTGGCATTCTGAATCCTTTTTGAGTGGCTGAACTGTTCGTGTTCACTAAGAATTGCTAATGAACTGGCATCTTCTTACCAATTAAGTCACTGCCAAATTATCAGTAGTTTTCAGGTTTAAAATAAGAATCCTTTTGACGCCACTTTTTAGTAAAAAATTGTATTTATATCCTTTAATTCTTATCTGTTCTTGATCATGCAGAAATTGCTAAATGAACCAAATTTTTTTTTTGATTTTAAAGTCCTTTAACTGACTACAGTTTTCAGGTCAAAATATGTTTCTAAAGTCTTTTAATCCTTAAATGCTTCCTTAGTCTTCTTCCTCAAAATCGTTACTTAATTTTAAGGACCATTAACTCTTAAATCTTCTTGCTTGTTAAGTCACTGCTAAAATGTCAACATTTTCCAGTTCTAAAATTGAAATCCTTTTTGGGCCAATTATCATTAAAATAAATTTTTAAAGATCTTTTCGTTGTTAAGTTTTCTTAGCCGTTGAGAAGTTGGTAAAGGTTTAAGTTATGATATGCCATCAGACCCCTATGTGCAACAGTACGGGAACCCTTTATGTCTTCTTCATTTGCTCAGTGCTATTACATTAGACTGGTTTTAGTTATTTCGAACCAAAATGTTTTCAACCTCTAAGTATTGCATTTGCAGAGCATAAAATTAAGTTAATTCTTCTTGAAATATAAAATCTAATAAATTAATTAAGTCTCAAAAGAGTCTAGATCCACAAGGATACAAAAGTATAAAGGATACAGCAATATATTATAAATTCTAGCTCATTAAGAACACTTTTCAAGAATTTCATTTGAGTCAATACAATTTGGTCTAACGATTAATCTCTCTATAGATGTATCCTGGTCCATGCATCAATTGGTACAGCTGATGGTGGATCGTTTCAATATATCAGGTAGCTCTTAAATAAATATTCTCTCATGCTCGCGTGAAAAAGTTTTAAGCTTGTACTTTTACAGATATAATAATTTTTATCCTTTTTAAAGTATCCTTTCATATATCCTTTTGTCATTTTTCACATTTGCTGTATTTATATTTAATTTAAAATATTTGTTAGCTGTAATTATTTAAATATTATTTCATAATATTTATATTAAACCATATCCTGTCATATATCCTTTTTTAATATTGATTGTTAGGCAATCAATTAAAAATAAATATATATATTTTTCATAAAATAATTTAATATTAAGCTGTTTAAAAGTAATTTCTTCATATATTTAACATAATTTTCCACAATTAAATAACTAATTATTTTATTTGCCATTTTAAACCTTAAGTCCTCCATATCCGGTTAATCCTTTAAAATTATTTATATGCGGCTTTAAAAAAATATGTTTAAGTGATTTTTTATTTGGAAATTGTTATTATAAAATTTATATTAAATAATAATTTTATTTAAAAAATTATTACTATTATTTTTTTTTCAAAAATTTAAAGGACATTTTCATGTCCTTGCTATTTTTATTTAGGCAAATTTCCATTTAAATCTAATTTAAAATTTTCTCTTGAAATCTGTTTAGCATATTCATTTGCTTCTTAATATGATTTTCCTATTTAATTAATTTACTGTCCATTTTAATATTTGTTAAATAAAATAAATTGAAAATATTTTTCGTATATGTCCTTAATAAGAAAATTTTGTATAAATGTTTAATAATGTTAATTAATGAAAATATTTATCTTATATATATTTCAAATAAACAATCTTGAAATGAAGAAAGCTGTTGTTGAAATGTTTAATTTATTAAATGGAAATTGTAGCAAATAAAGGTTTCTTATGACAGAGAAATCAAGAAAAAGGATATATGGCAGGATAAAAGAAATAAACAAAATATGGAAAAATTAAATATATAATTTTAAGTAGAAGAGTACATATGATATGGTCTACACAGGTAATAAGGAAAATTCCTTTATATTGAAATAAAATTTTTTAAGATCATTTTCAGACTCTTAAGTAATGAAATATTAAGGATTTCTCATTATAAATGGTAGTATTTTTAAATGTTAATGTACAATTAGTTTGCTTCAAAAAATAATATTTCTAAGGTGCTGCCATATATCCTTTATGAAAAATACAAAAATTCAATTTTTTTTACAGATATTAAAAATGGATAAGTGAAGGACTCTTAAAATTGTCACACATTCAGACAAAACATTACTTTCTATGAATTGTAGTATCTTAAACTAGTCTGTATCATTAAAATTTGTGCAGGTTTTAGAAAAAGGACATATGCTGAAATAATTTTGATAATTTTTAGAATTTTAATGAAGCACATACAGCTTCATATTATGACAAAATATCATTCTAATCTGTCCATAATTAACAATTTTACGAAAGTTATTGGCTTGATCTAAAAGGCTTCTTTAGTTAGCGGTCTATATCTTTTAATATACTGGTTTTAAATAGGAAACTTATCAGGACTACAAAAAATACTAAGTACGAATTTCGTTGAGCTCATTCAGTAAACAAGGATATATGAAGAAGTCCAGAATAGAAGTATTTTTCCGAAACAAGTTTAGATATTTTAGTAGGCCACAGTAATCTACGTATTGTAAACCAAATTTTATGCCAAAAATAATCTTAGATAAATCGATTTTTTTTTTGTAATTTTAATTGTAATTGAACATAAATGTTTATCTATATATATGCGGTTAATTTAAAAACAATCAATTTTAAAAAAAATTTGTAGAAAAAGGATATATGAGGAGGTCTAGAATATGAGCCTATTTTCGAAACAAGTTTACATATTTTAAAAGAACATTTAATCCTGCGTATTGTAAGCTTATTTTTTGCCAGAAAATAATTATGAAAATCCAAAAATTCAAAATTTTTAACAAATTGTCATAGAGATGAATTTTAAAATTATATTTTGTGATATATATGATATTCTTATTAGCAGAAAGTAAAAAATGTTTTAAGTTAAATATTTTCCAATTTTAATTAGTTTTCAGAAAAAGGATATATGAGGAGATTTGGAATAAATAAATATTTTTGGAAAAAGTTTAGACAGTCTAAAAATCTGTCTTATTCTACTTATTGTAAGTTTGTTTTTTGTCGAAAGATATGCACACATTTTAAATTTATTCATGAAAATAAAATTAAAAAAAAAAAATAAAATTTTAATATCTTGCCATATTATGTATAATACAATACGTTTATTAAAAATGTTTCAAGTTAAAAATTTTGCAAATTTTATCAGTTTTAAGAAAAAGGATATATGGGGAAATTTTAATTACTGGATATTTTTTGAAAAAATTTAGATATTTTTAAAGACTGCTTTATTTTGCTTATTGTAAGCTTATTTTATCCGAAAAATATACATGAAAATTTAAACTTTTTAATAAAATTTTATAAAAATATTGTTTAGATATGATATTTTGCCAAATTATGTATAATATTCTTATTAGCTAATGATAAAAAATATTCTAAGTTTTAAAATTATAAGGTTTTAAGCCGTTCTAAAAAAAGGATATATGAAGAGACTTAAAATAATTGCTTATTTTTGAAAAAAGTAAAGATATTGCAAAAGGTTACTGTGTCCAACATATTGTAAACTGGAAAAATCATAAGACTGTCTCTATTTTTTATGAAATTTGAATAAATTAATTATTATAATTCTATTAAATAGAAAAAAACAATTGATTTGAAAGGTAATAAGAAATTAATTCCTTTAAATAATGTCCTTTTATTTTAGTCTTAACTATGCACGTGTCTTTTATTCTGTTTTTTTTTTTGCTTCTTAATCTAGCTCCTTGTTTATCCTATTAACTAACTACCAGCTGTTGTTTGTCCTTCATCTAACATAGGGAATGTCATGTAAATTCTTGTTACTTATTTCCCTTTTCTTTCAATTAATCTTTCCATATCTTTAGTTAGAATGTCCTTAGCAATCACAGATGAGAGTTGTTGTTTGCCATCAGTAATAAATTAGTACTTTTTCCTTTTGATATTCTACTACTTTTCGCGCCTGATAATCTGATTACATTTGACAGCTGCTATTACATTTCTTATACCCTTTTCATTCTTGATTTGTTGTAATATATTTGGACAGTCTTGTTATGTTTTATTTACTCAATAGCATCCTTGTCTATATCCTTGTTAGTATTTATTAAATTTACCTTTTTTTATTGGCATAAAATAACACTTATTTGACAGACAGTAATAACAGGAAAATGATTTTTTCCCATCTCTTGTTCTCTTTTTTCTTGTTCTCTCTTTTTCTTCCTTTCTCCTGGTCAAAAAACGAAATTATCCTATTTATTTGGCAGTGGGCAGATTTGATTTGATAAGAAACTAAACTAATTGCTTTTTATGATAATTTCTTTATTTTGTGTAATTTTCTTGTTTTTGATGTTTTCTTTCTATTATATCCTTTTTGTAATATCCTTGTTCTTTTGGTATTATCTTTGTCGATTTGTAATTATATTTACATAATTTACGCATAAATTAACACTTGTTGGTTTTGATAACTAAAATAATTAAATTTACTTATAATTGCAAAATAAATTCATTTGCTACGAAGTATCCTTTTTTCCTTTCACTGCCATATAATAAACTTTTAAAGCCTAATAACAGTCTTAAAACAATAAAAAGAGCAAAATATTAAAATTTATTATAATTGAAATTGTTATGTTTTGCAATTAAATGAAAATTAGTTTGTTGTTTTTATTATGTCTTGCAAAAAAGGTTTCCGTAAGGATATTTAAAGGAAAATATCCTTTGAAATTTAATAAAATTATATTCGTACATAAAATTATAATTAGAGAAATGTTTCTAGCGCATTAAAACAGGGAAAGAAAAAGTTTTTACATTTAATTTTCCATTTCGTGAACCATAAATTGTTGCAATTAAAAAAGCGCTTAAATGAAAAAAACGCTAAAATAAGAAAATTTAAAAATGAGGAAAAAATACTGGCTTATTATTAAATATTTCATTTTAACATTAAAGCCAGAGCTTTTAAATATATCTTCGTCTGTATTTTTAATCCCAAAAAAGAAAAAGAAATCGCCAAAATTAAAAAACGTCAAAATTAAAAAAAAAAATCGCCAGATCAACAAAATTGTTAACATTAAATAAATTACAGAAAAATGACTTAGACCAGCAAATCCAAACGTCTTATCAATTTTACTGCAAAATATTGTAAAAAGTAACAAAATCGCTAAAACTTATGAAAACGCCAAAATTACAAAAAACTGGTCAAACAAAAATTGTTTTCAATTAAACAAATTACAGAAAAACATACCGAAAAATCGTTTATTTCAGGAAATAAAATTCTATTTTAATTCCAGATAATTTAACTCGCAAATATATCAAAAATAACAAAATCGCTTAAATGTTAAAAACGCCTAAAAATGTTAAAAACGGCCAAATAAAAAAAAAAAACGTCTCTCGCCAGATCAACAAAATTGTTAACATTAAATAAATTACAGAAAAATGAGACCATGATCAATTTTACGGCACTCAATTTTTTAATTGAAATGAATTGCTGATAAAAATACCAAAACTTCACCTGAGACGGGCATAAATATTTATCCATCATTAAGTCGCTGTGCCTCATACAAATAAGGAAATGAAAAAAAACGGGCCAAACTGAAATAAAAAACGCTTGAAACCGAAAAATAATCTTCAAACTTCAAAACAAATCGGTTAAGGACGCAACCAAAGTTGTACCCCTTTTTATGAGGCTTTTGTTTTACCCACAAAAAATTAAATACCGACCCTCATACAATCTTATTTTCAAACTAGAATAAATTTTACTTCACAATATTATTATCAGAACACAAATATTTTTTATTAAGACTTTGAACCGATTTTCGTAAAATTCATCAGATTTTCTCTGCTTAAATAAGGAGTTATATATCTCTAAATGTAATTAAGGGATAGCAAATCTGACAACCTTTAATTTTATTTAAATTTCATTAATTTTTAAAACGTTTTAAAAAGGTCCTTTCATATATCCTTTCTTTTTTTAATAACAAAAAATCATATTAAAGAACCCACTTTCTAACATAATAAATAATTGTCTGTTGTCACTTCTTCCTTTTTAATGTATATTTATCATGGTTATTTGGTAATAAAACAAATTTTAACAACTGCCAATTTACTGTTATAACAAAATAATATTTCAAGTCTAAGAAAGCAAAAAATCCTTGAAAATTTCACCTGTTTTAGAGCAGTTTTTCTTTAGGAGAAAAGAACATTTATATAAGACGCTTAAATTATAATATAAATTAATAAGAATTAATTGTTATTAAAAAAAAGAATTCTTTTTTTGAAGGTCACAAAAAGGATATATGGCAGGACCTAAGAAATTGTTAAATAAATGAACACTTTTGAATAAATTTTAAATTTGCACAATTTCTATAAAATTTTGGGAGAGAAAAAGGTAATAAAAACTTCTTCCGGGAAAGGTATTTTATAAAGGAATTAAATTTGAAAAATTTATAAAATATTAATGATAATTAATAATTGTGTTAATAATAAGAAAAAAATGTAAATAGAAATTTAAAAATTAAAGAAAGGAAGTTATTAAGAGCTTTTTCTTTAACTAAATATAAAAGGATATATAAAAGGACCTTTGATATTGGATAATACAACAAATATTTTTAAAGTTTAGATAAAAGCAGATATTTTTACAACCTGTAATAAACTTAAATTAAAGAAAAAGACTTAAATAAAGGTAAAATATGATTTAAAAGAAAAACAAAACAAAAAGATTCACACATACACTACAAAACAACACTTAATGAGTCATAAAATAAGTTATATTTTTGGCTTTAACTTCTTTTCTACTGAAGCGATTTTGATCATTTTCGGAATGATAATGAAGTACATATAACTCTACATTATGACAAAATCTTATTCTAATTTGTTGATTTCTAATTGACAGTTTTACGAGTTCTTCGCTAGAACTTACATATTACCTCAGATATTAGTCTCTATCTCTTGATATACTGAACGATTTTGCTGATTTTTTGTATAACACTTCCAAGGACTATACCAAATACAAAGATCACATTTCTTTGAGAGGCAAATAGACAGACGGATAGATAGACATACGGATAAATAGACAGACGGATAGAAAGATAGACGAACAAACAGAGAGACAGGCAGACAGACAGACACACGGACAGAGAGACAGACAGACTGACGGACGATAGAAAGGCAAAAAGACAGAAAGACAGAAGGACAGACAGGCGGACAGACAGAAAGGCATAGCTAAATTGACTCAGGTTTTGATTTGATGCAACAATATTTACATACATTTTGGGATCTGATATGATTCCTTCTTAGCGTTACACGCGGAATTACAAAGTTAATGTACCCCCTTCAACACTTGAGGTGATGGAGGGTAAAAAATTTCACAAAATTTATTAATAAAATATTTAAACTTTAAACAAATAAAAAAATCAGTTACTTTCAAAAAAGGATATATGTAAGGAATTAATAAGATGTAAAATTTGCTGGAAATAATAACAGATTCTGAAGAAGTATCAAATTTCCAAGTCCTTTTAGCTTAATATTTCAAGTTTAATAAAAGAATATTAAAAAAAGTCTCATCAAGTCTATTAATTCGAAATATGTGACATCCAAACTTAGTAATAAAGGACTAAACAGCTCCAGCTAATAAAATTCCTTTGTTAGCAAAATTTCCCAGACAAACATCAGCATTTTTTTAATTTTCAATTTACTAAATATTTTCATAATTTTATAGAGTTTTAAAATAAAGTCCATTCTTTGTTCCACCCCCACCCCCTATAAGCTCATAAATTATTTAAAATATTTTCTTTCTTTTATTTTATTCTTCTATAAACAGTATTTAAATTATATTTAAATTATCTATTATATGTCTGCTTAAAACAGCTGAAAAATAGATATCAAATTTCAAAACCATTGATATGTAAATATATATAGAAAAAAGGACCCTTTTACACAAACAAAAAAAATTCAAGGTCAGGAACATTAAAAATATATAAAATAATGATTTAGATAAAAAACAACAAAATAAACAATTTATTAAATATTAATTTACATATTTGTCTTCTTTCAATAGATACAGGACATTTGGTGAAATTTCAAGGACATTTGTCATAAAGTCAGAAACAAAGACATTTCAAAATGTACAAATGAAAAATGGGAAAAATATGGGAAAGTACACTAATTGGGAAATAAAATGTCCAAGATAAGAGATCAAGTTTTAATTCAAATAATGATCTCTGCCCAAAAATCTAATTCAGTTACGAAGTTAGAATTTTGTTCAGATTTTAGTTCAAATTCTAATTGAGGATTTTTAATCAGATTCCGCTCCAGTTTAGATTCTTGCCCAGATAATAGTTCTTATTCAAGTTTAAATTCTAATTCAGATTTTAGTTTAGATTCTAGTTCAGATTTCATATGATAACTTAAATTCTAGTTCAGATTCTGGTCCAAATTCCAATTCTTGTTCTAGTTCAAATTCTTACACAATTTCTAACTCTGATTTTAGTTCAGATTTTAAATTTAGTTTCTAGTTCAGTTTCTAGTTCAGATTCTAGTTTGGGTTCCAATAAAGACTCTAATTCAGGTTATAGTTCAGCTTTAAATTGAGATTATAAATCAGATTCTAATTTAGATTCTAATTCAGATTCCTGTTCAAACTCTAATTCAGATTATAGTTCAGATTTAAATTGAGATTATAGTTCGAAATCTAATTCAGTTCTAGTTCAGATTATAGTTCATATTCTAGTTCAGATTATAGGTCAGATTTAAGTTGAGTTTATATTTCAGATTCTAATTAAGTTCTAGTTAGGATTATGATTATTATTATAGTTCATATTTAAGTTCAGATCTAATTCAGATTCTAGTTGAGATTCAAGTTCAGTTCTAATTCAGTTTTAATTGAGATTCTAATTTAGATCAAAATTGAAATCCTCATCAAAATCAAAATTCAGATTTTATTTTAAGTTGTTGTTCAGATTGTAATTTTAATAGAAGTTTGGATTAAGATTCTGATTTCGCTTCTATTTCGGAGCGAATTCAGATTCCTTGTCAGATAAAATTTTGTATCCGGTTTAAAGTCGAGTTCTAATTTTCGAATTTCCATTTTAGTTCTGTTTTAGATTTATCTTAGTTTTAACTCATCCTGTTTCATTCGCCTGTAGCCCATTTGAATAATAAATGTAATAAAAGTTCTTTAATTTCCTTAAGATCTCCTTAATCTCATTAAAGTTAACAAATCTTTCCAGAAATTTAACAAAAATATCCTTAAGCATTATTTTTTCTTCCTTTCATTACTTTAATTTTTATCTTCAAATCATTTTAGACAAAATAGAAAATATCTTTATAATTTCATCAATAATTTATGTAACTAGAACTGGGTTAATATAAAATTATATGTCCTTTCTTATGCAATCATATAACAGGACGAAGGATTATCATACTGATTTGTTATTCTTATACAAATTTCTTGAAACAAACAAACAAACAAACAAACAAACAAATAAAATGTAATAGTTTCTCTAAAAACAAATTATTTATAAGGATCCAAAGGAAGCTAAAGAAAAAATAGGATATTTACCAAGATTTCTATGTACAGAAATCCTTATTATTTGGACATTTGTAATACAAACGCCTTGAGGTGATTTAAGATGGGAAAACAAAAAGAAAGTCACTTATGTCCCACGTATTTATACATACATACATACATACATACATACATACATACATACATACATACATACATACATACATACATTCATACATACAGACATACATACAAGCATACATATGTATTTGAATGTATTTGTATACAAATACATTTTAGACGTTTTTGTAATAAAATCATTTTCTTTCAAGAAATAAAATGTAATGACTGACACTGTTGGCTTAAAGCTTAAGGACATTTTTCTTTTCATGGATAACAAAAACAACATTACGAAACAAAACAAAACAACAATAATAATAGAAATTGTATACAATTCTAATGTTTATATATATTAGAATGTCTTGATCCTTATTATTATATTACATTCATATACATTTTACATTAATCTCTAACACACACACACATATACACATATATTTTTCTATATATAAAAGTGTGTAGTAAGTAATTTAGTAGCTTAAGCAAGTGTGCGTGTTTCCTTTAGGCAAATTATCAAGGCGTTGATTGTATTGTTTTTCAACAAAATTTATCAAGTTTATTGTAACACAACGAAGAGAACAAAGCGGAGAGCGTTAAATAAGAGAGATTAAATGTATATGGTTTTTTTGAAAGTAACCATTAGAAATGTCAAAAATGTTTATTTATACGCTTATTTTGACAGCTATGAAAAGTACGTGAGTTTTTTCTTTAATAGCAAACTGTTTTTAATGCCTAAAAAACGGCAACTCCCCTAAAATTTATCAAAAAGGATTATTATTTTTGAAGAGCATAAAGTAAAGCATATGTTAGGGCAAAATTTTTTTTTTTTTTTTTAAATAAAAGCAAACATTTTCAAAAGTATAAAATTTTTTCTCTGTTTATCGCTTAAATGTATGGTTCAGGATATCCTGACATATAAATAAATCATAGTATAAAGCTTTTACAACTTAAATAGAAAACAAAATAAAAACTAGGAAATAAATATAAAAAGTAGTAATAACAATTTTAGCAGTAACTAAAAATTATAACATACATTTAGGCTTAAAAGCTAAACTAGTGAAAAAACTAGATATACAAGATGTTTCTAATCTCAGCCCTGTTCGATATTCCAACACAGTGTTTTACTTTGAATTCATGTTAAGATGCCAGTTTCGGTTAAGGTTTAATATCAAGTTCAGATCTCCAAATAGCTTAAGGTTCACAATAAAAATTTAATCAGATTATAATTAGAGCTTGACGGTTCGGATTGTAGTTCATATTTTAGTTCCGACACTAGTTAAGGTCTAGATTTAGATTAAAGTTTTAGATTATAATTTAAATTTTAATAAAATTTCAGCTTAGATCAAAATCTAATTCAAATTCTAGATTCCTGTGCAGAACCTGGTTAAAATTTCAATTCTGAACTTGCTTCAGATCCTTGTTCGGAACTTAGTTTAGATTCTTGTTAAGATTCCAATTCAAATTCTTGTTCATTTAACGTTAACATTCTAGTTCAGATTTAAGTTCAAGTTCTGATCATAATTTAATTATTGTCCAAATGCTGGATCTGGCTTTGCTTAAGATCCTTTATTGGGTGTCAAATTCAGTTTTAAGTTTTATGATTCAGACTTTTGTTTCTGATTCTATTGAGAACACAGTACTGACACTTCTTCCGAATTTGGATTTTTTTGTTCAGGTTCGTGTTTAGAATGCACTGCAGATATTGGTTCAGATTATTGTTCAGAGATCAGATCAGATCAGTCTACAATAGGTGGTCCACTTCTTCCAAAAATCTTTTTTATATTTTACTTTATAGTCTTGTTCAAGTATTAGTTAATATTTAGTTCCATAATTTCATTAACTTCTGTAGAGCATTTAGTATTTTGTTAAAACCCAAAATCTGTCTTTGCAACTAAATTTTCTCAACCCGGTTAAGCTAAATTTATTATTTTACATTTTATGAACTCTTTACACAAAAAAAAATATAAAAATAAATCTACAAAATGTTGCTTATTTGAAATCCCTTGCCGCCACTAAAATTGTCATGGATGGTGGTTTTTTAGTTGAGAAAAATATATTCCTTTTTGATTTATTATAAAAACAATTCCACAGCTTTTAACTTGACTTAACATACACACATTCAGCCTTGTGTTTTTTCTCCTTCCCTCTCTCAAATGAAATAAAATAAAATTTTATGCCTCAAGAAACACTACCTTAAACTTGGTTTCCTTTGTTTAAAACGTTTCACTTACGAAATCTTCTCCTCCGGCCCCTTAACATATGCTTCGCATATGATATTTATTTCAACAATTTATTTTTACATTTGTTATTGTATTTTGGCCGTTTGTTTTGGTTTTATTATTTTGTCGTTTACAAACAATTTAATACATTAAAGTCAGTTAAAAAGAAAGAAAGAATAAATATGAATTTTTATTTTTATTTGCAGGTTTCATGAAAAAAAGGATTCTTGCTGTTGGGGTAAGTATTGAGAAAGCTTAAAATAATACATGAATAAAATTTAACAGGTCTATAAACAATAAATTTGTACTTTATTTTCATGTTGTTGAAAAAAATTCATTGAAAAATAACATATTTTTTATTTATCACAGCATACATTTAGGGGTTGAGATTTGTTTTCAATTGAAGTGGGAAAAAAGGACCCTAAGATGGTTACTAAAAAAATAAAATAAAATATAAATAATACTTCTGACTAAACTTAAAATTTTGCTGTTAACTAGATATCAAAATTGTTTTTGTTGCCTTAAAGTAGGCAACACTTTTTAGAAAAAGAAAAAAACAAACATATTTTTTCAAATTCTGTTACGAATTTCATTTTGAAATATCTTTTGGCAACAATTCAATCAGATTTATAAAATTTTACGCCTTTGCTTCACATCCCTCAAAAACTTTTTTCCGAAAACATTTAAATCGGCAATTAAAGTGGGTATTTTCAATTGAATTTGGGTAAAAGGCCCACGCGACAGTTAAGACATACAAATTGGCTTTTAACTGGAAATCAAAATTATTAAAAAAAATGTTTTTGCCTAAAAGTAGGCAACATTTTTTAGAAAAAATATATAACATAATTTCCAAGTTCAGGTAAGAATTTAACCTTTATTAACTCCTCACCTTTTTGAACAACATTTCAATTAGATTTATACATTTTTACGCCCACTGCTTCCGTCGCCCCCAAAACAAAATTCATCCAAAAAGATGTAAATTTCATATTAATGAAATTTAATAAGCAACAAAGTGTTGTTACCATATAAATTTAATTCTTTGAACATTTTTTCCCTTTTTTCTTTATTCGCTGATATAATAAATCAAATTTGTAATAAAAACCAAAACAGAAAAACAAGAAAGAAAATAAATTTTCCCTGCCTACTTTAAGGCAGTTAAGCCTTAAAGTATAATAAACACAACATAAATGAAGACGAAATAAAGGAAATGTAATGCAAGAAAATAATAAAACCATAAATAAATTTGTTATTTATAACAAAACAATATTGTTTACATGTTCTTCAAAAAAAAAATTAAGAGAGCAAATTTCAAGCAGCTTTTTAGGCTTCAAACAAACAAAATAGCTTTGCCTACTTATAGGCTTTAAGACCAAAATATTAATTAAATTAAACATTAAAAACTCCTTAAAGCAAACAAAACATAAGTGAAAATAAAATGTTTCTATTTTTCACAAAAAAACGCTGATTTTAAGGACAAATTAACCAAAAAAAATGAAAATAAAAAATAAAAACGCAAAAAAGCGGGTTTTTTATTAAATCTCCTTCAACAAAAAATCAAGTGAAAGAAAATAAACATCAATATTGGGGAGGAAACTGAAAAGAGTATTAAAGGGAATTAAGGCAAATTAAAGAAAAATATTTGTAAAGAAAACTGGAAAACTGGAAAGTAAAAGAGAAGAAGAATTTTTTTTCTAAACTTGAAATTTAAATATTGAAATTATTATTTTTAATTTTGAAAACAATTCTAGACAAATTAGACCAAAATCGAATGCAAAGCTTTAGCCTAAATTTCAATATTCAAAACTCTAGCTGCTACCTAAATTTAGTACAAAATTTAGTCCAACTTCTAGTTTTTTTAGATTGCAACTCAAATTATAGTCCATATTCCAGTTCCGGTTCTAATCCAAATTTCAGTTCAGATTTTATATAAGTTTCACTTTCATATTTTCTTACAGTTTACAGATTTCAATTCAGTTTCTAGTTCGGATTACAGATCAGATTCTAGTTCAGTTCTAGTTCTATTTTAATTATGTTCTAGTTCATATTAACGTTCAGATTCTAGTTCATATTAACGTTCAGATTCTAGTTCAGATTTCAGTTCAGATTTAAGTTTAAATTCGAGTTCAGATTCTAATTTAGATTACAGATTCCTATGCAAGTTAAAGCTCAGACTCTATTTCAGATTCTGGTGAAAATTATAATTCTGATTCTAGTTAAGATTCTAGTAATGTTAGTTAAGATTCAAGTCCAGATCATTGTCCATATTGTAGTTCAGAATTTTGATCAGAGTTTCTAGTTTAAATTTTTGTATAGAATTCAGATTCTAGTTTAGATTCTTGTTTAGAATCTAGTTCCGATTCCAGTTTAGATTCTAATTGAAAATCTAGTTCAGAATCTAATTTAGAGTCCAGTCCATATTCCAGTTTAGATTCTTATTCAGATTCTAATTTAGATTCATGTTCAGATCATAGTCCAAATTGTAGCTTAGATTTTTATCAGATTCTTGTTCAGATTCTATTTGAAATTCAAGGACAGATTCTTGTTTAGATTATAGTTCAGATTATTGTTCAGATTCCAGTTTATATTCTAGTTAAAATTCTAGATTAGAATCTAATTAAGATTCTACTTCATACTCCAGGTCAGATTCTTATTCAGACTCTAGTTGGGATTCTAGTGAAAATTTTAGTTCTAATTCTAATTAAGGTTCTAGCTAAAAGTCAAGTTCAATAGTTCAGTTTCTATTTCAGATAATATTTTAGATTCCACTTCAAATCATAGTCCAGATTTTAGTCCAGTAAAAGTTCTTGTTCAGATTCAAGTTCACATTCCAGTTTAGATTCTAGTTCAGATTCTTGTTAAATTCTATTCAGATTCTTATTAAATTCAAGTTGATATTCTCATTTAGATTCCAATTCAGATACTTTTTCAGACACCAGTTCAAATTCTAGCTCAGATACAGTTTCTATTTCAAATTCTAGTTCACATTCCAGTTAGATTCCAGTTCATATTCTAGTATAGATTCTAGTTGAAATTATAGTTCAGGTTCTGATTCAGGTCTTATTTCAGTTCCTAGTTAAGATTCCTTTTCGATTCTAGTTGAGCTTATTTTATAGATTTTATTTAAGATTTAAGTGGAGTTCTGATTCAGATTCTATTTTAGATTTTAGTGAAAATTCTATTGTGGATTCTAGTTCAACTTCTCTTTAAAATTTTAATTTCAATTCCATATCAGATTCTCTTAGGGACTCTATTTCAGAATTTAATTCGGATACTTTTTCAGATTTTAGTTCAAAATCTAACTTAGATTTTAGATTTTAGTTCAGTTTTAAATCAAGTTTATTATAGTTCAGATCTAGTTCAACTTTTCCATAAATTTTTGTTATTTTATTATTGCTAAATAATTAATATTAATCATACGCTCTGTTGAACATTTAAATGAATTATTTCCCTTCCCTTCTTCTACTCTATTGTATTTAAGCCTTTTTACTTTTCATTTTTGCTTTGATTTTTTATTGAAATAAATATGCTTCCAATATTAAGTCATCTATTAGCAGTCAATTTAGTTAAAAAAATCCTTTTTTATATTATTTTTTGGGGAGATTTTTGCTTCATGCTTTTTTGATAGAATTATAATAATTTCATATTTTTCTCTTTTACAAATTTCACCCTTGAAGCAGAAAAGGATATTGATTTCATTATTTAAGGATCATTTAGCACAATTATTGGCCAGATTTTTTCTTAAGGGTAAAAATGGTATTTTTAGAAAAGCAAAATGAGTTAATAAAAAGGGTTTTATATTTTTTTAAAAGCGTATTAAAGGATTTTGAATTAAATTATTATTTAAAATGAATTTAAAATCAAACTTAAATGACCTTTTGGATTAGGGAAGATGTTTTTTTTGTGGTTTCAATTTTATTGCTTACATTAGCAGAATTATTTGCTAAAGAAACTTTTATGAAAGAACAAAATAATTTTAGGTGAATTTTTCTTATGCCAAAAAAATATTGAAAAATATCATAAATTTTATTTACGGTTTTCACTCACTCAAAAAGTTGAATACAAACTTTTGACAGTTGAGAAAAAAATTGAAGCGAAAAGAATGGAAATAAGTAACTAATATTTGGGGAATACATATGTATGAGAGAAAAGTTAAACAACGTATTGACTTTTGCCATGTCAGCCACCAACACAACCACAAATATAGAAAAGACAGGCAAAACTTTAACAAGGATCTATAATTTACACTAAAAGATAAAACAAGTTTCCTATAAGAGAGGGCGTGAGCTGAGCAAAAGGATATAAGCAAACTATTTCGGATGGTAATAAATATATAAAGAAAATAATGCTCTTTTTCACTGTTAATGGTAATAGAAATGTTTTGCTGTTATAAGGAGTAAGATCGAAAAATTCTTAACATACATATAAGTTAAGAAAACGAAACCATTAAACTTAAAATTTTAATTTGTTCTAATTTTAATGAAATTATTATTACAATTCGCGAAAAAAAAGTGGTGATGAAATTTTGAACCTTGGTCGGAAATCCTTTCTCTCACTTTGCTCGATAGTCCATCTCGGTTTAAACTCTATCACACTTTTAGACACCTTTTTTTGTGCTCTTCAATTATATTTTAAAAAGAACCCAAAATCTCTCCACTGGTCTTAGCTTCAGGCAGTTTGAAGGATTTACCTCTCTTGGACATTTTTGTTCTGTACCAATCAAGGGCTTGTTTACCATAGTGACAGTATACCATGTCGGTCCAAAAATAAGGGGACATATATAAAATGTAAATGTATTTATAGAGCTTCTTTTGCCGCAACTACATAACAAGAATTTTTTGAGAAATTCGGAAAGTTGCGAAAAATCTGCCAGAACATACGTTTCTTCATCCATTATGCAGCAGGAATAATTTTTACTTCAACGCTTTCCTACGAGATAAGGTGAAAGCTCCTTTGAAATTGACTTCTTTCTATTTTTAGGCTTTAGAAATACCAGATGAACCATTATTTCTACTTGAATCAGGTTTTCCATCAACGTACTAATTCTAATTCTCCCGGTTGTAAACAGTTTGTTCCAACTTTTTGTAGGACCAAGTTGGGTTTCGTTGCAAATATTTAATCATTGTCTCCTGATTACAATTCAATTCACTGAATGGTTGTTTTAAAGTTTTAACGAGAAGCGTGTGTTAAGAATTTTTCGGTCTCACACTTTAAGTGTTTGTTTGTATATGTGTGTGATTATTTTTATATTTGTTTAGTTTAGTTTGTCAAACTAAAACTTATTGAGAAAATTTATTTTTAATCCTTAAACAAGATTCATTTGTTTGTGTGTGTGTGTAAGAATTCCTTGGTATTGGTGTTAGTTCTATGCTCTATGTGTTGGAAGCTGTGGCAAAATGACAACATTCTGCAAATTGTAATTTCCTTGACACAACATTGATGTGGCACAAAGATTAATGGGCCTAGTTTTTTTCTCTTTCACACCACCCCCCCCCTTAATTTTTCGTTCATATGTACGTTTGTTTGATGTTTTACAATTTCAATTTTCCTTCGTATTTCTTGGCAAAACGAGAGAAAGTTGAAAAGTATTGACAAAACCCACACTCAGACATACATTCATATGTATGTGAACAATAATTTTCCTTAACAATGGAAATGAAATTGAGTTTTAAAAATACACACTCATACTCATTTTCCCAAAAAAAGAGAAGAAAAAAGAAACAACTTATTTTCAAAAACTTTTCTTCCATAACGTTTTTCCTTTTTATTCCTTTTGTATTTATTTGTGGTTATATTTGTGCAATTTTCCTTGCCAGGCACTTTATTTAAAAGTTTTGATAAAACAACTTAGTTTTTAACAAAAGTACATGAATGTTGGAAATTGACATGTATAGGGAGTGAGATAAAAAAATTCTTAACATACATATATTTTCATTTGATAAAAGATAAAAGTGATGAAAGTTTAAAACCTTTTCGATAATTCTTCCATTAAGGTTTTGATAGTGCTACCATTACTTTGCTCGAATGGGTTGCCCATCTCCGTTTAACTTTTACCACACTTTTGACACCTATTAATGGTCTTCAAATCTCTTTTAACCCTTCTATCCCTTCTTTTGCCTTAGCTCCGGACAATTTGGAGGATTTGCCCCTGACATTATTGTTCTTGTGCCACTCAAGTCTTGTTTACTATAATGACAGATGCCAAGTCAGGCCTAAAATAAGAGGACACATTATTAAGTCTTATGAATGAAACAGGTAATCTAAGGCAAAAGTGTTTAAGTATTACAGTGTTTAATACATTGGAAACAGTTTGGCGGTTGAGCTTTAAATACCTGGTCAACTTCTTATTGTTTTTTTTTTTTTTCTTTTTTTTTTTTTTTTTTTGAAAAAATTTAAAGTTCTCTCGTTTTAACCAGATTAAAAATTTATTCATTTGTTTATCATTAAACATGCTTTACGAAGGTAACTCGATCAAAAAAAATCCAAAAATATTTGGGTTTAAAGTTTGAAAAATGTGTGTTAAGAATTTTTTGATCTCACTTCTCATATGAAAAACTTCTTGTAATACAAACAATTGTCTACAATTTTTTTCCTTTTTCCAATTTTTGGGTACATAAGTACTCGTTATGCACTTAAATAAGAAAACATTAAATTTGTCAAAGACTTTTTGTCTTCCGAAATAAATTTTTGTTTGTTAACAACAAAAATATTACTGATATTTACCTTAGAAAATGAAACTGAATGACATTGTTGAAATTTTAAATCCTAAAAAGGTTTCTTTCTCTAAAACAAAAACAAAAAAAAAATACATAAAAACTTAAATTGATTTAACAAAAATTTCATAAATAAGTTTATTCGGATCTTAAATATAAATATAACTTCTCCTATTCCTCTTCAAATATAAAAAATATATATTTTTAAATTTTGGTCTCTATTGCGTATGATTAATATAAATTAAATTTATATTTCAGAAAATTCTTTACAATTTCCTTCCTTATAAATATTTTAAAGTTCTAGAAAATCCTTACAAAAGCTGACATATTCAACTATAAATTGCTTGATTTTCATCACAATTTTCTTTAATGTTAACGAAATATAAAAGCTTAAATTACGACTCGATAAATTATCAATATTTTCGAAACATCTTTTGCCATTATTTCACTTTTTAAAAATATTTCCGAACATTCAATTTCTAATAAGTTCTTTAGAATTTTTACTTCTTGTTAAAACTTATTTGGAAAAGTTCTAGGAAAACATCACATAAAAACTCAAAGATTTTCTTATCAAAGTTCTTCTTAATAATTAAGGAAGAAAATATCAAGAAAATTTAAACAAAATAAAGAAAAAAACAACAACAAAATATCTTCTATACATAAAATAGAATGTGTATATATGTATGAATGTATGTATGTATGTATGTATGTATGTATGTATGTATGTATGTATGTATGTATGTATGTATGTAACATATAGACTCTTAAACGGTTGGGCTAAATTTGATGAAATTTTCACAGAATGATCCCAAAATACCCGAAAGTAAAATATAAAAAATTTCAATAGGACCACAGGGTGGGGTAACCCCTCCCATACAGGGAAAATATTAATTATCAAATATCAAAAGAACTATTACAACGAGACTTCTCAAATTTGTCCCTAATCAATTTCGCAATTTGCCCCAAATCAATTGGAATTTATTCACTGGACAAAATGAAGGACGGTTAGATTTTGGGGGGAGAGGTAGCCCTCATAAAAAGCATATATTGAGTAAAGAACTACCACAGCGAGAATTTCAAATTTGTTCCCAATTTATTTCTCCAAGAACTGTTTAACTGGACAAAATGTAGGACGGATAGGATCGGGAGAGATGTACCCCTTACACCAAGTAAATATATATTAATGAATAACTCAAGCACTGTTGCAGAGAAAGTCTTAAAATTTTGCTACTATGAGATACCATAACTGGAAAAAAATATAGGACAGATAAAATCAGGGAGTGTGGTACCCTCCACACAAAGCAACTTAAATTATTAATAATCTCTTTTAGTCGTATGATAATACAACACTAATTGTTATGCGCCCTTAAAATTATTTGTTGGCAAAAAAAAAAATCCGATTGGAGCAGAGGAAGGGGTATCGCCCATACAAAGCATATATGGAATTTTTAGGCAAAACGAAGTTTGCCGGGTCTGCTAGTCTCAAATAAAATGGAAGTACAACTGAATTCGAATCTGAAGTAAAATACACTTTAAAATCTGAACTAGAATCTGGGCTGGGAATCCCAATTAGAATTTGCATTAGAAACTGAACTATAATTTGAACTAGAACTAGAATCTGAAATGGCATCTATAAACTAAATTCTTAAGAAGAATCTCAGCTAGATCTGGAATTTGAATTCTGAGCTGAAGTCTGTACTAGAATCTGAACTACAATTTGTATTAGAAATTGAACTAGAATCTGAATAAATTAGAATTTAAACTAAGATCTGAACTCGAATCTACACAAGAATCGAAAAGGCATCTTAATCTGGAATTTGATGCAAAATCTAAACTAGAACCTGAATTGGTTCCAAACAAGACTCTGAACTAAAATCTTAATTAGAATCTGATTTAGAGCCTCAGAAAGAATATAAACTATAATCTGAATCAGGATCTAAAATGGAAACTGAGTTGAATCTGCATTGAAGTCTAAATAAAAGTCCATAATAGATTATAAACTTTAATTTTATTTATTTAAGCGGAAATGGGATCTGGGCTACAATCTGAAGTAGTCTCAACTAAAATTTTAACTGAGATCTAAAGTGTATATTATACACAATCTGAACTAGAATCTGAGACATAATCGCAAATAGAATCTGAATTAGAATCTTTAAAAGCATCTTAACCAGATCCTGAACTAAAATATGAACTAGGAATCCAAAATATGACCAAATGTGCTCTAGATTCTGAACTACAGTTGGAAATTATATCTGATCAGGAATGCAAGAATTGAAGTTAAATTTTTACTAGAGTCGGGATTTATATTTAAATTAAAATCGGGACTAGAATCTGGATCCTTTACTAGAATCCTAATCGAGAATCTAAACTAGAACCTTAACTTTAATCCAAAATGAAATCAGATCACAAAACTAAAAGAGAAAATTCACGGATGTAAAAAATTGAATCTGTAAATGAATCTTAAGAGAATTCTCTGGACCAAAAGCCTGTATTAGAATCTGAAGCAGAATCTGCCTAAGGAAATGAACTAGAATGTAATCTACAAAATGCGACATAATCTAAACTTAAACCTGAATTATAATCTGAACTAGAATCTGCGCTAAAGACTTAGAATTTGTTTGAAAATCTGAACGAGGCTTAAACTAAAATCGTAGCAACAATGTAAACCAAAGTCGGATTTAGTCTAAGCATAAGACCACGAAGTAGATACAGTCTAAATCTAAACTAAATCTAGCTCTAAGCAAGGATGAGAACTGCAATCTGAACTGGAATTTAAACTGGTCGAAATTTTAAATTAACATCTCAACTAGCATTTGAACCATAATGTGAACAAGAACTGAAATTTAATCAGAATAAAATTTTTAATAGAGTGTTCTATAAATAATTATATAGACTTGTTTTGTTTGTTTATAGTCTAGTCTATTTTTTTCCTAGACAAAATTTCATTCATAAATTTATTGACTTTAAGCATTTTCATACCAAAATTTATATCATATTTTTGTAGCGCCATAAAATTGAAATTCCTCATAATAACAAACTGAATTATTTATTATAGACATAATAAATTTCCACTCATTTGTAAATACATGAGAAAACTTGGAACATAAACAAAAAAAAAGAACATTAAAGATGAAAAAGAAAGAGAAACCAGAAACGGAAATTAATAAATATAGTTAACTCATTTTTACTATTTTGCTCTTATGCTCTCTGGATAATAAATGGAACTATTTGGGGGGATATAAGAAAAATATAACGATATTAATGACATCAATATATGTTCAATAAATGAGCATTATTTCAATAATAATATATATATAATGCAAGAGGAAGGGAGAGGGAATGAAATATTAATAATTAATTATTTATAACTATTAAATATGAATATTAATCAATAATGCTATGAATATGAATGACCATATGGATTAGTATGCATGTGAAGGATATAAAGATATGAAATTAAGGAAAATAGGTCATTTAGTTTGTGTTGCCTAAAAATAATGTTAATTTTGTTAATATTTTATGCCTTAAGTTAGGCAATACATCTCTTGGGATACAAATGTTATTATCACTAATAGTTTTGCGCCATTTTGATTGCAAAATTTTCTATAAATGTTTCATTTTAAATAGTTGAAAATTTATTATTAAATTGTTTTTTATTGCCTACATTAAGTCGTTCAATTAAACTACTATTTATTAAAAATAAATACATATTTTTAGGTGCTAAAAATACCTTTATTTATAGGTTTTTTTCTAAAATTAAGGAAGTGAGTTCGAAAAATTCTTAACATACTTATATGTTAATAAAAACGAAACCACTAAAAAATTACAAGTAAATATATTTCATAGTTTTAATCACTAGGAATCCCTGTCATTAACGTTCTCAAGTGCTCTTGTCAGTTTGCTCGAACAGATAATCCATCTTCGTTTAAAATCTTTCACACTTTTGGACAGCTTTTTATGCTCTCCAGTTCTCGTTTAATAAAGCCCAATATCTCTCTAATGGTCTAAGCTGGGCAGTTTATTTTATACCTCTTAAAAACTTATTTGCCATTGTCACAAGATACCAAATCAGGCCAAAAATAAGTAGACACATTATGAATCCTTATGAATGGCAGCAGCCTTTTTTGTAAACAATCCTTGATGAAATTTTCGGTGTTATTACAGCCCATTGAAACAAATAATGGGTTGTCACAATTGCTTGCCATACCAAAGACTCTTTGGGTTCTCAACTTTTCTTCGACTTTCCCTTGAGCATCTGCAACATTTAATATAATAATGACGTGTTTTACAAAGGTTACTTGATCACCAAAAAATCACAGAACACTTCGGTTAAAAGTTTCAATGGAAAACGTATGTTTAGAACTTTTCGATCTCACTTTTTATTATAATTTTTCTATACGTATTTTTCTCCATAAATAATTCATTTGTAATATTTTTATCTTTTTTACATATTTGATTGCATATGAAAATAACGTTTGTTTGTGCTCCTTTTTCGGTGCAGGATTTCATATATATATTTTTTAAGGATTTCATTTTCATATTTCAACACCCAAAATGCCTTAAATTTGTTCATTTTTTTCTCGCTGTTTATTCACATCTTTTTTTTTTTTGGTGTCAACGTTTGCCTGTGTTATGAATAGAAGCCAAGAATGGTTCCGCTTTTTTATTTGTTTCAACAGCAAAAAATCTGTGAGACAAAAAATTCATTTAAAAGTCCTTTTTTTCATATTTTAGTAGGGAATATAAATACATTTTTTTCTACTTTATAAGCATGTAAATTGTAAATATTATGCCATGACAGGTTGTTGACTTTTTGGTTGGTTTTGTTTTTGGGGCGATAAAAACTTTATTTACATATAGACACGTTCTATATACGGTGTTATATTACTTAAATAAAAGGAAAATATAACAATATATTATATCTCATATGAAACGAGTTTTTCCTTCCGTTTTCTAGGATAAAAGCAATATAAAGAACTTCCTAAATTAAAGATTTTATGACTAATTGTTAAATGAAAATGGTTTTTTAATAATGATTATAATAAAAAGACATTAATTCGGTAAAAATTTTACAAAAAGTAAAAAATTATTTAAAATATATATTTTTTGTGTTAGATTAAAAAAAGGATATATGTAGAGTTTCTATTATGCTAAAGCAATTATAATGAAACTTTGCTTAATTAATAACAACACTTTCCTACAACCTTTTGCCAAGTTTGAAGGAATTTCCTTTAAGTTTGCAAAAATTACATAAATTGAAAATCATTAAAAATTATAGCTGAAAATCATTAAAATTAAAACTTAAATAATTATAAAAATCACTTTAAAATATTTTTTGTTATATTTCAGAAAACGGATATATAGACAGCTTCTATAAAAATACAGCAATTTTTATAAATCTTTGTTTAAGTCACAACAACACTATTTCACAACCTTTGAGCAAGTTTCATTGAATTTCTTTAAGTTTTACGTAAATGGCAATAACTTCAAGTCTTTTAAAAATCATATTATTGCACTTTTTAATGTTATTCCAATTATTTTTATTTTTTATAAAATCTTAAAAAAAAAATTTTATGTAATAAAAAAGGATATATGGACAACTTCCACAAAAATCCTGCGATTTTTATAAAAATTTGGTGAAGTAATAACAACACAATTTCCCAACTTTTGAGCAAATTTTAACGAATTTTCTTAAGTTTTGGAATAAATTAAATAATTTCAAAATTAAATTTTTAATTTTCTAATTTATCTTAAAACTCAAATAATTTAAAAATCAAAAAAAAAATAATAATAATAATTTTGTGCAATTATAAAAAAAGGAATATATGCTGAATTCTATAAATATGTTTTCATTTAAAATTTTTATTTTTAAAACAAAAATAAGAAAAAATCTAAAATAAAACTATTTTTAACACATATTAAATAAAGGACATATGAACAGCTTTCATATTTTTGAACTAAATGAAAAGATTTTCCACATATGTATAAAGGACACTTAGGCACATTCATTTAGGAAGTTTTTTTTAAAATTCCTGAATATTACTTATAAGTTTCGGCTAATCAACAATAAATTTCATTCAGTAAAATTATGTTTTTATTTTGAAGCAAAAATAAGCACAAAATCTAAAAGAAAACTATTTTTTAACATATTTGAAAATAAAGGATATATGAACAGCTCCCACAATTTTTAAGCAAATATTAAGCTTTATCATATAAATATAAAGGATACTAAGACACGTTCATTTAGTAAGTTTTGTAAGAATTTGTAAATATTTAAAAATTTTACAACAATTTAAAAAAATATTATTGTGATAACTATTACTGAGAAAATTTATTTATCAATAACGTTAAACTATTATTAATCCTCCAGTTTCTTATCACTTTTTCTTATAAATATATTTACCTGTTTAGTATTTACTTATATATCCTTCTTTTTTATATTCGTGTCATTTCGTGCGTTTTCTCTTTTAACTTTATTTTCCAAAAATATGCTGTGCATATTAAATGTTGTGTTTCCTCTCTCCTTCTATTATTAATTAATAAAATACTATACGAGTTTGTTACAACCATAAAGTATCCTGAACGAAATTCAGAAAAAATCCTGAAAAGAGCTTTAATATTAACAAAACAGAACATGTTTGTTATGTTGTTTAACGTAAAACATCTCATATGGTTTTTCGTAAATTTTTAAAACAAATTGTTTATTGTTGGAAAAAGTTTTCACATAAATTTTTTTCCTTCTTTCCTTTTTCAGCTTTTTACTAGAGAAAATATATTTTTGAAATATAAAAAAATATTTAATTTATTTAGAAAACGTGCTTATGGGTATGTTGCATGAACTGAATGGCCATGTACGTCAGAAAGTTTCTGTTTTAATTTTTTCTCGTTTTTTTTATAGGAATAAAAATGTATTAAATTAAAATACAAGAGATTTTTTTTGAACACACTAAAATGGAATATGAAAATGTATTTAATTTTCAAGGTTAAAAACCCAAATCCTTGATAGGAGATACTAAATGAAATAAAGAAAAGGACAAGTAAGACCACTATATATCAGATTCAAATCTACGTAGAGGATTATACTTTCCTTGGTATATATCCTTTTTTTGTTATGAAAATTTCGTTTGTATAAATTTTTGTTTTAAAATAAATAAAATAGCTAAAACTTGAGGAATATCTCTCAAAATTGGTTAAAGGTAGTATAATTGGCCCTACAATATATCTGTGAAATTTTAAAAAATTTCGGACAGAAATTGTGGAAGTTGTTCATATATCCTTTTTTGTGAGAAACATAAAATTTAATATTTCATAGATTTTTTACTGAAGTTTTCGCTTAAAAAGAACAAAATAGTATGTAAAGGTGGGCAAAAAAATATTTTTAATATAGAAACATTGTAATAAATATACTAAAACTTAAGGAAAATTTCTCAAACTAGTATAAAGGTTGTAGAATAGTGTTAGGAACATTTGTACAAAAATTATACATTTTTGGTTTAAAAATGTGGAATTTGTGCATATATCCTTTTTTTGCAATTATTAAAAAATTTAAATTTTTGGTGATTTCATAAAAGCTTTTTATTTAAAATAACACATATAGTACATAAACATGTACAAAAACAAATTTAAAGTGATTTCAAATTATATTAATTTAGCTAAAACTTAAGGAAAATTTCTCAAACTATTCTAAAGGTTATAATAGCTGTCTATGTATCCTTTTTTACTCTATAACAAAAATATTTATTTTTATGTGATTTTTTAATTAGTTGATCTTAAAAAAACTGAAAAAATATTAAAAGAGTAAAAAAAAACTATTTTAATCATTTCATTTTTATGTAATTTTTATAAAACTTGGGGAAATTCCTTCAAATTTGCATAAAGGTTGTGAAATATTGTTGTTATGACTTGGGCAAAGTTTTATAGAAATTGTTGGATTTTTGTAAAAGCTGTCCATATATCCTTTTTTACTATATGTAAAAAATAAATATTTTTGAGTGATTTTGTAATTATTTATGCCTTAAAATAATTGAAATAAGATTAAATTGGATAAAATTATATTTTTAAATGATTTTATTTTATTATTTTTACGTTTAAACTTTAAGAAATTCATTCAAACTTGCACAAGGGTTATGAAAAAGTGTTGTTATTAATATAGCAAAGTTTTATAAAATTTTCTGCATTTTTGTAGAAACTGCCCATATATCCTTTTTTATTACATAACAAAAATATGCGTGTTTTAGTGATTTTTTAATGATTTAAGTTTTAAATTGACTGAAATAATATTAAAGAGGTTTAAATTCGACTAAATTCTCATCAATAGATTAAACTAAAGTCTAGTCCAAAGATTAGATTGAAGTCATTCAATCCACTAGCGAACCATTAGCGATATATTTATGAAATTTAACATTATTAGAGCTGAAGTGTTACTGAGCTGATCCGAAGTAATACAGGTCCTTAAGTGGTCTGGGGCATAGTCTATGACCATGAAGTAGTCAATGACTTGAGAGAAAAGTAATTGTATAAACCGATAATATTCAAGTGGAGATATTTCTTTCATAACAGCGATTTGGACACACTGTGAGCCTGCGGATTAGATCAAGATTGTAACTATTTTCTATTATTCTCTTGTTTCTTTATAATGCAAAATATCTTGTTTCTAATTTTCATAAAATTAATTTTATTATAAAAAAAAAAATTCAAATACCTTTTCTTACTTTATTTACCTTGAAGCCAACAAAAAAAATGAGAAAAAAACCATTAAAACCATATTTTACTATAATTTTGCATAACAAATTCTTTGGCAACATTACAATAGCCACCAAAATAACAAGTTGACTGGTTTTTTTGACACAAATTTCCATACACTTGTAAGCTATTAAGGGAAACCAATATTCCCTGCAAATATAATAAAAAAGAGACTTCTTTTCAAAAAAGAACAAAAGAATATAAAATATTTATAAAATGTTTTCCTTTTTTGCATTTTTGTTTCCACAATAAATACAATTTTAGAACTTTAGTTTAGATTGTTTGTTATATAAATGACACCTGAGTTCTGGGGTACAAGAAATTTTATTTTATTATTTTCTTTGCTTGTGGTTTTTTTAAATTTTATAAAAATTTTGTGAATTTGTTGTTCACTTTTTTCTATGTGATATTTTTTGCTATTATTTAAGGCATAAAGAGTGAAATCGAAAAATTCTTAACACACATATGTGTTAATAAAGATGAAAGCTTTTAAAAATAGTCACTGAGCTAACCAGACTCCTCTCCTACCAGAGTTCATTTGAAAATGATTTCAATTTTTTGATTTGGAAACATCATGTGAACCACTCCTTCAACCTGAACCAGGTCTTCCATTAAAGGAGTGTCTAACAGCAGACCTTTGTATGCTTGCCCTTTATAGGATAAAGTTGGATTTTATTGAAAATATTTCTGGTCTCCCTTTAACGGACTGATTTAACGGCAGACCTTTGAATGCTTAAAGTGTTACTGAAAAACGTGAGTTAAGAATTTTTCAACCTCATTCCTGAATAGCCAGATGACAACAAATTTAATTAAGATTTTATTTTGTTATAAAAAGAAAATTCTATTTTCTTTTCATTTGAAAGGAAATTTATTAAGGAAATAGAAATAAATTTTAAAGATAAGAAAAGTAAAAGAAAATATTTGAAAAGAATATGATTTAGATTTCAAATTAAGAGGGCTTAGGAAAGAAGAAGATAATAAAATTTATTGAAATAATAACAGAGGATTTAGGCTTTAAAGTGTGATTTGAATTTTTAAAATCCCTGCAAAACTTAAGGAGTTATGGACCAAAATGTGAATTTATTTATTATTAATATTAATCATACGCCTTTGGGGTATCAGAAACAAAAATCGATATTTTATTTATTTTTTTTTAGAATTTGTTTGCAATGTAGTGAATTATTTTTATATTTATAAATATGTATAAAAATTGTCTCCCTAACAATTTATTTTAATAATTTTTATTGGTTTTTGCTAAATTCGATTCCATTTCATATTTATTTCATTTTCCAATAAATTGACAAAATATTAGAGATATTAAAATTGTAAACATATATTTTTATTTAGGAGATCATAAAATTCCCATTAAACTATAATTCTATATATACTTTAAAAAAATATGAGTTATAAAACAAAAAAATTGATAATTTTTTAAATAAATTTTATTTATTTCTCTTTTTTTTTGGAAGAGAAACATGAGTTTTCATTTTTGCTTCTTTTTGTTGACCAAATTGAAGAGCAAAAACAAATATTTTATACAATTTTTTTAATGCAATAAATTGAATATTTATTAGTTAAATAAAAAAGGAAAATGAAACCAATTAATTTTTGTCCAGAAAAAAGTATAACAAGTTTTTCCAATAAATTAAATTTATTATGAACAATATCAATCCTTTTTTCATGAAAATGTTACAAAAAAAACTACAAAGAATTTTTAACTTATATAATAAAATCAATTAAATCAAATAACATTTTTAAAAGATTTAATAAATAAAACAAATTTTAATAAAAATTTTAAACAAGACGTATGATTAATATTAATTAAAGGGACTTTTTTGTATTTGGGGTTATAACTATAGCAAATATTAACCGATTTTAAAAATTTAAATGGCATATAAAAGACAAGACTTTCAATTTTTAAGGAAAATTATCGCCACTAGACTAGAAGTTTTCTAATTTGTAGATATTGCTCTCTAAATTAAAATTTTTAATAAATTCAAAATTTTCCTTTTTCTTTATTTAAATTAAATATCTTTTCATTATCATTTCTCATTTCTATAACAAAAATCATTTGTCATAATTTCATTTAACTTGTATTTTATTATATATCTTTTTAATAATGTCAAGTATTCTTAATATTTCTCTAAAAACTGAAAAATGAACTTTTCTTGCCAGTTTTTTTTTCTCTTTTTCTTGGCACAATTTAATATTCATATTTCTCTATATGTGCAATCAATGCCACCTGAATAATCAAAAGTTAAGTTCTTGAAAAAAATGTAATTAAAATTTTATATGATTTATGAAATATAAAAAAGTTTGAGCATTTTAAAACAAAAAGGATATGAAAAATATGTTTAATAATGTTTGAAGGAATTTCTCACTTTTGAACTTTAATTAAATAAATATTGAGAAATTAAATCTTGAGGAGGGGGTACAAAGCGCAATTAATTCAATGGGCAAGTGATTTGTTATAAATAATAAAATGTTAAATAGGAAGTCATGGCCCAGACTATGACCTTCTTAACAGACCAAACCACAGTCTTATTAAAGGAAAAATTTTAGTTCCATGAAAAGGGTAGATTTAGGCCTTTTTAACAGACTTAATTATAGTTTCAATTATAGCCTCTCCGATAGTCTAAATTATTATCTCATCGATGGACTTGATTTTAGTCTTATGGAGAGACGAAACTATAGTCCCATTAACAGGCAAGATTATAGTTTCATTCATAGTCTTATAGTCTTTAATCAACAAGACTCTTAACTCCTCGATTGACTAGATTATAGCAACATCTAAATCATTAAGTTGAAGTCTTATTGGTGGACTACATTTTCTTTAAACTGGATTATATAATCATCGATAGAATAGATTATAGTCCCATCAATATCAAAGATTAAAGTTTGAGCGAAAGGCTAGATTAAAGCCTTATCGATAGACTAGAAGAAAATCCCATAGATCAGAAAGTAAACTCATCGACAAAATTGATTACTGTCTTCCTGTTAGGGTACATTATAGTTTCATCGATATATACGATTACAGTCTCATAGATAGACGGTATACTAGACCATAGACTCATTGATAGATTACGCTATAGTTTCACTAATGGACCAGATTATAGTCCTATCAATAGACTAGATTTAAGTCTTATTATTATTATAGTCAAATCAATAAACTATATTACAGCCTTAACAATTGACAAAATTTTAATCTCATCAGTAGATATAAAAAATTGATGACGTATGATTAATATTAACTATGAATTATTTCTTTAAATTAACTTCAACTTTTTTAATTCTAAAGCGATTTCAAAAAATTAAAAAGTAGATGAAACTCAAGATTCTTAGCTTTTAAATTAATATAATTGAGCTTTTAAAAAGCTCACTGTCATACTGGTTTTCTGTATAAAATTTAGATACCAAGATTCAAAGTTTGTCCTTTTCTTTAAAATCGGCTTGATCGATAGACCAGATCGAAGTCCAATTGTTAAAATTAATTTAAGTTACGCCAATGCTTTAGATTATATTTTCATGGATTAAATTACACTTTCACAGATAAATTCGATTATACTCTCATTTGATGGCGTATGATTAATATTAATTAGGTTCTATTTTTATAAACTAACTATAACTTTCTTAATTCTAAAGCGATTTCAAAAAATTATAATGTTAATGGAACCTGAGTTATTAGAACTTAAATCTAAGTTAATTAAACTTTTTAGAAACTCATTTTCCCATTGATATTTTTCTTCAAAAGTAAGATATTTAAATTTCATTTTTTTCTCCTCCTTAAAATTTAAATTAATTTTTATTTAAAAAACATTTTATATTCCAAACACATTTCTTTATTTTCATATTTACATTTTACTAACAAAATCCACACACAATCACACACACACAAAAAGCAACATCATGATAAGCGTTTAAATTAGAGAAAAAATGTCATCTAAAAATAAGAGAATTGTATAAAATACTAATGTTTCAACACGCTAATGTTTACCAACATCTTGGCAATTAAACATACACAAGCACGTTTCAACATGTTGTTGCTAAAAACAAACTGACAACAATAAAAACTAAAATGAGATGAAAATAAATAAAAGAACGTAAAAAACACATTTTAAATTTAGAAAACAAAAAAAGAGAATGGAAGATAATAAAACGAGTGTGTAATTTAAAGTAAACAGAAATTTAAGACAAAGAAGCACTTAAACAAAAAAAGAGAAAAAGGAAACTATAAGGCCTTACAAAATCTAGAAATTTTTTATGATTAAATATAAACAAATCAAAATAAAATTGAAAATTATCAACGAAATTTCTTCAGTTTATTTATTTTAGATATTTACATATATAGTCCGTTTTCTTAGCTTTAATTTGCCACTAAAACTTTTTTAATCCCTTCATGTTTAAGGAAGTTATGGGCATTTTTCCAAATCCATATGTAATTAATATCAATCATACGTATTGTAGTAAAAACTTTTAAAATCATTTTTAATAAAGTTTTCTAAGAATTTTTTAATTATAAACTCAAAAATTTAAAACTTAATTATTTAAAGCTTTAATTCATTAAACAGAATGTTAATTTAATTAAACAACAATTTCTTTATATACAATTTTAATTAAATTCAAAATGTCAACGTTGCTGTGATTTAAATTTCATATATTTTCCAAATTCCTTAACAAAACTTTTTAAGCCTCCCCTGTTTATTTAACACATCAAAAGTTCCTTAACAAAGACGTTACACTTAAAATACCCAGCCTTCATATGAAAAATATAACTTTTAAGAAAACTTTTCGAAATTATTATGATTTTTTTTTTACTTTCTCTTCAAATAATATTTAAATGTCTGAAAATATTTTAACAAAAAATAAAATAACGAAAAAGACTACAAAGACAATAAAAAAGCACAGAAACACATTAACAAAGTCTTCCGGGTATAAGTAAAACAACAAAATTCAGGCCGTATTTGCGAAACTTCTCACTTCATATTCTATATGTCTTTGGTGTGACATTTTCCTTCTTCTCTTCTTCTTCTTCTTCTTGTGTTCAAATTTTAAAAAAGACAAAGAAAATAATAATATATATAGAAGACAATTTTATTGTTGATTTTGTGTTAGATGTTGTGTAGAGAAATAAATGTAAATACTTGGAAAAATTAAAGAGAACATAATTCAAGAACACTGAGAGAAAACTCTATTGAAAATAATAAAATTTTTGTTTAAATTTACATTTATTTGTATCTTAAAACTATAATCTTAAACAGAAATCTAAAAAATTGTTTATATACAAGCAAAATTTAAATTTAACATTTTTTTGAACACCTTGTCGTATACTTAATTTTAATTATTTGAAATATTCTTAAAACCCTTATAACTTTTAAAATTGTAAAGCGATTCTTTTAAAACTAAAAACAAATGAAAGGTAAGACTTTGCTTTATCCGAAACCAAATAAAATTATTCAATTTAATACTAGAACTTAAATTAATTTTAATTTAAAGTAGAAAGTAACATACATCAATCTCATAACATGTTTTTATTAAACAATTTTCGGAATTCTCTACAAAAGCGCCACCAAGCAAAACTCTAGCTTTGTAAAATGTAAAAAAATAACACAAAATTATTCAAATTCAAAGCAACTCATCGCTTTAGACATATTTTCAACACCGGGACGTATACTTAATATTAATTTTTAAAATTTTTAAATCCTTTATAACTTTAAAAATTGTGGAGCGATTTCTTTAAAACTGAAAGCAAATGAAAGCGAGGAACTTGTTTTTTTTTTTTTTTTTTTTTTTTTGTAAGACCTTATAGATGTCATAAAATTTAGCTCCAGAAACCCGCTTTAGCTTGGCATTTCCGAGAACTTTTCCAAGGATCATAACTAAATCTGTTCGTGATCCTCCTCTTCAAACTTATCCTGCAAAAAGACAACCACTTTCTTAATTACAGAAATGATACCACGCCCGTTGTTAAAGTCTACGTTACGTTCATAGTCATCGCTTTTGAGTTATATTAATAATGCCTTTAGTATTTTACTAAACCTACGATACGTATGATTAATATTTATTAAAATATTTTATAACAGAATTATCTATAACTTCCGTTATTTGCAAGGGATTTTTAAAATTCCAAAGGGAAATTAAAGCTAAAACTTCAAGCTTTAGTATGTATATGTCCTCCGTTTACATTTAATTCTTTTACTGGAAACTATTTTAAGAAATTCAGAAAAAATTATAATGATATAATTTGAGACCCCTTTAACTATTATCTTAATAGTCTCAAAGGGCTCTAGTTTTTGATATTTTAGTACGTAGAATAGGTGTTAGATTTTTCTGTATTCGATTTGTAATTTCATAATAATAGAAATAAATCTAATGTTTAATTTAGAGCTGCAATACGTATGATTAATATTAATTTTTATGTAAGATTACATATTTCTCCATAACTTCCGTAATTATTAAGGGATTTTAAAATTTTTAAATGGAAATGAAAGCTCAGATTCTCTATTATCAGATTGTCTATTTATATTATATACTTTTGTTCGAAATTAATATCAGAAATTCAGAAAAAATGTAATGTCTCATCCTAACTACAATCCCAATAGCTTCTAAAGACTCTAACTTTTAATTTCAATCTATGTGATGCTCCTTAAAATATGTGTTTAATTTTATGAAAATAGTATAAGTAGTTTTGAAGTTATAACAAAAATTTCTTATTAGATCCACCCTGCGTATGATAAATATTAATTTTAATGTAGGGTAACATATTTCACCATAACTTCCGTAAATTTTAAGGGATTTTAAAAATTTTAAATGGAGCTGAAAGCTAAGACTTTGGGCTATCTTGAACATAAATAGCAAAAATTAGAGAATATAAAATTTAAAGTGAAAAATTTTCAAAACTAAAAATTTTTAATTTTTTTTCAAATTTTTTTCTCAATTTCTTTCAGTGTTTCCTTTTTTATATTTATATTCTGTCATTATAAAGTACGTGTCATTGTAATCATTCACATCTCATTGACACCAACAACGACTATGTTTATGATTATGCTTATAATTTTTTGATAATGATGATTATAGTTATAATCATGATCAACATGATGACTAGTTGATTATTAAAAATAACAAAGAACGCAAAAAAAAAAAAAAATAATAAAAGAAATAAACACTGTTGACAGTTGTATAGATATTTATAAGCTTCATTAGTTAAATATACAAAAATAATCTAGAAAAAAAAATGAAATATAGAAGAAGATTTCTTGTACTCTCAAACTTAAGTTTGTTTTCCGTTTCCTTTGTTTCATAATTCTTCCTTTTTTTGTTTGTCGTGTGTGAGTGATAATAAGTAGCTGTTTATGGTAGAGAACAAAAGGAAACAAAGAAAAATAAGAAGAAATAAGTTAACAATTATTATGATGCGTGATACAAAACTTTTACATGCTAACACACACACACACATATACAAAATAAAATTACAACTACTAGTAAAACTTTTAAAAATAATATTAATGTAAGACTTTTTGATTTCTTTTTATTTTTCGGGAGCACGATACATAAAACGTGCTTAGTATCTGGGGGAATACAATATGGCAAAAATATAATAACCTCTTTTTTTCTTCCTTATGGTAGAAATGTTATTCTTTAGCATGTTTTAGAGTATAAAAGGAATTTTATATCATTTTTATTTTATTACAAAAGTAGTTGCTTTTCTCTCTATGACAAAAGGGAATTCAATTAATATGATGGTTCACCTTACTCTAGAGATTTTCCAGGAAGAATTATGGACAAAAAATTGTTTTTACAAGCCAAGTTAAATGATATCCTTTGCTAAGGGTCTCAATATCTATATACAACAAATTGTGTTATTTACACAAAAAAAACCCTAAAGATTTCTTCTAAAACATATTTATTTAATATAAACTTTAGTAGAGGATTCCCTGACAGTTTTTGTGTGTTGCCTCAGAAATAAAGGATACCTGACAGGATTCTTTTTAGAAATTAATGGAGCATATAACACAAATATCTTATGTCATATTAAAGGTATTAAAAACAAATTTAAAGAAAAAACATTTTCTAAAGAAATTGTTGAAGGTTAAGGAATCAATAAAAATAAAAAAGCAAAAGTGATTTTTCTATTTTCCTCTGCTAATTTCAAAAAAGGCATTAAATTTCATCTTTAAAAATACAAATCTTTCAAAAAATGTCACAATTTTTGTTTATTTGTTTAGTATAATTCCTAATTCTTTATTTGGTCACACATGACGTATGATTAATATTAATACCAAATTATTTTTTAGAAAAACCTTAAAAATATGGTTTATTCTAAAGCGATTTTAAAGTTGAATAATGCTAAAGACAGCTTAAATTAAACTTTCTTCTCTGCATTTGGTTCTAATTCAAAATAAACTTTTGTATCATTCTGAGAGCATAACAAATAATGCGTTCTCGAAATACAAAATGTTAGAAATGCATTTCTTTAGAGGTTGTACTTTTAATTCCATCAATTTTGGATTTTAATCCAAAGAATATTTATATTTTAAGAAATCTTCGGTTGTGAAAATTATATTTATTAATTTTAGTACCTCCATACGTATGATTAATATTAATAGAAAATATATTTGAAAAATTTAGTAAGATTTGCTCTTTCCAAGCGATTTTAAAGTTTGATACATCAAATGAAATTTAAAAAAATATTTCTTTAAATCTAAAATCCAAAAACAATTTGAAAGTACAATAATTAGGGTGCTCCTAAAATAAAGAAAATTTGTATATTTCTTTAGTTTGACTTTTTAAAATTTCATCAAATGAAACTACAATTTTCTATAAAAAAATGTGTCCGATAGAAAGAATGTGTTCGATACAAAGAATGTGTCCGATATAAAAAATGTGTCCGATACAAAAAATGTGTCCGATACACAAAAAAAATTTTCTATAAAAAATTATTGAGAAACTCTGAAGATTTTTCTATAGAAAATGTATGCAAAAAGTTCAGAAATTTTCTATAGAAAATGTATGCAAAATATTTAGAAATTTTCTATAGAAAATGTGTGCGAAACATTGAGAAATTTTCTACAGAAAATGTGTGCAAAACATTGAGAAATTTTCTATAGAAAATGTGTGTGCAAAACATTGAGAAAATTTCTATAGAAAATGTGTGCAAAACATAACTGAAACATTCGGAATAATTTTCGAAACACTGAGAAATTTCCTGATTAAGGAGTGGTCAACACTAAAGTTTAAAAAATTAAAGATGTTTGAAGAAGTTTTTTAAAATTAAAAAATATGTTACGTTGCGTATGATTAATATTAATTTAAATTGTTTGAAGATAAATCATCGTAACTTTAGACATTTTTGAGCGATTTAAAAAATTTAAAAACTAAACTACAGCTAAGAAATGAGGCTTTTTGTGTTTAGTAGGGAAATTTAACAACTGAAACTGTTTAAGGAAGATTTGCCAATTAAGAGAAATATAGATGATTTTTTTTAAATCTTTTTAACTTATTTATTTTCCCTTATTTTTATTTAAAACTAAATTTTAATATGATTTATTATTTAAAATTTTTATTTACAAAATAAATTTATTTTTTCAAATTTCTGTTAAGGAAACTGTCAAAATTTTAACACTTTCGATAACATTTGAATTTTTTAAAACAATTTATTATTTATGTTTTTTTTAATATTTAAATTTTAAAGTAAATTAAAATAAATCTATATTGTTCTTTTTTCTTCAGGAAATTTACATAAATAATAATTTATTTGATTTTCTATTATTTTTATATATTATTGCTCTTTTGAAAATTAAGTTATCCTTATAATGTATACTTTTATTGTTGAAAAAAGCTCTCCAGATTGTTAAAATATTTTAATTGACATTTTCTATATTTTTTATTATTTTTATTTCTTCAACATATTAAATAACAAAAGATTTATTGTAGTTTATTAAATAATTGAACAAACTAAAAAACAAAATAAAAAAATCTACTTATAATGCCAATTGTCAGAATTTCAAATACAATTTTTTCTATTTTTTTGTTTTAGGATAGAAATTCTAGATAATAAATTTTACTCTAGATATTTGTAATCTAACCCTAAGCAAATACTTAAATTTATGGCATAAATTATTTCTAATCATTTGCCTTGATTTGGTTTTCAAATACATACATACATACATACATACATACATACATACATACATACATACATACATACACACATACAAACATACATGCATACACATACACTCACATATGTGTATAGATGACTTTGTGTATAATAAATATATCATTGTATGTGTTTATCAAACTAGTTGAAGGTTATAAAATTGAAGCATAATTTAAGGAGCTGCTTTCGTTTTGTATCTTTGTTAGGGCTTATGTGTGTGTGTGTGTGAGTATCTTGATTTAAGAAATTTTCAACAATAATTCAGATAAATCCTAGAGTATGAGATATTTCTACAAATAAGCTTAATAAAATCTTATAAATAATATTTGATTTATTTGTTAACAATTCATATCAAAAACCTTAATAAATCCCTTAGAAAAATATGAAATGGAAACCTGAAAAATAAAGCCAAAGTATGATAAACAACTCAGGTGATTAGTTATTCTCTAGGGGGATCAAAATATAAAATTCATAAGAAAAACTCATAGTTAAACAAAAGTTGTAAGAATTAAGGAAAAGTTCCTCCATCAAAAGAGATAAACAGAAATTTTAGAGGAAAAAGAAGTGAAGCTCCCAAGAACTCTAAAAAGCTGCTTAACAATTTTTCACATAAGAAATTTGTTAAAAAATTCTTCAAAAACTCCTGATCTATTGATCTTTAATACCTAAAAATGATATTTATTCTTCCATAAATTACATTTCCAAAAGAAATTTAAAAATTTTTTCTCATTTCTTCCACTTCCGCTCTTTTAAAACCCCAAAAAAGTTCTTTTATAATATTTTTACTTAACTTAACGCCTCAAAAATCACACAATAACAGCTTTTTAGCCAACCATAACGAAAAAAAGGTTGAATTTCACTTTCACTTTTTTATCCTTCATTTTTGTTGGTCTCTTAACAATAACAATATTTAAGTGGCTACAAAAACCCAAAAAGCAAATAAAAAACTGCTCAGAAGTATAAAAGGAAAACTAAGTCCTTTCGACCACAAAGGAAATATAAAATATCAAGATAAATGATAAACGGAAATAAGAAATGTTTAGGAAAAAAAACTAAAAACAAGGTTAAAACTTCTGCTTCTAATAACAATATAACTTGCAGAAAAAAAGCTTAAACTAATATAACAACTACTACTTAAAATACAACAACAATAATAAAAAATATTAAACCATGAAAAAAAGAAAGAAATATTTTCGAAATGAAATTTCCCAAAAAAAAAAAATTCTTCAAAATGGCAAAAATAACCTTGACTAACAAAGAAAAGAAAACTTTTGAAAATAAATAAAAAATTAAAAGAATTTTGTAACACAAAAAAAACTTAGCAACATTGTAACTAAACAATGAAACAGACTTATCGCAACATGAATCTGAATGAAAAAAAATCCGTAATACAGCATTACTTTCTAGGGAAAATGAAGCTGAAACACAGCAACATTTTCTAGGGAAAATGAAGCTAAAACACAGCAACATTTTCTAGGGAAAATGAAGCTGAAACACAGCAACATTTTCTAGGGAAAATGAAGCTGAAACACAGCAACATTTTCTAGGGAAAATGAAGCTGAAACACAGCAGCATTTTCTAGGGAAAATGAACATTTTCTAGAGAAAATCAAGCTGAAACACAGCAACATTTTCTAGAGAAAATCAAGCTGAAACACAGCAACATTTTCTAGAGAAAATCAAGCTGAAACACAGCAACATTTTCTAGAGAAAATCAAGCTGAAACACAGCAACATTTTCTAGAGAAAATCAAACTGAAGCAAAGCAACATTTCCTAGAGAAAATCAAGCTGAAGCACAGCAACATTTTTTTAGAAAAAAATAAGCTAAAAGACAGAGAAAAAATTAGGCTGAAACACAATAAAATTTTCTATATAAAATGAAGCTGAAACACAGCAAAGTTTCTGTAGAAAATGCAGTTAAACGATTAACATTTTTAAACTTTTCTGTAGCAAATGTTGCCGGAAGACGGCAAAAAATTTTCTATAGAAAATGTTGCCGGAAGACGGCAAAAAATTTTCTATAGAAAATGTTGCCGGAAGACGGCAAAAAATTTTCTATAGAAAATGTTGCCGGAAGACGGCAAAAAATTTTCTATAGAAAATGTTGCCGGAAGACGGCAAAAAATTTTCTATAGAAAATGTTGCCGGAAGACGGCAAAAAATTTTCTATAGAAAATGTTGCCGGAAGACGGCAAAAAATTTTCTATAGAAAATGTTGCCGGAAGACGGCAAAAAATTTTCTATAGAAAATGTTGCCGGAAGACGGCAAAAAATTTTCTATAGAAAATGTTGCCGGAAGACGGCAAAAAATTTTCTATAGAAAATGTTGCCGGAAGACGGCAAAAAATTTTCTATAGAAAATGTTGCCGGAAGACGGCAAAAAATTTTCTATAGAAAATGTTGCCGGAAGACGGCAAAAAATTTTCTATAGAAAATGTTGCCGGAAGACGGCAAAAAATTTTCTATAGAAAATGTTGCCGGAAGACGGCAAAAAATTTTCTATAGAAAATGTTGCCGGAAGACGGCAAAAAATTTTCTATAGAAAATGTTGCCGGAAAACGGAAAATGAAGAGCAAATGAAGCTACATTTCCTGGAGGAGGTTTGTAAGTTGCATAGCAACATGTTTCACTGTAAGTAATTGTAAATGAAAAAGATGCATTGTGGTCTTCATTAACTATAGTAACTTAAAAAAATTGCTCTATAGTTTTTTTTGTCAAGCTTTAAAGTTATTTATTCGCTTTAGTAATTATTTTTTACATCACATTTAATTAATAAAATATTGTGGTTTATGGAATTATGATTTTGTTGAAATGTTAATTAATTAATTAAATGAAATTGTGGTTTTTAATAAACAATTTTATTTTGTTATATTTTATTTATCACGTTTTTCTATTATTTTTATCTCCATAAATTACAACCAGTTAACACGTTCTTTTGTCTGTTGCGATCAATAAATTTATTTGTCATTATTTCATTTTCACTAAATATCAAAAACCATATTTTTGTTATTTTAATCAACCATAATTAAGTGTCAAATATAAATTCATTATAATATTCCTTTTTTTTAAGGATTTATTTCAGTTTTATAACAAATCAAAGAATTTTATTAATTACAAATATTTTTTTTGTGGTTTATTTAATGTCATAAAATATTATTAACAATATAAATAATCCTTATTATCACATAAACTTTATTTCAATTCAAATGTTTATAGTTTTGATTGTAAACCTCAATATTTATTTATTATAAAATATTGTAATTTTTTTTGAATTATTTATGGTGGTTTTTCTTTGGATTCCCTTTTGTTTTCATACTAATTTGATTGAATAAGTTATTTTATGCGAAAAAAGCTCTAAAAAAATATATATTGTCCAGTAAAAATATAAATTTATCATTCAATTTTATTGTGAGAGAGTTTAAAATTAAAATAAGTTAATCGCTGTTTGTTTAAAGCAGGATTATGAGGACTAAAGTTCAAACGATTTTATTTTACAATATAAAAATGAGTTGATATTGGAAGGAAAACTAAAATACGTGACACTAAAACAAACAGCATTCTTAATGGAAAATAAGTGGGAAGAACAGCAAAATTCTCTACAGAAACTTTTGCTGTAATAAAGCAACATTTCCTAAACAGAATGAGTTCGATGACAAGCAATATTTTCTACTGAAAAGGTATCCGAAATAAAACAACATTTTTTATAGCAAATAAAGCTCAAATACAGCAACATTTTCCATAGAAATTGAAACTGAAATACGGCAATATTTTCCATAAAAATTTCAAATGAATCACAGCAACATTTTCTATAAAAAGGAAACTGAAATACAGCAACATTTTCTGCTGAAAAGGAAGTCGAAATAAAGCAACATTTCTATAGAAAATAAAGCTTAAAACAGCAATATTTTCTATACAAAATGGAAATGTAGAAAATGAACGTGAAATATAGCAACTCTTTTTATGGAGAATGAAGCTGAAATACAGCAACATTTTCTGAAGAAAATGAAGATGAAATACGGCAACATTTTCTATAAAATTTGCAAATGAAGCACAGCTACATTTTCTATAGAAAATGAAGCTGAAAAACAGCAAGATTTTCTGCAGAAAATAATGCTGAAATATAGCAACATTTTTGTAGAAAATGAAGATGAAATACAGTAACATTTTTTTTAGAAAATGAAGATGAAATACAGCAACATTCGAAATATAACAACCTGAAATATAGCAACACTTTTTATGGGGAATGAATCTGAAATACAGCAACATTTTCTCTAGAACATGAAGCTGAATTACAGCAACATCTCCATAAAAGAGAAGAATATTCTGTGGAAAGTTTGCTCGGAACTCAACAATACATACTATAGAAAATTTGGGGAATCACAGCAACATGTTCTATGGAGATCTTGCAAATATAAATTAAACACAGCAACATTTTCAATAGAAAATAAAACTGAAATACAACAAAATATTTATAGAAAATGCAGCTAAAACACAATACAGTTTTCTGTAAAAAGTAACTTAAACATAATGAAATTTCCAATAAAAATAGCCTCCAGCAATATTTGCTATAAAAACCTATCTGAAATCCTTCCTTTTTGAACCACTGTGTTTATTACCCTTTTGAAACTGGTTTAAAATAAAAACATCACTTATTTTTTTTTATACACAAAATCATTGCCAACATATAAAAATATATTGCCAGCCGTATAATAAAACTAAAAAATAAAATACGATTGCCACAACAAACGAGGCAAACAGCAACAACAACAATAACAACAGTTGTAGTTGTATTTGTAGCAGCAGCAATACCAGTAATACCAATGACACTGGATTTATCATATGTTATGAAACAAAAGCTACATTAAATATTATATAAAGTTCTCTATAACACACTTACTACCACCATATACAAATACACACACACACACATGCACACACTACTATATGTATATAAATAAACAAATAAATAAACTTTCTCATGTTCATGTTTTGGCTCTCAAATGTCCTTTAGTTGTTTACTGCATGCTTCACACATACATGAACACATTTTACAAACATAAAAGGGGTCCAGCAACTGTAATAAAGGAAATCTCTGTGATCTATTAGTTTGTTGTTATTGTTGTATATGTTTCAAAATAAATATTAAAGTAATGTACACATAAATAAAACTAAAAACAAAAAAACAAAGAATTTTTGGGAAAAAGAGATTAAAATAATACGGAGTATTAAAAATGATACGAATTGGACAAAATAAAATGAGAAAATAAATGTTAAATGGGGAAAAAAAGACATATTGGTTTTCTACACACAACTAAATTTCAAACTAATCCGGACCATAGACAATAGAGTTATAATGGAGGAACTACTATAATCTAGACAATAAGATGGATTGCAGTATTGTTCACCAATTTGATTAAATTCTAAGCAATAATCTAAATTAAAGTCACACACACACACATACACTGAAAAAAATTGTCAGTGTTTTGCACAAATTTTTTTAAGAAAATTTTTCTATAGAAAATGTCTGAATGTTTGAACACATGTTCTATACAAAATTTGTTTGCGTTTTGAACACATTTTTTATAGAAAATTTCTCAATGTTTTGGACATATTTTCTATAGAAAATTTCTCAATGTTTTGGACATATTTTCTATAGAAAATTTCTAAATGTTTTGGACATATTTTCTATAGAAAATTTCTCAATGTTTTGGACATATTTTCTATAGAAAATTTCTCAATGTTTTTGGACATATTTTCTATAGAAAATTTCTCAATGTTTTGGAACATATTTTCTATAGAAAATTTCTCAATGTTTTGGACATATTTTCTATAGAAAATTTCTCAATGTTTTGGACATATTTTCTATAGAAAATTTCTTAATGTTTTGGACATATTTTCTATAGAAATTTCTCAATGTTTTGGACATATTTTCTATAGAAAATTTCTCAATGTTTTGGACATATTTTCTATAGAAAATTTCTCAATATTTTGGACATATTTTCTATAGAAAATTTCTCAGTGTTTTGGACACATTTTCTATAGAAAATTTCTAGAAAATTTCTCACTGTTTTGGATACATTTTTTACACTTACTGTGAGAAGTTTTGGCCTCTTTATACTTTATTAAAAGCAAAAAATGTTGCTTTGTTCTAGCTACACTTTCTGTAAGAAATGTTGCAGTATTTTGAAGATTCTTTTTTGCACAAATGTTGCTAAGTTTCCTAATGTTATGTAGAATAACTTCCTATATTTCATATAGTTTTCTAGTATTAACTTTCCATTTGATTTCAATAATCTTGAATATAATAAAATTTCTTTCCATTTTTACTTCATGTTATCTCTTTGTTAAGCAAATATTCGTAAATGTATACAATTCTGTAAACATAATAAAATTATGATCAAAATATTATAAATTTTATCATGTGTGTATAATTTTACAATGTTATTTTATATTTGGGAGGTTATTTAATATGATGAAGTTCTGAATTATAATGTAATCTACTCTGTAGAATAAGAATAAAATATACACAAAAAAAATATTTTACTCAGTTTCATGTGTGTGTGTGTGAGTGAGCACATGTGTATGAGTAAGTGTGTTATCAAGTATATAAATGTAAAAGTTTGTAAATTAATATGTGAGTGTTTTTAAGTCTATAAGGCAAAATGTCTGTAAGTAATTTAATATAATACAGTAATATCTCAAATTATATTTCTCTCCTGTTATTTTCAGCTTTTTTTCTGCTAGAGAAATATTTATATTATTCTTTTTTGTTGTTTTATTTTCTTTTTTGCTTCTAAAAATTCATGATGCATATGTATGAATATGATTTATAATTCAGCTGCTAAGTTACCTGAAGAAATATATTTTTCAAAAATATTTCGAAACTTTTGTATTTTTGTGTAGCAATTTATGTATATATACATCTGCATATGTCTGTGTGTGTATACACATATACTACAAAAATGTAAATTCATCCGTAACAAAACAAAATATAGTTTTAATAGAGTAGAAAACAAAAAAATTATACTCGAATTGTTTTACCACAAAAAATATGTATATTTTTGTATTTTTCCCCCTTTAGAGGCCTGAAAGAGGGTATAGGGGAGGGGAAATCAAAATCATAACTTATGAATAATTCATTACACATGTTCTTAACTAAAATCCTTTGGAAAATGTATAAATAATTTCATTTTCTTTTCATATATTATAATTTTTATTTACGATTAAGTTTTTATCGTTTGAATAATTTTTTTCCTTATTTTGTGGTTAATAAAACAATCAAGGGAACTACTTTGAAAGTCATCCAGGGAGTAATAAAATTCATACATAAAACACTCATCTCCTCCTCATGCTAATAAAAATTAAATAATAAAGAATAATTAAAACACCTTTTTGAAATAAATAATTCATGGAGAATAAATGTTAAACAAAAAATCATAAAATTATTATCTTATTATATAAAATAGATATATCACAGAAAAGCCTAATGCCTTAGCTTTAGAAGGCGATAACAATTTCCAAAATTGGTTAATATTTACAAAAGTTATACTAAATTTTAATAGATAAAGTCTTAATTAATATTAAGTATACGTTCAGGAGCTCAAAAATAAGAAAATAGAACTAAAGAAAAGTTGGGTGCACTACATCAAATTTAACTATGGAAGAGTAGTGCAAAGAGGAGCAATTGTATAGAAAAACTTGTCTAGATGAGAGAGCAAATTTTTCTATAGAATAAGTTCCTCTAGTCTAGAGAAACTTATTCTGACGAAAAACTTGTCTATTCCAGAGAAACTTTTTCTATAAAAGCTGGTCTAGACTGAAGCAGCTTTTTCTATAAAAAAAACTTGCCTTAACTAGAACAACTACTTCTATAGAAGAACCCGTCTAGACTAGAATAAGTTTTTATATGGAAAAGTTAACTTTAAACTTTAAGACTTTAATTAGTCTTTAAATATTCAACACATGTCTCTCACTTTATGCCAACTTTAATTATTTTAATAACCTCCTCCTTAAGGTAGGCTACATTTTTCTAAAATAAGGCCAAAACAATTATCCCGCCCTAAAATATGTTAATACTCTTAGAAAAAATGTCCATTTAATGTCGTACAACAAAAACAACAACAAAACAACAACAAAAATGGTAAATTTGTTACATTTAATGTTTAACAAATTGCTATTAAAGACAAAAACACAATAAAACACCATCATAACATAGAACTAAATACAACATGATTTTTTTTCACTTTTTCGAAATTCTGGTAGTAAACTGGGGCAGAAAGGTAATATTTTTGTTATAGAAGAACCCAAAGGCCACTAAGTTTTCACTTTTAGTACTTAAACAGTTGTGTTGTGCTCTAAAGAAGGTGCTAAAATAAAAATAGTGTGATGACTGTGGTGCGATGCTTAAAAAAGTGTGATGATATTGCCGGAGGCGACAATGTTTTAACAATTTTTTTTCTTTTTTATTATTTCAGCAGCTTTAATATGGTTTTTCCCTGTGAATTTTTTTAAGTGTAGTTTTACGCTGAAGTGTTTTACTATTATCTAAACTGCTTGACAATATGTTTTATTTACATAAACAAGAGTGACCTAAAAATATGCAATCAAAAATGTTTTCAACCGTTTTTTTGCGAAAAATAGGTATTTAAAGTAAAGAGCTTAAAAATGGAGAGAGAGAGAGAGAAATATTTTAAATAATGGCAAAGGGTTTTTAAAAGCTTTTTAAGAGGGGACTATAAATATAAATTTAAATTTTTAAAGAAAATGAAGTTTTGCAAAAAGGGTTTTGGTAAAAATTTAAGAAATTGAATGAAAATATGAAATTTGGTTAACTTAATTATAAAGCTTGACTCATTAGTTTTGGAATGTAATATTAATTATGAAAATCATTATTCAATTGAAAGAGTTATAAAAGAATTTATAATATTACTGCCGAATTAATATTAAGTATACGTAAAGTATTAGCAAATTTAAATTTGGATTAATTAAATGATTTCTAACAATTCTAGGGAAGTACTTCTTAATAGATTTTAATAATTAAAGATAATTTGACTATAAAAAACTGCATACAAAATTGTCGCGATTATTGTAAGTTTTCTAGAATTAAAAAATTTAGATTTTTCTTTTCAGGCTTTGGAATCAATTTTTGTTTAATAACTTATAGTTTATTTAAATTTATATAAAAGCCTGATATGTCAGCTTTAGTTTACAGTATTACTTTTGAAAATTGTTATATAAATAAAAAAGTTATTAAAGAATTTGTTAAACAATTTTCTAATTTACATTAAGTATACGTCTAGTACTAGAGGGCAAAGATTTTTAAAGATTATTTTATTTTTTCTAGCTTTGGCTAAGGAAATTTTTAATAGATCTTAAAATTAAAAAAAATGATAAAATTTAAGGAGATTTAATATAAATTCACTGAAACTACAACATTAAAGTGAAACAAAGGGATTAATTTTTTATTTAAAAAAAATGTTTGAAAACATATTCTAAATTTAAAGAATAACAAAGAAGAAAGCTCAATTTCTTAGCTTTATTTTGTTGTAACTCGCTTTAAAATTGCTCAAAATTTGCCAAAGTTATATATGATTTCCTCAGACAAGCTCTTAATTAATATCAAGTATACGTCCAGTATTAAAATAATCTTAATGATAATTCTAGATGAAGGCTTAATATATCGGCTTTAATTTGGTATAGCTTTCTCAAAAATCGCTTAATATTTTAGCAAGTTACATACAATTTTCTAAAACAAACTCTTATTTAATATTAAGTATACGCTCAGTATTGCAAAAATAAGTTTAATTTTGTTATTTCTCTTGGTTTAAACAAATATGAGAATAATTTTTTAAAGCCAATTTTACAATAAATACTTCAATTACTTTTCATAAATTTAATTTAAATCCTCTTATTTGTAATTTAAAGAAAACAACTTAAATTCACATTTTCGTAAATTTTAGTTTTTTTGTAATAGAACTAATGGCTTTTTGTAAACTATTTAAGGTCCTTTTATATATTTAATGTTTAGATTAAAATTTATTTGTTTAAAAAAGTGGAAAAATGTAAATCCAACAATTATTTAAATATTTGTTTTTAACAAAAAAAAAACAATAACAAACATTAACTTTTTATTAAAAGTCAAACACAGTTTTTACTACTGTTATTTGTCTATAAAAAAGCATACTTTTAGGCAAATATTTTCAAGCTAAAAAAACTCTTTAGAGATAACAATTTTTTTTTGTAAAGATTCTACAAAAAGCATTATTTTACAAAATTCTACAAAGCTCACAAAAAAAACAACAACTATTAACCCATATTTTTAACCAACAATAAATAGATAGAAATTTATAACCAACATTTGCATTATTTCCTGTATAAAAGGCAGAAATAAAAAAAATTATCTCAAAATTATAAAAAAATTAAATAATTCAACTTTTGTGAAACTTTTTTTTTATAAAATTAAATAAAACTTTATATTTTTTTTTCAGTTTAACTCTTCTATTATCTGGGGAGTTTACGCTTAAACGGAAAAGCAAAACTCTTTGGCAAAATCGAAAACCAAAAAAAGAACCCACAAAAAGAAGAAACTTTTTTTTAACGAAAATTGAAACTCATGTTATATGATAAATTACATGATAATTATATTGCATACTTTTGGGAGTTGAAAATTGTTTAAACAAAAAAAAATACAGAAAACTTTCTGGGGCAAAAAGAAATCATAAAAAGTTGTCTAAATCCAAAAAAGACTAAAATTATGTTTTCCTAGGTAAACTAAGAATGACTGAAATTTCTTAAATAAGCCTCCAATCTAGAAAAAGGAATAAAACTAAATATGTTTGGAATTCCTAAAAGAATCCTTTGATCAGCGAAGGGGCCATATTTTATAATAACTTCATATTCTTAAGAAAAAGATTTTTTTAAAAGGTAAAAACGGTTATAAATTCCTTAATAAGTCTGCAATCAAAATGGGCACAAATACATGATCACTACAAGTTCTGAAGAGTGTATATTTACTTTGTCATTCTGTGTGTAACACTAAAAAGGAATCATCTTAGAACCCACAATGCATACATATTCAAATCTGAACCTGAATCGGTTATGCCCATCTGTCTGTCTGTCTGTCTGTCTGTCTGTCTGTCATTCCATCAGTCCATCTGTCCACCTGTCTGTCCGTCTGTCTGCCTATCCGTCTATATGTTACTGACATGCTCACATCCATAATAATTGACAAAGCACAATGAAATTTGGCCTGAATATTTGGTATAGTCCTGAGAAGTTTTTTATTTAAAATCTGTAATATCAGTTCAGTATATTAAAAGATATAGACTGATATCTGGAGCAACCACTAAGGCTCAGGAAAGAATTTTCGTAAAACTCTCAATTGGAAATCGACAAATTAGAATAAGACTTTGTCATAAGTTATAGACAAAAATATAACTGATTTTATGACTTATTAAGTGTTCCTGGGTTTAATTTAAGAAAAGTGGAGGGCATTGAAGAAACGGCATAGCTGAATTTAGCATTCTTACTTGTTTAAATAAAAAATATTAATTCAATTTTTTTTATTTCTGTTCTTTTTCAGTTTTCTTCCTGGAATTATAAGGTAAGAATTGAATTATAATTAAGCTCTTCTTCCTGAATTTTCATTAATTATTCATTCAATTTGAATACAAAATTTTGTTTTCGATTGATTAATAAAAAAAGTAAATATTTTTCCACCTGAAGCTATTTTCCAGAGTGTGAGAGAGAGTAGAGGAATAAAACATCAATAATTTTAATGAAACGTCAATATAAATAACAAGTTAATAATGAAAACGAAAATATGAAAATAAATGAGAGAAAAAATTTGCCTTGTAGCCTTAAAATATGCTTTGTGTTTTATTTGTTTTTTCAATTTTTCAAATGTCAAGAACTTGTTATGCCAAACACGAGAGTTTACTATGTAAGTGTAGGTGTGTTTGTGTGTTGAAATTTGTTTGTTAAATCAATGAAAAATACCCAATTTCAAATCAACATTCAATATGCATAAAATATTATTATTATTCTTGCTTCCCCCCCCCTAAAAAGCTGCTTTACTTTTTCAGTTTTTACACTTGGCGCCTGTTGGTTGGCTTTCTTTTTTTCTGTGTTTTTATTTTGGGTACTCAACAATTTCAAGCAATTTGTTGTCATAACATTATATGACAATTTCTCATATTAATGTTCAAAATACCAACAAAATTCTCTTATTTATACACAATCAAATTTAAACAAAAATCTGTGCAGACAACTGAAATCATATTCAAAATATAAAAAAATCTATATAAAAAATATAAAATAACACAAAATTATGACATGAATTGCAAACTTTTCATACACCAAAAAAAAACAAACAAGAAGAAGAAGAAGAAAAACACTCTGAATCCTGATATTCATTTTCAATACGAACAAAAATCATATTGAAATAAAGAAAATATGAATAAAATTCAATATGAAAGAGAACTTAATTTAACTGTCACCTGAAAGTATGCAAACAATTTTATGAAAGCTTTTCTGATATTTCTCTATTTACATACGTATTTGCTTCTTTGTTTTTTTTTTTTTTTTGTAAAGCATATCTTTAGCATAACTGTAGAAAATTTTTATGGAGCATAACATCAGGCGTCATAAAAAAATATTTTTCGTTTTTTTTCTCGATTGAATCACCATTCAATATTCAAAGTATGGACGATGTTGTTGTTGTTATTTTTTTTTCTTAACACTGAATTTTATTTCTATAATAAAATCATTTGAAGGAAAAAAATAGAAATAACGAAAAAGTGAATATCCAGCTACAAAATAACCAGAAACATAACTCAGTGAGAGATAAAGAAATGAAAATTGATTTATTAAATTTTATAGAAAAAAAATATAAAATAAAGTAAACAAAATTTAAAACAATTTTCTTAAAAAATATTTTATAACATGTTTAAGGTTTCCGGAAGTTTATTAAAGGAAAAAAACAGGAATTTATAAAGAAAAATCCCAAAAACGATAAAAGAGAACAGAATAAAATGTGAAAGGCAAATGAAGGGAACTTAAAATTACTTAGAAAGGACTTATGGCAAAAAAGGAAAAGGGGCAGAGAATTTTAAACAGCAACCGAATCTGAACTAGAATTTGTAATTTGGAGAACATTCCGAAATAGAATTTAAAATAAGGTTCTGAACTTGAATTTGAACTGGAATCTGATTTAGAATCTGAAGTAGAATTTAAATTAGAATCTGATCAAGAACAAGAATCTGAACTAGAATCTGAACAAGAATCTCAACTAGATTCTGAACTTAAATTTGAACTCAAATCTTAACTATAATCTGAACCTGAATTTAAACTAGAATCTGATTTAGAATCTGAAATGGAACTAAACTCGACTCTGAACTTTAATCTGAAGTAGAATTTAAACTAGAATCTGAACTGGAATTTAACCAGAACTAAATTAAATCTGAACCAGAACTGAACTAGAAATGAACTGGAACTGAACAACTGAACTTAACCAGAACTGAAATAGAACTGATCCACTACTTAAACAGCTTTAAAAATTGAGCATTAGAAGTCTTAATTAGATTTTCCTTTTAAATTTTCTTAGTTTCATCTTTAATATTTTTAATTTGAATTTCTTAAAGACTCTTTTGAATGTCTTTAGAAACTTATTATTTATTCTGTTTAGACATTTTGAGTTGTGCACTTATTTCTGCTGTCTTTTCTTTAGTCCTCTCAAGTATTCATTTATCCTCCACAATTACTCTCAAATGTATAAATTAAAATGTTGTTTTTCTAACAATTTCTCTTCCACATTTCTAAGAAAATATGAACCTGACGAAGAACTTTAGCTGCCATAGAAATAAACTAAATCATCTTCAATGGAAATTCTCCATAGAATATGACATGAAAGTGTCTTTAGAAAATCATACCTGAAAATACGGTTTAGAGAGCTTTCTGAGGTGCTATAAACATCATTTTGTTGTCATCATCTTTTGAACAGATTTTCTCCTTTTCTGGGCATTAAAAATGTATAAAAATTTATTTAAATTCTTTAATACAAAAAAAAACAATATTTTTTCTTAATTTCTGTTTTGTATTTAAAATTTATTTTCAGTTTCCTTATGCTGGCGGTTCGGAAGAGAAGAGGAATAAGAAAGAAAATAAGAAATTTGGCACGTTCGCCATTGTTGTCTTTCCAGCTACAGTTTTGCTGGCTTTATTATTGGCTTAAGTTTAAGCCATAAAACAATTGCTTTTGCTAGTGGCAATTTAACCTTTTTGGCTGAATGAAACATGTTTTGCCTGTTCCGAGTCTATGGATAACTAAATGAATGAATGAATGAATTGATGGCTGGGGGTACACACAGGGGAAATTGACTATGGTTAGTTCAGTGACTTTCAGACCTAACCTTTTTAACACTCCAGTGTTTTATGCAACTCATTCAAAAGCAAATATGAAAGAATCTTTTTTCTATATCAAAGGAAAAGAAAGGGTGCAACCAAACAATAGTTCTCCATTCAAGAAACTTTTTAACAAGGAAATTCTTAAGTATAAAACAAAATAATCGAAAAGAATTTTTCTATTATTGGGTTCCCCAATATGTTAAGTATGTATGTGTGATTGTGTTTGCTTGGTGTAGTGGTGAAAGAGTAAAAAAAATTGGCAAAATTTCATATTTGTATGCCAGGACATAAAATCACAGGAAATTTCTCTAGGGTCATAATGCCATTCAATCCACGCGTACAAAAGATTATGAATGTATGTATGTATATGTGTGTGTGTGTATTTTGTTCATATTTGTTTAATGTATGTATTTATAGTTAACTCAAGACATATTTTACCATGAGTCTTATATTGATTTAACATTATGGTTTCATATTTTTCTTTCTTTTTTTTCGGTGATATTCAGCCATAAATTTTCCATATTTTTTTTTTTTTTTTTTTTGGGGGGGGGGGGGTTTCCTCTTGTATTAATAAAAATGTTTTTGTTATTATATTTTTAAAAATCCATTAACTGGTAGCCTAAATGTATGCAGCATAAAAAAGAGTTAAGTAATAACGGTTTTTACTTGAAATAAGTTTAAAGAGTTGAAAATATTGAAAAAGTTTGCGAAATTTATAAAAGCAAACTAAACAAGTTCGATTCATATTCAGTTATCGGCATCTGGTTCAAACTGTAGATCAGAATGTAGCCAAGATTCCCAATCAAATGATATCATATTCAGGCGCTAGATCAGATTCTAGATCAGGTTCTAGTTCAGTTTCTAATTTAGACTTCTGTTCAAAATCTAGTTCAGCTTCCAGCTCAGATTTGAGTACAGATTCTAGTTAAGTTTCTAGATCAGACTGTAGTTTAGGCTTAGACCAGACTCTATTTCAGATTCTACTTCATATTCTATATCCAGATTCTAGTTCAGATTCCATTTGAGATTCTAGTTCATATTTCAGTTCAGATTCTGTTTCAGATTCTATATGAGATTCTAGTTGAGATTCCAATTCAGATTCTAATTCCAGATTTCAGTTCTGATTCTAGTTTAGATTCTATATGAGATTATAGTTGTAATTTCAATTCAGATTCTAGTTCCAGATTCTAATCAGATTATAGTTAAGATTCTAGTTCAGACTCTTGTTCACATTTAAAATAAAATTCCAGTTCACATTTTTGTTCAGAGTCTAATTGAGACTATATATCAGATTCTGGTTCAAATTCTAATTAAAATTCTAGTTAAGAATCTGTTTAAGATTCAAGTTAATATTATTATTCAGAATCTAAGACCATAAATAGTTCAAATCTTAAGTTAATATTCCAAGTCAGATTTTATTTCAGAATTTTTCTCAGATTCTAGTTTAGATTGTAGATTTAATTCTCATTCATTTTGGAGTACAAATTTAAATTCTAGATTCTAGTTCATATACCAATTCAGATTAAAATTCAGATACTAGTTCAGATACGATGAATCCCTGCTTCAGATTCTACTTAGATACTTTCAGAGTTTGGTAAAGATTTTTGTTCAAAATCTATTTTAGATTCTGTTTCAGCTTCTGACTCAATTTCTTATTCAGATTTTAGTTCAGATTGTAGTTGTCTTTCTAGTTCAGATTCAGATATATTTCATACTGTGGTTCAGATATTAACTCATTTTCTAGTTCAGAATATATTTCTGATTCAGGTTCTAATTGAGATTCATGTTTCGTTCTATTTCTGTTCTAATTTCGTTATAGTTCTGTTCTTGTTCTGTTGTAGATCTGTTCTAATTCTGTTCTAGTTCAGTTCTAGTTCTGTTCTAGTTCAGTTCTAGTTCAGAATATATTTCTGGTTCAGGTTCTAATTGAGATTCATGTTCCGTTCTATTTCTATTCCAGTTTAGTTCTAGTTCAATTCTAGTTCAGTTTTAGTTCTGTTCTATATTAGTTCTGTTCTAGTTACGTTCTAATTCCGTTCTAGTTCTATTCTAGAACAGAAGCTCTAATTCAGTTATATTTCAGTTCTAGTTCCGTTCTAATTCTAACTTTTTGCTTTCAATTATTTATTTCTTCCCAAATATTTAATATAATTTAAACTGATTATTTTTCCTCATATCTTTTTGCCAAAAAAAGAAAAAAAAACACTTTTCTAATATATTAAATTTATTTCCTAATGCTTTCTAATATAAACTATTTATTTAACCTCTTTCTATGCTCCATTTCCCTTTGTTAAGTGTATTTTACCTTTAAAGAACAGACTAAAAAGAAAAGAAGAATAAAATTTCAACATTAAATTTTATGTCATTTCTTCGCTCGTAATCAAGAGCTGACAAGCAGAGAAAAAGTTTTTCTGAAAAATTGCAGTTAGAAACAAATGCACACACACTCACATACACACATTTTAAAGCATGACCACACATATACTGCCACATACTTAACTGCACACATGTTTAAATTTAAGTACAAACATCTACAACATTAAAACCCTTATACAGGCATTAACACAAATACATATATACGTAAGTGCATATGTGTCTATGCGTGTGTATGCGTATATGCGTGGGTGTAGTTGTATGCAAATACACTTATGGTAATAACATTTTCTTGGCAGATAAATGATAGAAAACTTACAGTCTTTTTTCCAATTCAATTTTGTTCTTTTATTTTTCTCCCTCCCTCTCTCTCTTCTTTTTCTTCTATTTCTCTAAAGTCATATGCGAATATTGAATAAGCAGACAATTGAACCTTTAGTTACACATGGAAAATTAAATTTTACTAATGGAATTTAAATTACTTTAATAAAGTTTTGCTCTTATTTTTTTCTGTTGTTGTTGTTGTAAAAGTTTCAATTCAATTTGTAATTTGAGTTTTAAATTATTGAAATGAATTGAATTTTATTTCTAAGAAAACATTTGAAATGTTTATAAATTATTTAAATTTAAGTTTTTGAATATGAAATCAACTTTAAATTTCAATTTCAATTAATAATTAAACATTTAAATTTGGATCAAAATTTCTATTTTAAATTTGGCCAAAATTATTAAAAATTTAAAGGAAATTTATTTATTTCATGTAAGTGTTGGCAACTGTTTGTATTTGGCTTTTCTGAAAAAGTTGGCGCTTTTGAAAACACTTTAAATAAATCTTTTTGTCATTGAGCCAAAAAACGCACAAAAACAGAGGAACTGTAACAAACAATATAACACTGATTAAATGAGGGGAAGTTAACAAGAAGAAGAAGAAAAAATATACACAACTAAATCCCCAAATACGTTATGTAAATAATAAATAGTGTAGCTAATGGGGAAAAAGACATAACTGACAAAATTATAATTCAATATTCTAAACGAAACTTAAATTCAGATTTTATTTAAAGTTTTTCATCAGACCCCAGTTCAGGTTTAGTTTTAGTTTAGAATCTAGCACAGAGTCTAGCTAAGATGTTTGTCTATTATCCAGCTCAGACTCCAGTTTAGTTTTCCATTCAGATTTTAGTTCAGTTCTAGTTCAGTTTTAGTTCAGTTCTAGTTTAGTTCTAGTTGAGTTCTAGTTCAGTTCTAATTCAGTTCTAGTTCAGTTCTAGTTGAGTTCTAATTCAGTTCTAGTTCAGTTCTAGTTCAGTTCTAGTTCAGTTCTAGTTCAGTTCTAGTTCAGTTCTAGTTGAGTTCTAGTTGAGTTCTAGTACAGTTCTAATTCAGTTCTAGTTTAGTTCTAGTTTAGTTCTAGTTGAGTTCTAGTACAGTTCTAATTCAGTTCTAGTTGAGTTCTAATTCAGTTCTAATTCAGTTCTAGTTTAGTTCTAGTTGAGTTCTAATTCAGTTCTAGTTCAGTTCTAGTTGAGTTCTAGTACAGTTCTAATTCAGTTCTAATTCAGTTCTAATTCAGTTCTAGTTCAGTTCTAGTTCAGTTCTAGTTCAGTTCTAATTCAGTTCTAGTTCAGTTCTAGTTCAGTTCTAGTTCAGTTCTAGTTCGGTTCTAGTTCAGTTCTAGTTTAGTTCAGTTTTAGTTCAGTTTTATCAGATTCTAATTCGATTCTAGTTCACTTTTAGTTCAGACTATTAGCAGTTACCAAATTCAGATTGTAAATTAAAAATTGTCCCTTGAGACCTTTTGCCTGTTCCATATGGAATCAAATCTTTACATAAGTAAATTTATAAAAACTAGATGAACCCTGAGTTCATAGAGTTTTGTGTTTGCAAAATGTTTTCAACTATAAGCCATTTTAATGTATGACAAACACACACACACACACTGATATATGAAAAATTCTGATATTTTCCTTATATATCTTCTCATACACATGTATAAGTATTTGTTTTTGTATAAACATATGTATGTGAGTCTATGATATGTTACAATCGAAGGATTATTGTAGATTATTTTTAGGCGCTTAAATACCAAAAATATACCAAAAGTTGGTAGAAATAATGGCAATAGCTTAGAAATCGAGTATAATGAAACACACACACACACATAATGGCAAAAAAAATGTTTTGTCATTTAAGTCTCTATTTAGTTAATTTTCTATACGCCACAATGATTTCTTGAGAAGAAGAAAAGAAAAAAGTGGAAAAAATCTAATGTTTTGCTTTTAAACTGTCATTGTGTGGCATGTGGCATACTTTTAGGCATGAATGAATAAAAATTAACTAGTGACATAAATAAAATTTCTTAATACAGAAATTAAAATCAAATGACACTTAAAAATAAAGAAAAATATAAATAATAAAAATTAATGAATAAATTTAATTCTTGATGAGATTTTTTTAAATGTTTTAAAGGAGAAGAAGAGGAATTTATTAAAATATTAGCATTTTGTGGCGTAGAAAACTTTCTCTGAAAGGAAAGTGGGTGGAAATAATTTTTTTTTGCTAATTATTTTGAGTGTATTTAAGTTATCATAAAATTTTATAATATTTGCATATTTTTCTTTTAATGAAAATTCTTTTTTAACCATTTCTTAAGCTTTGGATAAACTTTATGAAAGTTATTTAAAGTATAAAGAAATTAAAAGAATTATTATGTACAAAGTTTTTTATAAATTTGCCTGAAACTTCATTATTTTTAACTTAAAAAAGAAAAACTGAAAATATTTTTCCTTGTTTTAAGCTGAGTAGATGGACGGAAGGACGGACGTAATTATGAGGTGAAATATAACTTGAAAGGAATAAAAATTTTTAAATTTGAAAAAATGATTCTTCTTACTTCATACTGTTATACATTTTGTAAATTTAGAACTTAAAATACTATAAAATTTATGTAGCAATCAAATGCCTAGACTTTTGAAAATTTCTAAGTTTTGCATCGTATAGAAAGACGAAAGATGGACGAAGGTTTATGATAAAATATAAGCTAAAAAATATTAAAAATCTTGAATATCATAAACAACAAAATCTCTTTTAATCATATCAGGATGGTATATGTGTAAAATTGATAAAATTACAAAAACTATTATGTATCAATCAAACGCCTAGATTTTTTAAATATTTCTTTAGTTATGGATGGACAGTAGGACGGACATGGTTTTGAAGTAAAGCATAAACCAAAGTTAACATAATATTTATATAACATAAATTCTACTTTTTCAGTCTCAAATAGCTCTCAATATGGCTATTTTGGGTTTTAAAATGTTACAGAATGTAAATATCAATCATACGCCTTGAGTTTTTAGAATTTTTGCAGTCTGATTCAGAGAGAAGGACATAAGGACGTTTTTTTACATAATATGTTAATGGTATCATTGAATTTTATTGATTTCAAAAAATTTTGTGTGCAAAAACATCAAAAATTTTTATGTTAAAATAATTTTTAACAAAATTTTGCAGAAAGACGGAAGGACGGACAAATTTAAGCTTTCTATTTTAACTCAAATTATACAATTTGTTTATATCTGAATAGCCTTAATGATCTTCTTTACATACAGCTATGAAAGTAATAGACAAAAATAAATTTTAAATCTTATATATTAATTCATTTACAAATAAACCATGAAATTTAGGAAGAAAGACAGAAGGACGGACAAATAAAAGATAAGAACATCAAATAAAATTTTCAATTTTTTCTTATTTAAGAAAGACTTTATGATGTTCTTTACATATAGTTCAAAAAATGATAAAAAATATATCGAAAATAATAAAAATGACCCATATACCCCAGGGACTTTGAATTATTTTTTCTATTAATATCAATCATACGTCTAGTGAAAAGGGAAAAAATCGTTAGTTTTTGCAGAAAAGTTAAAAATTTTAAAAATCCATTTTGTGTTTTTGTTTGAAAATAAATAAAATATGTTATTTATTTTATTTCTTTAGAAATATTTTATAAAAGTAAAACCTTTTTTTAATTTATTTCCTTTTTATTAAAACTTGGCTTTAGAAAATATTTTATTCCCCTAAAGAAAGACCATTTCATTTTTTGTTTAGAATTTTTAAATAAAAAATTTATATAACAAAACTTTTTTAAGGGTCTTCTTTTGTAAACATTTTATTATTTACATTTAAGTTAAATATTTTAATTTAAGTTTTTTATATATTTTTAACTCTGTTTTCGACAGTTTCTTTAACAAACGTGCAGAAAATAACCTAAAGGTTATTTGTTTAAACATTTGCTGTTTCAAAAAAAACATACGTACATACATACAAAATGCTGAAAATGTTGAACAAAAATTCAGACATATAAACTTTTGGAAAATAATCCAAACAGTGAAGGAAGGGAAGTGAAAGGAGAGAAAAATGTGGAAAAAATACAAACTGAAAACTGTTAAAGTATCTTGAGGCTGTTTGGTATTGTTTGCACTTTCACTTGGCTTTAAGCAAATAGAAAAAAAGTGGCAAGTTCTGTTGAAGATTGCAGCTTGTAGAGAAACTTAAACAAACACACGTTTGTTTGAGAGCTTGTAAACAGGAAATGAAACACCAAGCAGCACAAAAACAAGAGGAAGAACTAAAAGTTCCAAACAAATAAACACTTACTTAACGATTCAAAAGGGCTTTAACTCCTTTTCAATTGAGCATTTCAAAACCAAAAGTTTTATTAAAGATTTCAATTTCAACACACAATTCTGTGAATTTCTATTTTTTGCCCACCCAGAAGGTGTTAAAATTTCATCCATTAAATCGTTAGTTAAACTCTAAAAATTTAATTTCCTCTTTCGAAATTCGATTTATTAACATTTTTATAACATTTTCCTCTTTTTGGCATTATAACCATTATTTATCATAAAAGCAAATAAAAAGTTTTACTACCAACAACAAAAAAAACAACAAAACGTAATAAAAAACTAAAAGCAAACATGATTTTTTATGGCCTAAATAATGACAATGATGAATGTAAACACATACAAAAAACGTGATAAAATAGATTTCCTTTTGCAAAACATTAAGGCGAATGATTGATATTTGAATAAATAATCATCATACGTCACCTCTACATTTACTACTCTCATTCATGTTTTTCTTTTAAGCAAAAAGTTTCTCAAAAAGTCTTAAATTAAAACAAAAATATTTTCTAATTAAAAACCTTATTTTTTTTATTTTAATTATCAAAATTATTTCTCTCATATTTATTTTTTTATTTAAATTTATTTTGAAAAATCTTTTGATTTATTTATTTCATTTTTATTTGTTTAACAAAAATTTTCTATGTTTTTGTTTATTTTATGGTTAATTTTACAACAAACACACATGATGTCGTAATTAAAATTTATTAAATACTCAAAAATACACACACACAAACCCATACAAATCACACATATATACAGACAAAATAAACATATAAAAAATAAACCAAATTAACCACAAAAATAAATTTAAAAAAATATAAAAAATATCACGTCTGAGTGATTTAATTATAAAATTATTTAATTACTCAGACATTTGCAAAAGTAAACAATTTAAATGAAAAAATGAAATTTAAAAAAACAGAAAACAACATATATAAAACAGCAATAATGTTGTCGAAGTACAGCAACATTTTCTACATTAAATAATGCTCATACAGAGCAACTTTTTCTAGAGAAAATGATGGCTCATATAGCGCAATATTTTCAAGAGAAAATGATGCTCATACAGAGCAACATTTTCTAGAGAAACTGGTGCTCATACAGAGCAACATTTTCTAGAGAAACTGATGCTCATACAGAGCTACATTTTCTAGAGAAACTGATGCTCATTACAGAGCAACATTTTCTAGAGAAACTGATGCTCATACAGAGCAACATTTTCTAGAGAAAATGATGCTCATACAGAGCAACATTTTCTAGAGAAACTGATGCTCATACAGAGCAACATTTTCTAGAGAAACTGATGCTCATACAGAGCAACATTTCTAGAGAAACTGATGCTCAATACAGAGCAACATTTTCTAGAGAAACTGATGCTCATACAGAGCAACATTTTCTAGAGAAACTGATGCCATCCAGAGCAACATTTTCTAGAGAAACTGATGCTCATACAGAGCAAACATTTTCTAGAGAAAATGATGCTCATACAGAGCAAACATTTTCTGGAGCAAAATGATGCTCATACCAGAGCAACATTTTCTAGAGAAAATGATGCTCATACAGAGCAACATTTTCTGGAGCAAATGATGCTCATACAGAGCAACATTTTCTAGAGAAGAAATGATGCTTGTCATACAGAGCAGAGCAACATTTTCTAGAGAAAATGATGTTCATACAGAGGCAACATTTTCTAGAGAAAATGAATGCTCTCATACAGAGCAACATTTTCTAGAGAAAATGATGCTCATACTGAGCAAACATTTTCTAGAGAAAATGATGCTCATACTACTGAGCAACATTTTCTAGAGAAAATGATGCTCATACTGAGCAACATTTTCTAGAGAAAATGATGCTCATACAGAGCAACATTTTCTAGAGAAAATGATGCTTCAATAAAGCGAATTTTTTTTTAAAAAATTATTGTTTCAATAAATATAAGCACACATTTTCTAAAAGAAAATGATGCTGAAATGGAGCAACATTTTTTTATTCTGTTCACAATTTAGTAAATTTTTGCCACAGAGCATCCTTCGTCGTTGTAGTTTAAAAATTTCTGGCATAGAGCATCATTTTTATGCCTGCTTTCTTAACTTAATTAATTTTTAACTTTTTAGCAAAAAAAAAGCACGAGTTGGAATACAAAATCAGCAATTCAGCAAAACCCACACAATTCCTGCAAAAACAAAAAAACACATTTAATATGTTCAAATACTTCAGGTTTTAAATCCGTTTTTATCGTATGTTGATTTCATTTAAACTCTAAATTGGAATGTGTTCTAAATAAAATGAAAATAAATTTTCGTTTAAAATTTCTACACGTGTTAACCAGGCAACGCATTTCCGGAGGAAATCGTTTTTAAATGCTGTATATATACACACACATACACATACATACATATAGTCAGATAAATATATAAAATTTTCCAGCATAAACTCATACAATATAAATTCAATGATGCTGTTCTAGTTGTTGTTGTTGTTGTTGATGATGATTTTTAAACTTTATCCAAAAAGTCACATACCAAAGCGATACCCCAGTGACTTTTGTTGGAAGTGTGTTAGAATTTTTAGTTTTTCTGTTAGGTGAGTGTTAGAGTGTGTATGTGTGTGTGTGTTTTTTTTTTTTTTTTCATTTCATTTGTATGTAAAAACATGTATTTGTTATTATTTGAAAAATCATTCATTTACTCCTTCACTGGTTTTAGGTACTATTTTTTTGTTGCTGCTGTTGTATTTTGTTGTTCCTGAAAAAGTAAAGTTATTTTATTTTGGGTTCAGTGGTTTTTAACAAAATTTCCCTCTCTAAAATTTTTTCTTTACTTTTTTTTGTTTTTTGTTGCCAGTAATGCACTATTGCCGTTGATTATTTTCTAGTTATAGAGAAGTTTAAATTACGTGCTTGCAACACTATTTCCTCTTGTTTAGTTTTTGTTCGTATTTTATTGTAGTGGCAGCTGAAGTACACAAAACAAAAAATATTACCTACACACTTATATACCCTGGTATTTAAATACATATATACACACACAGGTCATTGGTTTTAGTTTTATTTCCGCTCATTCATTTCAACATTTATTTTTTTCAAAAGGATAACATTTTTATTTTTCGATATTTTTTTGGGGGGATTTAATATTTTTAAGAATCCTACAAGGGAATATAGAGAAAATCCAACGAGTTTGCAACATTTGCTCGAAAACATAATAATGTTGCCACACTTATTAACATTTTTTCCACAAATTTTGCTCTTGTTCATTTTTCTCTAGAAAATGTTGCTGTGTTACAGCTTCACTTTTCTCTAGAAAATGTTGCTGTGTTACAGCTTCATTTTTCTCTAGAAAATGTTGCTGTGTTACAGCTTCATTTTTCTCTAGAAAATGTTGCTGTGTTACAGCTTCATTTTTCTCTAGAAAATTTTGCTATGTTACAGCTTCATTTTTCTCTAGAAAATGTTGCTGTGTTACAGCTTCACTTTTCTCTAGAAATGTTGCTGTGTTACAGCTTCACTTTTCTCTAGAAAATGTTGCTTGTGTTACAGCTTCACTTTCTCTAGAAATGTGCGTGTACAGCTTCATTTTCTCTAGAAAATGTTGCTGTGTTACAGCTTCATTTTTCTCTAGAAAATGTTGCTGTGTTACAGCTTCATTTTTCTCTAGAAAATGTTGCTGTGTTACAGCTTCATTTTTCTCTAGAAAATGTTGCTGTGTTACAGCTTCATTTTTCTCTAGAAAATGTTGCTGTGTTACAGCTTCATTTTTCTCTAAATGTTGCTGTGTTACAGCTTCATTTTTTCTCTAGAAAATGTTGCTGTGTTACAAAGGTAAGGTATATTGTGTTTCAGCAAGAATGTTTAGCTATATCATTCATGTGTTTAGTTTCTCTATGTTGTTTTATTCAACTGTTTTTTTTGATATGTCCATTGTTACATGTTTCGTTGCAGTTGGATTAACATTTTTAGCTCATCTTTCAATTCGTTTTGTTAGTTTATCTCTATATTTTTATTTACCCATGTTGTATTTATTTCATGCTTCCTGGTTAAGTGCGGGAGGTCATTTGTTGTGCGAGTAGATTTTGGTATTTTCAGCTCAAATAAATTGTAATTCGTTGTGGTGCTTAGTGCTAAAAAAATATATATATATATATAAAATATATATGTAAGTAATTTCCAAAAACAAACGAGATCATTGTATAAAAATGTTTATATACAGGATGTGTAAGTTGTGCTAGTTTCACTCCTTTTTTGTTAATTCATTTTCGTTTTTTTTCTGATTTTGTTTTTGTAAAATAAAGTAACAAATGGCATTTGGTAATGGTGCGGGCATCAGCTGAAAAATTCGATTTGTCAAGTTTTATTGTCGATAAAGGATGGGAAAAAAAGAGGAAAACTAAAATGTTTTAACTCTTAAAACGGCTAGAGAAGAAGGATTAGAGTAAGTGTTCGTGTTATTGTGTGTGTTTGTGTAGCGTAGAAAACTATTTCATTGAACTGTTGTTTGTAAAGTTAGTGACTTGATAGTTTTGTTCTAGTTTACAATTTTTTTTTAGTGGAAGGAAATTTTTGTTCTTCTAGAATTTGTTTTCTAAAAAATGGCAAAGGGAGGGTTTTGTTTCCATATCAAATAAAATTATTTGTTTTAGTTTCATGTTGTTTTTTTCAATTTGTGGTTTCAAATTCGTTCTTAATTTTTATTTCAACTATTTTTTTTACATTTTCCTTTTTCTCTGATTCCTCTTATTTTCTTAGTTGATTTTAATTTTGTTTATGGTTTTATTTACTTTTTTATATTTTCTTTCTCTTTGTTTTTATAGTTTTAATTACATTTAGCTGCTAATACATTTATTTGTTATGTAATCTCGATAAGGCCAGTTAAAGTGTGGCACGTCATGGTCAAGTTTTTTTTTTTTTTTGTTCCACCAGAGTTTACTTAACTCTTATCTTGTTGTTTTTTCTAGAAAAAAGCTTTCAATTGTAGATTAATGATGGATGTTTTCTAGGTCTTAAATTGTTGTGAAAGACATTGATAAAGTGTTAAAAGCAATTTATTTAATTACTATTTTTTCCACTAAAAGCATTTAATTCTCTAGGACGTATGTGTAATATTTAAATAAACATAATATTAATATTAATCATACGCTGACATTTAGACAGAAAATTAATTTCCTAAAATAAAATAAAATTTTACTGCTCATCAGTTGTACTATTACATAACAGGTATTCAAATTAAAATACAAAAATAGTACTTTTTTAGACATGTTGAAAACAATTTTTATTATATAAAACATTCCTTTACAACAAAATAATCTTAATTCCTGGTAAATGTAACAGAAAAGTGGAGATAATCTCCACTTTTTTAATAACTTTCGTCGGAATATTTTAATGTTTTCTCTAACAAATTTAAATTCCTCTGAAAACTGTATTTAAGAATGAGTCCTTTTGTATAAATAAAATGTATTCATGTATAGATGTTTGTCTTTCCTTTTTGTGTTTTTATTTAATAACAAATAATGTCACATATTAATGTCAACATTACGGCTGTACAATAATGTCACACATTTAGGGGAAAATATTTCACTTACTATGGGAAAATAAAAAAGGAGTGAAATATACCACCTTAAAAAAGGTGGGAAGAAGAGAGATATATTGCACAACATATATTTCAGCAACATTTTCTACATTAAATTTTCTTAAGCTAAACTTAAGCAACATTGTGTACAAGAAATGAAGTTGAGACACAGCAACATTTTCTATAGTAAATGCTGTACAAATGCCGCCACATTGTCTGTAGGAAAATTAACCTAATTTTCATAAGAAAATACTACAGCAACATTTTCTAAAAAAATGAAGCTTAAATACAGTAACATTTTCTGTAAAAAAAAAAACAGAAAAAACAAGATTATCTTTAGAAAATATTGCTCACGTTCTGAAACATTTTATATCGGAAATGAAGATGATACACAGCAACATTTTCCATAAAAATGAAGACCTCTTTTAGCAACATTTTCTTAGGAAAATGTATCTCAAATAAAGTAACATTTTTTACAAAAACTATAGCTGAAACACAGATATACAGCAACATTTGCCATAAAAATATGGATGAAATAAAACAACATTTTCTAAAAGAAATTAAGCTCAATCACATAATTTTCTATAGATTAAAAATCTGATTTAATGCAATATTTTTTCTGAAATATAGCAACATTTCCTACAGAAAATAAAGTTTATATATATCTATAGATAATGCAGTTTAATCACAGCAACATTTTCTGAATTTCAGCAACATTTTCTAAAGGCAATGAATCTGAATTTAAGCAACATTTTCTGTATCAAATGAAGCTGCATTAGAGCAATAATTTCTATTAAATATAAAGCTGATCTATAGCAATATTTGTTATAAAAATGAAAACTTTTTTATAAAAATGATGCTCAACATTTTCTATAGAATATTTTATTTTGTTTCCACAATATAAAATATTGCTCTGTTTCAGCTAAAACAGTTGTACAGCATTTCCCAGAAAAAAATGAAGCTTAATTACAGCAACATTTTCTGAATTTCAGCAACATTTTCTAAAGATAATGAATCTGAATTTAAGCAACATTTTCTGTAGCAAATGAAGCTGCATTAGAGCAATAATTTCTATTAAATATAAAGCTGATCTATAGCAATATTTGCCATAAAAATGAAAACTTTTTTATAAAAATGTTGCTCAACATTTTCTCTAGAATATTTTATTTTGTTTCCACAACATAAAATATTGCTCTGTTTCAGCTAAAACAGTTGTACAGCAATATTTGCCATACAAATGAAAACTTTTTTCAAAAATGTTGCTAAGTTTTGGCTATATTTGCTGCAGGTACTTTTACCGTGTTTCAGACACATGTTGCTTTCTTTTTAATACAATTCCCTAGAATACTTATTTCGTGGTTTAACAACATTCTTCACACACTGTTTTTTTAATATGTAAATATATAATAAAAATAAGTATATTTACACACCCTGCTGCTTCTCATATAATTTTCACTTACACCCGGTTATAAATACAAACGCAAAAATACTCACACACACGCTTATATTCATAACCACCATTATAATTGACAAGCAACTTTAACATGAAATTTATAATGAAAACAAATATGAAAAGAATACACTACAACCACCACCAACAACAGCAACAACATCTCACCAATACTCATATCATTGCTGACAAAAGCAGTCTTATATTTGCAGACAAGTAAGCAAACAGTTTTATTATATATTTATAAACATGTAACTGTATTTTTTTATAGACACATACATATAAACATATGAAAAAAATTAAATGCACGTTAATGTGGCATATTTGTAAACATTGTTACTTATATTACACACATATGTGTGTATATGTGTTTCTCTTTTTTGTTTTTATTTTTGTTGCTTTTTATATATGTATTTATTTCAACATAATTTTTTATTTTTATATAATAATCTGTTTTGTGTTTTTTTGTTTGTTTTCATTTTTATACAAAATGTTTCAATGCAAAAACAGTGGAACGGGGTTATAAAATTCTAAACAGATTTTTTTTAATATTTATTTTTACTGACAGCAGTTTTAATTGAAAGAAGAATTTTAAATGTCATAAACATTTGGTAAATGTTGACATATAAAGAAAATATTTAATTAAACTTAAAATATCATTCAAATGGGGGAAACATATATGTTTGCATTATTATAAATATATTTTTTTGAGGAAAATGTTGTTATGATTTGAAGAAACATGTTGTGCTTACGTGTTGTATTCACATGTTTCTGTACTAAAGACACATTTTCAACAGAAATTTCTGTTCTGATCCAGAAAATGTTGCTGTTGTTGTTGTTCGGAATGATTTTCTATAGAAAATGTTGCTGTGGTTCGGAATGATTTTCTATAGAAAATGTTGCTGAGGTTCAGAACTATCTTCTATAGAAAATGTTGCTGTGGTTCAGAACTATCTTCTATAGAAAATGTTGCTGTGGTTCAGAACTATTTTCTATAGAAAATGTTGCTGTGGTTCAGAATGATTTTCTATACAAAATGTTGATGCGGTTCAGAATGATTTTCTATACAAAATGTTGATGCGGTTCAGAATGATTTTCTATACAAAATGTTGATGCGGTTCAGAATGATTTTCTATAGAAAATGTTGATGTGGTTCAGAATGATTTTCTATAGAAAATGTTGATGTGGTTCAGAATGATTTTCTATAGAAAATGTTGATGTGGTTCAGAATGATTTTCTATAGAAAATGTTGATGTGGTTCAGAATGATTTTCTATAGAAAATGTTGATGTGGTTCAGAATGATTTTCTATAGAAAATGTTGATGTGGTTCAGAATGATTTTCTATAGAAAATGTTGATGTGGTTCAGAATGATTTTCTATAGAAAATGTTGCTGTGGTTCAGAGCCATTTTCTATAAAAAATGTTGCTGTGGTTCAGAAATAATTTCTATAGAAAATTTTGCTGTGGTTCAGAGCCATTTTCTATAGAAAATGTTGCCGTGGTTCAGAGCCATTTTCTATTGAAAATAAAGCTGTGCTTCAGAGCCATTTTCTATAGAAAATGTTGCTGTGGTTCAGAGAAACTTTTTATAGAAAACATTACTATATTTCAGTTTCTTTTTATACAGAATAAGATGCTGTATTTCAGTCATATTTTTAATAGAAAATGTTGCTTTGATTCAGCTTTCTGTATAAAATATTACTATGTCGTAGGATCATTTTATATAGAAAATGTTGTTTTTTATACGAATGTTGCTGAAGTTTAGTCACACTTCCTTCTTAACCACTGTTCATTAATGCTTTAATGCACTACATTTTCTATAAAAATGAACAGTGTATGTTTCAATATTTGTAAAATGGAATTGAATTTATGTTGTTTTGAATACACAGACATACAATAGCAAATACAAATACACAACCACATTTTTTTATTTAAATACATTATTAAAACGACATTTTCCCCTGTTCATAAACATGAGGGTTTTGATGTACAAATTTTATATTAATTTCACCACATACACTCACACACTGCAGTGGATTATTATCAGAATTTTATAACATAAATTGTATACTTTTTCTTCATTATTTTCATTTTTTATTTTTTATTTTTGTTTTTTTTGTTTTTTTTTTAATATTTTGTTTAATTCCTTTGTGTTTATTCATTAATATTTGATGTTTATTTTGTAACTTTTTTACAAGGATTTTATTTCAATTTTTTTCTTGTTTCTTCCATGTTTCTTTAATTGACAGTAATTTCAATTATTAAGAGAGAAAAAATATATTATTATGTTTGTTCTTCAAGTAAGTAAATAAAGTCCTACATGAACAACAATGCGTATGAATAATATTTATGCTCTGCATTATTAATATTAAGTATACGCCTAAAGAAAGAAATATTTAATTAAAGCCTCCACAAGAAAAACAAGAGAGTGATTTATGTTATTAGATTCATCATTAATGAGTTACAAGGAAATACTTTACTTAATGAGAAAAGAAAAATAATAAATGAAAGTAAATGAAAAACCGTAGAAAAGGCTACAAACTAGGATACATTTTGCAATAGATAATAGGTCTAAGTCCGCAACATATTGTATTGTATATATAGAAAATGTTGCTGTACTACAGCTTCATTTTCTAGAGAAAATGAAGCTGAAGTACAGCAACATTATCTAGAGAAAATGTAGCTGTGGTAGAGCAAAATTTTCTATAGAAAATGTAGCTGTGGTAGAGCAAAATTTTCTATAGAAAATGTAGCTGTGATAGAGCAACATTTTCTAGAAAAAATTAAGCTGTAGTACAGCAACATTTTCTAGAGAAAATGAAGCTGTAGTACAGCAACATTTTCTAGAGAAAATGAAGCTGTAAAACAGCACCATTTTCTAGAGAAAATGAAGCTGTAGTACAGCAACATTTTCTAGAGAAAATGAAGCTGAAACAGACGATTCCTAGAGAAATGAGCTGTAGTACAGCAACATTTTCTAGAGAAAATGAAGCTGTAGTACAGCAACATTTTCTAGAGAAAATGAAGCTGTAGTACAGCAACATTTTCTAGAGAAAATGAAGCTGTAGTACAGCAACATTTTCTAGAGAAAATGAAGCTGTAGTACAGCAACATTTTCTAGAGAAAATGAAGCTGTAGTACAGCAACATTTTCTAGAGAAAATGAAGCTGTAGTACAGCAACATTTTCTAGAGAAAATGAAGCTGTAGTACAGCAACATTTTCTAGAGAAAATGAAGCTGTAGTACAGCAACATTTTCTAGAGAAAATGAAGCTGTAAGCTGTGTACAGCAACATTTTCTAGAGAAAATGAAGCTGTAGTACAGCAACATTTTCTAGGAAATGAAGGTAGTACAGCAACATTTTCTAGAGAAAATGAAGCTGTAGTACAGCAACATTTTCTAGAGAAAATAAACTTGTAACTTAGCAACTTTTTAAACGTGATGAAATTAGAAAAATGTTTCTGTGTTTGAGACACATAATTTTCTCATATCCTTAACTTCATTTAGATCCTTTTTCGGTTATAAAACACTTGATTATAGCTTCTCTTGTTGTGCACATACTGAAGAACTACTTTCACTTTTTTCTTTTTGGGTTTTTTGTTTTTGTTCATGCTTAAAATCAGCCTAATAGCATGCAATGAAAAATGTTTTTAGCTAATGAAAAATCTGAAATTATGCAGGATAAGTAGAATAAACTACAACTACAACTCACTTTTACAATTCATCTGTATTTGGGCACAAAATTTACATACACAGTTTTTGTTTTTCTAAAATCCACAAAACACAACATGGACACAGACAGACACACATACACATATACATTCATACATTTGAATGTTCTTTACATTATTGAAAGAGTTAGATACACAAGTATAGAATTTTACAGCTAATACTAGTTCAATGTTCACTAAAACATTGAAGTGTATTAGAAAAGCAAAAAGGGCATTAGAGAGAGGGAGAGAGTGTGGAGGGTCTAAATATTTCAATGAATTATTAAGCGATGAGAGCCAGGCAAAAGGCAATAAAACAAAAAAATTCTACATTATTCAAATCTCTGAGACTTAAAGCTAAAAACTAGTTTGTTTAAGGTGTATTGAAGTAAACACCAACACATGCATCCACTCATACACATACATATATTTTCGCCCAGTCACATCAACACATAATCATATGATCATATGTATAAAGAGGTTTTTCGGGTAAATGTTTAGTTTTAACTTAAAATAGAGTGTCTGTTATGGATGAGAATTTTGTTGTTGTTGCTGGTTTGTTTGTTAAATATAGACAACAACTAGTTTTATGGATTTTTGTTGTTACTCTTCATTTCTGTATGTTGCTTTGTTGTTGGAAAACCTATAAACAACAATAACAAACATGACTGAGATCTTTAGAAAAATTATGTTACGCTCAGAATTTATCGTTACGTGTTAGAAAACATTGTGGAAAAATGTTTGTTTATTTGTTAGTGTTTGTTGTGTAGATGATTATGTACAGGAAGTAATATATTGTGGTTATGTTGCCTACTTTTAGGAGGAAACTAAAACATGCAACTATTTATTGAATGACTTGACTACATGTTGATGGAGAAATGTTTGAATGAATGGCATTGGAAATGTGTGTAAAAAAGTTGGAAGATTTTTTACAGGGATTTTTGTCGATGATAGAAATACGGTTTTATAAAGTTGTTGAGTTGTTTTTCAACAAGGATTTCTAAAAGATATTTTGAAGAGGAGTTATAGATAAAAAGGGGTTTGAATTGAATTTAAGATTACTTTACACAAAATCAATAGTTTTAATTATAAAAAATCTCGTCAAGTTAACATCATTTAATCATTTTTGCAGGATTTTATTTAAAAAGTCCTTCCTTTAATTTTTTACATAATGTAAACAATGTAAAAATTTGTAAAAGTTAAACAAATTAATAAAATAAATGTTTTAAGCGAAATTAAAAAAAAATATATACCAAAAACATGTATTTTGAATGTTTTTACTTTTTGTAAACAATGTATTTTAATTGTTTACACCAAGTGAACAAGGTAAAAAAATTGGAAAAAGTTCACGATATGAAATTTTATGATATTATTTTAAAGTTTATACCAAACCCTCCCTACCTCACGTCAACTATGAACTATTTTATTTACACCAAGTAAACAATGTAAATAATTGCAGAAAATACTAAAAAAATAAAATTGAATAGTTTTTTAAAATTTCATAAAAAATATAACTTTTTTTAATATTTTACTTAATGTAAAAAATGTATTTAAATATTTTACACCAAGTCAACTATGTAAATAATTGTTAAAACACACAAAAGCAACATTTCTAAACATTATTCAAATAATGTAAAGATGAATATAATTTATGGAACTTTTTACATGATGTCAATAATGATATTTTAACGTTTCCACAATGTCAACTGTGTAAATAATTATTAAAATAATACAAAATCATAATAAAACTAAGTTTTTTGGGACATGCATGGAAATACATTACTTATGGCATTATTTACATTATGTCAATAATGAATTAACGAGTTTTACACAAGGTTAATAATGTGAAGAATTGTAAAAAGTACACAAATAAAATATGTTGGAACATTATTTTGCAGCTTTCACTTTTAGACAATTTTACCATATGTCGATAATTTATTTTTTTATTTTACACAAAGTAAAAAATGTAAATATTCTCTCAAAAGCTAAATATAACATAATTTTGCTTTATTATTATATTTTTGTCAATATTGTATAATCATTTCTACATAATGTCAACAATGTAAATAATTAAAAATGCTTTTTAAACAAATTTGTTTGCGACATTTTCGTGATTTAACAAAAATTTTTACATTTTTAAAGTTTTTCCATTGTGTCAGAAATGTAAATATTGTAAAAAATATTATAATTCAATGTAAACAAATAACAAAATGATTTTATATTGAATATTTAACATTTTTGAGAAAAACTCACATCCTTTGGAATTATTTACATAATGTCAAAAATGTAAACAATTAAAAAGTATGACAAATTTTAAATTTCAAATATAGTTTTGATTTTTTTTGTATAAAATATAACATTTTTAATTTTTACATGGTGTCAACAATGTCAATATTAAAAAATATATACTTCAATAAAAATTTTTATTTAAGGAACTCTTTCTTTATATAACAATAAATAATTTGTAATTTTTACAAAATGTCAACAATGTAAATAATTGAAAATTTTAAATAACAATTTATTTTGTTTTTTAAAAATAAAATTTTATCGTCTTTTTACAACATGACAACTATGTCAACAATTAGAAGATTTGTATTTACATTATCTAAATGAAAATTTCATTTAGTTAAATTATTTACATAATGTCAACAATGTATATTAATAAATTTTCATAAAATCTTATATTATTAAATTTCTTTGGAAGGCAGGCATCCAAAATTTTTAATTTGGAAAACTTTACACCATATAAATAATTGCAAAATTCATGTAAACAATTAAAAGATTTTATAATTTTAATGAAATATATCGCGAAAACTCGCTATAATTCATTTTTCTACTTTCTTTTACACGAAAATAACTGAAGCTTAAGGTGGCAAAATTTTAATTAATATTTTTTCATATTCATCTTCATACACTAAATTTATAGCATACTTTTAGTTGCAAAAATTTTTTAGTTAACTTTTAAGCCAATTATTTGTTGCATAGTTTTAGGTGGTTCTAATTTTTGACATTTATTTTAAAGCTAATTTTAACGTAATTTTTTAAGCATACTTTTAGTTGCTTAAAATGACTAAAGTATACATCTAGGCCATGATCATAATAAAATTTTATATTTTAATTGAATTTAAATTTCCTGCAAAATCATGTCAGTTTTAAATACATCTTACTTTTTTTATAAATGATGCTCTAAAAAATTCCGTTATTTTTACCTTTAAACTTTTATTCAGAGCACAAAAAATTGCTCAACAACTGGATTAGTTAGCAGCAACATAATTCATTTTGCAACATTCTTTTTTCTTTCGTATAATGATAATGGTGATGATGTTTCAAGTGCACTGTGTAGATGTGTATGTATGAACACTTTAAGCCAAACAAGCAAACAAATAATTTGTCGTTGTTGTTTTTAGATTTTTTCTACAATTTTTTTCATACCAACTACCTTAACTTTAGGACCCTAGAGTGATACCTTGACTAAAGTAAAACTTTAGTTTAGTATTTTTTTCTTTCGTTTTTCTAAACAGCAATGAAAATTAATACAACAAAATGAACATAGTGAAATAAAAACGTGGAGAATAAACTTGCAACTAAAGTAGCACAAACAGTTTTTTGTTAAAAAATTTTGTTAGTGAATTACATTTCTATTTACTACGAGAAAAAAGTGAAAGTTTTTTTGTTGCACATAATAAATTATTAAATATAAAGAATGTCTACATAAAATTTTTGCTACTCTTTTTTTCAAGAAAAGAAAGTTTTCTGGGGCATATTTTAAGGCTAAAAGAAAAAATTTTAAATAGTTGCCATTTTTAAGGAAAAAAAACTGTGAAAAAAGTTTAGATTTAAAAGGAAATTAAGAAAATCATAAATCTAATTTTTATAGAAATAAAATATAATATTATAAGTTTCTAAGCCTAAAAATAGGCTTTAGATTCTAAGAAAAAAATTTCAAGGCATATTTAAAGGCTTCCTGAATTAATATTAACATTAATCGAAATCAATATTAAATTTGAAAAATATCAAAATAAGTTCAAAATTATAAATTCTAATTATCTATTCGAGATCCTAAAAATAGATTTTAGATTAATTTCGAAAATTAAGATTAATATTAAAAAGGTGCCAACCCATTTACCAATACAGAGGAACTAGATTAAATTATAAATCTAGTTCCTCTAATTTATGAAATAAATTTAAATATTTATTAAAGAAAAACTATAAATATTAAAATTCCTAAAATTATGCTGTAGATATTATTAAAAAATTTAATTAAAATTAGAAAAATATTAAAATTGTTCTTTTTGTTAATATACAGGTACTAGATTTCCCTATAAATTCTGCAAATTCTTATGAATTATGAAAGAAGAAACAATATTTATTTCTAAAAGTGTTCAAAATCCTAAAAATATGCTTTAGATTTTATAAAAAGAAAAATTTTTATTAAAATGTTATATTTATTAAAACCGAGAAGCAAAATTTCTTTATAAATTGAGAATAATCTTATGATTTAAAAAAAAGAAAAACAACTTTTATTATTTAAATAATATAAATATAAAAATCCTAAAAATATGCTTTAGATTTTATTAATAATTTTTCATAGAATTATTATTAAAAATGTTTATTCAGGAAAACTTTATATTATAAAAATGAAATTAATAGAAAAAAAGAAATGTTATATTTCCTCTAATATATATAACTTTATGCTAAAGATCCTAAAAATAGGCTTTAGATTTTGCTTTAACTTTTTTATAGTTTATTTAAAGGCTGAGAAAGTTTATTACGTATTGTTTTGAAGGAAGCTAAAAATATGGAAAATAAGAGAATATGAAATATTCTCTTACTCTCTTACTTAATACTATTGATATTAAATTTATCATCCTTAAAACATGCTTCATATTTCATTAATTTCTTTCTAGAGCATTTTTTTCTCTTCTTCTATTTTTAATCTTCCTCTCTCCTAAAGTCAAATAATGTTATTATAAAATACAACTGGATTTAATAGTTTAAAAGCCTAAAATTAGGCTTTAAAATTTTGGAATTTTCTAGATTTAAATTTTGTTAATTTCTTAAGAATTGTATAACTTCAAAAGCAACAATTTGTACTTTTGAAGTAAAAGTAAATGTTAAAACACCTGAAAATATGCGTCATACTTACTTTAATTTTAATATTTTAAAGCATATTATTAGGCAAGAAAATACATTTAACGAAAATTAAAGGTAACACAGTGTTTTGAAGGAAAAATTAAAGGGAAACTAATCTAAAATCTCCGAACGGCTAAAACGATTTCAATGAAATTTCACAGGACGATAGAAAAATTGTAAACGTGTGAAATCCTAAAAATATGCTTTATTATAAATTTATTTCCAAGAGCAATTTTAAATTATAAAAACACAGCTATATTTTTTCATAATTCCTTTTTATCAAAAACAAATTACGTTATTATTATATTATAAGTATAAGAGCCTAAAATTAGACTTCATATATTAACATTTAGTGTTTTAAAGCATATTTTAAGGCTTTAGAACTTTTTTTACTATTTCAAAAGGAAATTTAATAGATATAATACTTTAACTTCTGAACGACTAAATCAATTTCAATGAACAGTGTCCCAAAAGATAGACACTTTGGGTCATACAAATCTAGCTTCGTTATTTCTAGACCGATTTTAAAGATTTTTATAGTAATGCATTCTATTATTCAAGGTTATCTTATGCAGTTTTAGAAATACTCCTCAAAAATTTTATATTCTACTTGTTGCCCGAAAGAAATAAAAATTTAAGACTTCTCCTAAAAATATGCCTTAATTTCTTTAAATTTAAAGAAAATCTTAAAATCATATTATTTTCGTTAAATTAATATTATTTTTATTTAATCACAATTTGTGCAAAAAAAGATAACTAAACTTTTTATTTTTATTTCTTCCTTTTTTATTTCCAGCTTATTACAGTTTCCTTAACATTCAATAACGAACAATAGAAATTTTCCTTTTTAATTCTCTACTCCCCCCAAATAAAATAAAGTAAAAAAATACAAAAAAATGGAAAAATAGTCATTATTTGACCACAAACAATAGAACAGCAGCAGCAACAATAAAAGTAACAAAAAAACGACCCAAGAAAATAAAGGAACAAAAAACTACAACAATAGAAATTTTAAGAAATTTTAATCATGTCAATATGATGATTGTGTATGAGAATAAAAGCAAAAGGCACTCAATTGTAGAATAGAGAAAAATAAAAACCAAAAAATCAACAATCAACGACAACAACAAAACTAATACTTACATTACACAAATGACCACAATTACTTAAAGCCAGTTGGCAACATGAATATGGATACAACACAACAACAGCAGCAGCAGTATAGCATAATACCGCCACCACCCACCTCCTCAACATGTCTAACAACAACATTAACATCATCTCTAAATTCTAGCGGTGAATATGTCAATGTGCCCACATCATATGTGACCATAGGTATGATGTCAAATCAGGCACCTGCACCACCGCATCCATCAACATCATCCTCCCTACAGGCCACAACACCCTCAACAAACATATCAACTCCTGGCTGCTCTACCACAACATTTAAAACACCTCTGTTGCCCATGCCCACTTTGGAGGATATAGAGGTGGGTTTGAGTAGTAGTTCATCATCTACAGCTAATGCTATGCCACCAGGTATTTTAAAATATCCCAACACTCATGCCACCACTTTAAATATGCCACCACCACCCGCTTTGGGCATGGGACCAGGGCCACCAAATTCATGTCTCAATTCACCGCCTCTACAAACACCACCCTCCGTTTTAAATTTACCAAATCTGATTTCCACACAAGCAACAGCAACACTCTCCTCTTCTTCCACGGTATCGGTGGGAAATAATTTAACTTTAGGCTCTTCGGCAACAATGGTAGGAGGTGAGGGTTCTTCCTCTTTATGTGGCACCTTAAAGAGTTCGGCCAAACTTCAGCAACACCAACAGCATACACCCGCCAATTTATCAGTCTCATCTGTAAACCCCCCAATCGCCACAAATAATTGCAATAACATTAACCAAACAATAACAACAACAACAACATCTAATAGCAGCAGTACAGTGCCTTTAAATCTACACAGTACAACTGCCAATTCCAGCAAAACAAGCAGTAGAAGTAATTTACATAATCGACCCGCCTCTCCCAAATGTTGTGCTTGTTTTGGTAGCAGCAGTAATTCGAATGGACGGGGGCGCAACCCAAACAAATCATCATCATCATCGCTATCAACGAAAACCCAACAGCAACAACAGTATGGCCAAACAAAATCAGGACGACGACACAGTCGTCATAATAGTCAAACATTTTGGTCAGCCGTTCTAACAAATTTGGGTATATGTGCCCTTTTATTGGCCTACACTTTATTAGGTAAGTTCTAGAAAGCTTTGTAAACTTCCCCCAAAAAAATAGCAAATAAATTTTCAATTTTCCTTAAAAGAAAAAAATTATTTATTTAGTGACATTTCAATTTCAGCCACAAAAACAAAAAAAACGATATTAATTAAAACATAAAAAAGGATCTTTCCCCAAAACGTGCTCAGCATTGTTACCCTTAGCAAAAGGAAAGCGTCAGGACAATTTCCCTTTATGAAAAAATTATATTAATTAAATTTCTAAATATTACAAATGTTGACAGAGTAACTGTTAAGTAAACAATGAACTGAAAAAAAGGAGTTGAAAATTATTATCGATATAAAACGTGATTTTTAATTATTAAACCACGAAAATGTAGAAAAAAGGACAACAAAATAAGTTATTTTCACGAATTGCCCCCCAAAAAATAAACACACCAAAAATAATTAACTCAGCTCAATAACAATAAAGATAACAAGAAGGGAAATTCCATAAGGACCATAAGGAAAAAAGGATAAAGACTATAAACTATTCCTTAATAGAGAGTATAAAACAGACTATAATAAAGGATACAAACACTAGTCCATAATATAGACTATAAACTGGTTAATAATAGAGGAGAAATTGGACTACGGAATAGAAGCAAGTCTACAATATAAACTAGAAAATCAGTTCTAGTTTAGTTCTAGTTCAGTTTTAGTTCAGTTCTACTTCAGTTCTAGTTCAGTTCTAATACAGTTCTAGTTCAGTTCTAGTCAGTTCTAGTCAGTTCTAATTCAATTTCAGTTCAGTTCTAATTCAAGTCTAATTGAGTTTTAGTTCAGTTCTAGTTCAGTCCAAGTTCAGTTTAAGTTCAGTTCTAGTTCCGTTCTAGTTCAGTTCTAGTTCATTTCTAGTTCGGTTCCAGTTCAGTTTTAATTCTATTCTAGTTCATTTCTAGTTTCTAGTCATTTCTAGTTCGGTTCTATTTCAGTTCTAGTTCGGTTCTAGTTTAGTTCTAATTCTGTTCTAGTTCATTTGTAGTTCAGTTCTAATTCAAGACTAGTTGAGTTCTAGTTCAGTTCTAGCTCATTTCTAGTTCGGTTCTAGTTCAGTTCTAATTCTGTTTTAGTTCGGTTCTAGTTTAGTTCTAATTTAGTTCTAGTTCAGTTCTAATTAAGTTCTAGTTCTGTTCTAGTTTAGTTTTAGTTCAGTTCTAGTTCAGTTTAAGTTCAGTTTAAGTTCAGTTTAAGTTCAGTTCTAGTTTAGTTTTAGTTCAGTTCTAGTTCAGTTTAAGTTCAGTTTAAGTTCAGTTCTAGTTCAGCTATAGTTCAGCTATAGTTCAGTTTAAGTTCAGTTCTAGTTCGGTTCTAGTTTAGTTCGAGTTCAGTTCTAGTTCGAGTTCAGTTCGAGTTTGAGTTTAGTTCTAGTTCGAGTTCAGTTCTAGTTCGAGTTTAGTTCTAGATCAAATCTATTTCAGTTTTAGTTCTTGTTTAGTTTACTTTAAGTTCAGTTTTTATTCAGTTTTAGTTTAGTTTTAGTTCTGTTCTAATTCTATTTCTGGTTAGAAAGTATCCTATAGTCTAGAATTTAAAGTAGACTATAGTATTGTATAGGCTTTAAAGTGTCCTATAATCTGGACTATAAAGTGATATATAGTCGAGATGTGTGCAATATAGTTTAAACTATGAGAAAGTTTATAGTCTTAATTGTAAAGCGGCTTATAAACTAGACCATAAAATAGTCTTCAATCCAAACTATAAGATAATCTATAGAGTAGACTATAAAGTGGTCTTTTGTATGGTTTATAACTTTTCTATTAAGCAGACTATAATCTAAATAAACTGGACTACAGTCTACTATATAAACTGGAAACTTTTTTCTGTTACTTTAAATTTATCTTAAGCATTTTAAGTCAATGAACTTCAATTTACTAATTACTTTCTCTCCCTTCCCTTCTAAAAAAATCTCACCAGTTTTTATATGTCTTATATATTCAAGAAGAAGATAATTTTTACAGTTATAAAGTAAAATCAATAGAAAATAAAAATCTCTTTAACTTTTACTGACCAAAAATGAAAAATTAAAAGGAAAAACCCTTTTTTAAATTTATCTAATCATTTCCGTTTAATTTACAACAGAATATATTATATACAAGAATACTATTACACACATTGTGTATACTTGTGTATATGTGAATAAGTATCAAAGTATTTAAATAATCAACTATTAGCAGATGTATACTAGATGATATATATTTGTAGATGTTTCTATGTAAACAACTAATATAACAAATTTAATACATACAAAGGCCAAGTATTTGAAATACCCATACTCATACACATACATATGCATACATTGCCACCCTTTTGAGTAAGTGCAAGTAGTGTCCTTTTTTTGTATTTGTTTATATTTTGTTTTGTGTGAGAAACTCAAAAGGAAAACTTTAGTAGGAAACTAATATTTGTTTAAGGATGTTACGAAAGTTTGTTAAAAACACACATGTACATAAGTACTAAATACATATATACATAAATGTATATGTAAAAATTCTTATAGTTTATTATGTTTGAGTGTATGTGTGAGTTTGCAACAAAATTGTTGATTTTCTTGAAAGAACATTTGATAAAACATAGAAAATATATATATAAAGAAGATATTTACATATTTACAAGGCATTAGAATCTGTCTCCTCTCTCTCTCTCTCTCTCTCTCTCTTTAAGATGGGATTTTAAACAGTAGAGAGCAAAACTGAAGAAAATATCACATGTCTTAGTTAAAAGTTTTGGTTTTAAACTTTATTGTTGTTATGTCCCAAGAAATATTTAAAATTTTATAAAACTAAATATGTATATTATAATTGCTTATATGTATGTGTATGTATACTTTCGCATATACAATTTCTTGTTGTTGTACAACATATCATTACCAGCTGTTGGTCTTACAAAAATTTCTATTTATATTCTCTGTTGTAGATCTTGTATCTTGATGATTTTGACACTATTTTCCATACGATACAATTTTGCCACAAATGTTTTTTTCTTTTTTTTTTCTTGTAAGATTCTTCTCCTTCTCTTGCCCTTTTCTCACTTCTTTGAAAATCTTTTTAGAAAAATTTGTTGTTGCGTATCAAAGTTTAAATTGGTGAAAGTAGAGAAAGAAAAAGTGAAAAATAAGAAAAATGATTTGTAAATTTTCTCCTTGTTGCACATACACAAACATGTGTGGTTGTAATTGAAAGATGTTGCAAGTACTTGTTGTATGTTTATTTATTATTAAATTTTTAGTTTTCATCAAATATGTCAAGAAAGAAACAACAACATTTTTCTTTTTTTGAAATGATATTTAAATACGATTTAAACGATATAAAAATTAGAAAAGTTTCGTTGACTTTCAAAGAAAAGTGATATTAAGAAAATAACTTAAATTTATATTACAGAAAATGGTTGAGGAGATCTGAAGAAGAAATTTATATTTATAGAATTTTAACTAGAATTGAACTAGAACTGGACTATAACCGCATCAGAAATGAACTAAAACAAAAATAGAAGTGAACTCAAACTTAACTAGAACTGTACTAGAGCAGAACTAGAACTGAACTTAAGCTGAACTTGAACTGAACTAGAACTGAATTAGAGCTGAATTAGAGAGAATAGAGCTTGTAGTGCAGAATTCACTCTAATTTTAATTTTCTATTGTGTTATCAGAATTTTAACTTTAAGATGTCAATGTGGCGATAGTCTTGACTCCACTATATTGCTTTCCTCTCTTTGAATTTTATTTATTTCATTATTTATTTCAATAAATTTGTTTTTCAAACTCCTCTCCAAAATATTTACATTTCCTAGACTTAAATCAATTTAATGTTTTACTGTTTCCTTTGATACCAGGAAGCAAGAAGAATAGAAAAAAAGGAAGAAGAGGCAAATGACATAAAATGCCATAAACAAATAATAATTTTAACCTTAGAAATTTGAAACTAACACACAAATAAACCTTTGCCTACACAACACAAACTCACATAAACAAAATACCTAAAAGTATGCAAAGAATTTTATATGTTTCCTCAAACATCAGAGTTAACATAACTTTTTTAGGAAAAGTAATTTAATTTTTTTATTTTCAGCTTTCAAAATTCTCATTTTGGAAAAACATTTTTCTTTAAAAACATAAAAAATGTAAATATTTTTCTTTTATAGATTTTCCGAAAAAAATATAAAGAAAATAAATATAGATAAATTGCAGAAAGGGGGTTTAAAATAAAATGCCTGCTGTTTTAAAAGGCATAACATTTGTTTAGTCATCAACAAAATTACAAGTTTTTCTTTAGAAACCTAAAAAAAATTCTTTTTTTTCGAAAATATGAGAGAGAAAAAGAAATTTTAATAGGATTACACATGTGTAAGAACATATTTGAGTTCTTTTTTTCTTTCTTTTGAACAGGTATCATCTATTTTATCTATTATAAAACAAAACAGACAATAATATTATATTCGGCAAGGCCGAATCTTCAATATCCTTCACCTTAAAGGCTTGTAAAGAAAATACGTTATGTTTCTTACATACACACTAACACACACACTCACAGACGTATACATTATGTAAAAGTTTTCATTGATAATAGAGGTTGCTTTAGATATTGTTCTATATCTCTTAAGATACTAAACCGATTTTACTGCTTTTAAATGGGCAACTTCTCAGAACTATAGCAAATACTCAGGCCAAATTTCATAGAAATCAGTTAATTATTGTGGATAGGAGCATGCCAAAAACAGACAGACGAACAGACAGACAGATGGACAGACGGACAGACAGACGAACAGACACACAGATAGACGGACAAACATAGCTAAACCGACTCAGATTTTGATTTACATTATGGGGTCTAAAATGATTCCTTCTTACCGTTACACACAGAATGATAAAATAAATATACCCTCTTCACCACTTGTGATGTTGGAGGTTATGAAATGTTATTTTTATTAGCCTGATGTAGGAGTTTTAGGATAAAAACAAATTTTTAGATTAAGGATTAAAAGTTTATATGAGGGGGGGCGGGAGAGTTGTTTTGAAATATTTGCATTTTTTAGGTTTAGAATTTGTTTTCACATTTAAAATTCCTTTTTTGTCATAAACATATTTATGTCGTTTTTTCTTTCTTTTAAAGTAATTTAGGTTACAATTTAAGTAGCTTAACTTGTAAATTGATTGGTTTTAAAAAGTTGATAAAACAATTAGGTTTTATTATATATTTTTTAAAAAGTTATGTTTTATATTTTTTTATATTTTTAGTTTTAGAGATAAATTTTCTACAATTTTTTTTAAAGGGTAATTTTATTATAAACTATCAATTGATTCTAATTTAAGTCTTTTAAGAAAATAAATTAAGTTTAAAAAATTGCACTTAAACGAAAGTACAAGTACTTAAGTAATGTAGTCAGATGTGTAGATTATATGCTACTTTACAAGCCACTTCAGTTATATACTAAAAGCTTCTTCAAAGTCTAGACTGTAGGCCACTTAATATTTTAAACTTTAAGGTAGTCTGCTTTAAAGTCTAGACAGTAAATCTCTTTGTAGTCCACTTTATAATTTGCACTAAAGGCCTCACTTTTAATCTAGGCTTTAGACCAAATTATAGTCTATGCTATAGTTACTTTATAGTCTCAACTGTAGATCACCTTGTAGCCTAGACTGTAGACTACTTCAAATTTTAGGCCACTTTGTAGTCTAGACTGTAGAATACATTATAGTCTAAACTTAAAGACACTTAATTTATGAAATGTTTTTAAACCATCTTCTAGTTGCAACTAAAGACTATTTTATATACTTGAGTATATGCTAATTTAAAGACCACTTTATATTCTAGACTATAGGCTATTTGATAGTATATAAAGGTCGTTTTGTTGTCCAAACGATAAATCACTTGATAACCCAGACTTTAAGACACTTTATATGTTGAAAACTGAACTGAAGTGAACTGAACTAGAACTGAACTTAAATTAATTTACAACTTAACTAGAATTGAAATAGAACTGAACTAGAACTGAACTAAACTAAAACTGAACTAGAACTGAACTAGAACTGAACTAGAACTAAACTAGAACAGAACTAAAACTGTGCTAGAACTAAGCTAGAACTAAACTTAAGTTAAACTGCAACTTATCTAGAACTGAAATAGAACTGAACTAAAACTGAACTGATTTACAACTTATCTAGAACCAAACTAGAACTGAACCAAAACTAAACTATAACTCAACTAGAAATGAACTAGAACTAAACTCGAACTAAACCAAAACTGTACTAGAACTAAACTAGAACTGAACTTAAATTAATTTACAACTTAACTAGAACTGAACTAGAACTGAACTTGAACTGAACTAAAACTGAACCAAAACTAAACTATAACTTTACTAAAACTGAACTAGAACCAAACTAGAACTAAAATAGAATTTAACTAAGATTAAATTAAACATTAATTAGAACTGAGCTAGAACTGTAGGCTAATTTATAGTCTATACTATTATTCACTTTATAGTCCAAATTATATGACACTTTATAATCTAACTATGAACCAACCTATAGTCCCAATTATAGGCTACTAAGTTCTAATCTTAGCTATAGATCACTTTTTAATTTAAACTGTAAACTACTTTATATTCATGTCTTTAAGCCAGATGTAGTCCATAATAAAGGCAACTTTATAGTGTAAACTAAGGACTAGTTTTTAAACTAAATTTAGTCTAATAGATAACAATTTAGTTTTAGCTATAGAACACCAGAAGAGAAGGAACTTCACCAGAAGAGAAGGAACTTCATCACTTCTATTGTCTTTATTTTCAAAGTCTGAAATAATTTCCTAACACATTAAATACTTTTGAAGATATAAGCCCTTTTTCAAAAATATCCATAATTAATATTAATCATACGCTTCCGGGTATAAATTATAAATATTGTTAAAAACTTTTAAAATTTCTAAATAATTTTAGAAATGTTTAAAAAAATAAAAATAAATATAAATATAAATATAAATATAAATATAAATATAAATATAAATATAAATATAAATATTTAACATTTTTGTGGCCTCAAGCCAAAACTGAAAATATTCAGTTTTAGTAAAAAATATTTTTTTTTTAAATAAAATTTATCTTTTAAAAAAATTCATTTTCACAAAAAATCATTATAAATTTAAAATTTTACTAAAATTTTTAATTTTAATTAAATTTTCTTTTTTTTCAATTTTTCTTTCAAAATTCTTTCCCCCTTTTTAACAACCATTCAAAAAAAAACTTAAGTTTAATTAAAATATTTTTGTTTTAAATGTTATATAATTTGTTAAAATAATATCATTTTTCCTCTCGTTATCTTTTTTTCCCAAAATTTCAATACTGATGTTGAGGGTAATTTATCACAAAATTTTGTGTAAAATGAGTAAAATTTTATTGTTGTTGCTGTTGTTATTTGTATTTGAACAATTTTATAATATGACATACCACTACATATGTACATGTAACTCATACTTTAGATGAGAATATTTTGACATAACACTCACATGCGGGCTGGTTGTTTGTTACTGTGTGTACATGTGTGTGTGTATTAGTTAATAATGACAATGATTATTATAATGATAATGACATTTACAAAAACATTAATAATTTGTTGTCATTCACGTTATTGTACGCTCCACCACATTACAAGTGGTGAATTTTGTCATTCCGTGTGTGACGCTAAAAAGGAATCATCTCAGACCCTATAATGTATATATATTCCTGGATCAAATTAAAATCTTAGTCAATTTAGTAATGTCCATCTGTCTGTCTGTCCATCTATATGTCCGTCCATCAATATGTCTGTCCGTCCATCAGTATGTCTATCCGTCTATTTGTCCGTCTGTCTGTTCGTCTATCTGTTCGTCTGTCTGTCCGTCTGTCTGTCCATCTATCTGTCCGTCTGTCTGTCCATCTATATGTCCGTCCATCTGTCTGTCCGTCCATCTGTATGTCTATCTGTCTATTTGTCCGTCTGTCTGTCTGGCCGTCTGTCTGTTCGTCTGTCTGTCCGTCTGTCTGTCCATCTGTCTGTCCGTCTGTCTGTCCGTCTGTCTGTCCGTCTGTCTGTCCGTCTGTCTTTCCGTCTGTCTGTCTGTCCGTCTGTCTGTCCGTCTGTCTGTTGTTGGCATGGTCACATCCACAGTGATTGACAAAGTTCAATGAAGTTTGACCTGAGTATTGGATATAGTCCTGAGAAGTTTCCTATTTCAAATCAGTAAAATAAATTAAATATATCAAAAGATATAGACCGATATCTGAGCCAACCTATAAGTACCAGCGAAAAATTTTCATAAAATTGTCAATTATTTAAGGAAAACTTTTATATATTGTATACGTCTTCAAGCGTATATGTGAGTGTGTACAATACATAACATATTTACTAACATGCATTTGTTAGGGAGGGTATTGAAGATTCGGCATAGCCGAATATATCATTCTTACTTGTTTTTTTTTTCAACATTTTTTGTTGATTTATTCAGAAAATACACACTTATGTACATACTTGTACAAAAAATTGTATAAGTAGTAAACTAATGGATACATTTACACATACTATAAGTGTGTGTTTGTGTGTTTACTCATACTTTTGAACACTGACTGACACAATTTTGTCGATAATGCTAATGATGTTTTATTTTTTAATTTATGGTTTCAGTTTTTGCTCATTCTCTTCTCTCTCTCTCCCTCTCCTTCTCTCTTTCATACACTCATTAGCTTTCACTTTCCTCTCTTTTTGCTAGAGTACCCATCATTTTGATAAATATAAAAACAGTTAGTTTTATATTAAATATGTGTTGGTATTTATTTCATTTCTGTATATGTATTGTTTTTATTTGTATAGTATTTGTGTGAGTGTGTTTGTATTTAAGTTTTCTGTTACAAATGTATGTTTTTGTATTTAACTGAGTCCTGTTTATAATTAATTAGTTTTTCATGTATGTTTTCCTTTTAAATCAAAAATATCTACATGTAATGATTGACATATATTTTTTTGTTATTGTCGTAGTTAACAAAAATAATTTATTTATTTATTTGTTTTATTTATATAACTCTGAACAAAAATACATTAAGAAGAAATGTTATATAAATATTTCAAAATGTCACTTTTGCAAATCATTTGTAGACAGAGTGATATTTCAAGGCAAAAACAGAGTTAAGGGAATTCTGATGACATTAGAAAATGCTTTTCTTAATATTTTAACATGAAATAAAGATCATTTACTTTATCATAAAGAGGGAAAAGAATTGGAAGTGTTATTGAAAAGCTAATATGAAAACAGAGCTGGATTTAAAAAAGCTCTAAAATTTGGTCACTTAAAGTTATAAATTATAGATCTTTAAAGTCAACAAAAACTTTTAATTGATCTTTGATTAAGACCTTTTTAAAAAGTTTGCTGTAGCTCAAAGGCAATTATGAATTTAAGCAGGTAGAGAGCCCAAATGGCTTCTCATACCCTAGGCCATCTAGGGCACAATATTAGCATATTGTGTACTCACCATCGGAGAAAAGTCAACCAACCATAAGTCACTAAAGTCAACGTATTCAAAGTAAGACTGAACGCAAAAGTATTTTTAGTAAAATTTTAAATCTTTGGATTGCCAAGGCTGGACAGAGATGTAGAAAAAGTTTCACCGTTTCGGGTGCATTTCTCTATGTGTACTGTTGTCAATTACTGCTATTATATTAAAGTGGTGTGTCCACTCCATTCCTTAAGTTAAGAATATCTGAAACTTTTCATCTGGATAACATCATAATATTCCTGCGATTTTATCAGTGTCCCTCGTAGTTCTATGTGAGTCTTCTGTTAAAATTTTCCAAAATGATAGAGAAATCGTACTATAAAACAAATTATGCTCCAGGACGTATGATGAATATTAATTATGGACATGTTTTAGAAAAATGCCTTTAACTTCGGAAGTCTAGAAGCTATTAAAATAATGCCTTAAGTTTTTGAAAGTAAAAGTGTAGGATTTTTTCATACAAGAATAATTGTATTATTAGGCGTATGAGTAGTATTAAATTCAAACGATTTTTTTAGAAAAATATCCTTAATTTTGAAAAAAATTTAAGCTTTTAGTATAATTTACGGATGGTTTAAAGTAATTTACATAAAAATTAAGTTAAATGGTACAGAATTATTGAGAAATTTCTAAAATTCTTAAAAATGTTAAAGAAATTTAATTATAAAATAAATTATGCTCCAGGACGTATGATTAATATTAATTATGGACATGTAGTAAAAGCTATTAAAATGATTTTTTGAATTGTTAAAAATCAAGGCGTAAGGAATTTTACATGTATAATAAATTATACTATGAAGCGTATGATTAATATGATTTTACATAATTTTAAGAAAAATAACAAAATTGTGAAGCTATAAAATAATTTATGAATTGTTCTTCATAGCAATCAAATTAAATAATACAAAATTATTGAAAAATTATCAAGAAATTGCATTATAAAATAAATTATGCTCCATGACGTATGATTAATATTAATTATGGACATGTAGTAAAAGCTATTAAAATGATTTTTTGAATTGTTAAAAATCAAGGCGTAAGGAATTTTACATGTATAATAAATTATACTATGAAGCGTATGATTAATATAATTTAAGATAGTTTTTAGAAAATAACAAAATTGTGAAGCTGTAAAATAATTTATGAATTGTTTTTCATAGCAATTAAATTAAATAATACAAAATTATTAAAAAATGATCAAGAAATTGCATTATAAAATAAATTATGTTCCATGACGTATGATTAATATTAATATGGGAAATATTTTAGAAAAATGCCTATAACTTTTGAAGACTAAAAGCGATTAGAACAATTTTTTTAGTTTTTAAAAGCCAGCTTTAGTTGAAATATGAACTGTATTATGAAATTAATTATAAGAATTTTTTTAGAAAATTAAGACCGGAATTATTAAAGTTACTTAAATGATTTCTTTTTTTAATTGGGTAACAAAAGCTCTAGAATTTTTAAATTAATGTTTCACTTTTAAAAATTTTAATACTGCTAATTTGAGGCTTTATATTTCACTTTTAAAAAGTATTGCCTACTTTTAGGCGGTAAAACAAATTTTTTTGGCTGTTTTTCTCATTTAAAAGAATTTTCTTTAGTTTTAGGTTTTGTTTTTTATTGTTTAAACTCCATATGCGTATTTTTTAAGTCCTTTATTTTTAAGGATTTTTTTCCTTATCAAGCATATGCTTACAAAAGGATTTTTCTAATTAATGACTTGTTAATGTTAGCAAAACCCACTATAAATTTTAAATTAAATTTTAATAGCTGTTTTATGCTAAAAAAATAACCCTTTTCACGCTAAAACTGTAGGATTAAATACAAAACATAGTTTATGGCCTTGAATTTAAGCTCTTCAAATTAAATCCTGTTTTTTTCCTGAGCAAAATAACCAAAATAGAAACAGAATAGAAAAAACTTAATTGTTATGAGGATTTTATTTACAAAAGAAACAACAAAAATTATAAACAAATATACAGACGAAAAAATGTTTATTGTGGAGAGAAAAAAAGTATTTTTAATTAGTTGTAGCAATAATAAAATAACTTTGTGGCAAGAAATCAACAGCAACAAATTTGAGTTCACAACCAGGAAAGAGATACAACAAAAAAGAAAAACTAGTATTAAAGTCGATGAGGAAATAGTAATAAAAATAAAGGCTTGAAAAGCTAATGGTGGCAGGCAGCCAGAATAAATAAAATTGTAGTAGTTTTGTTGTTTTTGTTGTTATAAACACAAAGGATTTCTCATTTTAATTGGCTAGAAACCCTTAGTGTCAGAGGCAAATAAAATACTTATGGACACAAATGAAAAGAAAAACAAAAAACACACAATTGTTAGAAAAAGTCTTTTAAACTCACATACTTACACACAAAAACATTTTCAAAAAAAAAAGGAAACGGAAGCAAAAACAAGTAAGAATGCTATATTCGGCTATGCCGAATCTGTTATACCCTCCACCCCAAATGCATACGAAGCAAATACGTTATGTTTCGCACACATATATTAACGTATACATTATATAACAGTTAAATATTAACCAGCAACACTTAATGAGTCATGAGTTTTTTACTTGAACTTAGAGGTTGATACAGATATCGGTTTATAACTTTTAATATACTAAACCCATTTTGTTGATTTTTTAAGGGAAACTTCTCAGGACTGTAACAAATACTCAAGCCAAATTTCATTAAACTGTGTCAATTATTGTGGATTTAAGAGTGCCAACAACCGACAGACAGACAAACAAACGAACATAGCTAAATCGACTCAGATATTGATTTAATGCACGAGTTTATATATACTTTATGGTGTCCTAAATGGTTCCTTCTTAGTGTTACACACGGAATGACAAAATTAATATACAATCTTCACATCTTGTGGTGGTGATGTGTATAAATGGGAAACGGAAGCAAGAAAAAAAACATACAAAACACAAGTTGTATTAAGTCGTTGCAAGACAAAAAGTCCTATTAAGCCCTGTAACCACAAATTATTTTCATTAGATTTCAAATCATATTAAAATAAATAAAACAGGAAAAAATAGCTGAAATATACAAATAAAAAAATAAAATAAAATTACAAATAACTCAGTTACATTATAAAAATCCTAGAAAAAAAAACTCACTAACGATTTGAGCAAAAAAAAATGTACTTAAATAGAATTGTGGCAAATAAAAAAGGATATAATAAAGCAACACAAAAAACAACAACATTTTGTTATTTATCCTTCCTGAACAACAAGCAAGAAGAAGGGTTTTTATTATCCTTCCAAAAAGACATATCCTTAATATAATTTGTGGGATTCAATTTCGAAATCTGTAACTCAAGTTGTACAGTTTTTTTTCTTCTTAAATAAAAATCCTAAAAATTGTCTTAATTTTTTCAATACAATGACATTCATTAACCTCCTTTTTTGGTTAAAACTCTCAGTTAGTTATTTAGCTGATTAAACTAAAAGCTTATGTTGTCATCTCTTTGCTATTTGTTTTTCTCCTGTTTCCTATATTCTTTTCCTCCAAAAAAACAACAACACTATTTACCAAAGTCTCCTGAAAAGTTTATTTAATAGCAAAAAGTTTTCATTCATCTATAAACAAGTAAAAGAGAAACTTTTAAAGTAAGGAAATCCTTAAACAAAATAATAACTGGACATTTGTAGGAAATTCAAAAAATTACTAAAAAATGCTTAAATTTTAACTTTAAGAATGACATAAAATTGATTCTCTATCATTTGAGCTCACTTTGGATGCAATAGCAACAGTTTAAAAAAATTTTTTCAAAGCGTATGATTAATATTAATTATGTCATTTTTTACAAAATGTCAAATATCTCAGAAACTTAATAAGTTATTTAGAAAAACTTAACTGGTTTTCAAGGTCAAGGCCTTAAGTGATTTTATGTGTATTATTTTATGCCATAAAAATTATTATGAAAAAATTGAGAAACTCGCAAATAAAAATTTTTATGAAATAATAATAAACGTGTTTTGGAAACCAAGGCCTATATATTATAATTATGATTGAAAAGTTAAGCAACTCGCAACTAAGAATATTAAAAAAAAAAAATATTGTTATAATTCTCAATATTTTTTAATTTTTAGATTTTTATATTACGAAGATCTTACAAATTATATAAAATTTACTTACTTACATCTGAGATCATTTTCAATGTAATCGCAGCAATTTTAAGAAATTAATTCAAGAGCGTATGATTAATATTAATTTATTAATATTAATTTTCCTAAATATTTTAATAACTACAAACTGAACAAGGTATTGAAAATTATACAAATTTAATTTTCTTTCGCTTGAGGTCATTTACCATAAAATACTAGCAATTTTCAAAAAAAAAAAGTTGTAGAGCGTATGATTAATATTAATTATGACTTTTAACATAAAAATGCTAATTTTTTAAAAATTTTAAAAGTAATAAAATATGATAAAACCGGTTTTAAAAGCTAAAACTACAGCCTTTATTATACTAAATATGTACAAAGGATAAAGAGCTTATCCTCAAATTAAAAAGGATTAAATTAAAATTCAACTTCCAAAAAAAAATATATTTTTTTTAATTATTTTTAAAACATTTTACTTATTTTGTTTTACAAAAATATTATTTTTTATCGATTAAATTCATTATTCAAAGATTTTTGCAATTTTAAAAGATTTCCCCTGATGGCGTATGATTAATATAAAATATGTAAAAATTAAATATCTCAAAAACGGTAAGAGTTAAGAAATAAAATAAAACAGCATTACACAACTGAAACTTTAGCCTTAAATTTCCTAAAACTATAAAAAATCATGGAGAATCTTAAGCTTCAAAGCAGAGTAAAATAAAAAGCAAATTTAATAGATTTTTACAATTTCCAAAAAAAATCTGAAACTTTTTTTAAACAAACATTGAATTTTTGTTTTTTGTTTGCATAAAAATTGTTTTTATCGATTATTTGCATATTTCAAAGATTTATAGCAATTTTTAAAACATTTTCGTAAAGACGTATGATTAATATTAATTATGACTTTTTTGGTCAAAAACCAAATATTTCAAAAACTTTAATAGTTATTTAATAAAATTAAAGTGTTTTCAAAGATTTCAGACTATATTATGCTTAAGAAATAGTAATCGGTCAGAATTCTAAATTATGAATGAAAATTAAATTAAAATAAATTTTCTTAAAAAATATTAATTTTTTATTTTTATTTTAACATTTTTTCTAACAAATACGAAACTTTCTGAAAGAAATAACAAATTTTAGGTGTTTATTTATAACAAAATCTCCATTTTTTTCGATTGCTTTAATTTTTTAACGATATTTGTCAATTTTTAAAACTTTTCTTTAGTGACGTATGATTAATATTAATTGGGTATTGTAGGGTGAAATATTAAATATCTCAAATACTTTAAGAGTTATAAAAATAATTGTAACTATATGCAAAACTTAGACTTCAGCCTTTATTATACTAAAATGACAATAAACATAAAAACGAATCTTAAATTTTAAAATAAATTTTAAAAATTCCGAAAAAATATTACTTTTTTTAATAATTTTTTCCAAAAAATATTAACCTTTTTTAAACCAGTATTAATTTTTTTATTTTTATTTAAATCTTATTTTTTTGTTGCTACAAAAATTTTTTTGCAATTTTAAAAAATTTTTCTTGAAGACGTATGATTAATATTAATTATGTCTTTTTTAATAAAAAAGTAAATATCTCAAAAACTATTAGAGTTAGAAATTAAATAAAAACTGTTTTCAAAAGCTAAGCCTTATAGCTTTTTCACCAAGAATGAAGTATTTTATACTTTAGGAAAAAAGTGCAGAGAACTCGATTAAATACGAAAGTAAAAAATGAAAAGAAATTTGCTAGAACGAAAAAACTGCTAAAATGGCAAAATTAGAAGAAATGGGAACTAGTTGTAGATCCATTTAATGTATTTAAAATAAGTTTAAGGAATTTTAAGTTAACAGATTAAGAAAATATGGAAATAAAAGATATTTATGGAAGTTTTGTTATTTAGTCCTTTTAAGAAATAAATTAAGTTAAAGAGTTTTTAACTACCAAAGCAGCCTAATTTATTATAGTCTTTTTCCACATATATACTTTCATTTTCTGGAAAAACACATGTTTAATTAGTAGATATTTCAAATTCAAAACCCTTTTCAACCATAATTTGTCTTTTATCTTCCGATTCCCCTTTTTTTTCTCCTCCAACTACAAAAACAAAGTTAAATGAACAAAATCCCATTTTTGGCAAAAGTTAAAATAAATTATTTTTTTTTTTTTGTTTTTTTGTTATACAATAATTAAAAAAAGAAATGCTTAAAAATATATTTAATTTTTTTTTTTTTTTTTGTTTGTTCTGCAAACAAAATGACATGTTTTACACAATAAAACCATTTTTGTTTCAAATAAACAAAAAAAAATAACAACAACAATAAAACATAACTCAAATTGTTAAAGAACAAAAGGATAAAGTAACAGGATGAAAAAAGTTAATGAATACTCGGTAATTATGCTCTGGGGCTAACAAGAATTTTTGTTTATAACAGACAAAAAATCCTCTTCAACAACTAAACAAAATTTGTTGGACCTCGACCGAAGGGGAAACATGAATATTCGTACTACAAGTGAAACCTCATAAATACAGAAAGTCATGTTAAAAAAAAGCTAAAGAAAGAGCAGCTATGCCGAATCTTTAGTACTCTTCAGCACAAGTGCCAGTGAAGTAAATATGTTATGTACGTTCATACACACTCACATATACACTCACAAATATGTACATTATATTTAAGTTTTTCTTAAACACAACTCAGGAACACTAATTGAGTTATTAAATTAGTTATATATTTGGGTATAACCAGATTTAACTGGGCTCTGTCGTTTATTGTGGATGTGGTCGTGCCAGTAACAGACAGACAGACGGACAGATAGATAGATAGCAGCAGGACATAGCTAAATCGATTCAGATTTTGATTTTATGCAGGAATATATATACATTATAAGGTCTGATATGATTCCTCCTTAGTGTTACACACGGAATGATAAACTTGAGTTACCCTCTTAACCATTTATGATGGTGTAGGGTATAAAAAAATCATTTGACTTTATGGTGTTTTTTTTTTTGCATGACATGAAACCTGGAAAAAAAATAATAACTTAGAAAAAACCTAAGTTGTAGGTCAGTTACTAACTTTTTTACTGGCAACGAGTTATATTTACACACTAAACGGGGGAAAAAAGCCATAACAGGAGGGGAAAAAGATGTTACCAAACAAAATCATCATCATCATCATTATGTTCATGTTTCTTACAAATGATAAAATTTCTTAGCAACAAAAAAGAAAAAAATAGAAACATTAAAATAAATAACAAAAACATGCACTTTCTTTTAAAAGAATGTGGACTCAAGTTGTTCTAAAATTCCCACAAAATGAAATGCAAGAGAAAATATATAAATTCAAAAATTAAAGGGGGAAAATATATTTTAATAATAAGTTTTCTTCTTAATTTAGAGAAAAAAATTAAAAACTTCCATAAAAGTTATGTTTAAAAAAGGGGATTTTTAAACAAATAATGGGAATTTAAAATTTTTGAAAAAAAATATTTTTTAAACTTAAAAATTAGTAAAATATTTCTTCTTTATTTGCAAACAATAATAAAAATTTTGTATAAAAATTAAATCTCTTAAAATGGGGATTTTTGATAAAATTTTGGGAATTACATTTTTTTTCAAAATTTTCATTTTTTTAAACTTAAAATGGCTGAAGAAAGTGTAAAAAATGACAAAATAAAGTATGGCGTCATATTTCTTTAAATGGGGAATTTAAAAAAAATGGGAATTTAATTTTTTTATTTTTTTTGAAAAAATATTTCAATATTTTAAATTTTAATGTTTAAAAATAATGTCAAGAATATTGGAAAAAAATTAGTAAGATTGGTTCACAAAGAGTTTTAAAAAAAGTTTTTGGGAATTTAAAATTTTCAAAAATGTTTTTTTTTTTTTTTTTTTTTTATTTAAATAATTTAAAATACACTAAAATTATTATTAAAAGATTTTAAGTACATTTTTAAAAATGGAGATGTTAAAAGGTTTTATGGGTTTTTGAAATTTTGGGTTTTGAAATTTTGGGAAGGCGGTTGAATTCCACGTCTACTTTTTGAAGTTTAAGAATAACACAATCGTTAACCCATATAAGGCCGTATTGGACTCGATTTTATTGCTCACTATTTTTACTCAAAACTTTTGCAATCTCCTTTTTACTTCCCCTAATGGCATCTTTGTGGTAGGATCTCTCTAAAAATTACATTGTTACAGGACTTCACTTAGCACATGTGGCAAATTTGGCACACCTCCACTCCTGACACTACTAGGGTCCGTGGGGGCCTTACTCCCCATTATACTCTCCTGAGGACACCCATCCATCTATACTGTCTACATATCTCCTTGCGGCCTACCTGCCTGTCTTTCTGTATATCTTTCTATAAGACTAAAAATAGGTGAAGTTATAGCAAAAGTATTACGATGATATCTGACCTCTTGAATCAAAGAAAAAACAATTTAAATATTTCTTAATTAAATTCCTTAATTCATTTCCTTACAAAAATATTTTTTTAATATTTAACCAAAAAAATAATTTATAATAATTTCTTTTGATAAGAAATTCGCTCCATAAACAAAGCTTTTATAGCGTTTCTTTATAACCATAATTAATAATAATTTATTAAACTTTAATAATAAATATAAATCATTTCCAAATAATCGTATTGTTTTAAATAATAATTTATTAAAGAAATCTTTTCTTAAAACTTAAATTTCAGTTCACTTTTTGTAAACCGCAGCGTATGATTAATATTAATTTATATTTGGTGGTGGAATTTACTAATAAATATTAATCATACGCTAAGCTATTGTTAACACTTGAAATATTGAAACTGGCCATTTGTAGACTGAAAAGAAAATCTTTCAAAAGAAAACCTAACGAATGAAAGAAAAGAAGAACATAAATTTTGAAGAATCTCTTTTTTATGAAATAAATTTATCCTTTTGCTTTGTATTTTTTTTCTCCCTTCAGGTTCTTTTATATTTTTAACAATAGAAAGTGAAGATTCGGCATACTTGCAACAACAACGAACATTGGCCTCCACAAAACGCAATATACAACCACATAAACAGCATACGGGGAATAATGAGGGAAATGGTGGAAGTAGTAGTAGTAGTAGTAATATAAATGGTGTAGGAAATTTACCAGCCACAACAAATAACAATATTTATCATCATCAGCAACAGCAGCAACAACAACACACACCACCATTACAACAGCAGCATTTTGATAATACCAGCATTAATGCACCCACTTCCTCTTCATCATCGTTCATCATCATTATACAAACTTCAGGCTCCAGCTCTGGCTCAGCTCCTCAAATGTTAGAAGGCATGATATCATTGCAAAACAATGATTTCAGTTATGGTGATGATTTTACGCCACAATATGCCTTGTCACCGGATACTTATGATGTACGTCAAAAGACTATTGAGAATATCTGGGATATCACAGTGTCCTTGAATATTTTATACAAAGAAAATTGGACAAAGTAAGTTAGAGATTAATAATTTTTCATTTTTATTATTTATATTTTCTCTATGTTCCTTTTATGTTCTCTAGATTGGCTGCTTTAGAAATAGCTAAATTTCAAGACCAATTAATTAAGAGACTGAATGAGGATGCTTTATTACAATTACCCCCTGAAACGGATGTTAATGGTCAGACACCCGCTACGGAAGCTGTTTTACTATTTCATCAACATGGTCTAATGCCACATCATACGCATCATCTACATCATCATCATGAATGGAATTTTGCCAGAGCTTTTCTCTACTCTCTCACTGTATTAACCACCATAGGTGAGTGTGTTTTGTTTGAATTTTTAAACAGGAAGTAGGCTTTTAGGCTTAAGCCTTAAAAATTCAATTATATTTTTTCCTCATTTTCATTTTTTCTTAATGAATTTACAAAATTGATTGATGAAGTCAAGTATAGAAAAAGAAAAGACAAAATCTTCCTAAAAATATTGGAAAAGCATGAACATTAATTTGTTTTTAGGCACAAAAATTTATGCAGCGGAATTAAATAAAAAGAAAACGCTTAAGGCGGACTTAAAAAATTATTTAAAAATTTAGTTTTCCTTAAAATGAGTAACTCTCTGAATTTAAATAGAAAATAAGGATTAAAACTTTCCACTCACAAAAATATTTTATTAAAAAAACGTTCAATTAATGAAAAAATTATGTTCTTCAAATCCGCCTTAAAGTATGCAACAGTAAATTTCTTAATAACATTAAGTATGCTTTACTTTAAGCGAATTAACTTCTCTTAATATTATGCAACATTTAGTTTTTCAGCAGTTAAAAATATGCAACAAGAAATATTTGAATTTAAATGTTATCACCTCAAAGTTCGCCTTAAAGTATACTACATTTAGATTCCAAGTGCATTTCATTTTCCTAAAATATGCAAAATTTAATTTTCCAGTAAAGAGAAATATTTATGAAATTTAAACAATTTGACTCCCATTAAGTATTCAACTACAAAAGATACCTTCTTAAATATGCAATAGCGTTACTCATTTTAACATCCCTTTTGATATAATTTGATTTATTTTTCTAATGGTAATTAATATTTTTAACTTCAATTGAAATGATCTCTCTAACATATACATCAGGACGTTTTCCCGTAGTAATGGAAAGTATGCAAGCAATTTAGTTTCCATTAGAAAAAATGTAAAGTAATTTTCAAATATAAGTCAATCTTTCTTAAAAGTAACCTTAAGGTAAGAAAGTTTAGAGAATTCCCTTTAAAGTATACAAAAATTACCTTTCTAGTAGAAAAAAATTTATGCTAATTATCAAATATTATTAACTTCAAATAAAACCCCTCCTTAAAACATGCTACAGTTAATTCACAGTGAATTAAGTAATGCATTCTAAGTCCTTCCTAAATTATGCAAGTCCTAATGTAATTAAAGACTTGTCGATAATTTATTATTATTAATATATAATAAAATTTTGGAGGACGATTTATCACAAAGTTACATTTACCTTAAAGTATCCTACAGTTGGATTCACAGACTTTGAAGTAAACCTTCTATCCCAAATTAGGCGACTAACTTCCCAAAGTACTCTAAAGTATGGAAAACATCTTTATAATTAATAGATAGATAGGGGATAGAAACCCCTAAAAAAATATAATAAAATAATAAAACGCTATTTAAATTTCGCAGTTTAATTGAATTTTTCCCCCACTATGTATGCTTACTATTAAAATCAATTTAAATTTGCCTTAAAATATGCTAAACTTTTATAAAATTACTTTAAACATTACGTATACTTAATATTAAAATTTTAAATTAAATATTAATTATACGCATGCCTATAGTCTGGTCCATAGGTGAAACTATAGTCTGAACAATAGGTGAGACTAGAGTCTAGTCTGTAGATTAGATTATCGATGTGACTATAGTCCAACCAATAGATGAGGCTTGAGTGTGATCTATAGATGAGACTATAGACTAGATTTGACTATAGTGTGATCCACAGTTGGGATTGAGAAATAGACAGTGCTATAGTCTGAGCTATACAAGAGACAATAGTGCGATAATCTATAGATGATACTTTAGTCTAATCTATATATGACACTAAGGTTTGATCTGTAGATGAGACTAAAGTCTGATCTGAAGTTTGATCTATAGATGAGACTACAATCTGATCTACAGATGGGACTATAGCCTAATCTACATATAAGGCTATAGTAATATCTACAGATAAGTCTGATCTACAGATAAGACTATGGTCTGTGTGACTATAATCTGATATTTAAATGAAACTATTGCCTGATCTGTAGACTAGAAAGTTAATGGGACTATTGTTCCATTTTATGTGGAAACTGTAGTCTAATCTCTGAGACTGGATATAATTTTGCATTTAGATGAGACAGACTATAGTCTGGACTATATATCGGACGATCACCTATAGTCTATAAATGGAAGGTTCTAATTTTGTTCTAATCGTAAAAAATTTTATAAAATCTTGTTTAACGCTTTTCGCTTAAATTGTATTTTCCGCTTTCTAACGATTTCACTTAAGTCATTTGTCTTAAAAGCTTTAAGAACAACAACTACAACAATAATAGCAACAAAAATGAAACACATACTCTAGAAATGTGTCAATTTTATGCTTTTTTTATTAACATAAAATTGACACAAATAACTAAAATGTTCTCAAACAAAAAAACAAACACAATACAACAACAAATAAAAATAACTACAGACTTTATTGTAAACAAAGTCTCTCTCTGTCCGCTCTCACACTCTCGCTCTAACCCCCCAATAAAATAAACATAAAAAGAACAATAACAAAACAAAAGCCAAGAAATACTAAGGCTCTTTTGTTTACTCGTGAAGTGAAAATGAGAAAGCTAAAGTTTAGGAGGGAATAAGTGGTTTTGGGGGGAAAACGAAACAATAAAAAATGTCAATACAAATACTTAAGCTTAAGTATTAAAATAAAAGATAGAGAGAAGGAGGAGGAGGAGGAAAATTTTAGTTATATAGAGTGACATTTTACGCAAAAGAAGGAATGAAAAAAGAAAAGAATATATAGGGAATATAAACTCTCCCTATTTACAGTTCTGATACATTTGATTTGTAAGCGTTTTGCAAATGAAAGAAAAAGAATACAATAAAAAAACGCCAAAATATAAAAGAAGAAATACAATTTTAACAACAATTTAGGGAACAATAAGCGAAAAAAGAATATGGGAAACGATAAGCAAGAAAACAAATAAGAAGAAAATTGTCACAGAAATAAGTATGAAAAGAAATAAAAAGGAAATATGGCAACAGAATTATAGAATAAAATTATAATAAAAATAATGATGTTTAACGCTAATAATCATGATAATGATCATTATGATTATAAAGTTAAAAAGGTGATAATGATGTTATTGATGTAGATAATAATGATGGTTATTCAATATCAATAATTTATTAAATGTAAAAGGAAACAAAACATTTGCTGTAACAGCAAGTTTTTGTTTTTTTCTTTTTGCAATAGAAAACATTAGCATATTTATAGGGGAAATATTACAGGAGAGATAAATTTGAACTTTCTATTGTGTATTAAATATACCACAAACACATATACAAAAATGAAACTATAGCCTATTCTGTAGTTAAAAATGTAGCGTATTTTACTGCTGATACTATTCTAACTGATACTCTAGTTTATTCTACAGCAAAGATAATATTCTATAGCTAAGACTCTTATCAATTCTAAAACTAATACTCTTAGTCTATTTAAAAAAGTCTTAATTCTATGGCTGAGACTTTATCTATTCTATAGCTACATATCAGACTTTTTTGAAAGAAAGACTTTATTATATAGCTGAGGCTCCTATTTATTCTACAGCTACATCTCAGACTCCAACATATTATATAATTCAGACACTAGTCTTTTCTATAGTCTCCTCTAGCTGAGTCTAAAGTCCATGCTATAGCTAAGGCTCAAATCTATTCTATAGTTCAGACTGTTATTTATACTATGACTGAGACTCAAGTCTACTCTATAGCGAAGAACTTAGTGTATTGCATAACTATGTCTATATATCTGGTCTAATCTTTAACTAAAAATTCAATCTATCCCAAAGTCTCTTATCTGTTTAATAATAAATACTCTAGTGTATTCTATGGCCTAGACTCTAGCCTATTTTATAACACTGACACTGTAGTCTTTCTATAGTTCAGACTTTTTATTCATTATAGCAGAAACTTCTAGTCTATGTTCTATAACTGGGACTGTAGTCTTTTCTATAACTGAGATCTTAGTCAATTCCACGACTGAGACCGTAGTCTTTTCTAAAGTTGAGACATTATATTCCATTTTATTAGTCTATTTTGTTTAATCTATTTTATGACTAAGACTCAAATCTATGCTTTAGCTGAGTCTCTTATTTATTTTACTACTAATAATTTAGACTATTCTTTATCTATGATAAAAAGCTATGGCTTATAATCTAGTTTATTCTAGAGCTGAGGCTATGGTCTATTCTATAGTTCAGAGTCTGGTCTATTGAAACCCTAATATATTCTGCAGTTTAGAATCTAGACTATTTTAAAGCAAAGTTTTTAGTTTTTAGTTTTTAGGCTAAAACTATAGTACATTCTATAGCTGAAATACAAATATTTTACTTCGATCTATTTCTTTAATTATAGCTTAGACTATAACTGGGCCTGTAGTCTATTCTGGTGCTGAAACTCTACTATATGCAGTAACTGAGTCTATTCTACAACTGAGTCTGTAATTATTGAAGTCTATAGCTTATAACAAATTCAATTACTAAATTTTCTTATTCTCCTTATTATCTTCTTTTCTCCTCTCAACTACTTTATTTGCTAATTTTCTAACCTAAATAACCAAAGAAGTCATCAAGAGTTATTTGTCTTATGCTTCCACAAATACTTCATTCCATTCCTTCTCTCCTTTTCATATGTTCCTCAATAAATACAACAATATAACATCCTTCTCATACATATCATTTTTCTGCTATTTATTCTTAAGATTATAAACACAAGACAGATACTTAATGCCGCAGCTGTTATGTAACTTTCGTCATATTTACTCTATTTTAATAGTCATTCATCGATTGAGAAAAGATATAGAAAAAAGAAATTTACATATTTTATTGAAAACTTATTTGTTTTTTTTTTTTTTCTCCACAATATGGAGAGAAAGGACTTCATGAATGAGCTTATTTCGAAACCACAAACCTCTAGGAGAAACGTTTTCAAGATATATACATTTTTCTTTATATAGACGAGAAAATATTAAATTGTTTATTAAAGTACAACAAAAGAAGCGGTTGTCTTAGTGACGCTATTCAGAAATCAATAAATAAATCATTATAAATAAGTTTTGAAAACTCTTATTAGTTTAAAAGGGGAATTGAAAAGTAGCTGGACTTCAGCAGTAGCTATAGTCTTAGCTGCTGCAACAATAACACACATAGCACTTTAAGCTATAGCTTTAGTCCAGATCACAGTCTTTATTGTAGTTATAAACTATTTTTTTTTAAATTATTTTCCCTTTTTGGTATCGAAATAAATTGTTAATTTCTTAAAATGTAATATGGAACAGCATCTAATAAAAGTAAAGCATACTTTAAGGAAAATTTAATATACTTTAACTTTATAATATTCACAATATACAGTAGACGTATAATCAATATAAATATAATTAAATAATCAATTTAAAAGGTTTTTAATAAAAGTAAAGTATACTTTAAGGAGAATTTAATATATTTTAAGCTTAAAGTAGTTTACAGGAGACGTATGATTGATATTTTGTAATAAATAATAAATAAAAATACCATTAAACAAAAGGAAAGCATACTTTAAGGAGAATTCAATATACTTCTTGCATTAAGTATACGTAGTAAATGTAAATATTAACTAGATCAAAAAAACTCAACTTTAGGTTTCGCCTTGTTATCACCTTTTATATACAACAAGTAATGAGATTGAAAAATTCTTAACATACATATATGTTAATAAAAATGAACCACTAAACGTTTAGTTTTAGTTTTTTTTTGTATTTAAATAAAATTATTATTAAAATTTAGTTTTAATAACAAGTGATGAAATTTTGAAAGCACTATCACTTTGCTCGAACTGTTTGTGCTCTCAAATTTTCTTTTAAAAAGAGTCCAATATTTGTCCACTGAACTTAGCTCCGATCAGTTTGAAGAATTTGGCTCTCTTGGTGAATATGCCACATTACTGTTTTTGTACTAGTGACGGGATACTAAGTCAGGCCAAAAGTAAGAGAACACATTATGAAGTGTTATGAATGGAAGTAGCCATTTTTTAAATATTTTTGTATGTAAATTCTGGTATTTGTAGAGCCTTTTGTTACAAATGATTGACTTCTTTTGGGCAAATGCATATTGCTTGATATACCAAAAACTTTTTGGAAACTGGTTGACTGGTTTTTTGTCCTAAAGTTTTCTTAAATATTTCCTCGATCATCAACGAGGTAAAACTTTTTACCAGCACTTAAATTTCGTCATCTTTACTTGACTTTAATTTTCGTACTCCGTTTTAGGCCTTAAAATTTTTGAAAGGAACTCTTTGAGCCTTGTACGTTTTTATACCCACATTAGCTTTTACATTTCGTACCAAATAGTCCGAGCATTTAGCTTAGGGATGCTTTTCTACAGGGTTTGTTAGGAGCTCTTTTAAAAATACTTTCTATTCCTTGGCTTTAGAAACATCATATGGACCAGGTACTGTAGCATTGGAAACAGTTTGATGGCAGACCTTTGAATGCTTGACCAACTATTTGTGGAACCAAGTCGGGCAAATTTCGTTAATTTGTTTGACATTTAACATAATAAATTGCATATTTTACAAAGGTAAATTGATCGAAAAAAACAATGTCCAATAATGAACAATTATTATATATGGACTATAGTCTCCACTTTGGACTTGATTTCAATATCAGTTAAATTTCCACAAACATTTTGAATTAAATAATCAATATTTATTTCTTTCTATTAAAATTCATTTCAACTTTAAATTTAAATTCCCTTTTCCGTTTTCATATATTCGCCCATTTTTTCAATATTTAACTCTTGTAGTCTTTTTTTCTAGGCAATTTTGAATCAATTGTTATTTATAAAATTGATTAAAAACTGGCCTTTGCCAGGCTCATAATGGAAAATTTGTTAATACAAAAAGATAACAATTGTATGAGAAGAAACCCCTCAAAAAAATAAAGAAAGGCAATAAACGCCTACAATTCAAGAAAATTTTAATTTTCTATTTAAAAAAAAATTCAAAAAAAAAGAGAAGAAAATGTAAATAAGTATATGAGTGTTAAAACGATAACTTGCAATCAATACAAGGACCAAAAAGCACACACACACATACACACATACACACACTCTTAAGCTCTCACGCATTCCAAACAGCAAGGAACAAAAAGGACATGCTATCATCATTATTGTTATCATGACTTTATTGTTTGTCATTGTATAGGATGTTGTTGTCGTATTTGTTGCTATTGTTGTTGTTGTTGCTGCTATTTGAGTATTGAAAATTCATGCATGTTTTTGTTATCATCATGTTGTATATTATTGGCTGTTTAAAGTTGTTAAAAGAAAAATGTAAATTTTCTTTTTTTTTCCTCATTTTCTCCCTACAATTTCTGTCCTCCTTGATTCATATAAGAGAACTGAAGAAAAAAATTAAAGAAATTGCTGATCCTGGCAAATTGTTAATAAAAAGTCGTATTTGCTTAAATCCCTCCTTCCCCTTTTACATTTCATGTGTTTTTTTTTTATTTCATTTCATATCAGTTTTTTATTTCCTCTTTTTTTCTTTTTTTGTTGCTGCTGCTTTCAAATCAACCATAAAATTTTTGTATTTTATTAACAAAAGCATCAGCATCAGCAGCAGCACCAAAAGCTTTACTTTCTTAACCGAAAAACCATAACAAAAAAAACTGTGATTTTTTCATTTATTTAACAAATTTTATAGGTTGTTATCCATAGCATGCTGTGCATGGCCCAAATGTGTTAAAAATGTAGATTATTTACATACATATTGAAAGAAATTGAAAATGAGAATGTGACCATTAAGTTAAAGGAAATAGGAAAATTGTTTTTATTTGTAAGGGTGAAGGTATGCGAAATATGGGTTTAAGCTTTTGAGAAAATTAGAATGGAAAGTGAATTATTTGGATTAATAATAAAAGAGTCAAAAGTTTATTTGCTATAGACTAAACCCATAGACAAGATGGTAGACTACACTGTACACTAGACTATAACTAAACGTATTCAGAGTCCAAGCAATTGAGGAAAATATAGAGCAAACTATAAAATGGACTGTATTCCGGACTACAGCAGAAACTATAGTACAGTCTAGACTTATAATCTGGTCTATAGTCTGGACTATATAGTCTGGACTATATAGTCTGGACTATATATATAGTCTGGACTATATATATAGTCTGGACTATATATATAGTCTGGACTATATATATAGTCTGGACTATATATATAGTCTGGACTATATATATAGTCTGGACTATATATATAGTCTGGACTATATATTGGACTATATAGTCTGGACTATATATATAGTCTGGACTATATATATAGTCTGGACTATATATATAGTCTGGACTATATATATAGTCTGGACTATATATATAGTCTGGACTATATATATAGTCTGGACTATATATATAGTCTGGACTATATATATAGTCTGGACTATATATATAGTCTGGACTATATATATAGTCTGGACTATATATATAGTCTGGACTATATATATAGTCTGGACTATATATATAGTCTGGACTATATATATAGTCTGGACTATATATATAGTCTGGACTTTATATAGTCTGGACTATATAGTCTGGATCGAACTTAATTTCAGATTTTAGACTAAAATATTTCCCAAACAGTAGCCCAGATCAGAGTCTTTTTGGATCTTCTCCACCACATTTACATTTATCCTTATTTTCTCCTCTTTACAAATAATCCCGGCAAATTATCCAACGACCCCTCTCCCCACCCTCATATAAACTTTATAAACGTTTTGTATCTATTGATTAGTTTCGATTTACATAGTTGAACTTTATTTTACATACGCTCACACCCACATTTTCATTTTCACTTAACAAATACTTCTTTATCAAGTTTTAGTGCTTGATTCCCTTTATACCATTTACCACCCTCCGCCCCTTAATATTATTGAAACTTTACAAGTAAAGTCTTATTAAAAGTAATTTTATTTTTATTTTCTTGCATTTGATTCCAACTGAAAAAAAATTGTAAAATCATACAAAACATTATTAAGGAGTCCTTTTAACAATTGGTGAATATATTTGTATGTATGTGTTTGTGTAAGTCCTTTGAGTTTTCTAGAATTGTATTGTATTACATTTGTATATTGATACCTTTATGTATGCATATAAATTTCAATATATGTTTGAATGTGGATGTGAGTGTGCTCGTTAGATCCTTAAATTAGGAAGTTCTCTCTCACACTCTCTTCCTCTTTGTTGTATTATGTTTTATATTTCGTATGTTTTTGTCATTATTGGTCATTATTGTCATGTACATAAAATCTTATTTATTATTGTAGTATTAAACTACACATATACATACACACAAACACCTATACATTTGTATATAATTCCCTTTGTTTGGTGAAAACTCTAATCGTCTTGATTTGTTAAAATAAAAAAAAAACATTTTATTACTTGAACTCGGAGAAAGAAGGAGAGAAGAAGAGAAGAGAAAAAGAGAGAAGAGAAAACATGAAAGAAAATAAATATTTAATCCAAAGGACAAGTTACAAATTAACTAGAGTTATTAAGAAGTCATTTGCACAGTATGACATTTATAAGGATTTTATAATTTACTCAGACTAATAATTCCAACAACTACAACACAAATGGAATTTGTGGAAGTATTAGATTTTAATGGAGAAAGATATCAAAAAGACTTTTGAATAGTTTTTTTTATTTCATACTTGCTTTTACCCGGTGCGCTTTGTTGCACAAAAATTCTCCTCAGTCCCCTGATCATATATTTTGTCCAGTAAAACTGTTGCTTGGAAGATACTTCAATAGTTCTTAAGATATCCGATAACCAATATTTGCTTTGTATGGGGGCTACATCTTCTCCTGATCCTAACCGTCCTACATTTTGTCCTGTTAAACAGTACTTGGAGGAAGTAATTGGTATTAAATTTGAAAATTCTCGTTGTTTTTAGAAATTCGATGATCAATATTTGCTTTGTATGAGGTTGACCCCTCCCCCTTGAATCAATATTTGTTTTGTATGAATGCTACCCCTCCCTGTGGTCCTATTTTTCCTACATTTTGTTCAGCAAAACCGTTCTTAAATAAATTAGTTGGGAGGACTCCTTTCAGAATTTTTTATAGCTTATGTTACTTTCGGGGGTATTGGGATTATTATAAAAAAATATCATCAAAATTGTCCCAGCCGTTTAGGAGTCCATGCGTTACATCCTATTTTATATATAGATTTTATATACAGTAGATAAAGCCACCTTATGATCTCTATTCTTCCCCTTTTTCTCATTTTTTCAGGTTATGGCAACATAGCACCACGTACTACTCTAGGACGTCTGGTAACCTTGGCTTATGCCTTTTTTGGCATACCCCTAACTCTGGTATATCTCTCCAGTACTGGTGGCATATTAGCCAAGGTGGCCCGAGAAGTTTTCTCTAAAGCTTTATGCTGTTGTCTTTGCTCTAATTGTGGTTACTGCTGCTACGATGAAAAACGCATGGCCGAAAAGGAGAGACGCATGAAACGTAAACGCCAGCAAGAAGAATTACGCAAACAACAACAAGCCATGCAAGAACCTTATTATGTAAGGTCTGGCTCTATGCCCGACAACTTTCAAACCCCGGAAAAACAATCATTAGGAAATAACAGCATACAAATGCCAGATTTAGATTCTTTAAGTGCTAGTGAATCTAGAGGCAGTATGCATGGTTTAGCCATATTGGCTCCCATATTATTATGTTTTTCCATGATGATTATTTATATATTATTTGGAGCGTTAGTTTTATATAGGCTAGAGGAATGGCCTCTACTAGATGGTATTTATTTTTGTTTTATGAGTTTATCAACTATAGGATTTGGTGATATGATGCCGGGTTTTCGCAGAGATTCCAATACCACAATATGGTTTTGTTCGATTTATATTATGTCCGGAATGGCCTTAACAGCCATGTGCTTTAATGTCATACATGAGGAAATTGTTAATCGCATAAAAATTGTGGTGGAATTTAAAAAATCTTCAGCTTTGGATACAACGAATGAGGAGGCCGGCTATTATATGCCACCCTGACAATATGAAAAGAAACAGAATTTATATCAAAGAAATCCCACCGAAGAAACTTTGGTAACGGGTAAGTAAAGGTTTGGTTATGGAGTAAATTCAAGAAAGATGTTATATTAATTTTGAAATTCACAGGTACCCCTACATCACTAGTGTTTGGTTCACATAATGATTCAGATTTGAGTAATATACACAATTTAAAGGATTATGTCAATCATGAGCTAGTGCCTATTTTAACCATGGATCCAAATTCATCAACAGCTACAGCTAATAATCTATTAAAATCCAATGTAAATTTACCCTTAACAAATTTAAATCAACTACCAGCCTGTAGTTCAGCCACTTCACCACCCACTTCCTGTAATGTATTAAATACTCTAGGTAGTCCCTTAATGGATAATCTAACCCCAACCACACAATCCTCCTTGGATTCGGTAAGCAATCATGCTTTAAAGGGAGTCTATACATTAGCCGAAGAACCCGAATTAGAGGCTCAAGAAACACAAATAGATCGTATTTAGTTGGATTATTGAAAAAAGTAGTTATTTAAGGAAATTAGATCTAAAACAAATTTGTATATAGAAAATCCTAACCTATAAATTTAAACGAAAAAGTGAGGTTAAATACTAAAAAAATTAATTTTTAAGATAATAATTTGAAAAAAATATTATTAAATAATGAATATTAAAAAAAAATACTAAAATTATGTGACTGATACTTGCAACCTAAAACATATAAAAAAATATATTTCTTATTAATTGACAAAGAAAATTAAACTAAATTTAAATTAAATTTAAACTTAAATTAATTGTAAAGAAATAAATATTTGTAATTTTTTTAGTCAATAAAATCTAACAAAACAATTTTGTACTTGTTTAAATTTGTTTAGTTAATTTAGTTATAAATTAAATAAAATTAAAAAAAAATAAATAAATAAAAACAAATAAGTTAACTAATCTTAATCATAAAATACTGTAGTTTTTAAATAAATTAATAAAAAAACAATTAATTATTTCTAAAATAAAAGAGAATTGTTGAAAAAAATATTCCAAAAAAAATTTCATAGCAGAGAAAAAACATAAAAACGATTGTGTAAATGTATTATAAATAAAATAAAAATTATTAAACAGAAAAGGAAACATTTTCAGAAATCAATAAAAAAATTAATAAAAATTTTTTGAGAAAAAATATAATTTCGAAATTTAATAAAAAAGTAAGTAATATTTTTTAATAAACTATAAGTTTTATACCCTACACCACCACAAGTGGCTTCTCATTCCGTGTGAAACACTAAGAAGGAATCATCTCAGACAAAATCTGAATCGATTTAGCTATGCCAGTCTATCAGCCTGTCTTCCTGACAGAGCTCAATCAAATGTGGCCTAAGTATTTTGTATAAGTTTCCTATTCAAAACCAGCAAAATCGGATCAAAAAAATATATAACGATATCTGAGGCAAATTCATTAGCATTACAAAAATTATCAAAATCGGTTGAGCATAAAAAATATAACTGATTATATGACTCATTAAGAGTTTCGTTTCATATTAAAGAAAAACTATGTACATATTTTTGTGAGTGTATGTGTGAGTAGGAAACATAACGTATTTACTTCACACGTATTTGTGGGGGAGGATTCTGAAACTGAGGCCCAAGTGTCGTGAGAACGTAAGTTTAAGACAGCCGTCCATCCTGCCAGTCGAAACCTTAATCTCTCAGTCCTTAAAATCTCTGGATTCAACCAATAGAGTTTGAACCACAACATGAACCATAAATATTAAACTTGCTTTTTTCGCGCCTCTTATAACAACTAAGATATGGTATGGGGTATTACGTAGTCGCATTTGACAGACTATAATTTGTTAAATCTTAAACTAAATTTTTTTAATTTATATTAATACCAAGACCTACTGGTCTTGTGTTAGCCGTACCGGTTTCTTAATATAACTTAGGAATACCTAATGAGCCATACACTTAGTTATATTTTTGGCTACAACTTTTTTCTACTTAACCGATTTTGACCATTTTTGTAATTCTAATTGGTTGATATATTATTCACAATTTTACGTAAGTTCTACGCTTCAACATTGAAATTGCATCAGATATCATCCTATAACTTTTAGTTTACTGAACCAATTTTACTGGTTTGAAATAAGAAACTTCTCAGAGCTAAAACAAATACTCAAGATAAATTTGATTTAGCTCTATGAATTATTGTGGATGTGAGCGTGAGAACAACAGATAGACTCAGATTTGGATTTGGTGCAATATTGGATCTAGGATGATTCCTTCTTAGCATTACACATGGAATGACCAAGTAATATACCCTTTTCACCACTTGAGGATGATATAAAAAATTAAGCAGGACATGCCCCTAAAGACAGACTAGAATTGACATTTTAGGAATAAAAATAATAATAATAATAAAGTTTATATGAAATAATATTCCACAAAAAATAAAAAAAATGTCACCTTTAATTGTCTCCCCTAAAATGGTTTATCTGTAAGCAAAAGTAAAAAATATTAATAATTCTTTATAGCAATGAAAAAAATTAATTTACCTGCACGATGCCAGCAACCATTCCATTTTCAAGTTTCAGTTAATTTGCTGCTTAGTTGGAGCAAAGGTTTCACATAAAACTCATATCGTGGTATGTCAGACAGACACCTGCTTTCTTATTTAATTTTATTAGCAAATTGTTCTTTTGTGTAAAATTTTGTATGTACAATTTTTATAATTAAATTTTTGTCACAATTTTACTAAAAATTAACTTTTTTGTTACAAAATTTTCGCGCAAAACTTTACAAGGCACCTTCTTATGTTTTTTTATTAAAATCAACTAAAACTTACAAAGTTAACTATAATTTTTAACTGAAGATTAATATTAATATAAAAAAAATTAAGACTTAATAATAATTTTCACATACTTTCACAATTTTTAATAAAACCTCCAAAATTGAAGAATTTTTCCTTTGTTTACTATTATTTGTTTACATTTGCGAAAACCGTTGAGCTGTACTTATGAGAAGCAGGACTTCTCAAACTATTAATTTTCAATACTAAAAATAACTAACAGTTATTCTCCTGTGAGAGTTAAATCAAAAAAATCTTATGCTTGAAACTGTAATATATTTTGTTTGTTTACTTTTATTCTCCTTAAAGGTATAATCCGTTATTTATATAGAATTTTATTGACAGAAGCAATGCTTTTAAACTTTTATTGCAATATTTTATTTAATACTCCTAAGTCTGGTAGCTCTGTCAACTGCAATAAAAAGCATTTGACAGCTTTAAAAAAACCGCCATATTTTTTAGAAATTAATTTCAAGGCATTAAAAATCTTGTTAAAAATTTATAAGAAATTTACAAAAAACATATTAAATAAAAAAATGTCCCGAAAAGTTAAATATATCTACAGTGAGAATTTAATACAAGAAGCAGATAAAAATCCTGCTGTCAAAGGAAGGGTATGAAATTGATTTTTTCCTAATTAAAGAAATCTATCATTTAACGGTCACATTTTGCTTTTTGTTTTAAAGGCAACTTTAACCCACAATTTATTAAAATCCTATGGTCTATTAAGTCATATGGAAAGAGTAAGACCTTTGGTTTGTAACTCTGCCGATTTAAAAGGTTTCCACCAAAGGGACTATGTCCAACAGCTGGAACTTTATGACAGTAAACTTACATTACCCGATAACAATGGAAATTTAATGGAAGATGACGAAAAGGAGGAAGAAGAAAATATGGATTGTTCATTTCTATCAGATTGTCATGGTCTTGCTTATGACTGTCCTCCCTGGGCGGGCATTAAGCAGTATGTGTGCACTATAGCCGGAGCCACAATGACCGCCTGTGATTGTTTGTGTAAATCAGGAAATTCTCCACAAGTTGTTATAAACTGGTGTGGGGGATGGCATCATGCCCAAAGAGATAAAGCTGCAGGATTTTGTTATATAAATGATATAGTTTTGGGTATTTTGGTGTTAACCAAGAAATTTAGAAGAATTTTATATATTGATTTAGATAATCATCATGGAGATGGCGTAGAGCAGGCCTTTAGCTCCAGCAAACGAGTATTTTGTTTATCATTTCATCAATTAGAATGTGGTTATTATCCCGGCACAGGTAGAGCTGAAGAAAAAGGAGGAGAAAAGGCTTTAGGATATACTGCCAATTTTCCTTATAAGGCGGGCATAACAGGAGAAAAATATATAAAATATTTCAAAAGGTATTTTGCCCCTAAACAGAAAACTTTCTTTTGAAATAAACTTAAACTTCCATTAAAGAATTTCCAAGCAAATATTTGATTTATATCAACCTCAAGTGGTGGTAGTGCAATGTGGTGCTGATTGTATTGTGGGCGATCCTTTGGGTGGCTCTAATTTAATACCTGAAGATTTAATAGAATGTGTCAAGTTTATTTTATGTTATCAAATGCCATGTGTAATGTTAGGCGGAGGAGGCTATAATTTTTTAAATTCCAGTCGTTATTGGTGTTCTTTGACTGCAGCCATTTGTGAGGTTTCCTTAAATGATGATATATCCGGAGATAATGAGAACTTTTTAGCATATGGTCCAGACTATAGTTTGACTATTAAACGTGCAAATTTTATTAAAGATTTCAATACAGAAGAATATCTAGAGCAACAATGTAAGATAATAGAAGGTACGTTGTCGGTCTTTTTGAAATTGAAAGAAATTTAATTATTTATTATTTTGATTGCAGATAATTTAATGAACTGTAAAGTACAAGCTGTTTAAAAAAGAAATATTACAATTTATATGAAAAGGTCTTTTAATTTACAAAATGCGATTAAATTTGTTCTTAATAAATTAAAAAAAAAACTTCAACAAGAGATTTTTTTAAAAAAAACTTCAATTGAAGGATAAATACTGTTCTCAATAAACTTTAAAGCTTAGAAGCGTTCATTTCATTTCAAATCTTAAAAAAAAATTATCCACGTTTTATACATTTTTACACTTTGTTTTATTTAAATTTTCGTTAATTTATGTATTTTTTATTATAAATGACCAAGAAAAATAAACTTAAATTTATTATATTTTAACTTATAAAGTTTATTTTGTTACTGTTTTATAAATCGGCTTTACAAACTATATATTTGTAACGTTGTGAATACAGAAAAGAATGCAAATCTATTATGAAATGTAAATAAAATTAAACTATCCTAACGTCCAGCAGCCGCCTTAAAACGTTTACTGGGAGAAGCTCCTGTAAGTTCGGGTTTAACACGTGTTGGAGATAGCAAACTATTTGGTCCAAGGCCTGGATTATTAGCAGAATTTTGTACGGGATCTTGTAGCCACCTAACTTGTGTAGCAGGTCCATAACCTTTTTCATTTCGTGCAGCTATACGAAAGATTATAGCCGGTTTATTGGAGCAATCAACATGAGCAGCTGATAAGGAGGTATGGGAAACTGTACATTGATTAGCAGCTCCCACATAAACCCTAACAAAAGCCAATTGTGCTGGTGCCCTCTGGCCCGCTTTAGTCTCCTTTTCTTTGCCCGGTTTAACGGCCAAATATACTGAATATTCTACAATTTCATTGGAACTAACACAACTTGGTGGTGGTTCCCAGGTTAAGTGAGCGCCCTCCGATGATTTTGAAATTTTTATAGCCGAAGGTGCTCCCGGAAATCCTGGTAAACAGGTTTTAAAACTAGAAATTTCACTCCAATCACTGGCTCCAACGGAATTTAAGGCACGTATGCGAAAACGATATGCAGTGCCAGGTTCCAAATTAATACGGGCATGTTGACTCAAATCGGGTATATCTTCGGCATTTACATTCAAGCCAGAAGAAGACCACACCGTGTTATCGATATAACTGGTAACAGTAGTGGAAAGACCTTGAAAAATTCCCACAGTATGCCATTTAGCATCTTCTTCATCAAGCGGAGGATTGGGTGGTTGGGTTGTAGCCGTCGCTGGTGGAACAGAATTTGAATTGTTATTCGCATTATTAGCTGGTTTGGAAGATTCCTCTGGGGTTGACTTATTGGCTGTCGGAGCGGGTTCCATGGGTTGTGAGGGATTAGCATTTGCCTCAGCTCCAGCTGCCGAAACAGCAGCCAATGTTGCTAAATTCTCATGAGAAGTATCCAATTGATCAGTTTGAGAGTTTGAACCTGCAGCCGGCAAAGTGGACGTATCACCAGCTGCTAAACGATTATCATTGAGGGGTAAATTATCTAAAGATTGCCCTTCAGTATTGGTATTTTCAGTATCCATATTTTGATCTGAAAGTGCTTTTATAAAATTAAAATCTTTAAAATATCTAATAAATATTATTTTTCTTACCATTTCCCTCTACCGCATTTTCTCCTACTGGATTATTAACATTTTCATCAGTTTCCATTGGAGTAGCTTCATTTAGTGGCAGATTATTTGCTGTCGTATTGTCTACCATGGCGTTAGCCGTGGTCTCCGAGTCCATGCTGTACAAACACTAACAAGAATACCCTAATAAAAGGGAGAATGACGCCAAATGCTGTTGACTACAAAAAAACATAAAAAGTATGTATTTTTTTCAAATATTTTAAATAATTATGGAGGGCTTTTATTATTTTAAAAAAATCTGTGAAATTTACCTATTTTAATTAAAATTTATATAAAAATTTACACAAATTTGTCGTTTGCAATTACAATTGTAAAAAAGAATTGTTTACTTGTCAAAAAACTAAAATAACCTTGTTGTCGTTTGTATTATGTATGAGAGAGAAAAGAAGAAGAGAATATATAACAGAGTGTTATATATAAGAAAAAATTAGAAAATGCATCCTGTTTAATTAAAGGTAATACAGTGTAAATGAAGATAATAACGCTCCAGTAATTCAGAAGTTTTAATAAAACTATAAAAATATGAAAATTAAAAAAAATTAAATAAAAAACATTATCATATTAAATTCAATACATATTATTTAAAAAAGAGATAGATGACCACTGAAATAATTTAATAATAAACTGCTTTATCATCATATATGTATTGAATGAGAAAATTATCAGCGTTGCCAGATGAATTCATTTCAAAGGAAATTTTTATTTTTATGAATATATTTGTATTTTATTGAAAAAACTGGCACATTTTTAAAGCAAAAAGAAAATACCAACTAAAATATCTCTGAACGGATATACATTTCAACTAATAAATTAATTTCAATACCAATGAATATGTGTATCTTGAGAATAATAGATCTGTAACATAAAACTTTTGGACCCTATATCGTAAAAATTATCAAAGAGCGATTGACAGTGAAAACTGCGATTTTTTATTGTTAATTTTTATGGAATAATATATTCGGCATTATGTGAATTATGAGTATAAGTACCAAATAATATATTATGACATATTGTGTTTTTCCTGTGAAAAAATTCATAATAAAAAAATAACTTTTCAATTCAATAGCGTGTAGATCTTAAATTGAGCCAGAAAATTTACATAAATTACAAATTTACGAATAATTAATATTTTCAACTTATTCATTAATTTCAGTATTTTTTCAAAAATATTTTATTCCACTCGCACATCTAAAATTCTACTGCGATGGTAACATTTTTCTCATTTAATAAAAAATAACAAACTTGGCAACATTTTTTTGGCAGCAGTGCTACCAACTTTCTTCACAGATTATATGATATTTTTTGCTGTCATTTTTTAAGAAATTTTTGATTAAATTGTTTACTTCACGATAAAAGTAGACTTAAATTGATTATTAATAAAAGTTTAGTGTATATTATAAAACAGTAAAATCAGGATTTAATAAATAATTAACAAGTAAACGTTATTCACACATAAATAAATCCAATTTCTCATTTATTCTCATAACAAAAAACTTAGAGAATTAAATGAAAATTAATCACGAAAACGGGAAAAAACTATAAATTAAATTAAGAAAATGTGTTAACATATTTAAGCAATTAGTTTATAGTGTAAAAAGAAAAATCAACGTAGTAATACATTTTTTATTATAAAAATATAGAGGAAAAAAACAACAAAAACTTATAGAGGCAATTAAAAAGGTAAAGTTCTTTTGGCAGACTATGCTACAGAAATAAAAACTTATAAGAAAAGTTGCTAATCAATTTTAATAATTAAGATAAAGAAACAAACTTAACTAATAAATTACTTTTTTTAATTAATATATCTTGTTTGTTTTTACAACAAAAAACCCTGAAGAAAATCTTGAAAATGTAATGGTGTCAGTGTTAAATTGATTAAATTCTTTGTTTTCGGTAAATTTATTGTTTCTTTTTTTTCTTTTTGCGTTTACGGTGCATTTGTCAATTTGCAGGTTTCTTTTGTTTTTGTTCTCTGTTTGTTGTTATTGCAAAATGGTGGTGATTTGTAGTGAGTGGAGCAAAAGAAAAATCAAAGAAGAGAGGGTGTTTAAAAAAACATCATCCCTTTCTCTGTTTACATTTTAAACCGCCCTCTCTTTTTTTTGGGCAAAATGATAAAATTTGTAAAAAAGAACACGTTTTTGGTGTTTTCAGAGTGATGCCAGACGTTTTAAGGGAAAACTTACTTTATTGGGATTATGATGAGGGAATAAAATTAACAAATTGTTGTAATTGAAAATGAATCTTAAGTAATAAAAATTAAGTTAATACTTGGAATTTCACTTTCTTTTTGATAATTGAAATATTTTAATAATATTAATATCATGTGAAAGGTCGTGAAGAAACTTTCCTCATAATATTAAAAAAGCATGAAATTATTAACATAGGAAGAGAAGAAAATCAATTTTTATACCCTTCATCACCACAAGTGGTGAAGAGAGTTATCTCAGACCCCATAATGTATTTTTATATAATAGTGAATGAAATCAAAATTTGTGTCAATTTAGCTGTCAGTCTGTTGTTGGCAGACTCACATCCACAAAAATTGACAGATCTCAATTAAAATTTGCAGTAAGAATGAAACTAGCAATCAGTTTATTAAAGGAAATCTGTACGTTTTAGCAATGAACTTTCGTAACATTTTCTATTATAAATCGAAAAATTAGTATAAAATTTTGCCATATTAAGCTATATGTACTTCATTACCATTTTAAAAATTATCGAATTCAGTTCAGTAGAAAAAAGTTATATCCAAAAATATAACTAATTTTATGACTCATTAAGTATTCTTGTGTTATATATAAAGAAAATTTAACTTTTATGCATGTATGAAACATAATGTATATACTTCAAACTCATTTTTGTATTGTATTCGAATATAGCATTCTAACTTGTTTAATATTTAATTTACTGATCAAACCGCTCTTTAAGTTAAAATAATTGTCACTATTCTATCTGGCATCACTATTTTTTTAGATATTACAATTTTTGATATATATTCTTTTTTCATGCTCTCTCACTCTCTCGATTTTGCTAATACTCTTGTTTTTGTGTTTTCATTGAAAAACACAACACAAGCACACAAATAAACAAAATAATATAAGTAAAAAAATAACAATAACAATATATTGTGTGGTTTCTTGTCATTGGTGCTTTATTTCAGATCGTATGTTAATTTTCCCGCAATATAAACGTTTCTCTTCAATATTTAATTGTTTAAAATAAATATTAACGTAAAATTGTCAAAAAAAATAATAGTTTATAAACCTTTAAATTATAATTTAATAAAGCTACTTGTATTCATGGTCTACCCTGGCACCAAAAACAAAGTTCAAACTACAATTTCAATTTATCAAAATTAGATTAAAACAAGTAAGAATGCTATATTCGGCTATATCGAATATTCAATACCCTTCACCACAAATTTGTGTGAAACAACACAGGAACACTTAATTAGTCATAACATAAGTTATATTTTGAACTATAATTTTTTTACTGAATCGATTTTGATCATTTTTGGAGGGGTAATGAAATTCATATAATGATAAAATTTCATTGTAATTTATTGACTTATAATTGACAATTTTGCGAAGATTCTTCGCTTGAATTAGAGGAAGACTCAGATATCGGTCTATATCTTTTAATATACTGAACCAATTTCTTTGCCTTGGGAAGAGAAATAAGAAATACATCCACATTTGTGGTTGTGAACGTGTTAACAAGATTTTTATTTGATGCAAGATATTATATACTTTATAGGGTCTGAGATGATTACGTTACACACAGTATGACAACACTAATATAACCTCTTTATTACTTGTGGTGGTGGAGGTTATAAAAAAAATGTATTTTTTTCCATTCTCCCCTCCACTACCCCTTAATAACAAAGTGCGTTTAACTTACAAAAAGTAAATTGAATATTTCCTCCCTCATTGTATTTTTAAATAATAGAGTCTATATTATTTAGTTTAAGTTTACTTATTTATCTATCATATGAGTACTAAGTATTCAACTTTTGAAAAAAGATTAATCATAATCTTTAGAGGTTCTTTTTTATTCGTATTTAAATTTAAATCATCTTATCAGTTTTAGTGATTTTATGAATAAAGTGAAAAAGAAAACCTAAAAATAAAAGAATTTATACACGATTTTCTTAATATTAAGAACATTATTATTTGTTTAAGTGTTCTAGTTAATTTAATTTTGAAATATTTTGTATATGGTACGTGTGCTACATGCATTTAGCTTATTGTGTCTCAAGATTTAGGTCAATAACCGTTTTTGAACAATAACTTGGTAACAAACAAACGTGTTTACTTAGCTTTTAATATCTAAAACATGTGAATTTTAATACAGACTATAGACCCAGACTGAAAAGGCTGAATGAATATAAAACCGAACCTGGAACTCAGCTTAAAGGAAGACAAAAACTTGATTGAAATCACTCCATGGACAATGGACTAGGTTGTGGATTAGACAATAAACCTGACTCAATGTTGGATTAGAGCCCAGATAATAGACCACAATACAGATTAAATATTAAGAAAGACAGTTTACTATTTAATTTTTTGCTTCAATGCCAAGAAAATGGAGGTGTTAATCATTAACAGAAATCTGGAAATAATGCGAGACTCTTGTGGGTCTTCTCCTCATCCACCTGAATAAAGGATTATAAATCCTTCATGGATTTTGTAAAAAGACCGGTACCACTACAACATTTACAGCCTCAGCGCATTGACATATGGCTTAAATCAGCAGAGGACTTGGTCATCATGGTCTATGCTATTAAAACACTTTAAAGACACAAAGTTTTTCACAACCTACTGTTTTGATTGCCAACTAACATTAAGGGATAAACTTTTCAGTGATTCATTGATGACTTTTACATTAGCAAATCTTCAGCAACAATTAATAGAGTCATAATTTAGATTTTTAACCTCCCAAACCAGCAACCAGACTATAGGTTGGATTACAGTTCAGATAATAAATCACCATACAAATCATTACATAGTGTTTAATTAAAATTGTTTATACTTTTCTTAAAGTTTAATAGAAACAGTTATATTATTTCTTAACACTAATTCTTGTTTTCTTTCAAACTTTCAGCTCTTCAAAACCAGAAGATACCAAAAAAAAAGAATCTATTAAACATAACAAAAGAAATCCACTCCAATTCCTGCTTATTGTTCTCCACTAGAATTTAAGGACTATTTTTTTTGTATTAAAACAAGAAATTCAATAACCAACTTAAGCAAACTTTTTAAATTAAATTAACTTATTAAACAAGAAGAAAAAAACTCATACTTTTATTTATCCTCTTAAATGTCACAACATCATAAAAAAGACAAAGATACGCGACAGCGCAAAAATGTAGATAAAGAAAACTCCTCAAATAACAAACAAACAAAGACAACCTCACCATCAACAACATCCCCAACAGTAGCAGCAACCTCATCTTCAAAAGCCACAACAAATACATTAAATTCAGTGGAAAAATCTAAGAGACCAAATAATAACGGTGCGTTGTCTATAATGAATATGAAGCAAATGAAACCATTAAATAAACAACAAAAGGAAAAACTTAAAGCCGAACGTGAGGCTATAGTATTATGGCGACAACCCATAAAAACACTGTCATATTGTAGTTTTGAAATAGTGGAACTTGTTAAGACTTTAGTGGGCAAGTAAGTTTGAAGATTTAAATTTAAATTTACATTTTTTTCTAATTAATATTTTCTATTTGTTAATTTTACTTTAGATTAATACAAAGAAAGACCTGGATTGCTGTATTCATAATTTTAGCTAGTTTTATAGCTGTTTTATATCAAATACCGGGTCGCCATCAAATTATAGTAGAGTTTTTAAAAAACAATACCTGGTTTGTTTTATATTGGACAGGTTTGGGTATATTATCTTCCGTAGGTTTAGGCACTGGACTACACACATTTTTATTATATCTGGGGCCACATATAGCTAGTGTTACATTGGCGGCTTATGAGTGTAATTCATTGAATTTCCCTAAGCCTCCCTATCCAGATGAGTAAGTTTTTTTTTTTTAATTATTAATTTAGATACAATTTTTTATATATATATTTTTTAATTTAGCATCATTTGTCCAGAGGAGCCTTATGACAAAAAAATACCCAATATTTGGACCATTATGTCTAAGGTACGTTTTGAGGCTTTCTTGTGGGGTGCTGGCACTGCTTTAGGTGAATTGCCTCCTTATTTTATGGCCAAAGCTGCCCGTCTATCTGGTTATGATCCCGATGATGCTGAAGAATTAGCTGAATTTGAGGCTTTAAAAGCTAAAGAGAATCAAAAGGATTTGGGTTTAGTAGATCGTGGAAAACTCTTTATGGAACGTGTGGTAGAGAAAATTGGTTTCTTGGGAATTTTAGCTTGTGCCAGTGTGAGTATCAAAATGATATTTAGACTAAATAAAGGGATCAGAAAGGGAAATAAAAACTAGATAACTACAAATAGACTGTAGCCTAGTAACTGAACTATAAAATTAGACTATAGAACAGATATGACTATAAATCAGATTATAGACTGTAAACGAGGTTTTAGAATTGGACAGAAAATAAATGGACTATAAACCAGACTATTCAATGAACTATAAAGCAAACTATATGTAGAACTATTAACGACAGATTTTAACCGAGACAATAGACTGTAAAATTAGTGATACTGTAGACTGTACTAAAAGCCAGGCTATTATTGGACTATAATGCGGGCTATAAATGGACTAGACCTAAATTTAGACTGTAATGTAAAACCTACTATAGACTATAATTCAAACTATTTTGTTAATATTAAATTATTGAAATTTATTCCACATTTTTAGATTCCCAACCCTCTTTTTGATTTAGCTGGCATTACGTGTGGCCATTTCTTGGTACCATTTTGGACTTTCTTTGGTGCCACTCTCATTGGCAAGGCCATTATAAAAATGCACATACAAAAAATATTTGTAATTATTGCCTTTAATGAATCCCTAATTGAAAAGGCGGTCGATACTTTGGCTAATATACCGGTTGTAGGCAAAAAATTACAAGAACCCTTCAAGGATTTCCTCAACAATCAGAAACAACGTTTACATCGTCAACGTAATGCTACACCAGCTGAATCTGGCAATATGCTATCAAAAATCTTTGAGACATTTGTCATTGGTATGGTTTGCTATTTCGTGGTTTCCATAGTGAATTCTTTGGCTCAAAGCTATCACAAACGTTTACACAAACACAAGCACAGCACGCCCAATACCCCCAATAGTAATAATAGTTTCAGCAATACCGTACAACAAACCGCAACAACAACTACCACAAAGAGATCTAAAAAAGCAGCCAGAGAATAAGACAGATAACATATTTCAAATTTGTTTTTTTTTTTTAATTTCTATTTTGTTGGTATTGGATTTTTGAGTTTTTTATTGTTTTGTCAGGATCTTTTTTTGTATATTTTTGTTTCATTTTTTATTTTGAGTTTCCTATTAGTTTTTTTTCTTATTTTATTTAAAATAATTAAGATTTTGAATTACACCTCAAGCACTTAATAATGAAAGCTTAAATTTAGCCAAATTGTTTATTTTTATATATATAAAGGCCCTTAATTGTATTACTTTTTTAGGTAAAGACAAAGTTAGTTAATGAAATATATAAGAATGAATAAAATCAGGATTGAAAGGAGTGACAATTTCTTTTTAGAAATATTTTCGAATTATAATTTATTTAAAAGACTAGTCTTATAATAAATTTAATTTAAATTTAAATTAAATAAATTTATAAAAAAATAAAACAATAAACAAACCCGCAATGATGAAATAAAATTTAATATTAAAATTTAAATGAAATAAAACGTGAACTAAACATTTAAAACAAAATAAATAAAGAAATAAATTATAAACAAAAATTTATATCCAAAAATTTAATAAAGAATAAACAAAATATAAACAGATAATTAAATTTAAATAATTAAAAAAATAGTTTAATTTCCCAGAAAAACGATTTTCCAGATTCTTCGAAATTTACATTGAACTTTCGAAAATCCATATTTGAAGAAAATATCAAGTTTAAACTCGTTTAAGTAGAGAAAATCATTAAATTAATTTTTTTTAAATGCTTTAAATAACCAAAAATCAATTTTCGAAGTTATTTTTAAATATTCGAAAATAGCTGAAATTTGTTAAAATATATTTTTTAATAAATTTAATAGAGAAAATCTTTCAATTTGTTTGAAAATTGTTGAAAAAAATAATTTTCGAATTTTTCGAATTTAACATTTAACTTCGAAAATACAAAAAATATGAAAAAATCTAGTTTAACTAGTAAAATTGTTTAATTTATTTTAAAAATGGTTTAAATAACCAAAAATCTATTTTCGATTTTTTCGAAGTTATTTTAAAATATTCGAAAATAATTTTTTAATAAATCTAATAAAGAAAATCTTTCAATTTGTTTTCAAATTGTTAAAAAAGCAACAAATTTAGTTTTCGAATTTTATGAAATTAACATTATACTTTCGAAAATATAAAATTGGTAAAAAAATCAACAATTAAACTTGTTTAGGTAGCATACATTTTTTAATTTCCTTTTAAATTGTTTTTAATAACAAAAAATCTATTTTTGAATTTTTCGAACTTAAATAGTCAAAATTTGTTAAACATTTTTTAATAAATTTAATAAAGAATATCTTTCAATTTATTTTAAAAATTTGGCATAAAATAAATCCAAAACCATTTTTGAGATTTTCGAAATTATGTTCAAATTTTTTAAAATTGCTAATATATGTTAAAAATTAAATTTGATAAACCAATCTTAGAATTTATGACTTAAAACTGCTTTAATTGGCCAAAAATCGAATTTCGAAATTATGTTCGAAATTTCGAAAATTTCTGAAATTGTGTAAAAATTGTATTTTATGTTAATTTTAACTTATTTTCTTAATTTTTTAAGAAAAAATTTACTTTTTAAACTTTTTTATAAAGATTTTATAACCAGATTATGTAAAAACTCGGAGCAATACTTTTTTAATCTTCATTTTCGAAGAATAAAAAATAAAACTCTTTTTTATTAAATTCTTTCCGTTCGATTCTTTTAGTTAAGGTTAAAAATAGGATTATTTTTCAACTCGCAATAAAACTTACTGCTGTTTTATATTAAAAATGCAATAACAAATCACAAAAACATTCATACAACGAAAGTTAACATAACTTAATATGTGAGTACGTTTGTATACATACAAACATTTATGCGAATTATTAAAATTTAAACTCTTTTTCTCGATTTCTCTCTTTTTTATATTTATCTTTTTTTGATTTTTGTCAATTTTTAGAATTAAACTCTTCTAAAGGTGATCAAACAAACTCTTTTTTTGAGAATTAAAATTAAACTCTTTGAAAGCTCCGATTTTTTGAAGAGCAAAAAAAGAGTTGAAACCGTACCTTGTTCAAAACCTTTTGTATTGAAATAAAACACTCTTTTAGGTTTATTTTGTAAATAGTTTTAAAGTTTTATTTTCTTTTTGTGACAGATTTTTGTTTTAAACATTTAAGTTGTTTTTTTTATGATTAAATTTTAATTTTAATGCTTTTTTTGCAAAATGTTTTTGATTTCTTTTCTGTTGTTTTTAAAAAATAAACTTAAGCCTTTTAAGGACACTTAAAAAAATGTTATTAAGAAAAATATATTTTATATTTAATTAGTTAAATACTATTCCAAAATTAATATGTTTTATAGAGAAATACAAATACATTATTTATGATGATATAAAGAGACCCATACCAGCATTATTCCATGATTGTGCTGCTGGTGGTTTTTAGTTGAAAACATCAATTTCCACAGACTGCTAAATGCTTTTCCATTTTTTAAATTAATGTAGAGGATTATCTCCCGATAAACAATGCCATTTTTCATGGAAGTGATCTGGTAAACGGATACAATCCAGCCATTGTTGTAAACGTTCTCCTTTGCTATTGAAGCCAATAATTAAACTGCCCAGAAAATCATTACTTTTACCCAAATCCTTGTCCCATACTGTAATAATTAGAGATTGTTTATTTAGATCATGAGGACTGGCTTCAAAATTGAATTCTTCATTATAAATCGGATTTAAAGTTCTCCATTTAACACTGGTTTTATATTTTTTATTACGATGGGAATCGGGTTTCATTTGTCTACAGGAAAAGAAAAGGAAATTGAAATGAAAAGTTTTTTAACTCAATTTGTTATAACAATTACATTTTAACAAATGGATCTGAACTGCCATTATTGTCCATGGGTATTAGATTAACACATTGCTTAAGATTCACCGTCAAAGCTCGTTTTTTGGTATTATAGCTTAAAGCTAATAAAACTTTACCATGGCGCCAGTCTTGTGACAATTCTGCAGCATTGCTATACTGATCTTCGGGACCCAGGGGTACTGAGATTCTATATTGATTGGTATTATGAACCTGAAAAAATACAAAAGAAGAATAAAATTAATTTCCTAAATTCGAAATTTTTGGAAATTAAGTTGATATTTCGAAAATAGTTTAAATTTAAAAAAAAGCTTACAAATAAAAAAAAATTATTTTCGAACTTTCCTAACCACATCATTTTAATTATTCTAAATTCAAAAAATATAAAAAATGATTTTCGAATTTTTCGAAATCAAGTTCGAATTTGTTCGCAAATAGCTGAAAATAGTTAAAAAGGCTAAAGTGAACAGAATTAGTGACGAAATTATTTATTTTAATTAAAAGTTATCCAAAATAACCCAAAAAATTATTTTCATAATTTTCGAAAAAATGTTCGAAAATAGCTAAAAACAGTTAAAAATCGTAACTGAACTAAATTTGTTATAAAATTATTTATTTTTGTATAAAATTGTAAAAAATAATAAAATTTCTATTTTCGAATTTTTCGAAATTGTTTTCGAATTTTCGGAAATAACTTAAATTTTTCAAAAATCATAATTTAACAAAATTATGGAATGAAAAGTTTTCATTTGTTAAAAAAAATCTTATAATAAAAGAAAATTATTTTCGAAATCAAGTTCGAATTTTTCGAAAATAGCTAAAAAACATTATAATTGCACAAAATTAGAAATTTAATTGTATTTATATTTTAAATTGACAAAAATATGATACTATTAACATTTTCGAAATTATTCGAACATAATTTCGAAATAGCTGACAATATTCAAAATTCGGAATTGAACAAAATTAGTGATTAAATTTTGTATTTTTATATAAATTAATCAAAATAAATAAAAACATCTATTTTCGAATTTATCGAAATTATGTTCGAACTTTCGAAAACTACTCAAATTTTCAAAAATTGGAATTTAACAAAATTAGAAATTTGAAAAAAAAAAAATAATTGTTAAAGCTACAACTTACCGTTGACAAACCAATTTTGGCGGCTCCCAAAAAATCATGTCCATATTTATCCTCATCAAATATGGCTACATAAAGCAAAGCATTACCCAATTCTTCCGGTTCCACACCCACAAATTGTAAAGTCTCATTAAATTCTGGATTGCGAGTTTTGTGCACACATTTGGTTTTTTGCCATCTTGTGTATTTGGCGGTACCTTCTGCGGTAATAATATTTAATTTACAATAAGGATCAGTAAGACCGGCAGAATCCATGGGTGGTAAATCTCTAGCCCTCACCACAGTGGCATCCAAAGTATGTAAACTTTCCCGATAAGTAATGGCAACCTCCAGCCAGCCCAGTAAAGGATCGCGGCAATGTTGCGTAGTGGCTGGGCATTGATTGGCCGCCGACATGGAAGCAGTGGTGGCTGAATTACCCGAAGAACTATCACTTATAGACCAGGAGGAAGAGACAGAACTACGTCTTTGATTTGAGCAATAATTGGAGCTTTCACGGCGATTGTTGGTGACATTGGAAGCGGTGGTATATACCGTGGAAGCTGTGGATATGGTATCATATTCCGTTTGTGAAATGGGATCGGAACGGGAATTTGAACGATTGTTAAAGAAAAATGCATTCGATAATTTTCGCTCACCAGTTGAGCCATCGATAAAACTGCGTATAGAACCAAATGAACGCAAACGAAAGCTATCCTCCCTTTGCATTTTGCCCTCACTGGTGGTGGGACTTGTTTTGGTGATATGTTTTTTCACCATTTTATCGCAATCTTTTAAAGACATTTGATTCATATTACTACAGGCATTATCCAATACATCCTGGACAGCAGCAGCACCTGAAGTTTCCGCTCTTTCTTTGGAACCATCCTCGTCTTCCGAACTGCTAGAGTCACATACACGTATAGTCAACTTTTTAACACGCACCTGACGTGTAGGAGTACTTTGGCAACTATGCGCTCTACGAGGATGCAACATTAACTCATTGGCCTCTATGGAAGTGGTGGCTGTATTTCTTGTAGGTGTTGAGGTGGTTGATTGTGGCACTTCATAATTAGGAAGACCTTTAAAAAACCATGCACCAGTTTTCTTCCACATCTCACGCGTTTCGGAGCAAATGCGACATAACCAAATCTCGCGAGTCTTCTCAGAAGTATGATAGCGTATACTTATGTCCAGACTGCATTTGGGACAAACCGATTTGCGACAATCTTCACAGATTATACGTTGAGCTCTCAAAATGCCAAAGGTGTCACCACATAAACGACAACAATTGGGACCACGTTCTACAGCACGGGATTTAATCTTTTCCACTCTCTCCACTAGACGACCCACACGCTGACGTTCGGCGATTTCTAGTTCTTCATTACGTTTAATAACGGATATAATAGCAGCCTGCTCATCAGGTCTTAGGGGCTCATGGACCTGGGAACTATTCCAACCGGTTCTTAATCTGAAAAAAGATAAATACTTCTATAAAATATCCACTTCCAAAGTTTAGTTCTAGTTCAGTTCCATTTCAGTTCTTGTTCAGTTCTTGTTCGGTTCTAGTTCAATTATAGTTCTAGATCAGTTCTTGTTCAGTTTTAGTACAGTTCCAGTTCAGTTCCAATTCAGTTTCCTTTCAGTTCTATTTCAGTTGTTTGACCCTCAATACTATTTTGTCTGCCATTAAACTGATTGTTGACTTCCTGAAATTTCACACACAACCACTTAACATAAATTAATTTTCTAGGGGTTAATTAAAATCAAATTGTGATAGGTTTAATGTCGGTTAAGTGTACTGATAAAATTTTCCAAACATTTTCAAGTTCAACTATAATTAATTAGCATTTTCAAAATATTTTCCAGAGTTTTATCTACACTACATTGTTTTATATAACCAAATAAAAGCCAAAATAACAATAAAAATAATAACAAAATAATTCAATGTAAACAACAATGCCAACCACCCACTAAACGACCTTAAACCAAGCAATATTTTGTAATAAACTTAGCAACAAAAACATTAATAGAAAAACGTAAAAGTATTCGCATTTTTATTATTATAAACTCTTTTTGTTTACCTGCAAGAGAACAAAACAAAAAAAAGAAAAAATACTAAACTCTTACAAAGTGAAAAAGAAGAAAAAAACCCACGTTATTTCTGTTATAACTTTAACAATTGTAAAGAGTCCTTCAAAAAACAAGAAGGCAACAGCAACAACAACAAAAAACGCGGCCATTAAAATAAAGATTTTCACTTGTTGTTATATTCATATTTAACTTTATTAAGAGTTTGTAAATGTATGCATACATTGTTTACATTAAATTAAACAAGAGAGTAGAAAAAAATACAGTTAAGAAAACAATAACAAAACTATTGCTTAACAGAAAAAAACACACATACGCAAAGCAAAAAAAAAACATCTCACCTGTATGCAAAGTAGTAGCAAAAAACACTTCCACACAAACTTATTATTATAAAATAAATAAGAATGCAGAATTACTGTTACGTATGAGTAATACTAAAGAGATGATTTTGTATGAGGGAGCAAAAGAGCAGACAAAAAAGAGATTTTATTTCTTTTTGTTAAGCTAAATTGGTCAACCGTTACGTATGAGTATTACGATTATTTTTAAGTGAAAAAAGGTAGAAGAGATTGAAAATGAGTATAATAAATGTAAACAAATGTTAAATAAGGAAATTTAAAATTTTTTAAGAATTAAAAGAATTAAGGTAATATTTTGAGAAAATTTAATAAAATATTTATGGAATTTTAAAGTGAAGTTAAATAAAGCAATTTGATATATAATTTTATGATAATCATTGCTAATAAAGGGATTAAAAAAATATTAAAAATCCAGCAAAAAATTAAAATGAAAATAAAATGTAATAAAATTGAACAATTAAAAAAAATTAAACAGAAATAAAATGAAATAGAACTAGAACTGAACTACAACTGAATAAGAACTGAACTAGACATGAACTAAAAGTAAACTAGAGCTGAACTAGAACAGAACTCGAACTAGAAATGAATTAGAATTGATCTAGAAGTGAACCAGAACTGAACTAGAACAGAACTCGAACTAGAACTGACCTAAAACTGAACTAGAACTTAACTAGAGCTGAACTACAACTGAACTAAAACTGAAGTACAACTGAACTACAACTGAACTAGAATTGAACTAGAACTGAACTCGAACCGAACTAGTACTGAAGTAGAACTGAACTAGAATTGAACGAGAACTGAACTAGACATGAACTAAAACTAAACTAGAAATGAAATGGAACTGAACCAGAACTGAGCTGAACTTCTGACTGTTTTTGAGCCAATCATATTCCAACAAATATCTCTTCCTCCTCCTTTTAATAGTCACCTATAACCTTTTCTACACAAAAAACTTAAAAATCAACTGTATTTTTTATGTTTACACACATTTAGCCTCACAAACTTTATTCAGGAGTGAGGGAAATTATGTGGAGGATGTCCCTCCTCCTCTCCTTTAAGTATAAAACGAAATACTGCTAGTTGAAGCATAAACACATGCATACATATGTTTCAATACATCCGGGGTTAATGGCTTTAACATATTTTTTTGTGCGAGTGTATGTGTAGATGTTTCTTATAAAATATACTCGGCAATAATAATAGCAGAAGAATAAAAGAAAAGGGAGGAATGAAATTTAAAGAGCAGGCAATAAATGATTGAAAAGCAGGATTTTTTTTTTTTGCATTTTAATAAAGTGTGTATGAAAGATGGTTAATGGGTGAGTTGTACGATAACAAAGTTACCAGATGAGCAGGGAAATTATATGGATTTTGGGGGAAAGTTTATTTTTTTCTTAGAAAACTTTTCATATTTGTTTTATGATTTTAATTTTCATTAAATTAATGTTAAATAAATAATAATTTTTAATAAATTTTAAAGTTAATTTCTATGGCATCCTTTTCTTTATTAAGAAAATGTCTTTAGGCTTTTAAGTATTTAGGTTTTTTTGTTGTCTACCTTATTTTGCATGTCAATGTGTGGGTTGCAATATGAATGTATGTATGTTTAAGTGTTTTTATATAAAGTTAGTTTATAGGTTTTATATTTGTTATACACTTGACATAAAAGATATGGATTTCGAAGAATCTCTTTTCTGCTTTTTTTGTTATTGTACAATTGAAAATTATATTAGTTTGTTAGTTGATGTTTTATATTATAAAGTCTGAGTGTAAAACAAAAAACAAGAAGAAAAGAAGCCCTGCATAAAGACAGAAAAAATATAATTTAAATTTCAAATAAGGAAATGAGCAAAAAGTTGTTGTTTTCCTTGGTAACTTTCTTGTTTGATTTATATGCCTACAAAGAGGCATAAATTAGTTAGTTAGGGGTTTTCTAAAGAATCTCAGACACTTGAAAAATATTTATACAGACTTACAGAAACAAAATATAACTAATAACGAAGTTTATAACAAAACAAGTAAGTATGCTATATTCAGCTATGCCGAATCTTTAGTACCCTTCACTGCAAATGCGTTTGAAGATATAAGTTATCTTTTGTACATGAGTCATAAAATAAATTACATATTTCGCCATAACCTTTTTTATACTAAACCGATTTTTATTAGTTTTGAAAGTTCTTCACTTGAATTTAAAGGTGGCCTCAGTTATCGGTCTATATCTTTTGAATACACTGAACCGATTTTGCTGGCTTTAAATAGGACAGGCAGACAGAAGTTCATACTTAAATCAACTCTAGAATTTGGTTTGATGCAAGAATATATATACATTAATATACCCTCTTCATTATTTGTGGTGTTGGAGAGTATAAAAAGATGTTTTTTAAACTACTTAAATAACTTAATAATCATAAAGTTAAAGGAAAAAGTAAATGAAAAAAATAAAAATAAATTTATAGTATTTTAAAATCTTTACAACAGAGATTAATTTCTCTCGAAATGAAATACTGCAAATAATATAAAGCCTAAAAATAGGCAATATTATTTGAACAGAAACAGGGTCTCTTTTTCTAGTTCTCTGTTAAAAAGGCATAAAATGTTTTGAGTATGAGCATTAGTAGAACATAACTATTATATATGTATGACATATCCGTTATTTCACTGTTGATTATTGTTTATAACTGTTTGTTTCTCTCCCTCTCGTGAAAGTAAAAAAAACAAACCAACAAATAGACGCAAAATAAATAAAAGAATATAACTGTAAAATGCCAGTAAATTGTCAGCCATATACTTGACAGCAAAAATGTCAGTTTCATATTTTTATTTCCCTTTTGAAGCAACAAAAAAACAATAACAGCATAATGTTACAAACATATACACACAAACTTTATAGGAAAAAATGTTATGGATTTAAAATTTAAAGGAAATTCTTATAAAAAACCAAGCAAAAAGGATATTGAATAATAAAAATATATAAATTTAGATTTCTTACAAATCATATCTCCTATTTCAAATATATTTATTATATCATATGACGAAACAAATCGAGTTTATTTAACTCTTGGATGTATCAAGAGATTTTATTTTATTTCTTCCCCCTTCAATCAAAAAAATGAAAAAAAAAAAAAACAAAATTAAAGTTTATTTAGATTTCTCTCTACGACACACGTGTGTTAAAGTCAGGAAAAGTGTGTTATTATAGTTGACATTTGAGGTTATTTCTTTGGGAGAGAAACTTAATAAATCAAAAACAATAAATTACTTTTAAGGTTTCTTAATTTATTTTAATATAAATTAAATTTGAAATAAAAATATTTCAAAAGTTTTGAATGGCTTCCCCCGATTATTAAAATGAAATTAAAAAAAAACTTAACGAAAGTCAATTTTCTAAAATAATTTTACAAAAAGAAATTTACTCATAATGAAAATTTAAACATTTAATAAAACTTAAATAATCTAAAGAAAAAATACAATGAAAGTTTCAAATTTTATAAAAAAATTCAATTTAACGAAACTTTCAAAAACTTAACGAATCTTTAAAAGCTAAACTTAAATTTATGTTCTTAAATGTTATTTTTAACAAAATTTTATAATTTACAGCATTGAAAAAAATCTTAACAAAAGTTTAATTTCTTAACGAAAGGTTTTTAAAGAAAAAAACTATCGTATTCGTTTAACTTGTTTAATATTACATTCATAACATATACAATTTTGCTATTCAGATTAAATAAAAAACATAACGAAACTTTACTCTAGCTTTAAAAATTATATATTGTTTTGAAAACTTAACGAAACGGTATTATTTTGTTAATAAATGTATTTGAATAAATTTTCGTGACCTTTTCGAAAATGTTATTGAATTCAGTTGTTTTGAAAAATATTAGATTTTATTTTTAGCATAATTTTCTTTCTTTTTTTAAGAGAAAGGAAATTGTTATTTAATGTCCCTTTTTATTTAGTTGATTGGTTTATGAAATAAATAAAAGAATTTTTTCTTGATAGTTTATTTCCATAAATAAACAAATACTTAAAAAAACATTTTATTACTGTTTGGTTTTAAGATTCTCTTCATTTTTTGCTAAACAAAATACTAGAAAAAATCACCCAAAGGCTTGTTATACATAAATTTAAACATTTCCTTTTAACACCCACACACATACAAACAAAAGAAAGAGAAAAATAACTCATATAACAAAGAAAACAAAAAACAAAATTAAATTTTGTTTAATTCTGGGAAAATTCCCTACAGATGGTTAAATTTATAAGAGAATAAAAAATCAAGTAGGACTATGACGCATCTAATATACCCTCCACTACAAATTGGGTGAAGTAAAAACGTTATATTTCCTACTTACAAACACTTACTCATACGCCCAAAAACATGTACAATATATAAGAGTTTTCTTTAGTACAACAACAGTTTTTTTTGTTGGCAATTATTTTTTTTATAATGAACCGATCTTTGGAATGGTAATAAAGTACATATAGCAATTTTACTGAAGTTTTTTGCTTGAACTTTGAGGTAATCCAAATATCGGTCTATATCTTTCAATATAATATAGGAAATTTCTCGGGACTATAGGAAATACTCAGGCCAAATTGAGCTTTGTCAATATACGAATTCAAAAATATTTTAATTTAAGAACGTAATTTACGACATATAAAAATAAGAAGGATTTAAAATAGATAACAATTCTCTGTTCACATTTATTTTTCATTAATTGTGACACTAACAGTTTGAGGTTATACCTAAGAGCTAATTAAAATGTAATTAATTGCTAATTAATTTCATAATTATGATTATAAAATATTTTTTTTATCAAAAGAGCAATTTAAATACCCCCCCCCCCCAAAACAACAACAGCAATTCATATAACTCAATTAAAAATGAAATTGAAAAAAAAAACAACCCAACAATATTAACAACAATAATAAAATTGTCCAGTTGTTAAAGAATAGAAATGGCGACGCCAATATCTCTTAACTATAAACATAATGACGCCAAATAATACCAACATACTGAGCTAAACAATTGAGTGGTAAGAGTAAAATAGGAGAGGAGGAAGAGAAATAGTTATCATAATAACTACAATAATACATTTAAGTTTAATGATAATGGCGTCTTTAACATTTCCTTTTTTTCTTTTGTGTGTGTGTGTGTTATTTGTATTACTGCATGTTGGGAGTGCATAATTGTGAGTACACTCCTCAAACACTCACAAGGTTAAATACACATACTCACACTCATACTCATACTGTTATGTATAAAGAAAAAGAAAAAATCTTCATGTTAATTATTAATGTTGTTATGTTATTATTACTCTTTAACTCTAAATCTCCTGCTCATCTCTTTTCTTTTAATGATAATGTTATTTATTTTAATTATTTACATTTTTTTCTAATTATTAAAAATCAATTTATTTTCAAATTTTTATAGAAATTTGTTTTGATTAATTAACATTATCATAACAATTTATATTCATTGTTTTAATTAATTTGTCTTTGTTTACTTTACTCTTGAACTATTACTCTTACTATTTGAACTCTTTGTCTCTTTGTTTTCTGATTTCATTAATTAGAAGAGTTTAGTTTTGTTATGATTTTAATGTTTACTTTTATAATTAAAGGAAAATGAAAATGAAAAAATTAATTTCGTTAGAGTTAAAATTTAAAATAAAAAAATTTAAAATATCAAAATTTCCTATTTCATATAGACTGGACCAATTTTGATGAAATTTTCACAGAATGGTCCCAATATACTCGAAAGTAACATATGCTATAAAAAAATCCGATAGGACCAGGGGAAGGGGTAAGCCCCACACAAAGCAATTTTTGATTATCGAATATCTAAAGATCTATAACAACTACAGTTCTATAATTTAGTCTAAACTTTCTCAAGAAGCTGAACAACACGTAGGACGGATATCAATATCAATATTTGCTTTGCCCATACAAAGCAAATATTGATTATAGAATATTTAAAGAATTATAACAGTTAGAGTTCCCAAATTTGGCCCCTATCACTTTCTCAAAGCTTACTTTTACCAGAAAAAATGTGGAACGGATAAGACCAGGGGAGAGGTACCACATACAGGTCAAATTTAAATTACTAATAATCTATTAAAATTTTTTGCAATACCCTTTTTGGCAAAACGAAGTTTTATTTACTTCAGACGCATTTGTAGTAGAGGGTATTGAAGAATATAACATTCTTATTTGTTATTGGGTTAACAGTTCAAAAATTTTAATGGGAACAGTAAAAACTGAAACTGTTCCCACTTTAATTTTTTAAAGAAGTAATTATATTATTTTTGATATTACATTTTCTGTGTTCATTGCCCAATTTCAGTCTTTAAATCAGCAAATATTGACAGGGAACAGTTGAAATAAAAACTGTTTCCACTTGAAAATAGTTTTATAATATTTATTTATAATTTAAGTAAAGTATTACAAATATAAAAACAATTTTCCCAAATATTAAATTTTTCTAAGAAATTTTTTTAGAGAACAGTGGAAACTAAAACTGTTCCCTTTTTAATGTTTTAAATAAATAAGTATTTTCACCGGCTTACTAAATATTGTCTGGGAACAGTAAAAATAAAAACTGTTCCCACTTGACAATGTTCGAAAAATATCTTATGAAACTTAAATATAACAAATATTAAACAATTTCCTCAAATATTAATTTTTTCTAAGAAATGTTTATTGAGAACAGTTGAAACTAAAACTGTTCCCACTTTAAGTTTTGACATAAATAAGTATTTTCACTGGTATTTCATTTTTTGTGTTTAATAAAAATTTACAGGCTTTAGTTTTTTAAATATTGTCTGGAAACAAAAAAAAAAAATAAAAACTGTCCCCACTTGAAAATATTTGTATAATATTAAGTGAATGTCAAATAATGCATATGTAGAGATAATTTTCTAAAATATTGAAAGTTTTCTAATAAATTTTTAATGATAAGAGTTAGAAATGAAACTCTTCCCACTTGATTTTTCTAAATAAATTTAAGTATTTACTCTTGATAAATTTTCTGTATTTAATAAAGCAAACATTAAATGGGAAAAGTTGTAATAAAAACTCCTCTTTATTGAAAATGTAAGAAAATATTTTTCTAAGAATTTGTTATATTTTTTCTTGAAAACTTTTAACATTTTTAACAATTTGAAATATATATTCTAAAAATCTCTTTTTTAACAGGAATTTAACTTTTACTCTTCTCAAATACATTTTTTATGATTAATTTAACTTAAGCATATGTTACTTAAAGTTAACAAATACACCAACATTTAATACATGTACAACAAAAACAAATAATAATAATTTTTCATTTTCATTTTATAACAAGAAAAATTATAACTTAATGAAATTATCTTGTATCAACAGCTACTAAAAATCCTAAAAATCATACATACAAAACGTATGTGAAACATACACATGCAATGAATACTCATAAAACCCCTAAAGAGAGGGAGAGTAAATAAGAGAAAACATAAAAAATAACGGTATTACAAAAAAAATCAACCATCAAAAAAAGCGACAACCATAAAACAAATTGTAGGAGAATGATTATTACAGTTATAGCTAGTATTGTATTTGTTGTTGTCAATGGAAAAGAGATATCACACCATTTAAAAAAACGGTTTGTTGTTAGTGTAGTATATGGTTAAATACAAAAAAAAAAAAAACAAGTAATAATGCTATATTCGGCCATGCCAAATCATCAATACCCTCCACCACTAATGCGAGTAAAGTAAATACGCTATGTTTCGTCCATACGCATACACTCACATATATATGAAAGTTTTTCTTAAACTTAACACTGGAACACTTAATGACTCATAAAATTAGTTATATTTTTGGCTAAAACTTTTTCTACTGAACCAATTTTGATAATTTTTGTATTGGTAATGAAGCACATATAACTCAATATTTTAGCGAATTCTACTTTGTCGAATTATAATTGAGTATTTTTTGAAAGTTCTATGCTGGAACTTGGAGGTTATCCCAATTATTGGTCTATTTCTTTTAAAATTAAAAATTTTTAAACAGAAAACAGAACATGTTGTGGATGTGAGCGTGTCAAACAGAGACAGACGATGCATAGCTAATCACCAGATTCGATTGATGCAAAAATATATACATTATGGAGGTCTAAGTAATTAACAATGACGAGGTTCGCCACTTCTGGTGGTGGAGGGTATAAAAAGGAATTGAAGTTCAAGTATGTAAAATGAATAAAATATTGAAATAACAAAATCCCTAAATCTCTTGTATGTAAATAATTAAATGTATGAGTGTTATTCACATTCTGTATTTAAAAATAGGGGGAAGAAGTTTTTTTTAAAGGGTTATTTAAAAAAGCATAAGTTATGGAGAGGGAAAATATGTATATTTTTAATATTTACTTTGCTCTCAATGCCAATTGTCTGTCGCTGGGACAAACATATTTATTACCGCTGGTGCCATTGTTAAGGTTTCGAAAATCCATGTTCAACAAAAATTAATTTCCTTGATTTATAATGAAAACAGGATTACTTTTATTAATTCAAACACATTTTTCCACTTTGAAGCACCCAAAGAAAACTAAGCATATTTATGAAAGAAAATTATTTAATTAAAAACATTTTAATTTTTTACAAATATTATGAATTAATTGTGGTATTTATTTATTCAACTATAATTATAAATTTTTTTCCTTGTTTTCAATTTTTTATTTAATTATGCTTTTTTTTTTTTTTTGCTTTTAGTATTTATTGCGCTCTTTGTTACGCCCTGTTTAATGGTTGAGTTTAGACTAAATTTTATACAATTCTGCCTGTTGCTTAGTAGTCTTTGTTTTTTGTTACTTTTTCCTAGTACCCATAACCCCATAATCCCCCCCATTTGCTTGTTACTTTACTTATCTGGTTTAAAAACTCCTAAAAGTTGTTTCTATTAACATTTCCTTGCTCTGGTTCTCTTGTTAAACTAACTAACTAACTCTCTTTTGTTACATTCATATACAAATTCTCTCTCCATTTTTTGTTTATGCTTGAAAATAACTGTAAGTACTCTGCTATTGTCTGGCTTTTATATACACTAACTCATACTACTGTTATAAAACATCTATACTTACAAATGTAAAATAACTGCGTGACATTCCAGACATTTGTTTGTTTTTTTTATTATTTGTATTTTTTGTTTTTCATTCCTTGTTTTTCCCCCACGTGTTACTTTGTTTAACTGTTTTAAGGATTTTGTTTGTGTGCTTTTAATGAAAATGTCTCCGTTTTTCTGTTTTTCTACATTCACACTTACTCATTCTCATGAATATAAGAGCAACATTAATTTATTGGTGGTTGTTGGATTCGTTCATGTTTGTGGAATTTTGAACATTGCATTTTAGGGCCAGTAATTTCTTATGTATTTGTTTTCTAATTCTTGTCTTTTCTAAATACGTTTGAGTATCCATTTCATGTTGGTTTATGAATATTAATGAACTTTAACAGTAAAATCTCGAAAAACGTTACGATAAAAGGATCTATTGTACAGCTTTAAAGTATAATTATTTCTGATATAGAGTTATTGAGCTCAATGATTGATTGTTCCTCATTTTGTTTGTATTTATAAAAAAAGATTTTTCTTGTACTTAATCTCTAATTTATTTATAAACTCTATCATTCTTCTTGCAGTCTTAGACGATGTTGCGTCAAGAAGGCTACATCAAATATGGCTTCTTGTTGCAACAATTCATGAACTTCATATTTCATCGACTCTTCATAGGCATATAAAATACTTGTATCGTATAGCATCATTTTGCAATGGGCCAAAGCTAATATACAATTCCTTAAACGTGCAATAACTTCGCGATCAGCTCTGGGTATAACCTCTGAAAGATTTTGTGAGAAACCACCATCACCACCATCCTGTTCGTGATTAACCAAAGGAGATATCCATATAAAACCATTATTACCCAAAATAATACTAGCACCACAGGGTAAATTATGGAAATGGGTCTTACGTCTTTTAACCAAGGAGGGAAACACCTTAACCAAAACACCTTGTGACAATTTGCCATATTTCAAGGAGCGTGTGTACAAGGATAAAGTACCCTCATCATAAATATTTTGTACTTCAGCTGAGATAAGATCACCTTCCTGTAAATATTTACGCATAGCTTGTTCATCCTCAGCTACACGTCTTCTCAATTCACCTCCTGGTAAATTAACAGAAGACAACAGCAATATGGAATCCAAACGGGAGTTAGTATCAACTTTCCATCTTTTTTGTTGAACCTCGGTAATACGTGCCACAACCACATCACCTATCTCACCCACATAACGACTTTTTAAAGGTTTTATGGACACTAATTTGTTAACTTGTTCTATAACACCAGCCACGGAAGCTTTAATATCATCTCCTTCCACATAAGTACCATGGCCTTTCATAAAACCCTGTTGAGCTGTGACAACCTCGCCGGGTGTATACAAACGAGGAGCATTTGTTTGATTTTGGGCTAATAGACCCATATTTACACGATCTAAAGCTAATTTTATATTAACATTGGTGGTCATTTTAAATTAACTGAACTTATTAGTAGAATATTTATTTAAAGAAGTAAACAAATTCTTAAGCACACGCGGTGTTTTGATTTTTAAGAAATAAATAAAAGAGCTGCCAGTTAATATAAAAACAAAAATAGTGTGGCCATTTGTTTTGATTGATCAGCTGGTTAATAAAGACAGAGTTACCAGCCGAAAATATTAACTCACCATAAAATTCAACATTACCACCAATGATATAACAACATTAATTTGTTCAATTTTTATATTCTAATTGAATGTAAACGAGTTATAACAGTTATAGTCTCAAAGAATTTCTTTTATTCTACAAAAAATATTTTTTCCATTCTGCATATTTCAGTTACTTTTAAGTAGACGCAAAATTTAGTGAGAATTTTTTGCAATGACAACACTGTTTTTAACATTGTTGTTGTAATTTACATAATGCAATATTTTTGCGAAGTCTTAGCATAGCGAAAACGGCGTTATTTTTATGACATAAAGAAACGGCATATAATGTTTTGTAAACAATTTACAATTAATTTATATTATAAAAATTATAAGAAAATAAATTTCTATATTTTTAAGAATTTTTTCTAAGTTTGGTTTAATTATTTTATTATTTATTAACTTATATTAAATAGTATAATTATTGCCGCCGTTGTTTATTTAATATTTATCTCGCGGCTCAATGCAGTTTTTAATTTTAACTGTCATTATTCGCTTTTGTTGTTGTTATTTAATGCGTCATTTTATTTTTGGTTTTGACTGCTTAATATTTTTGTGAAATTCAATATTTAAGGCAAACAAACAAAAAAGTGAAAATTATTATTAACAACAATTTAAGGGAGGTAAAGAGGTAAACTGGTTATTAAATTAGTAAAGTGACTTATTTATTAAATCGCTGCTGACAGTCACAAGCACAAAAGCTTTTAAAAATATCTTTATATATTTTTGTATTTGCTGTTGTATAAATTTTAATTTCAGTGCCTGTTTAAATTTCGAAGCGAAGTGTTTAAAAACGATCTAAGAAAATATATTATTTAAATATAAAAAAAATATACTAGAAAAAACAAATTTTCCATATATTAAACGGAGGGTTAAAAAAGAAGACAAAATGTCTTTGGCACCACGTAAATTGGTGGTAGCTTTAGTGGTAAGTGCTTTTATAATAGCGGCTCCCGTATGTGAAGCTAAAAGAGCTTTGGGTGGTAGTAATCGCAAAACTTCTGGAGGCAGTTATACCACCAAACGTCAGCCTACTAGTGTGACTAAACCTTCTTATAATACAAATTCGGGCAGCAGCAGTGGTAATTCTCATGCCGATGCCGCTAAATTAAGTTATCCCAATTACAACTCACAACCCAATCGTCCAGCTAGTGCTCCAACTTCAAATAACCAGCCTATTGGGTGGAATGTGCCCAATAATGCTAATCCGGGACCACCACCTGTCTATTCGCCAGCCAATGTAGCGGGAGGAGCTAAGACCAATATACATGAACCTCCTCCAGTATATCAGAAACCCAATTACGGTGCTCCTCCCTCTTACAATCAAGCTACTGGCACTAATTATGGTCAACCAACATATCATAATCCTGGTTCTGTACCCGCAGGAGCTCAAGTTTATAGCCCTAATAATTTGCCACCAGGAGCAACTCTTTATAATAATCCTGCTCAAATACCAGGTGGTTATAATCCCGCGGGCAGTAGTTATCCTATGGGTGGAAGTTATCATGCTCCTGGCAGTTATGGTGGTTACCATGCTCCTGGCGGTGCAGCCCCCACTTATTATCAATCACCACAAAATTTGCCACAAGGTGCCACCTATGTACAACCGGGTAGTGCTTTACCACCTGGAGCTGTTTTATATTCATCGCCTCCTCAACAAACTTCATCCGGTTTAGGATTTGGTAAGTAAAGAGTTTTTTGTTTTTGTTTAAATTAATAAAAATTTAATATTTATTAAAAAGTAAAACAAAAAATTGGCATTAAAACTATAAATTAAAAATTCCATTAACAGTTTGGAAACACATCAAACATTTAAACGTTGCTTTTTTTGTATTATAGAGATTATTATGCAAAAATAATATATTCATTATTTATATGCATTCAAGCGTTTCGTTTTAGTTTAGTTTCATTTTAACTATAGATTAATATTTAGTGATACAAAAAAAATTTACTTTTTCTTTTTTATTTTTTTGTCTGGAAAAAAAACAATTTTTGTTATTATAATTTAATAACTAAACTAAATACATTATTATAAAAATTATTGGAATTGTGGGATTCAGATCTGATAAAAGGGTTTTAGTTGTAGATGAATTATGTTTTACTGATTATCGGCTTATCTCCGAATAGCCGGAACAAAATTGATTAGTTAAGTAGTTTTTTTTTTTAATTAATTATAATTATATAAGGAATGAGATGGAAAAATTCTTAACACACATTTTTCTTTAAAACATGTCAGTTTGAATATATGTAAATATTAATCTGATTAAAGTGGAAAAAGTGCGTTCCCTAAAAAAGTTGACCAATCATTCATAGGTCTGCCGTCAAAATGTGTCCAATGTTATTAAACAGTACCGGGAAAATCTTGTCCATTGATAAAAAAATACCTGGTTCAGGTAGTAGGCTTAGTCCACATGATTTTTCTTAAGCAAAAAAGCAGAAAGCATTTTCAAAAGAGCTTCCAACACGACCGGTAGGAAAGCAGCCCCTTTAGCTCAGTGTTCGGACTATTTGCTCCGAAAAGTTTAAGCTAATACAGGTTTGAAAACATACAAGACTCAAAAATTTTGTAACAGAAACACTGCTAAAAATCTAGAGGCCAATAACAGAGCACAGAAATCGAACTAAAGTTTTCTAAAAAAATTCTTGCCCCAGAATGGATGTCGAAATGTGTGTTCTGGCAGATTATTTGTGACTTCGTGATTAAAAATTTTATGTTGCTCATGTTCGAAGGAGTGTTGAAGAAAAGTTTAGGACCCAAAAGCAGTAAAAAATTCTCACAGCAATATGCAGTTGCAGCAAAATAAGCCAATCATTTGTTACAACGGGCTCTATAAATGCCCAAATTTACAAAAAAGGCTACTTCCATTCCACTTAATTTTGGCCTAATTTAGCATCCTGCTTCTATAGCCCTTGAATGGTTAAAAAATTAATGTGGTATTTGTACGAAGAGAGGCAAATCCCCCAAACTAACCGGAACTAAAGCCAAGTGGAGTGATATTGGTCACTTGTTAGATTTTAAATGGGGATGGACTACCTAAGAAATGCTAATTGAAGGTTTTCAAGAAAATGGTTCATAATTTCATCACTAGTGATTTCAACTATTTTTTTCTTCTTGTTACATACATGTATGTTAGGAATTTTTTTAATCTCACTTCTTATCTTTTCAGCTTAAAGTTATTCATGTAATTATAATTATTTTTCAAAACGTGCTAAACAATTATTTTTAATTTGATATAAAATTTATAAAAACCCACGTTTTAAAAATTGTATTTGATTCTTTAGATGAGTAAAAAATGCATAAAGTAAAAATGTACAGTAAAAGCTCCCATAAAGGGCCAAAATCATCCCCCACTATATTTTTTGTTACATATTATTCTGTTTATACTAAACTAATTTATATAACAAATTTTTTTCTTTAAGTAAGGTTGTCCTTTTATGAGAGGTTTTACTGTAGCCAAATATCAGGTGTTCATTTAAGTACCTTCAGGTGTTTAAGGAAAAAGTAAAACGTTGTAAAATTTTATTCTCTTATTCAACAATTTCTGTATTTTTACTGTTATTTTCAGTATAACACAAAATAAAAATAAATAAATGTTATTATATAGAAACCTGAACCGATTTAAATGAAACTTGAGATAACTATAGAGAAAATGTTGTAGATAAGAAAATTTTGTGAATGAAGCTTCAGCATCCTCTAAAAGCAACTTCTGTTGAAGTCCGATAACATTCTAAATTTGAAGGTAGTCGAAAAGCTTAACTCTTGCTCTTTGTGATGCCAAATTTCACTCAAATTGGATTATGTAGATCTTTGATTCCTTTTTAAAAAGTTTGGAATGCGCACAATTTAAAACTTATACACATGTTAAAAACTGTTATACAGAAATTTATAACTATTATAACCTTTAACTATTCTACAAAAAATTGTTTGAAAGCATAAATTAATAATTTTTCAAACTGTTATACAAAAAAACTAAATTTTAAACATTTTCAGTTATGAATTATAATTTAAAGTTCGAAATTGTTATACAGACAAATTTAAGTCATACAGATTATACTTTCGAGCTTTAAACTGTTATACAAGGCAAATACTGCTATATAGAATTTAAAGCACGTAGACATATGTTAAAAGACGTTAAAACTATTTTACAAATTTTTAACTGTTATAAAAAGTATTAAAATCATAATACAAAACTGTTATATAATTAATTTTAATTTACAATTAAACTTAAAGTTCGGAATTGTTATACAGAACAATTTAATCTGTTATACTGATTATACTTTCACGTTTAAAACTGTTATACAAAATAAACACTGTTATATATTTATTAGATTTAATTCTTGTTTTTATAAAATCTTATTTTATATATTTGAAAACTGTTATAAAAAGGCGCAGTTTTAAATTCATAAAACCATATACATAAAATTTAAAAAAATTACAGGAAAATATTATGCTGTTCTTTTTAATTGTTATACACATTTGTTAAAATTTTATATTTAAAACTGGTATAAGTTGTTTTTAAACAGTTCAAAATAGTAACTCTTTATAAACTTTTATACTAAATGTATTTTTATAAAATTGGCAATTTTCAAACTGTTATACATATTTAAAAACTGTGGTGATTTTTAAATTGTTATTTAAAATTGAGAAACTATTCAGAATTGTTTGAGTTTTATACATCTTTTTATACTTTAACTGTTATACAAAATAATAACTGTTATAAAAAAGAAAGATGGATAAATCTGTTATGAAAAAATAAAATTTTTTTTAAATGTTTTATCATAAAGATAAAACATTTAAAAGTGTTATATTAACTGTTATACTAACAACAAAAACTGTTATACTGATTTAAAAGAATATGAATTTCGTAAATTAAAATTTTAATAAGGAAAAACATATTTAAAACGGCTTAAAATCTTAATATTACAAAAATTATGACGTTCGATTGTTAAAAAGATTCCATTATGACAACATGGAAAATCCTGATAAGATTACTAAGACAACTTTATTTTTGATTTTCATTCCAAAATTTATAAAACATATTTCAAAGTTTTTGTTAACAAAATACCATTTTTAGTTAATACTTCCAAAACTTATAGTCTAAAAAGTATTAAAAGTCTTTATTTGCATTTCAAACTAAATAAACATGTTAATCTCACCTATCAGTTAGTTGTCATATATATATGAGTGAGTGTGTTTGTATGAGTAAGCTACATGGCTACTAAACTGCTAAAAGTTAAATTCTTAATTAGTTTTCATTAAATTTTGAACAAAAAAAAAACTCGATAATTTAATTTCGAATATTTGGGGACATTGAAAAAAGCAATAATGGAGGAGATATTTATTTTCTTTATTAACAAAGTTGGGGAATAACAAATAAAAATTCAGTCTGAATAAATCATGAATAAGTAAATAAATAAATAAGTTTCTGTCATGTCTATAAAAAAAATTTATAATCAAAAATCAATTTTTAAATAAAATTTTGTGTTTTTTTTTTTTAATTTAGGTTCTGGTTTAGCAGCTGGCGCTATTGGTGGAGCCATCTTAGGACATGTTCTTACTCCTACACAAACTAAAGTTATAGAACATGCGCCAGCGCCAGCAGCAAGTGGCGGTTCAGATGGACCCACAGTAATTGTTGTAAATACTGGTGCAACACCTGCTCCAGCAGCTGCTGCTGCTCCCGGTGAGACTCCAGCCCCTGCTGCAGCTGCTGCCGGCGAAGCTTCAGCAGCTTTGGCTCCTATGGTTCCCTTACCAGCTGGTGCTGCAGAGACCACAGCAAATGCTAACAATACAAGTGAAACACCTTTAGCACCAATGCCAGCTGCTCCAGCAGCAGATCCTGCTACTCCAGCTAATGCTACTAATGCTGAACAACCACCACCAGCTGGTGGCATTATTTGTGTGCCAGTGAGAATTAATGAAACTGATCCAAGTGATGCTACAAAAATGATAGAGGTGGAAAAAATTGCCTGCTATCCAGCACCTCCACCACCACCACCAGTAACTCCCGAGCAACAACAACAAGCAACTAATGAAACTGTGGCTGCTGTAGCTGCAGCCCCAGTAGAAGGTTCTGCCCCCTTAGCTCCCATGCAACCCATAACTGCTGGTTCGTCTTCTCAACAATTGCAACAAGAGTCTACCATGGTGGGTGATCAAACACTTAAATCCGCCGATAATGCTGCAGGACAAACTGGCTCCTTAGCAACTTTAATTTGCTTTTTGTTAAGCTATTTAATAGCTTATAATTAAGTTATATATTAAATATGCAGCTCAATTAAACGAACAAATTATTTATGTATGTAATTTGCTTCAATTCTAAAATCAACAATTTTTTAAACTTCTTACACACATACATATTTGAATAATTATTATTATTATTGTTGTTCTTAAATTATATAATCAATAATTAAAGCACTAACAATTTAAACAAAAAAAATACTTAAATTACCTAAATATTTGTAATTCCAAACATGTTTATAAAACGTTTAAAACTTAACCTTGAATTTGTCTAAAACCAAACAAAACAAAGTACTCATCTAGAATACAAAAAAAAGAACAAAAAAAGCAAATAGAACAACAAAAATAACCTTTAAAATCTAACACTTAGTATTACCTCAAATAGAAAAAGCTTTAAAATTTATTAACTTTAAATAACTGAATGAGGATTTCTTGGTTTGTTTTTTTGTTGCTGTTTGTTGAACTCTAAAGGACATTTCGTTTTTTTCTTCTTAATTGTTGTTATTGTTTTAAGAACTTAAATAGAAATGTATTAAATACCATATAAAAATAATCAATAGCAGTTGTTAACCTTGTTAAACCTTTTCTAAAAAGTTTTTTAGTTACTAACATCAACTCTCTTCTCCTTCTTCCTATTTTTACTTCTTTTTTGTAAAAACATAATTGTAATTTAATGATAATGGGTGATGATGAAGGCTTTATATAAAATTTTAAACAAAATTTAGGGAATTTTTTTGTTTTCCTTTCCTTTGTTATTATTGTTAATTACCATTTCATTTGGGCAGCTTTAATTTTAATGGAATATTAATTAATCATTATTCTTCTTTTTCTAACTCAATAAAATTTGCACTTAAATTTGTCTCACATTTTATCTCACATTTTGATCAAAATTTTTGAAAATGCTACAAAATTAAATTTTTTAAAATTTAACGCTTTAACATTATCAAATAATAAAACTAAAAATTTAGGGAATCAATATGAACTAAAATAAATATCAATATTTTATTAAATAAAAAATCAATTGCAATAGTAAACAAATACAACAAAATTTATTAATATTTTATTAAAAGTGTCTCAATAAATGTCTTAAAATAAACTCAACGAAAATAAAAATGTATTTTATTTAGTAAACGACGACATAAGAATTTTTTAGTACTAGTTTATACCCGGTGCACTTTGCTGCACAAAAATTCCACTCTGTTCTAGATCTCGAAAAAATTTTAGCAACGGGGATTTTTTCAAATCCTTCTTAAAAATAAAACATAATAAGGACTTAACAGTTTAAAGTACGAGTCCAAAGACTGAAGAGAAAAAGAGTTTAGTAGTTGCTGTCTAGTTCGTCAAGTCTTTAACATCACTGTGGCAGAGAAGATGGACAACAGTTTCCTCCACCACCACTCCACACGAAAGAACCCCGAATCGACAGATGCTAGCGACATCCTGTATGCGGTATTCAGTAAGGTACCGAACTGCGGCCATGTTGTCGTTAAAAATTGCATTTAAGGACGCCTTATGTGATTTCTACCAGAAGCTGCACCGTAGAAAATATTCCTCGCACAACTGATTCAAAGATCCAATAAACATTTCTGGGACTAAGACCTCATTTGCCACCTATGGCTCTGCTACAAGTATATATTGCAGTCATAGTCTTGTATAATTTCATGTTCAAACTCCATGTCACGCGTCAAGATCACTCCGAGTGGCAACGTTAGTCTGACTTTATGGATTAACAATTAGTCCACTCTCTAAGAGTTTTAAATGCTATTTCCATTTGCTGAGATAGCATCCAGGAATTTACTTCATGGTCAGCCATGGTCCTACTACCCAAATGGTCCATTTCCATAAGTAGAAAATTCAAAATAAAATTCCACAGCAGAGGTAAAAGTACGCCTACTTGCGGTGTTCTTCTTAGAGCACATTTTATGATTGAGGAGTTGCCCATACACGACCGAATGATCCTTTTTGACAGAAGGCTTGTCATAAATCCAATAATAGCCCCCTTATTATAGATTAAACAGAGCTTGGTAAATTGACATCGTATTTACGTTATTGAAATCTCCTTCAATAGCCAGGACAGCGATAATTTAAAAACTTTTGCACACTGTCATATAAAATATTGAAACTGTTATATTTATGAAATACTATATAAAACTTAAAAACTTTAAAAAATTACTAAAATAAATATATTTTTAAATTTTTTACTGAATTTTAAAACTGTTATACACGATTTTTAAACTGTTATACTAAGTTTTTAAACTGTTATACACGATTTGTTAATTGTTAAACATAATTTTAAAATCCGTTATTTATGTTTTCTAACTTTTTAGGCACAATTTATAATATTTAAAACTGTTATAAAAATGTTGGAACAATTTTTTATAACATCTAACCAATTATAACAATATTTTTTCTCAAATTTCCATTTAACCATTAAAATAAGTTCATTCCAATTATATTTTATAATTAATTTATTATTCATAAACCAAGACTACAAGAATTTAATCATGTGCTTATTTAAAACTACCTTGAATTCATACAGTGAAATCTTTAAATAAGAGACATGTGAGGTAAAGTATAAAATGTAGTTTATTTGGTATTCTATATTCTGAAGAACTCTTTGTTTTTTTCTTTTCAATTTGTCAAAAGTTGAAGATAAATGAAAGTTTTTATTCATAAATATTACGTTTTAGGAAATAAAATAATAAAGTTCATATGAAATTCTGAGGAAATATCATCATATCATATTGAAACGTCAAAGGTTTAAATTCCAATTTTAAATTAAACGTTAAAATTGAAAATGATTAACAATGTAAATGCCATGCAGATTTGGTCAAGAAGTTAGTCTCTAGGGAGACTATAGTGTAGTCTCTAGACGAGACTATAGTGTAATCTCTAGACGAAACTAATCTCTAGACGATACTATAGTCTCGTCTAGAGAGCTATAGTTGCTAAACGAGAATATAGTTAAGTTTTTATACGAGAATATTGTTCAGTCTATACACGAAAATATACTTCAGTATCTAAGAGAGACTTTAGTAACTAGATGAGTGTTTGGCCCATGACCGGATTTATAAACTGATTATTATCCTCTTATCATTATAATAATCTTTAGTCTAATATAGTTCCAGAACTGTTGGGTAATTTAACTAGAATTCCATACAGATGGGTGTGAATGAGTAATCAACATAAACGAACACATGAAAAAGTATTAAAACAACTAATGGAATGCAAAATAATTTAAGTCAATGAAAATCTGCTTCAAAATCCCCTTTTAACAAAAATGTACTCCTCTTAATTATCACAAATTTAAGAGAGGGAGTATGAATATTTGTTACTCTTTGCAATTGATAAAAAAGTTAAATAATGAAAACAAAATAACAATGAATTTGTTGTTTTAGTTGTTGTTGTTGTTTTAAGGGAAGCGATAAGATACAATGGGAATCAATTTTCTATCGGCTCCCACAACAAATATCAAATATATGGTTTGTCATAACAAGACAAAAGTTTATAAAAAGTGGACTTAAAAAATAAAATATTTTTTTCAATAATTCTCAACTGCATTTGTTTTGTAAGAATAATTAAAAATAATAATAATAATAATGATGATGATGGTGATGATGATGATGTGCCTGAGTGATTAGCCAAGTGCATGAACAAAACACAAGAAATATAAAACTAAATACAAGATAAAAACTAATACAAAAGAAAAACAAAAAAATACTGTATAAAAAAACAAAACTGACCGCAAAGTTTAAAATAATAAATAAAATCATCACTCTAATACTCTCCTTAACCCCCATTACAATCAGACCCCTGTTATTAGCACTTAAGAGGCTTTAGAGCAAATATGCAACAGCAACAATCAGCATTTAATAATTCCACTTCACGCTGGCCACAAGCACCAGATTCTGCGGGCATTCTTATCGTCAATGCTGGCTCAGCTGCCAACGAACGTAGAGGTCAGAAAAACATTATGAATTGTTTGCGCGATCGTACGCCAAGTTATACGCGCTCCAACTCAAATCTTACACGTGTTAACGGTGCTCAATTTCAATTTAACCAGCAAAAACCTGTCATTTTAAAAGAACCTCGTCCTCGACCCATTAAACTTACATTACTTAAAAGTTCTAGTACACGTGATTTAAGCCGTTTATATGAGTTAGAGGCTTCGCCTCTAACACCCATTACACCATTATCATTTACTTCCTCATCGGATTTAAATAAAATGACTTCATCATCATCTTCTAATAATTCATCCTTAAATAATAATTGCTGTTCGTTACAGTGTGCCAAACGTTTGGAAACTTTAGAACATAAAATAGAAGATTTAGAAAAACAATTAAAAGAAACAAAAAACATGGCTTCACAGGTGGAGGAATTACGTAAAAAGTTTGAACAATTTGCCAAAGAGCAACAGGAGTCGCAAACGAAACGTAAAAAGTCTAATAGCATGAGAATAGTGAAAAAGGATTTAAATGCAGGAGCACCCACAGTACAACCCTCAAAATTGGTGGCCTGGATGAAATTGTCAAATTTTTGGAAACAAAGACCCAGCATACAGACTTTAAAGGAGCAAAATATTTATAATGGTAAGAATCAAGCAAATTTTCTAGGGAAAAAGATACCTTTTTCTATTTTCTATAAGGAAAAGGTATTTGAGAGATTTTTATTTAGAATAAAAATGTCTATAAGAGAAAGACATTTTCCCTCTATAGGAAAATAAAGTTTTAAAGTCTCTTTTTCTCTAGACGAAAAGAAAGACTTAAAGACTTTTTCTCTTGACGAAAAGAAAGTCTTAAAGACTTTTTTCTCTAGACGAAAAGAAAGAGTTAAAGACTTTTTTCTCTTGGCGAAAAGAAAGTCTTAAAAGCTTTTTTCTCTTGGCGAAAAGAAAGTCTTAAAGACTTTTTTCTCTTGGCAAAAAGCCGTAAATACTTTTTTCTCTTAACAATAAGAAAGTTTAAAAGACTTTTCTCTTGGAATAAGTGTTATAATATTTATATAACTTTCAGACGAGCCCTGTTTCGATACTGAAATCGAATTAGTCCTTAAAGATGAAGTCCACAAAACCGTACCCAAGATCGTGGTAGATTGTTGTCAATTAATCGAGGAAAAGTATCGCAAATCCACCGAACCTATAGAGGGCATTTATCGCCAATGTGGTGACTATAATAAAATGCAAGCTCTACGTTTTAGCATCGATAACAATGATTATATGGCCTTAAGGCAACCCAATGTGGATATACATACTTTGGCTGGGGTATTAAAATTATTTCTAAGAGAAATCAAAAGTCCCTTGATATCGACTAATGAAGCTAAAACATTTATAGGCAAACCAAATCAATGGTGTTAGTATAAACTATATATTAATTATAAATCAAAAAACCGCAATTATTTTCATCAACTTATTTCTAGTACTGACTGATTTGCCCAGCAAATTGGAAATTTTAAAAAGACTGATACGTTCTCTGCCGGAAATAAATCGTGATACTATGGAATATTTATTTGCTCATTTCAATAAGTAAGTTTGATTTTCTTGAACTAAATTCAATATGGAACAGTTTTAAAACTTTACAATAAACAATAAATATTGATGATATCTAATCTAAGTGACCCATATAAATTGAATTACTTTTCTGTATCTTATAGATTAACCAAAGTACCTTTACAACACATAAGTGCCGAAACATTATCAATATCTATAACTCCCTCCATTTTTCATACGGTACAGTCGGGAGCCCGCATACAAGACATACATTTGCTCTTAAAAGAAAGTGAAATTTTAGCGGACTGTGTTAAAATTATGATTGAATATCATCAGAAAATATTTGAGTAAGTTTTTGTACTTGAAATAAAAATTAATTAATAATTAATTTTCATTTTTAAATCTTTATAAAAGTTGTAGCCCAATTATTGATAATGTTACTAATACAGCACCAACATCTTTACCCCGTTCCATTTCCAAAACAAAAATAATTCCTCAATAATCCCATCACTCTCTCCCACTCATTCATCCCAACGCTTTGTTTCAATCATTTAGATGCACTTCCGATCGTAAGCAACAGAGGAATCGTATCAGCGTTAGAAATTTGAAGAAAACTTTATCGCATCCCGATTTGTTATTTCAAAATTTATTTTAATTAATTTGAACAAAAAGAAGTATTATATTTTTTATTTATATATAAATTATTGTATAAGAAAAATACTCGTAAACAACGATATTGGAAAAAATAATGTAAATAAATTTTAAAAAAACGAATTTAAAAAAAATTGAAAATTCCAAAAGCAACAAAAAGACTTCTACTTTTTCTTTCATCTAGAGAAAAAACGTCTTTAAGACTTTTTAGTTTCGTCTAGAGAAAAAGTCTAAGACTTTTTTGTCGATTGTAATCCCTTCCTAAAGTCATACAACCAAATGATTAATAGAATAGAATACCTGAAGGTCATGTATATGACTAAGAGGACAAAAAACATCCGACAAAATCCCTTTAGAACAGGTAAGTTCAGTACTATTCTTAGTGATATTAACCAGCTTGTCCGTAGAAAGGTGTTTAACAGGTTATTTATCCCGATAGTTGCCACATCCTTCCGCCGGCCCATCCTCTTCATTGGCCTAGGAAAGTGACAGAGTAGGAATACCACTAGTCTAGCTTATCCTCATAATTACGCACACTACAAACAGCGGACGTGGCTGAGTTCCATCTCACTACCATTTTTCATAGGGCATAGTGTCCAGTCATTATCTCAATTGCTTTGCTTTAATGGGTGCTGTGCATACACTGTACTCTAATCGAGCTGGACTGAACAATTTCTGGCCAATTTCTTTGTTTTAAAGCACGATTCATTAAGATTTTGTTAAAAATTGCTTTAGTGCTTATTTTTAGTTAATGTTACTTAATTTCATTAAATTAATATGAAATTTTTTATTTAAAAATTTTTTCCAATGCTTTCCCAACTATTATCATAAAAGAAACCCAAATCTATCTGGCATCTCTGCAGTGGCTTTGTTATCAATTGTCATTTCACTGACAATACAAACAAAGAGAGAACAAACAGAAACAAAATTTCCCCTATGATTTGACAACTTCACTCATAATTATTTTCGACTTTGTTTTCATCATATGGAATAATAAAACAACGAATTTGTATAGATTTTTAAAGAAAATTCATTAAAATAATAAATAAAACTTATAAAAATATAATAATTCGAATAAATTATACAAAACAAGTGAGTAAAATGAAAAATTAATAAAAAGTAAAATTAAATATTACCTCATCTAAAAAATTTAGTACGTTGCAATACAATAGAAAGAAAAAAAATACAAAATGCTCATCATTCATTAGTTAAAGGGGAAATTATTGGTTTTGTTGTAAAGAGACAGATTCTTGGCTTCATTTACAAAATTCATAAAATTTAAATAAATTATGCAAAAATTTGGAATAAATTTTGAAATGTTTGCTTTTTTACTAAATAAAAAAACACGCGGACAGTTTATATGCTTGTTAATTAATCTTATCTTAACCATTATTTACTTTTCTTTACGATTTATGTTTAATGATGATAACAAGTTATTAACCTTATGCAGTTTTTTCTTCTTCTAGTTTTCCTGGTTGAAAAATTAAAAATTGTAAAGAAACATGTTAAAAATAGCGGCTGAAGGTGTTATGCCACGTTTAGTGTCTTGCATACAAACATCGACAAGTGCCCAAAATGCGTGTCAACGTTTAGCGCCTGTGGCTGTGACGGCCACCCAAAAATGTTTATCACAATCACAGACGGCCTTGAAAAAATATACAGTTAAAGATCATTATGAATTTGATCAAAAAGTGAGTATGAATAGAATCAATGACACTAATATTAATGGGATTAATTTGTTCTTGACTTTTTAAATAGTGTTATTTATTGTGTCAAGTATAATCTAGTGATATTTTTCGTTTTTCAAGAGGAAATGTCCTTTACCATTTCAAATGTATTACAATTTTATTTATGATTTTTTTTGTATTTTGTTTATATAATTTTAAGTTACATTGTTTATTTTATGAGTCATTTGTTTTTTATTCTGTACTGTAAATTGTTGTTGTTGTTTTTTTATATTTACATGTTCAAGATTGTAAAAAAAACTCATTTTTTATTAGTTAAAAGAGAGTATAGAGAAACTCTCTGTTTTTATCCTTAAAAAATAACGTGTTTTTAATGTTTACATTTTGCTTATAACATTTTGTTTTAAAATTAACGGGTTTTATTTATTATAGTCACATTTTTGAAGAGATCTCACTCTCTTTATTAAATTATATGAGTAAATGTAAGTTTGTTTACGTTTTTTATAAATTTTCTATAAATCATTCTCATAATAACGGTGATTGTGTACAATTTTTTAGAGAATTAGATTTCAAAAGTAACGTTTTGTTTAAATTCTATCTCTTTAATAATTCTTACTCTTTTAATGTGTAAATGGGAGAGGATGTTTACATTTTTTTGTCATTATCCTTCTCAAAATAACGGAATATGTATTATTTGTTTACATTTTTATTTTTTATTAATATAACTGTTTTTTTTCGAATTTGAATAACACCTGCTCTCGTTGTTCTGTGAGAGTTTGTTTACTTTTATTAGAACTTTTTTGCATTAATTGTTTATTGATAATTTGTAGACAAAAATGTACTGTAACCATCTCACTGTTGTCGGAGTTTCTTTCTTGGGAAAAAATTAACCAGTTATTACTGAGTTTGTTGTTGCAGCAGCTGTAAATAAAATAAGTTTGTTATGTGTTATGATTCATGTTTTGGTTTAACTCCAGAACAAGAGTTTGTGCCACATTTATTTAATAAGCCCAAACATCTTCTGCACTAAGACAAATGTTAGGGACACCATTGTCTATACGAACCAGTCAATCGTTTTATAAATAGCAATTAAAGTATATTTATTCAGACTTAAATTTTTGCCGGCCAGTGTTTTGAGGACCTTATTCTTACTTTGCAATTTTTGCGTGATTGCAGCGGTATGAGTTGAAAAGGTAAATAGGCTAGCAAATGTAACCCCTAAAATCTTTGGCTGGATAACATTCAGAATTTGGATTCCATCGACTATGCTGAATAAGTTTATGTTTACAGACGGTAAGATTCTACAGCATCAGCATTCGCCTTAACTCTCTCAGAATGCTAAATAAAATTAATCTAGTATTTTTTCGCTTAATTTACCAGCCTGCTAATTTCAGAGTTTAGTTCAGCGATTTTTTTTATAATTTCTGCTTTACCCGATTCTTTTTTAATAAAAAAATTTTTATCAATAAAGCTGTCGCTCCGGAACGGAGATCTAATTGTCGTGGGAACGCAAAAATTCCCAAATGAGTCATTGTGGTTGGTATTTCGAATTTCATCACGCTCGTCTGCGAGTCTCAAAAGGCTAAAAAGCAGACTTTTGGTTCTCCTTCTATTTTGCTCTCTTGTGTTGTCTGCCATTACGAATCCTATTTTTTTAATTTTCTCTCTCTCCCTACACATACGCTCTCTTTCTCTCTCATTCCCTCAATAACGGTTAATTATTGTTTTGTTTAATCAGCTGTTTTTTGATTAATTTTTTCTTTCACTTTTTTGCTTATATTATTTACAACAAAATGTAAACAAACCATTAAAACAACAAAAGAATTATGCAACCTGAATAAATTTTACCTTAAAACAAAAAAAGAACAACAACAACAATTTCGACATATGTGTGTGTATGCGTTTTTGTTTCTCATGTCCATGATTTTAAGCACGTACTCTTTCTATTTAAAAGACCTTAAAATATTTACATTTTTTGTGTTTCTGTTTTAATATTTTTTCCACCATTTTGTTTCTTTTTTTCTTCTTCTCTTTTCAAGGTCATTAATAGTGATATTCCTGTTATTGTCAATTTTCATGCAGAATGGTGTGATCCTTGTAAAATATTAACACCAAAAATGGAAGAACTTTTACAGGACTCTACGGAAATTGATTTGGCCATTATTGATGTGGAAAACAATACTGAACTAGTAGAAACATTTGAGGTTAAGGCTGTACCGGCTGTATTGGCTTTTCGTAATGGTGTGGTGGTGGATAAATTTATTGGTTTAGTCGATGCCAATAGCATAGAATCCATTATAGATAAATTAAAACGTAAAAATCGTAACTCAAATGAAGATAAAAAATGATAAAGTTGTTAGAAAAGAGGATTTAAAGAAAATGCACAGCTCAAAGTGAAAAGGATAAAGGAGAGGTTTTTATTTGTATTTGTAATTCTATAACATATTTTTGTGTTTTCTAATTAATTTAGTAGTTAGTATAAGTTTATAATAAAACATTTAATATTAATTAATAAAAATAAATAACTAGAAAAATATATTTTCAAATAATTGAAAAAAATAATAAAGTTTATTTAACGAAAATTAATTTAGTTTATTTCTTAATAGAAAAAATATTCTCCAAACTATGTTCTATATAGAATGAAGTGTCTAGACTTTCTTCCATAGAGTCTTTGGACTTTGTTCTATATAGACTTATAAAGAATAGACTTTGTTCTCTATAGAAAAAAGTCTCTCAACTTTGTTATCTTAAAATAAATTCTTTAGACTTTGTTCTATGTAAAATGAAGCCTTTGTTCCTTAGAGAATGAAGTCTCTAGACCTTGTTCTATATAGAATGAAATCTCTAGGCTTTGTTCTTTAGAGAATGAAGCCTCTAGACTTTGTTCTTTGAAGAATGAAGTCTCTAGACTTTGTTCTATATAGAATAAAGTCTCTAGTCATTGTTTTTTAGAGAATGAAGTCTCTAGACTTTGTTTTTTGGAGAATGAAGTCACTAGACTTTCTTCTTTAGATAATGAAGTCTCTAGACTTTGTTCTTTGGAGAATGAAGTCTCTAGACTTTGCTCTTTGGAGAATGAAGTTTCTAGATTTTGTTCATTGGAGAATGAAGTCTCAAGACTTTATTCTTTAGAGAACAAAGTCTAAAGACTCTGTAGAAAAAATAATATAACATTTTTTCTATATAGAATTAATGGCTGGATTGCCTATGGCAACCGAACTTTAATTGTATTATCAACTGGTGTCTGTTGCCATATTGGCCGTTGGTTCGTTCAGTTTTATTGAAGGTATTAGAACAGTTAATAGAACAAAAAAATTATCGTCAATGAATAAATATCCAACATTTGTATCTACCACCAAAGCCCGGACACCATGGGCAATATTTGGATGTAACTCCATTTATTAAAATATTTTACCACAAATTCGTTTCTTGTTGTAATTTTAATAATTCTGTACCATATAATTGGAAAAATGTAGCATAATTCCAAGAATTCTATTTGGCAACTGAAATTAACAACTTTGCAAATTTTCCCAATTGCCATCTATAACATTATTTACGCAACTATAGTTCGGTTGCTATACATAATCGATCGATTAGTCTCAAGCATTTGTTCTACATACAAAAAAGTTTAAAGACTATAGAATTAGGTCCGGAAACTTTATTCTTAATTGTCTCTAGACTTTTAATAATGTCTCTGTACAAAATTTTTGTTTTTATTTGAAATAATTTTCACATTTTTCTTTAATATTTTTGTTTAATACTTTTTCTTTGAAACTTTATTAACAACTCAAAATGTTTTTTCTTAAAACTAATACAAAAATATTATAGTTATTGCGACCATTTCATGTTTTGGATAATAATAGTTAATTTTTTTATATTCATCTTAGTTAATTATTTTTTTTTTCATATTTTCTTTTTTGAAGCCTTTCGTTGCTAAATAAACCATAATCTAAACAATAAACTAAATTTCTAAAAAAATAACAATAATTTTTGGGAAAAAATAGTTAAAAGCAAAAAAAAAATAAAATAAAAACAATTAAAACTTAAAAACAAAACAAAGTTTTAAAAACTTTTAACAAATAAAACTTGCGCAAAGAAATATCAGTTTAAAACTAGACACCCAAAAGCTTTAGATAAAAGATTATCGAACGTACATTTCTTTAAAAAACAAAACTAAAATTGAAAGAATTTTTTTGAAAACTTTTCTGAACAATTTTGAAATTTGTACTTTTTTTTTGAAATTTTAGTTTTGTTTTAAAAAAATTTCCAAAATTTTGTTTCTAATTATTGCTTAAAATAAAATTAAAATCCATTTGAATTCTTTCAAGGTTTAATATGTTTAATGGTGTTTTGAAAGCTTAACGAGCCAATTGTATGATTAAGGCGGCACACATTTCAAAGAATTCCATAGTATGATGACCAGTAGGCTGGGGCGGCATTATGCCGGTGCTACTTAAAGGTGGTGGAGTTAAACTTTCCAGCAAAACATCATCACCTTGTTCGACTTCATCATTGGTTAAGGATTTAAAATCCAATAGATAACTTTTAGCATCCACTTGATAAAGTTGCAAAGACATTTTTGAATATTTGCCAGTTTTGGTATTGTTGCGGCGCACACGTACATGATAGGGATTAATGATTTTCCATTCGTAGTCTAAAGCTTTCATGGCACGATATACTTCTAGCATAATATCATTTGGTTTACTTTGGGAGCGTATGCCTAAATGCCATTTGGCACGTTTTATGGGAGTACCACGAGCAGTTTTCTCCGGGAAGGCAGCACCACCCTGAGACTGTACCATAGACATGGCCAATTGACGTTCACGCATGGGGGCAATGCGTTCAGGATGAGGTTTCATCGAGGGTGTTAGAGAAGTGCGTCCTGGGGTGGAAGTTCCTGAGCCTGAACCTCCTGCGTTCATTTCAGGTGTATCATTGGGTGAATGGGCAGCTGGTGGTGGTGAGCCGGCCACAAAAAAGTTATTTATTTCAGTTTTGGCGGCTTCATCGGCAAAACGTTTGTTATCTATAATCAAATGATAAGCTATAGCCAATTGATCATGAGGATCGCCACTTAACAAGGCATTGTGGACCTCCTGCTCTTTAACACCAAATTTGTTACAAACTTCTGCCACCGCATAAGTGTCTATAACATTCGAATCTTGTTCTATGGAAGAAGGAAACAGATAAGAAGGCAAATCCTTTTGGAACCATTCATGTTTTTTAATTTCCTCTATATTGGCGCGTTTCAATGGATCTACTTGCAGCATTTGACACACCAAATTGACCACCTGCTTATTCAAATACTCTGGTATAGGGAAAATACCCGATTTAATCTTACGAAACAGAGTGGGCACATGTTCGTCATCAAAAGGCAAAGTGCCACACAATAAAGCATATAGGATCACACCACAAGACCAAATATCTACCTCAGGACCAGCATATAGTTTTCCCGATATAACTTCAGGAGCAGCATAATTAGGAGAACCACAGGAAGTTCTCAAAAATTCACCATCCAACATCATGTTTGATAGACCAAAATCAGCTATTTTAACATGTCTATTATGATCCAGCAATAAATTTTCAGGTTTCAAATCTCTATGCACTATCATATGACGATGGCAATAGTCTACACCCGATATGATTTGTTGAAAGAAACGTCTGGCCTCATGTTCCTGCAATTTGCCATGCTTCACAATATAATCAAACAATTCGCCCCCGCTAACATATTCCATTATCATGAATATATCGGTGGGTGTTGAAATCACTTGATACAGCTTGATAATATGAGGATGTCTAAAAAGTTTTAAATTTTGGATTTCTCTTCTGATCTTGCCCACTACATCCAAGGACTTGATTTTTTGTCTATTCAAAATTTTCACGGCCACCTTATGTTTGGTCATTTGATGTTCGCCTATTTTGACCTTGCCAAATGTGCCCGTACCCAGTGTGGCCCCCAACAGATAATGGCCTATTTTAACCAAAGGCTGAGAGCCAGAGCCTGTATGCACCACTTCGGCTGCCGCTGAGGAACGTGTATTAGGCATTTTTCAAGGCTGTTTGCTTTCTAAATCAATAAATAATAAAATTCTCTTCTGTTGTGCTTCTATTATAATTTATTCCCTTGTTTGGTGTTGCTTTTGATCTTTTCTATATTATTCTTCTTCCCGTTTGTATAACAAATAACGTCGTAGATTTTTTATTTCTGCTTTTCTTTTCAATTTGATTTTTTAATTATTTCTCTTTCAAGCTCTTCAGAGGAGCATTTATTTGTAGATAATTCCTATCCACACACATTTAAATTCGTTATAGTTCTATTTATTCTTTAAAATTCTACAAAATTTTTATAAAAATCTTGAGTTTTTTTTTGCAAAAAAATATTATTAAGTATGATCTAAATGAAGAAATTCTTTTTCCCTGATTTGTCAATTAAAATGGGAATTTTCCATGACTGCTGTCAAACGAACTGTAAAAGGGAAATTTCAAGTGTTAAAAGTTTGAAAAGCATTGTATTATGCAAAACTGCTACAAATAGGTTGTTACCGGAAAATGAGAGTAAAAATGTACGATAATTATTAAAAATTTTAGAAATAAATGGATTTCAATTGAATAAGTTAAAAGGAATATTGTTGTTATACAAAAAATAATTTTTAATGTTTTAATTTAAAGCAAAATTACAAAAGAAATTTAATTAAAAATGTTTTCTTACAAACAAGTTTAGGAGTCACAATAACAAAAGCAATTAAACAAAGAGATGCCAGCTGAGAACTAAAGAAAAGGAATTTAAATGGAGTTACCAGACGATTAAATATTATGAAAATCGCCATAAATTAAGTAAGTAACAGGTAAGAGTGATATATTCAAATATTTTAAATACCCTACACCACAAATGCGTGTGAAGTAAATAAGTTATGTGTCGTACAATCACACATACACTCACAATAGTATTCATTCTTAAACAATGAGCCATACAATTAGTCTTATTTCTTGATCAAACTTGTTTTTTACCAAGCCAACTTTGTTCACTATGAGATCTAAGATGAATCCTTCATAGCGCTACACAGGGAATATATAAGCTGTATACCCTCTTCACCACTTGTGGTGGTGTTGAACATAATAAATTAGTTTAAAAAGCCGCTTTTTTAATTCACAAAAGTCGCCGCCGTCATTGTTCAGCGACGACTCAGGTTTTTCTAAATCTCCGTAGACGTCGTTCAAGTAAACAACAAGAAAAACACGGTAGTGTAAAAGAAAGTGTTTAGCAGTGCTAAATGAGTGTGTGTGTAAGAAATAAAATTATTAAATTAATTTTTATTGTGTTTGTGCAAAAATTAATAATAATTTAATAATAAAAAAAGAAAATTAAATCACCAAAAAGTGCCTTATTTTTACAAATAAAAAGAAATCTTTTAAATATCAAATACAAAGAGAAAAGAAGTTTTTTTGTTGTTGGTTGCCCAGCCAAAGAGGCAACAAAAGAAATCATAACAACAACGTCAGCAAAGTAAAAAAGAAAATAAAAAAATTCAAGAAATTCAAAGAAAAAATATTGTGTTTTATATTTAAATTCAGCTTTAAAAAATTAAATGTCAAAAGTAAATTTCCAAAAAATATAAGAAAAAATTCTTAGAAATAAAAAATTGTTATTGTATTTGTAAAAAAAAAATCTTAATAAAAAAATAACAATGCGCGCAGGTGCGCTGCATTCAAAAGGGTGTTCGTGGCTTGGCCGTCCTAAATGGTCATTAAGCGTTCGTGGGTTAAATACGTTTGTCGTCATATTTTTATTATTTTTATCGCTGTCGTCGTGTTGTGTTTTCGGTGTTATTGCGCAGTCTCAAACCGTTGAAAATGAATCGTTTATAAATAATCCGAAATATCTAAATAATGCCGAAATTACTTGTCTGTTTGAGGATTTACAACGTCAATATCCTCATTTGGCGCGCGCGTATTCAATCGGTAAAACTTTACAAAATCGTGAAATGAATGTTTTGGCTCTTAGTGCGCCGGGTGATGTTTTAGTGGGTGATTTGTTGAAACCGGTAGTGAAAGTTGTGGCCAATATTAATGGTGATGAGGCTTTAGGCAGACAAATGACCATATTTATGGCTCAATATTTAGTATTGAATTATGCTCAAGTGCCGGAAGTACAAGAGCTCTTGAATACTACTGAGATTCATTTTTTGCCCAGCTGCAATCCAGATGGTTTTGCCGCAGCTAAGGTAAGTTTAATATGAAGCTATTTTAATTTAGATTCCTAAGAATCCAGTTTTATTGGATAAGAATATTGGAATTCAAAGTTCAGCGCAAATTTTCAATTGAAATGAAGTAAAACTTTTTTTGAAACTATAAATCGGATCTAGTTGGTTTCTATTTCAGTTCTAGATTATTTCTAGTTCACAATCTAGTTCAGATTCTAGTTTAGATTCTAGTTAAGATTCCAGGTCAGATCTGGTGCAGTTTAAGTTAATTTCTAGCTTAATTCTATTTCAGTTCAAGTTCAATTCAAGGCCAGATTCAGTTCAGTTCTATTCCAAATTCCAATTCAGGATCCAGTTTCGTTCTAGTTAAAGTTCTGATTCAAATTCTAGTCCTACTGTGTTCCCTTCTTTGCTGAGCTACAATTCTAAGCCAGACTCAGTTCGGGTGCTGTGCAGTTCTAGTTTAATTTGATTTTTTTGTAGAAATTTGAATTTGAAGAGATTTTGATTTCTTTTAACAAAATTTTGTTAAAAAAATTAATGAAAAATATTTTTTTTTTATTTTTTTGCTTTCGTTTTAGTTAATTATTTTTTCTCACGATTTTTTATTTTTTTTTTTATTAATTTATAATGAATGAAGTGAATATTCCGTGATTAAATCACATTTATTTTAAATTGAATTTTAAAATTTTTTTAAAAACAAAACAAAAGAAATTTAAAATAAAAACTAAGAGAAAAAATAAAATTCAAAATATTGAAAATATTTTGAGAGATGTGAGTTTAAAAATGAATAATTTATGACAAAAATATTGAATTAATTGATCCAGATTTGATAATTTTAAAAAATCTCTTAATCAACAATTTGTCGACCAAAGATGGGGGGGGAGTTTAAAATAAAATTAGTTCAAAGTCGAACATGAGTTAAACGATCATAAATATTCATGATTTTTTTTATCAAAATGTTGCAATTTTTTCAAAAATAAATTTAAAATTTTATTTTAGTTTCGTTTAATTAATTCAAATTTGTGACGTTATTTTTATCAAATTAAAATTAAAAAACAAATATTGGAAAAAAATAATAAATTTTATTTCATTTTAATTTTTAATAAATTAGAATTCAATTTCCACCATAACAAGTGCTGATCGATAAGAAGAAAACATCTCAGACCCCATAATGTATTTATATTCTTGCATCAAAATCTGACTCGATTTAGCTTTGTCCATCTTCTTCTTGTACGCACCCAAACTTCCATAATAATTGGCAAAGCTCAATAAAAGTTGGCCTGAGTTTTTGTTATAGTCTGAGATGTTTCCTATTTAAAACCAGCAATTCGATATAAACCGATATCTGAGACATTCTCCAAATTCAAACAAAGAATTTTCATAAAATTGTCAATTATAAAACGACAAATTAGAGTGACATATTAAGCTACATGTACTTCATTTCCATTCCATAAATTATCAAAATCGGTTCTGTAGTAAAAAAATGTTATAAAATTAAAAAAATTTATAAAATTAAAAAAAAGTTATAAAATTAAAAAAGTTATAAAATTATAACTATTTTAATGAATCATTAAGTAATCCTTTGTAGAAAAGAAAAAACCTTTTTATATAAAGTATACGTTTATGAGTCCCTATGTGAGTGCATTTATACGAAACATAACGTATTTACTTCACACGTGACATATTAAACTACATGTACTTCATTTCCATTCCATAAATTATAAAATTGGTTCAGTAGAAAAAATGTATAAAATTAAAAAAAGTTATAAAATTAAAAAAATTATAAAATTAAAAAAAGTTATAAAATTATAACTAATTTGATTACTCATTTAGTAAACCATTTATAAAATTAAAAAAAGTTATAATATTAAAAAAGTTATAAAATTAAAAAAAGTTATAAAATTATAACTAATTTGATGACTCATTAAGTGAAGCTTTGTTGGATATAAGAACCGCATTTTCGATGGCGGTTATCAAAGATTCGGCATATCCGAATAAAACATTCTCACATGTTTTTTGGTTAATAAAGACCAAATTTTAGAAAGTAAACAATATTTTAATCCATCAATCACTGTAAACACAATTTATGCTCCAAAACCTTTTATGCTCCCTTTCTGAAACAAATAACGAAAAATGAAAGGTTTCTACGATTTGATTTTTGCCACATTTACATTTCATTTATTTTATTCGAAATTGTTTTTGTGAAAACAATTAACTTTTTTTTATTTTCTTTTTTGTGTTTTAAACTTTTAGTATTATTTCACTTCTGTTACTTTTATTCATAATAAAAAAAAGCTCTAAGAAAAAGTAAACCACAAAAATTTCTTTTAAAAAACTTTTGAATCACATGTTTTTTTTCACCACGAGTGGTGAAGGGGGGTGTATTAATTTTATCATTCCTTGTGTAACGTTGAGAAGGAATTCTTGCTTCAAATCTAAATCTTAGTTGATTTAGCTTTGCCCATCTGTCGACTTGTCCATTTGCCTTTTAACTTTTTTATTTTGTATAAATTATCTAATATATTTGTTAGTGTGTTTGAACGAACATAACTTATTTACCTGACACACATTTCTAGTGAAGGGTATTGAAAATTCGACATAACCTTCTTGTTTCATTTAATATACAGTTTTATTTTTTTTCATTGTTAACAATAAACTTATTAAGATTACAATACATTTTTATAAATAACGTTAATAAAAGATTAAAAATAATAATAAAAACAACGATAATTAAGTGTTGGCTTCACAACAAAGCAACTTTTTTATGAATCGTCACATTTATGTGTAAAATTCGCATTTTTTTAATTCTCTTTTTTATGATAATAAATTTTATTATTATAATTTTTTTTGTTATAATTTACCGGCAATTTTCTTTTGTTGTATTTCCTTTGGGTGTTGCCAGATAGGGAAAATCGGTCATTTTCCAAAATATCAGCAAAGGTTCGCAAAATTTTCTATTTCTTTTACTCATTTATGTATATTTTAGTTTAGTTCTGGATCACTTTTAATTCAGTTCAAAACTTAGTTCTATATCTGGTCAAGTTTAGTTCTAATATTGTACTCCTTCACTTTTAGTTAATTTTTATATCAGTTCTACTTGAGTTAAAGATCAGTTTTTAGTTCAGATTCTAGTTGAGTACGGCTACAATGTTCGTTCAGTTCTAATTCAGTGAAACTTATCTTGAACAGGCAGCCCCGAATTAAAATTGGGAGCTACCTGTTCATGAGACTTCCTATTCGATTAAAGTGACAGAAAGCGCTATAAAAATGTTTCCAAAAATGGTTCAAAATTTCAGTCTTAGATCAATTGCATTTTAGTTCTGGATTAAGTCAGAATCACTTATATTTTAGTTCAGGATAAATTCGAAATCAACTCTAATTTATTTGTAGTTTAATTCTACTTCAGTTCCAGATTGCTTCCAGCAGAGATTCATGTTAATTGTATAACATATTTTGTTTTATATTTTGGTTCTATTTTAGTTTCCACTTCAGATTCTGATTCAAATTTTAGTTCTGATTTCAGTTCTGCTTTTAATACAGATTCTTGTTCAGATTATAGTTCATAACCCAGTTAGTATTTAGTTTAGTTCTATATTTCTTGTCTGACTTCAATTCACTTTCGATTTAGATTAAAGTTTAGATTCTTGTTCAGAATTTCGTTCAGTTTCTAGTTCTAGTTCTACTTCAATTCTAGTTCATTTTTAGCTCAGTTTATAAATTAGTTCAGATTAGAAAATTAGATTATAGTTGAGATTCTAATTCAGATTCTATTTCAGATTTTATTATAATTCACATTCTAATTTAAATTCATATTCTAGATAAGTTTGTGGTCCAATTCGAGTTCAATTCTAGTTCTGATTCTAGTTCATATTCTATTCTAATTACAGTTCATTTTCTAATTGAGCTCAGTTCTAGTTTAGCTCTACTTTAGTTCTAGTTCAGTTCAACTTTAGTTTAGATTTTAAATCAGATTATAGTTGAGATTTTAGTTCGGATTCTTATTTAGTTTCAGGTTCAGAATTCACAGTTCTTTCAAATACTAAGTTCAGATTTTGTTTAATTTTCGGGCCCAGTTCAGTTTAAGTTCTGTTATAGTTTTTTTTTCTAATTCAGTTGAGTTTAATCAGCTCTAGTTCAATTCTAGTTCAAATTCTAATTCATATCTAATCCTATTTAAGTCAGTTTCTGGTCACTTAGATTCAGTTCCCTTTCAATTTGTGATGAGATTGTAATCAGATTTTACTTCAAATCACAGTTGAGATTATTAATTCAGACCTACTAATTAAAATTCTAATTTAAATTTCTAATTCATATTCTAATCCTAATTATAGTTCAGTTTCTGGTCCACTTATAGTTCAGTTCTCTTTTAATTTGTAATTGAGATTGTAAATCAGATTTTAATTCAAATTTAGATTCTATTTCAATTTTTAGTTTAGATTCCAGTTCAAACCAGATTCTTGTTAAGATTCTTTTTCCTAATTTTATTTCATTAAATTTTCTTTTGTTTATATTGGGAATTTATTTAATTTCTTTTAATCTGGCAACTCTATCTCTTACACATTTCACAGTTCAATGGCTTTTTCTGTTTACTTTTTAAATTTTTTTATTATGATTTTGTTACATTTTCTTATAAATTTTCTTGTAAACAATTTCCGTTTCTATATAAATTTTTAAAACTCTTTTTAATAATTCACGTAAAAATATTCATTCACACAACTCTCGATCCACCAAATCACTTTGTTTTTCATGTCTCTTACAATTAACAATGAGAAACGTGTGAACAGATATTTATTTTCTTAGATCTCAAATTATATTGGTCAAGTCCAAGTATACTTAAGAAGACACTTATGTGTGTGAAGTGTGTGTATGGGTGTGTCTGTTTCTCTATTGATGTGTCTGTTTCTCTATTAAAATTGCTGACACCCTGTGAATATTATTTATGCCTCTAATTTTACTTAAGACTTGACAATGTTCACTTGGAAGGTTACATTGTGGCATAGAGCAGATATTTAATGCGATAACTTTGTGGTGGCATAATGAATATTCTAAAATTACAAGTATCTTACTTAGTTCAAGTGCACTTGAAATCAATAATGGAAATTTGATTTTATTTTGAATTTAAGTGGTTTTTTTCATATTTCTCTCTCTCTCTTAATTAGTTCCATAGATTTTTGGTTAAAGTGGATTTTATGAATATTAATTGTATAATTAGGGTCTACAAATATCGGTTCACTTCTAATACCTTTTTGAAATTTCATTTTTTTATTTTGTTTACTTAAAATTTTATTTTGAAGAAACTTTAATTTTTTTTATTAAAATTTCAAAATTCTTTCCAGGTATTTCTTTTTAAAATAAATTCAGCCATTTTACTACTTTGTCTTCTTCTTTATTCTTTATTCCTTATTAATATTCAAGGTTGTCTCTTTGAATTTATTACCTTTAAATAACAATAGATTTCTCATACATGAACACATTTCCATTCCCAACTTATGCACATCAACTCTGATCTATAAATATTTATGAGTAAATAAAAAATTTTATATATATATTTTTTTTGGTTCTAAAATAGTCCAACTACTCCATACCAAAAATATAAATCCTTAACATCAGATGAAAATATTTTCCATATGATTTGTTGAAATGTTTGAACGTCATCAAAATTTTATTTAACGTCATCGGGAAAAAAAAGATCTACAAAATATTTAACAAATAACACACACAAACATTCATCTACTCATTATAACAAAAGGATAAGATAATAAAAATAAAAAAATAATAATAAAAATAATAGAACGTGGGCGTTTGTAAATTGTAGCACAAATAATTGGGTTGTTATGTCGTAAATTGTGGAGGGAAGGAGACACATATGCTAATCAATTCAATAGGAAAATTAGGAAAATTCTAAATGACACACACGTGTTTGGAATGATGAGATATCACAGCTAAGGAGGGCAGAAATAGAACGAGATTTAAGATGAAAGAGAAATTTAAATGGAATAGAAGAGGAAATAATTAAGTACTGAATTAGAAACTAGAAGTGAAATAGAACAGAACTAAAATTAATTTAGAACTGAACTAGAAGAGAATTAAAGCAAAACAAGAACAACAACAGAAGAAGAAGAACTGAACAAGAATGGAACTAGAAAAGAACTAAAACTGAATTAGAACTGAACAAGAAAAGAAATAGAGCAGAACAAGAACAATAACAGAAGAAGAACTGAACTAGAATGGAACTAGAAAAGAACTAAAACTGAGTTAGAACTGAACTAGAAGAGAAATAGAGCAGAACATGAACAATAACAGAAGAAGAACTGAACTTGAAAAGAATTAGAAAAGAACTAAAACTGAATTAGAACTGAACTAGAAGAGAAATAGAGCAGAACAAGAACAATAACTGAACTGAACTAGAATGGAACTAGAACAGAACTAGAAAAGAACTAAAACAAAACAAGAACTGAACTATAAAGGACTAGAAAGGAACTAGAACATAAATAAAAAAGAACTAGAATAGAACTAAAACAGAACAGAACTAGAAGAGAACTAGAACAGAACTACAATAGAACTGTAAAAGATCTAGAAAAGAAGTAGAACTTATCTAGAATTGAACTAAAACTGAACTATAAACAAACTAGAACTGAACTAGAAGAGAACTACAGCAGAACCCGAAAAGAACTAGAGCAGAACTAAACAAGAGCTAGAACAAAGCTAGAACAGAACAAGAACTGAACTAGAACATAACTAAAAAAAACTAAAACAGAACTAGAAGAGAACTAGAACAGAACTAAAATAGAACTGAAATAGAACTCAAACAGAACAGAACTAGAACTGAACTAATACTGAACTGGAACTCAAATAGAACAGAACTTAAATCTAAACTAGAACGGAACTACAAGAGAACTAGAACTAAACTCGAACAGAACTAAAACAGACCAAAACTAAAAGAGAACTAGAACAGAACAGAACTAGAAGAGAACTAAAACATAGCAAAACTCTTATTTAGTTCCAGTTTAGTTCTAGTTTAGTTCTACTTCAGTTCTAGTTTGTTTCCAGTTTGGTTAATTGTACAACATATTCTGGTTCATATTCTTGTTCAGTTTGTAGTTCCAAACTCTAATTCAGATTCCATTTAATATTCTGATTCAGTTTCTGTTTGAAATAGAACTCAAACAGAACAGAACTAGAACTGAACTAATATTGAACTGGAACTCAAATAGAACAGAACTTAAATCTAAACTAGAACGGAACTACAAGAGAACTAGAACTAAACTCGAACAGAACTAAAACAGATCAAAACTAAAAGAGAACTAGAACAAAACAGAACTAGAAGAGAACTAAAACATAGCAGAACTAGAGCAGAACTAGAAAAGAGCTAAAACAGAACTAAAACAGAACTGAACATGAACTGAACTAAAACTAAACTACACCTCAACTAGAACGGATCTTAAACTGAACATGAACTGAACTAACACTCAACTCGAACTGAACTAAAACTGAACTAGAATGGAAATAGAACAGAACTTAAATCTAAACCAGAACGGAACTACAAGAGAACTAGAACTAAACTCGAATAGAACTAAAACAGAACAGAACTAGAAGAGAACTAGAACAGAACAGGATTAGAAGAGAACTAAAACATAGCAGAACTAGAAAAGAGCTAAAACAGAACTAAAACAGAACTGAACAAGAAATGAACTAAAACTAAACTACACCTCAACTAGAACGGACCTTAAACTGAACATGAGCTAAACTAATACTGAACTAGAACTCAAATAGAACTTAATTAGAACTGAACTAGAACGGAAATAGAACAGAACTTAAATCTAAACTAGAACGGAACTACAAGAGAACTAGAACTAAGCACGAACAGAACAAGAAAATAACTCTCAAAGAACTAGTAAAGAAATTAAACAGAATTAGGAAAGAACTAGAAGAGAATTAAAATCTGAACTGGAATTTTAATTATAAACTGAACTTGACTCTCAACTAGAATCTCAACTAGAATAGATTCAAAATTAGAATCTGTATTAGAATCGGAAATGGAACTGAATTGGAACTCAATTAGAATTGAAATACAATTAAATTAAAATGAAAACTAGAATTAGAACTTGAATGGAAACTAGAATTAGAACTGAAATTAGAGCTAAAACTGAAGAAAACTGTACAAGAACAGAACTTAAATAAAACTGAAACAGAACTAGAATTTAAGTAGAATTGAAATGGAACTAAACTTGAAATCAACTAGAATTGAACTAGAACTGATTTAGAATTGAACTAGAACTGAATTGTAATTAAACAAAATTTATTTTTTGAGGTTAGAGGAGAATTTATTTTCTTAGGTTATAATTACTTTTTATTCAATTATATTTTTATTTACTTTTTTAATTCCCAGATAATTTTATTACAACTAAAAAGAAACGAGTTTTAGGTATTTTTTTTTTTTTTTTAATTAAGAAATTATTCAAAAATTCAATTATTATTTTTTTTTTTAAATTTATTGTTGTTGAATTTAAATTTAATAAGAAATAATTGTCGCTAGAAAAAACCCAGTTTTAAGAGATAAAAAATTATACTAAATTTCAAGGGGGGGATTTTTTTCACTTCTATAAATTTTAGCGAAATTGGAAGTAATTTAAGTTAATCAGTAAAAAAAGAGATAATTTATAATTTAGAGGATCTTTTATTATGATTTTTTTCTATTCAATTTTTTTTTTTTTGTTGTGCAATTTTTTAAATTTATTTTTTAAAAAATATTACAAATCAACAACATTCTCTTTTACCATCGACATGTGACATGTAAGTCTGCTTAAAAGATTCACCTTTAACCTATAAAACAAAACAATAGTTTTTTTTTTTTTTTTTTTTTTTTTTTTGTTAACAATTTTAATGTTTGTAAACTGAAATAATACAAACAATAAAAGACAACACATGAGTACAAATACAAAAGCCTAAAAATATAACAACAACATATTGGCAACAACTACAATTACAGCAACAAGATATTAATTGCATTTTGTTTTTGTAGCTTAACAACGTAAAAAGAGCTGTAAATAGCGATTAAATTTTAAAGCTTTTTACCAACATTCTCTAAAAATACAAATTCTGACACACTAAAACAAAAGTTAGTTGAGCTTTAATTTGCTTATAAGCAAAACACCCCCCCCCCATACTAATGCCATAATAGTTTGCTCTTTAATTTGAAGTAAATTACTCTTCACTCTCATTATTTTTCTCTTAGTTTTTGTTTAAAACTGTTTTATACCCTTCACCATTCCATGTGAAATGCTACAAAGTAATGACCTCAACCTAATGTATATATATTCTTACAGCTAATTAAAATCTGAATCGATTTAATTATGCCCCTCTGTCCTTCCATCCGTCTGCCAGTATATCTATCTCTCTGCCTGTTTTTGACAAGCTCACATAACCTATAATTGACAGAGATCAATCAAAATTTGTCCCTAATATTTGTTATAGGCCTGAGAAGTTTCCTATTTAAAATCAGTAAAATCGGTTTAGTATATTCAAAGATATAGACCGTTAACTGAGGCAAATCTCTTAGTTGAATCTAAAAACTTTCATCAAATTATCAATTATAAGTCGAATGAAATTTAAACATAATATTTAGTTATGTAAACTTCATTACCATCCCAAAACTGATCAAAATCGGTTCATTCAAAAAGAATTTATCGCTGAAAATATAACTTATTTAATGACTCATTAAGTGATCTTATAATTAAGAAAAATGTTTGTGTATGTGTAGGGTATACCAGCACAAGTGGTGATGAGAGTATATTAACACTAAGAAAGAATCATCTCAGATCCCTATAATGTATATATGTATATCCTTGCATCAAATCCAAATCTGAATAGATTTAGTATTGTCCCCTCTCTCTCTCTGATGTTGGCAAGCTCAGAGCTCAAAGAAATTTGACCTTAGTATTTGTTATAGTGCTGAGAAGTATCCTATTTCGTTGCACTCTATACAAAGATATATAGACCGATATCTGAGGCAACCTTTAGGTTCAAGCAAAAAACTTTTGTAAAATTTTCAATTATAATTCGACGAATTAAAATGAAATTTTACCATAAAAATTATGTTAACTTCATTATGATTCCATTACCATTATCGAAATCGGTTCAGTAGAAGAAAAAAAGTTATAGCTTAAAATCAAATATTCCTGTGTTGTATTTAAGAACAACTTTATATATATTTTATACTTCTCTGAGTGTATTTGTATTTACTTCACACGCATTTGTGTTAGAAGAGGGTATTGAAAATTCGGCATAACCGCATAAAGCACTCTTACAGGTTCTCTTTACTTTTCTTTAATACTCTTTTTTTATTATTTGCACATATTTTTTGCTTTAAAAAAATAAAAAATTTATTAAAATTTGTTTTATAAAAATAAATAATTTTTAATTTTATTTTTCTTCCTTTTTTTTTTTTTTTTTTTTTTTGATAACAAAATATTTTTTATTTGCACTTGTTTTTGTTGTTATTCTACTTAAATAATTTATTTATAATAATCTAGTTTATTTTATATGAAACTCTGCCCTTTCATTGATTATTTGTTGAGATAATAAATTCAATTATTTACTGATAACAAATTTTTTATTCTCATCAAAAATTGTTTTTTTTTTTTTTTTTTTTTTTGCAAAACAACTCTTTTTTTCTCTCTTTCATAAGTTTAAAATTCTCTCTCTCTTAATTTCAAAAAAACATAAAATATGAGAGTTAATTAATTCACAGGAAAAAGTTGGAAACCCGTTTTAGTAGTTTGTGCTATTTTTGCAAATATTGCTAAATAAAACCTACAACAACATTTGTTTTGTTACAAAGCTATATCAACACAACAACAACAACAATGGCAGCAGTAATAAAAACTTCAGTCATAATAAACAAAAGTAACGTCACGAAAAATATTGATTTTCTTTTTTTTTCAAGGGAGAAAATGTAAACAGAGAGGAAATTTTTGTTAAACAAACACAAACAACTGAGAAATGAAGAGAAGAATATTTTGAAGTAAATATGCGAGGCATGTTTGAAAAGTTTAAGTCAAAAAAGTTTAGACAAAAAACTCTGGAGGAGTTTAGACAAAAAACTCTAAACGAGTTTTGACCATAAACTCTAGACGAGTTTTGACCATGAACTCTTAATGAGTTTTTACCCTAAACTATGAAAGAGTTTAGACACTAAACGCTAAACGAGTTCAAACACTTAACTTTAGTCGAGTTTAGAAAGAAGTTTCTGTTTGAATGAAGAGAGTTTAAAATCTAATTTAGTTTAGATTTTAAACTCTGGACTAATTTTTTTCTTTCTACCATCTAATCAATTTTTAAAGACCAGTTGAGACACTGAACTCTAGACGAGTTAAGACACAACTCTAGACGAGTTTAGACACAAAACTCTAGACTAGTTTAGACACAAAACTCTAGACGAGTTTTGACCATAAACTCTAAATGAGTTATTACACTAAACGCTAAATCATTAAACTCTGCTCAAGATCAGGTTTTAAACTTTAGTTTTAACTTCAAACTCTTGTCGAAATTAAATACATAACTCTTGTTGAAGCTTGACACTAATCTCTTTTGATGTTTAAACACTTTAGACGAGTTTAGAAACTAAACTCTAAACTTTAAACAAGTTTAGACACTAAATATTAAAAGAATTTAGATACTGTAGACGAGTTAAAAATTAAATTTTAGACGAGTTTAGAAACTAAACTGTAAATTTCAAACAAGTTTAGGCACTAAATACTAAAAGAGTTTAAATGCTGTAGACAAGTTAAGAAATTAAATTTTAGACGAGTTTAGAAGTTAAACTGTAAACGAGTTTATATAATAAATTTTAAACAAGTTTAGACACTAAATACTAAAAGAGTTTAAATACTATAGACGAGTTAAGAAATTAAATTTTAGACCAGTTTAGAAATTAAACCTTAGGCGAATTTATATACAAAACTTTAAACAAGTTTAGACACTAAATATTAAATGAATTTAGACACTATAGACGAGTTAAGAAATTAAATTTTAGACGAGTTTAGAAACTAAACTGTAAACGAGTTTATATACTAAACTTAAAACAAGTTCAGACACTAAATACTAAAAGAATTTAGACACTGTAGACGAGTTAAGGAATTGAATTTTAGACGAGTTTAGAAACTAAACTCTAAGCAAGTTTATATACTAAATTTTCAACAAGTTTAGACATTAAATACTAAAAGAGTTTAGATACTGTAGACGAGTTAAGAAATTAAATTTTAGACGAGTTTAGACACTAAACTCTACTCTAAACATTTGTGGAGTTTAATCACTAAACTATCGACGAGTTTAGGCACCAAACACCAATCGAGTTAAGACACTAAACATTCCTCTAGTTTAGATACTAAATTCTAGTCGAATAATTCCCTAACAACCCACGTATTTCCCACTTATCTATACAACTAAAACCATTACAAAAAGTACCCTTAAAATTGAAGTACGTGTTTGAAGGAAAAAAACCCCTTGTGATTTAATCTCTTTATTTTCTCTTCGTTTTTAACTTTAATACTCTCTCCCTCTAACTCTCTCTCTCATGCGCTTGCACCACATTTTGTCTACATTTTACATCTTTTATGTGAAATTGTCCGCTCATAAGTAACGAGTGTGAATTTTATATTTTTTAAATTATTTTTTTTGTTTTCTAAATTAAAAACAAAATATCACGTATTTATAAAGCAGCAAATTGCTTCAGTTCAGTCTTTTGTACTTATCGTAAAGAGTAACCAACAGTGGATGAGCACGGAAAGCAGCAGCTGCTATTAATACAATAAAAATCAATATTTTTAAAAAAAAAAAAAAAAACAGATTAAACAAAATTTTTTTTGAGGCAAAAAGAACTGCAGCCCAAGTGAAGTGAAAAAAAATGTTTTAAGAATTTTAAATTAGATTTTTTTTTCAAAAAAAATCTACGTGATTTCCATAAATTAACATTAATTTTCAATAAAGTGTTAATTAAATTTTGAACCAGAATCTAAACCACAAGGAAACACGTTTAAAGAGAAAAATTGGAGCACGAATTCGAAGATTTGAAAATTATTTTGAAAAGAGATTATTTGTTAAAAACAAATAATAAATAAATAATAAATAATAATTTAGTTGGGAATACCAAAGATTTTACTTATTGGAAGCATTTAAAGCTAAAAAATAGTTTTAATAAAACAAAACACCTACGCAGCAGAGGCAACATTATCTTGTTGGGGACAAAAGAATAATAACTGTAATAAAGTAAAAGGAACTACGTCAATTTTAACTTAACAACCAACCAACCAACCACCCACCAGAACTGAACTGAAACTCATCAACATCCCCCTTAAAAATATTAACTAAAATTCAGCAGCAGCATCATCATCATCATCATCATCATGACATTCAATACACCAAAGTCTGAGTCGAGGATGAAGAATAAAAAAATGATAATGATGATGAAAATGTCGTCGTCACAACACCCTCTTCCATTACAAGCCAAACGCCAACCAACAACAACAAAATTCATTATTATTTGCATTTTGTTGTTACTTATTCTTCTTCTTGGTTATTGTCTATACACCAAGTTTATGTCAAGGTTATATTATCAAAGAAGATGAAAGTTTTCTTCAACGTCCACATTATGCCTCACAAGGTGAATTGGAAGATCTCTTTGCACGTCTCTCCAAACAATTTCCCGATAATGCTCGTGTTGAGACCATAGGACGCTCCTTGGAGGGACGTCCTCTAATTGTTTTACAAATTGGCCAAAATATGCGTCAACGTGGCCTCTTAACTCCCATGGTTAAATATGTGGGTAACATGCATGGTGATGAGACCATAGGACGTCAACTATTAATCTATTTGGCTCAATATCTTTTATATAATTATCACACAAATTTGGAGGTGGCCCAATTGATTAATACCACAGATATCTATCTAATGCCCACCATGAATCCAGATGGTTTTCAACGTTCTCAGGTAAATATTTGAATGAAAAAAGTGCTTTCTGAAATTTTAAGATAAACAGCTGTTGAGAAAAAAAGTGGCCTAAAGGCTGGTGAAAATAAAATCAAGTGTGTATCCTTTGAACTACAAACAAGTGCAAACAACAATTCGTCAAATATTTAATGAATTCTCAGAAAAAAAATCCCCAAAATTCAACAAGTTTATTACAACACACGCGAGGGATAAGAGTGAAAGAGAGAATAAATGAATTTGTGAGAATAAAATTAAAAAAATGATAACAAAATTAAACTAAAGTTTAAAATAAAACTAAAAAACTAAAGTTAAAAACCAACTAAAGTTAATTACAAAACTAAGTTTGTTTTTAAGTGCACATCTAGCAACTACGCCCTCTGGATTCAAATAAAAACTCTAAACTAGAAATTTAACTAAAAATTCTCAATAAGAGTTTAAACTTTTCATAACTGGAGATTAAACTAGAGTGTCTTAAATATTAAATTAACTATAGTTAAGTGTCCAACTGCGACCAAAGTTTAGTGTTTCAAATCGAAAGTGTTTATATATAAATTTGACTTGTGATTAGTTTCTTAATCTTAGTTTAACTTGATAGAAGTTTGGTGTCTTAAAGTGATTAGAGTCTAACTAGATTCTCTGCACTATTTATAAACTTAGTTTATTTTATAAACTTAGTTCTTTGTTTTTAAAACCATTCAAAGTTTAACTCGTTAGAAGTTCTGTGTCTAAAATTGACTAGAGTTTACGCAGAGACTAGAGCTTAGTGTTAAAAATTGTACTGAGTTTCTTGTTTAAATTTGATTTACTTTAGAGTTTAAAAAGTTTTTTTTTAAATTCAGTCAGAGTTTATTGCATAAACTTTACTTTGTATCTAAAATTGAGAAGAGTTAAGTTTAGTTAGTTCTACAAACTCATATAGAACTTAGTGTCTAAACTTGACTAAAGTTAAATAGTGTTTAAACTCGTCTTATATTAAACTTAACTAGAGTTTAGTCTTTAAAAAGGATTAATCCTTAATTTTTAAACTCGACTAGATTATATTCTATAAACTTTCAAATCAAGTTTAGTCTATAAACTCTCTCTTTTGTCTAAAAGTATTAAAGTTTAGTGTCTGCACGAGTTTATATACAACTAGAGTTTAGTACTTAAACTCGTTTAGAGTTAAGTGTCTAAACTTGTTTGGAGTTTAGTCTCTAAACTCATTTGGAGTTTAGTCTCTAAAATCGTTAAGAGTTTAGTCTTTAAACTCTTAAGGAGTTTAATCTCTAAACTCGTTTAGAGTTTAGTCTCTAAACTCGTTTAGAGTTTAGTCTCTAAACTCGTTTAGAGTTTAGTCTCTAAACTCGTTTAGAGTTTAGTCTCTAAACTCGTTTAGAGTTTAGTCTCTAAACTCGTTAAGAGTTTAGTCTCTAAACTCGATTAGAGTTTAGTCTCTAAACTCGATTAGAGTTTAGTCTCTAAACTTGTTTGGAGTTTAATCTCTAAACTTTTTAAGAGTTAAATCTTTAAACTCTTTAAGAGTTTAGTCCGTAAACTGGTGTAAAGTTCAGTCTTTAAACTCGTAGAGAGTTAAGTCTCTAAACTCTTTAGGAGTTTAGTTTAAAAACTCGTTTAGAGTTAAGTCTCTAAACTCGTTTAGAGTCATGTAGTATTGACGCTGGTCCCAAGTTAAGCCTCTTTTAATTATTTGGACAAAATTAAAAGAGGCGTATAGAAAATTGTAATTTGTAATCATGAAATTCTCTGTGAAGTTTAATTAAATTTTTGAGCTTTTTCATTTTAACTTCATTCAAGCTTAAAATCAAATCAAATTCAGTTATAATTTCGACTATAAAATTCTCAGAAAACACAAAAAAAATTATATTAATAAAATTATAATCAATGTCAACGAATGAAATTCCCTAAACATGTGATCAGATTTAAACACAATTAAAAAAAAGTGTTTTTATTTAATTTTTTTGCCTGCTGCTGCTGTAGCAGTTGTCAATATTGTTTAACTAATGTCAAAGTACGTTTTTAGCATGTTAAATATTTTTCCTCCATGAAATAAACAAATAACAACAATAAAAAAATTGTCAAAATAAATTAAAACATAAATTATTAAAAAAAATAATTCGCTATTTAACTTTTGTTAGTTTGGCCTTAACGCGAAGAAAAAAACCCACTAAAAAATTATTTAGTAATAAATATTAACAACTTAAAGACTCCACTAAGCGTTTAAAATATTATTTAAAGTGCATTAAGTGTGTTAATTTTATTAAAAAGGAACAAAAATTAAAATAAAAGCGAAAGTCACGTCACTACCTTAAATCACCAAAATTATATTTTAACGCTGAAAAATAAAAAAATAAAAAAAAATTACAAAAATTTATGTCTTAATAGAATTTAAAAACGGCCTACTGGTACGATTTATTTTTTATGCATAACTGACTCTCTCAGGTCTTAGTTTTGTTTTACCCCCAACAAATAAACTTAACCAAAGACCTTGAAATTGTTCATCACAACAACAACAATTTTTAAACATTAAAATTATAACGTTTATTTTAACACAAAATATAAAATGAAATTAAATAAAATGTTGTTTTTGTGCTTAACTCTGGTTTAGAATCATAAATTTATTTTCGAACGATTAACGGAAGGAAAATAAATTAAAAATATTTCTCACAGTGTAACTCACGTTAACATATAACATTTTCTCTTTTATATATCTCTCTCTCTCTCTCTCACTTACTTTAAATAGGTTATTAACCGTTATTAAAAACCTTGTAACACTTAAAATATGTTATGTAAGACATAACGGAAATAGACAATATGGGTTAAAGTATAACTGTATTTAAAGACTAAACTATAGCTGATAACCAAAGTATGGTTACCTATACTATAGAAATAAACCTATACATTTGAGTAGAGACTAAAATATAGTCTAGACCAGAGACTTAACTGTAGTCTTGACTACAGACTAAACTCAAATGAAGTATACACTATACTAACTATAGAGTAGACGAGAATCGAATGAACAGTCTAGAGCAGAGACTAAACTATAGTCCAGATTATAGACTTTAGTGTAGACGAAAGATTTAACCACAGTTTAAACGAGAGACTTAACAACTGTCAAATCGAGAGACTAAATTATAGTTTAGACGAGAGACTAAACTATAGTTTAGACGAGAGACTAAACTATAGTTTAGACGAGAGATTAAACTAAACTATAGTTTAGACGAGAGATTAAACTAAACTATAGTTTAGACGAGAGACTAAACTATTGTATAGACGAGAGACTAAACTATTGTATAGACGAGAGACTAAACTATAGTCTAGACGAGAGACTAAACTATAGTCTAGACGAGAGACTAAACTATTGTCTAGACGAGAGACTAAACTATAGTCTAGACGAGAGACTAAACTATAGTCTAGACGAGAGACTAAACTATAGTTTAGACGAGAGACTAAACTATAGTTTAGACGAGAGACTAAACTATAGTTTAGACGAGAGACTAAACTATAGTTTAGACGAGAGACTAAACTATAGTTTAGACGAGAGACTAAACTGTAGTTTAGACGAGAGACTAAACTATAGTTTAGACGAGAGACTAAACTGTAGTTTAGACGAGAGACTTAACTATAGTTTAGACGAGAGACTAAACTATAGTTAAGACGAGAGATCAATTATATCGCTGTTTCTAAATTTCTTATTTATATTTTTAATTCGTTTATATTTGGGTATCATTTCAAATTAATGAGTCCATTGAACTTTCCTTTTCTCTCTATGACCGACCTTTAGAAAAACGTGTTAAAAATAATTGATTTTTTTTTTTTTATTTTTTATTTTTCAAAAACAACATTTTGTACATTTAAAATTTGTTTAAAACAAAATTCCTCTAACTTGTTTGCCATAAAAGATTAATTAAATTATTTATAATTATTTTTGGAGATGACAAATTTAATTCAATTAGAAAACAAAATTAAATTTTGAGATTTAAAAATTGGCGATTTTAAAATCGCCATATTCTCTATATATGATTTTGTAAATGTTTTTCTTCAAATTCCTTACATATTTTCATCATATTGACTATAAAATATTTTTTCTTTGATTTATGTTATTTTATATAGATTTTGCAACAACAACAACAACAAAAAAAATACTTGACTTGTTTACAATTCTTTCATTCATGAATGAGAATGTAAATTTCATGGAATGTAAACAAAAACAAAATGTAATTCTTTGTTTGATATTTGTAAAATGATTTAAAATAGAAAAAAAATAAATTCTAGAATAAACTATTCAATATAACCGTGATCTAACACAGATTTTATGATAATGTCTCGAGTTTTTTTCTTTAATTTCACTGAACCATTAAATACATCGTACTTTAACAGCTAAAACGAATTAAAAATTCCCTTTTTTTAATAATTTAATTAATTTTTCTTATAATCTTTTATTAACTCTTTCCATTTTTTTAATTTTTTCTTAAATTTCCTTCAATATCAAAACAAAACACAAATTTCTATAGTCTGGCAACTTTTGTTCTTGACCAAAACATTCCGTTACATTATTAGAATTTCTTTCCCTTTTCTCCTCTCACTCTCTCATAATCCTTTATAGGTTTTCCCATTATTACCTTTTAACATGAAATCATATTGTGTATACGTAGTGCATCAAGAGAATACTCCTCATAATACCGTTATTTACTCAAGTGTGTTTATATCTGTCATTATATCAATTCGAACAACAATAATATATTCAAGAGAGTTTATTTACAAAAAGACTTCAAACAAATACTTTTTTATATTTTTTCTATTATCAAAAAAAAAAACTGTCTCTTTTTAATTTCTCTTTTTTGAAAAAAATTTCTCTTTTTTAAGGGATTTTTTTTGTAACAATAATTTGATGTTAAAATAACTATCGGAATTTTTGTTTATAGTTTAGTCGGCGCTCTTGTTTACAGTTTAGTATATATACTAGACTATAATTTGTTTCTCAGTTAAGCTATAGTTAAGTTTGTTTTCCAAACAATCGCTTAGTCACTAATTTAGACTGAAGTTTAGTTTGTAGTCTAAACGTAAGTTTATTCTCTAGTCTAGTATGAAATATAATTCAGTCTTTATTGTAGAATATAATTTAGTAGTCTATAGTATCGACTTTAATTTAGTCTATAGCCTAGATCCTATTTTAGTCTGTAGTGCAGTCTTTAGCTTAGTCTAAAGGTTAGACTATAATTTTGTCTATGGTCTCCACTATAGTTAATTTTTAGTCTAAATCCTTATTTAGGCTTTAGTTTATTGTTTATACTATAATATCTAATCTAAATATAGTTTAGTTTCTAGTCTAGACTATTGTTTAGTCTGTAGTCTTCACTATAGTATGAACTAAAATTCAGTTTGTAGTGTAGAATATAATATAGTAGTCTATAGTCTCTGGGCTTGATCAAAGTTTAGTTTCTAGTCTAGACTGTAGTTTAGTCCTTAGTCTTAACCATAGTTTAGTCCGTAATCTAGACTATAGTTTAGTCCGTAGTCTATACAATAGTTTAGTCCGTAGTCTAGAAAATAGTTTAGTTTCTAGTGTAGACTATAAATTAATTTCTAGACTTGATTAAAGTTAAGTTTCTAGTCTAGACTATAGTTTAGTCCGTAGTCTTCACTATAGTATGGACTATAATTCAGTCTATAGTGTAGAATATAATTTAGTAGTCTATAGTCTCTGGGTTTCACCAAAGTTTAGTTTCTAGTCTAGACTATAGTTTAGTCCTTAGTCTTCACTATAGTTTAGACTGTGTTTAGTCCGTAGTCTAGACTATAGTTAAGTCTTTAGTCTAGCCTAAAGTTTAGTCTTTAGTCTAGACTATAGTTTAGTCCGTAGTATAGACTATAATTAAGTCTGTAGTATAGACTATAGTTTAGTCCGTAGTCTAGCCTAAAGTTAAGTCTGTAGTCTAGACTGAAATTTAGTCCATAGTCTAGACTATAGTTTAGTCTGCACTATAGACTATAGTTTAGTCTGAAGTCTAGATTATACTTTAGTCTATAATTTAGACTATAGTATAGTCTTTGTCTAGAATACAGTTAAATCTTTCGTTTAGATCATATTTACGTCTCTCTTCTAGATTATAGTTTAGTGTCTTGTCAAGGCTATTATTTGGTCTCTTCTCTAGACTAAAGTTTAGTCTCTAGTCTAGACCATTATTTAGTTTTTCCACAATACTTTAGTTTAATTTCGTCAATAGTTTATTCTCTTTTTTGTAGTCTATAGTAGAGTTTCTATTTTCCCGGTTTTTTTTTTTTTTTTGTTCCAGGTTTCATTTAAGTAAGCTTACAGCTAAGCTTAGAGCAATTTTTTGTTGTTGTAATTGTAAATTGTTTATGTATTATTTTAAGTGTTTATTTGTTTACCATATTTAGTTTTGTTTCTTCTTCTGGTCTTATTTTGTAACCCTGATTTGTAATAAATTGGCTTTCAATTGCTTTTTTCAAATTTGTCGGTTTTTTTTTTGTCAGAAAAATTTATTATTATCGACTTTTTCTTCGTATTTTGTGAAACCTAAACAAACAGAAAAATAAAATTTAAAAATCCATAATAATAAATTGCCAGTTTTGTGTTTTACACAAAAAAAGGCCGTAATGCTAATTTTTATGCATAAATTGTTATCAAGACTTTTTTAAATTTTTGCTTTATTTTATTTTTGTTTTGTTTTGGTGGGAGTAATTGAATTTGTGTAACTGTATTAATTATCTAAAAAATAAATAACAACAATAAGTGTACTTCAGAAAGCATACATACAGTAGAGAGCAAAAGTCATGCAACGAATAATAATTAGTTTAATTTGTCTTATTAAGAAGTTTCTCTTAAATTATATTTTTGTTTCTCTTTAAATATGTTCTCATTAATTTTTCCTCTCTCTCTCTCTCTCTCTCTCCCTTTCCAGGAAGGCAATTGTGAATCTCTGCCTCATTATATTGGTCGCACTAATGCCGCTGGCATTGATTTAAATCGTGATTTTCCCGATCGTTTGGAGACCCAACAACAAATACAATTACGCGCCCAAACACGCCAACCAGAAACCGCAGCTCTTATTGAGTGGATTTTAAATAAACCATTTGTTTTATCGGCCAATTTCCATGGTGGCGCTGTTGTGGCCAGTTATCCTTATGATAATTCAATGTAAGTAAAGACTTTAAAAGAAGAACAGCCACAAATGAAGAAGGAATATTTAATGGGAATTTTTAGAGAATAAAAAATAATAATTAAACTAATGGCAACACTGTCAGAAATTTTAATTGAAAAGAGAAAAGGGGAGAGATGTTATCATTTTTTTGAATAAGAATGATTCGAAATATTAATAAAATTAGTAAGAATGTTATATTCGTTTAGGACGAATCTTCAATACCCTCCATCATAAATTTGTCTGAAGTAGATACGTTATGTTTCATACATACACACTCATACATACTCTCACAAATGTCAACATTTTTTCTTAATTATAACACGGAATTTCTTAATGAGTCATAAAATTAGTTATATTTTTATCTGAAACTTTTTTTCTACTGAACCGATTTTGAACATTTTTCTTTGGAATGATAATGAAGTTCACTTAACTTAATATTATAGCAAAATTTCGTTCTAATTTATCGACTTATAATAGACAAATTGGAAAGTTCTTCCTTTAAATGTAAAGGTTGCCTCAGATATCGGTCTATATCTCTTTTTGCTGGTTTTAAATAGGAAACTTCTCAGAACTATAACAAATATTCAGGTCAAATTTCCTTAAGCTCTGTGGATGTGAACGTGACGACAAACAGATAAGTATTATGGGATCTGAGATCTGACGGAATGACAAAGTTAATATAACATTTTCACCACTTGTGGTGGTGGAATCATTTTTTTATGATGGGAAAAATTTTTAATTCAAAACTTCTAAAAAAAGTATACAATTTTATTTAAAATTGGAAATTGATTTTTTTTTAATATATAAAAATTTTAGTTTCCAAAATAATTTGAATTTTCCAAAATTTGTAAAAAAAAAAATTTAATTCAAAATTTCTAAAAAAAGTATAAAATTTCATTTAAAATTGGAAATTGATTTTGTTAAAAAAATATATAAAAATTTTAGTTTCAAAACAATTTGTATTTTCTTGAAAATTTTGAATTTTCGTATTGAAATTTCAAAGATCCAAAATTTGTAAACAAATTTTTTAATTCAAAACTTTTAAAAAAAGAATAAAATTTCATTCAAAATTGGAAATTGATTTTGTTAAAAAAATAGATAAAAATTTGAATTTTCACGAAAATTTTGAATTTACGTATTGAAATTTGAAAGATTCGAAATTTTTATGAAATTTTGTAATTGTGACCAATAAAAAACTTCAATTTGTTTTTATGCAAAATTTTTAAAAATTTCAGATTTTCAGATTTTTTTTTTCTAATGAAATTTCGAAATTTCTACATTTTGTCTGAAAATTCAAGCTCAGAAATTTTGTTATAATTTTGGAAAAAAAAATCAGTATATTTCCTCTTAACAGAAATCTGCAAAAAAAATCTATATTTTCTAAGATTTCGAAATTTTTTGTATTGAAATTTCGTAATTTCAATTTTTGTCTGAAAATTCAAGTTTAGAAATTCTGTTTTAATTTTAGAAAAAAAAGTTCAGCATTTTTTCTCTTAACAGAAATCTGCAAAATTTCTATATATTTTATAAGATTTCGATATATTTTTATTAAAAATTTCGAATTTTTTTTTTGTTTTTTTGAAATCTGCAAAAAAATCTATATTTTCTTAGATTTCGAAATTTTTTGTATTGAAATTTCGTAATTTCAATTTTTATCTGAAAATTCAAGTCAAATTTTTTTAGTTATAAAAATTTAAATAAAAAAATAATTTTTTTTATTATTAAATAAAATTCCCCATAAATAATCTTTTTTCAACAACAACAAAAAAATCCCCTTAATAAATCATTAAATACAATAATTTTTTTTTTGCTTATTTCATCATCATCTAGAGCCCATCATGAATGCTGTGAGGAGAGTTTAACACCTGACGATCGTTTCTTTAAACTTATGGCACACACATACGCCGATAATCATCCGATTATGCGCAAGGGCAACAATTGCAATGACACATTTTCGAATGGCATAACAAATGGTGCTCATTGGTATGAGCTGAATGGTGGAATGCAAGATTTCAATTATGCCTTCAGTAATTGTTTTGAATTGACAATCGAATTGTCATGTTGTAAATATCCACCAGCGAATACTTTACCCACTGAATGGCAACGTAACAAGAGAAGTTTATTGAAATTATTGAAATTGTCACATATGGGAGTGAAGGGTGTGGTTAAAGATGTTAATGGTTATCCCATACATGATGCAACAATTGTGGTTTCTGGTTTGGAAGATAAACCCATACGTACAACACGTCGTGGTGAATATTGGCGTCTATTAACGCCTGGCATCTATAACATACAAGCATTGGCATTCGGGTAAGATTTCAATAATAAATTTACTTTTTATACACCCTACACCGCTGCAAAGATGGTTCGGTTATTAAGCATTTGTACACTTTCTGAGTTGATTTAAAGGTTGTCCGTCCATGTGTCTGGCTGGCTGGCTGTCTGCCATATGTAAACCTTGTCAACAAAATGCAGTTCGCAGTTTTAAAGATATCTTAATGAATTTGGGCATGTACTATTATTTTGGGCCAAGGACGATGCCTATTGAACTTTCGGATGATGGGTCCTCTAAAAATTTTCCTTCCGGAATGGAAATTAAGGTCGCAAAAGTACTAAATATAAAGAGATTTTAATGAAATTTGGCACAAATTTATCTTACGATATTCTTAAGCGATGTGTCAAATTATGGGTCCTATACGATCCCTCTTCCAAACATCGCCTTTAAGGGGTTAAATCTCATATATACCTTGTATTTCAATAAGAATTAGTCAATACAAGATAAATATTAGCAAAAATCTATGTACAAAATTTTACGAGGGTTGACCCATAATTTCTTTTATCTTCCATGTAATGTCCATAGAAAATATCCTTTTAGAACGCACTAATGCCAGCTGGATGTTAGTGTCAGTATAATATACTGTATTCCTTAGTAATAATTAAAAAATACGAGGGTTTGTAATTAATTTTCGGGTAGCTTATAATCATCAATGCGGTTTAGGGTATTATATAGTCGGGCACGATCGTCTATAATTTCTTACTTGTTTCTTATAAAAAGTTATGTGTTTATTATTTTTTTGAGAAAGTTAAAAAATTTTCTTGCATAATAACTTGATTTTAACTTATTTGTTTATTTTCTTTCTTTCTTCCTTTCTTTTCTTTTTTTGTTTTATTTACCACATGTTTGCCTTTGCATTAATCTTTGCTACAGTTACCAGGCCAGTGTACCACAACAAATCCATGTTAAAAATGACAACAATGTGGCTCAACGTTTGGACTTTACCTTGTCACCCATTGAGACCAACTATGATGGTATAAGCAGTTTTTATAGTCCATACTTTTTTAGACATTAAATTATCCAAAGTGGTTTTAGTCTATTTATATTTTAGACATTTTTCTTTTAATTGTTGTTGATAAATTTAAAAAAAAAAACAAAAATTGTGTTTTTGAAAAATCATCAAGACACAAAAAACAACTTTTCCACAAAAAATGTTTCAAAACTTGCAAAACTAAAAAGACACTAGAAAATTTCAACAAAAAAAAAAAAACATTTAATTTACAAAAATGGTTTGGAACCAAAACATGTTTAAACTTGTTACAAAATTTCCTTTAAAACATTCACATATTCATTACCTTTTTTCCTTATTTAAGAGAATAACAAAAATTTTGAGTTTTACTCTCATTTTAAGAGAGGAATATTGAATTTTATTATTTAAAAAAAAATATTTTAGTTTTATAATTTTTTAGAGATTTTTTTAAATTATTTAAATTAAATTAATTAATTTTATTCATTTTTTTATTTAAATCAACAGATTTAATTTTTTTAATTATTTAAATTTTCAAAATAATATAAATTAAATTTAAATTGATCGGGCAACTTTATTTTGCTCTCTTTACTAAACATAAAACCATTAATTACTCTCTTTTTCAAAGAAAGAAAGGAAACCGTATTTTGATATCCTTTAGAAACACCGGAAACAGTTTAGTTTAAGAGAGAGAGAGAGAGAGAGAGAGAAAATTTTCTTTAAAAACAAAAAATTAAGTTCTGTTTTTAATCTCTTTGCTGAACTTGTAATAAGCTAAATGCGAGAATTATTATCTCTTTTGAAAGCGAGAGAGTGAGGGAATGAGATCTTAAAAAAAAAACTTTTAATGAGAAAGAGAGAGAAAAAATATCAAAAGAATTTCCTGTCCGTTTGTATAAATTAAACCGTTATTTGCTCTCTGTTGAAATAAATAAATCAAGATTATTAAAACGACTTAATTAAGAGAAAACGAGAGAAAATAAACGTTAACAATGCATTATTGCTCTCTCTCAAGAGAAATAAAACTATAATATTATAAACGACATAAATTAACAGTTAAAAACACTATTTAAGTTAACTGAGAGAGAGTATCAAATATTTATTTATAAACTCTCTTTACAATATTTTAAACTGTAAAAATGTTACTGTTCGTAAAAAAGAAAACAATTAGTGATAATAACTACTATTTCCGTTTACAACTGTGAATAAAAGAGAAAGTGTTTTTTCTTTAATTTCCCTCTCTTTTTCTCTTAAAAAGTAAAACAGGAAATGATTGCTACTTCCTGTTTAAATTGCTAAAAAGAATAATATTGATAGATGGAGAGAAATAGAGAGCATGAGAGTAATAAACAAAGTTGCTTGATTAATAATTAAGAGAATTTAAAGATTATTTTTATTAAATTATACCATAATAGTTTTTTCTTTAAATTTTTTTAAGAAAAATTAAACCTAATTCAGCAAAAAAAGTTTTGCTGAATTAAGTTTAAACTAGCTTTTGTAAGTAATTTAGAAAATTCATAAATTTTTAAGAAAAGTGTAGCTGAATTAGTTTTATATAGCTGAATTAAAAATTTTCTTACAAATTCTTAAAAAATATTGGAAAAAGCTTTAAGAAAAATAATTCAGCAACAACATTTTTCGAATTTTCTATAAGTTTAATCAAAATTTATTTCTAAAGAATTTATAAAACTAATTACTTCATAAAAAAAGTCTAGCTGAATTTGAATTTTTCTAATTCCGTAGAAAAAATTATTATTTTTAAAGAAAATTAGAATTTTCGTTATGTATGCTTAAAGAATACTTGAAAAAGCTAATTCAGCAAGGTAATTCTTACATTTACTGTAATTTTCGTTGAAATTTGGTTTGAAATGATTTAGATTTTTTTTTTTTAAATAAAAGTCAAGCTGAATTAGTTTTTAATTAGCTGAATTAGTTTCAAATTAGCTGAATTGAAATTTGGTTATATTTGGTTAATAAATATTAGAAAATATTAAAAAAAATTAATTCAGCAAGGTAATTTTTAATTTTTCTGCAATTTTCATTAAATTTAGTTTGCAATAATTTTGAAAAATTATTCTATTTTCTATTTCTAATAAAGGTCTAGCTGAATTAGTTTTAGCTGAATTAGAATTCTTAAAAAATTGTTGAAAGTAATATAATTCAGCAAAATAAATTTTTTATTAGTTTTTTATTTAAATTTATATTAAATTTTAGTTGTAAATATTTGTTAAAATTTGTTTTTTTTCTTAGTTGTAATATAGATAAAATTCTATTTAATTTTAGGTTATTTTGTTATTCTCTTAAAAATCTATTTCCTCTCTTTCCTTCTCTTTCTCAAAACACTTAAAACAACAACAATTTATTTAATATATTTTTTATTCAATTTTATTGGCAGCACTAGATTAATTAATCACTCACAATTTCTCTCACTTTTACACTGCTTGTTTTGTTTATATTGTTTACACTTTTTTAACATTAGTTCTCTCTCTCACTGCTCACTGTCTCTTTGGCTGTAATACTCTTTTTTATGTAAAAATTTATCACTCACTCTTTCACTCTCACTTGTTATTCTTGTCTACACTTCATTAAATTTCGCTTGATTTACACGGGATTATTATTATTATTTTTTTTAATCACGCACATTTTCCTTAAATTAAAAACAAAATATTTTAATTAAAAAAATAACTCTCTTTAACATTTTATGCCGTCTTTGTAAAAATATTGTATATTTTTTATGTTTATTTTTATATATAAAAATATATAAATGTATAACTATAAAAATAAATTATAAATCAATTATTTAATTATTATAAACATTAATTAAAAAATAATTAAAAAATAAAACGCACATAAAAATATAAATATTTACCACAAACAAAATATAAAATTAATACATTTTAAATTAAAAAAAAAATTAAAAATTATTAAAAAAATAAATCAATGAAAATTTTTATTATTTTTTTTATTTTTATTATTATTTTTTTTTTTATTAAAAAAATATATTTTTTTAATTTTTATTGTTTATTTTTATGTTTTTTTCTCTTTCCTCATTTTTGGTTTGATTTTATTTAAATGTGTTTTGTCTTTTTTGTTGTTTTTTTATTTTCAATTTATTTCATTATTTGTTATGTTTGTTAAATGTTTTGAATATTTAATTTATTTTTGTGTCAATTGTTATTTTAAAATTCTGCACATTTTTTATTAAGAAAAACAAATAATTCGTAAAAAAACATATATTTTTTATTTATAAGTTGGGAATTTTTAAATGTTACCCAAATTCCTTCCAGCCCGGCTTACGAAAGATTTAAAATTATTTTAAACTGCTCTCTCCTCCTAAAAAAGGTATTTGAGAATTTTTTAAATAAAACTCTCTCTCTCTCTCTTCTTTTAAATTCTAGTTCAGATTTAGCACTGTTGTAGTTCATTTTAAGTTCATTTCTATTTCAGTTCTACTTCCTACAGTTTTAGTCGAGTTCTAGTTCAATTTTATACGAGTTCTAGTTCAGTTCTAGTACAGTTTTAGTTCAGCTCAAGTTCAGTTCAAGTTCAAGTTCAGTTCAAGTTCAGTTCTAGTTCAATTCTAGTTCAGTTCTAGTTCAGTATTAGTTAAGTACCAGTTCAGTTCTATTTCACATCTGAAAAATGTAAATATTTTCAGCTGAAAATGACTAAATTGGAGGAGATATTTTTAAATTAAAGGAAAATTTCAAATAACATTAATATTTTTCAAAAAAAATCTGTTGCTGAATTGTATTTATAATAGCTGAATTCCAACTTTTATGAATTATTCGTTCATAAAATGAAGTATAGTTCCTATTCAGCTACTTAAAATCTAAATTAACTAAATTTTTTCAGCAAAAATTTATTTTATTAAGCTGAATTAATTTTTTTTATCATTTTTTTCTATAAAAATCTTTATTTGAATCAATACAACTAAGAATAATTTAATTCAGCTAAATGTTTCTTTAAAAAAAAATTAACAATTTGAAATATTTTGAGCTGAATTTGAATAAACAAAAGAAATTTTCATATAATTTTAATATTTTTAGGAAAATCTGTAGCTGAATTATTTATTTCATTTATTTTATGTTAAGAACAAGTAAAATAATTGTTATTCAGCTACGTTAAATGTAATTCAGCTAATGTATTTTTCTTTAACATCAATAAATTGAAATTTTTTTTAAGAAATATCTTTCATATATCAAAAAATATTCATTCAGTTAATAGATTTTAAAGAAAACATGTAGCTGAATTTTATTTTCATTAGCTGAATAAGAAGCTTTAGCTATTTTTTATGAAGTTGAAGAAAAATTATTGTAATTCAGCTACTTAAGATCTAATTTACCAATTTATTTAAATAAGCAGAAGTAACAGATATTTTAAATAAATGTTCAAATATATTTTTAAGAAAATCTGTAGCTGAATTGTATTCTTATTAGCTGTCTTAAAATTTTTAGTTAGCTTTATTTAGATCAAGAAAAATAATTCATATTCAGCTACTTTACATTTAATTCAGCTAAGTGTTTTTAGAAAAACAGTATTTTTTTATTTTTATATGGATTTTAGTATTTAAATTCATTTTTTCTTTAGTTTTATAAATTTTCCAATCAAATAATTTATAAATTCTTAAGAAAATCCATAGCTGAATTGTATTTTTGTAAGCTGAATTAGAAATTTTTGTTATGCTTTATATAAATTAATAAAAATAATTCTAATTCAGCTGTTTTTAATTTAATTCAGCTAAGTATTTTTGAAAAAAGAAATATTTTTTTATTGTAATTTAATTTTTTTTTAGCTGAATTAGAAATTTTAGTTGTGATTTATAAAGATCAAGAAAAATAATTTTAATTCAGCTATTTTTAATCTAATTCAGCTAAGTATTTTTAGGAAAAATATTTAATTATTAATTTTTTTTAAGAAAATTTGTATTTTTTCTTTGCTTTTAAAAATCCTTTTTATTATGGCTCTTTCTATAGATTTTTTCGGCTCTCTTTTGTAAATATTCTCTTATTTTTTCTTTTATTCTCTTTATTTTTAAATATTTTTATTATTACAAAATTTCCCACCAACTGTCACTTAATATTTATTACTTTCCATTTTGCATTTTCATAAACTCTGGCCAGTTGTGTCATAACCGTTATGTTATGTGTCACCTGTCAGTTTTGCAATAAATAAAGTAAAGAAACCGCTCACAAGGCCTACTAAAGTGAGAGCTTTTGTTTAACAAACATTTTAATACAGATTGTCAGCATGTTTTTAAAAATAAAAATTAAGAAAAAAATACTTTTATTTATTTTGTAATAAAAATTACAAAATAATTGTTTTTTTTTAAATCAACCAAAAAAACTTGATTGCTTTTTTTTGCCAGCAAAGACTAGAATTAATGAAAAAATAATTATCTTTTTAAGTATGTAGAAGAGAAACATATAAAGTTTTGAACTTAAATCAAAAGCAGTTTACATTTATTCTGCCAAAACTTTAGATTTTAAAAGTCGATTTTAATCTTTTGTTGATTGATGACTTTATATGGTGAATACCAACTATTTGAAAAAGATTTCTAAAAGCTGAATGTTAAAAACTGCCTAGAATTTAAAATTCAGCTATAATTCCCATAATTCAGCAAAAGGTTTTTATCAAAAAATTTGTTTTTTAGTAGCTGAATAATCCAGATTTGAAATTTTTTTAAAAATTAAAAAACCTATTAGCTATTCAGCTAGTTTAAATGCTATTCAGCTATATTTCAATAATTCAGCAAGAGGTTTTTATCCAAAAAATCAAACTTTCAAAACACTTAATTTATTAGAAAAAAATAATAAAACATTTACCTGTATAACTTCCAGCTGAATTAAGTTCTTAGTAGCTTAATGATCACCCTATAATATTTTTTAATATAATTTAAATAAATATTTAATATTCAGCTAATTCAAATATAATTCAGCTAGATTTTTCAGAAAAAGTAAACATATAAAATATTTTTCTATTTATTAAAATTTTTACTTTTACAATTGTTTTTACAATTTTGAAAAATATTAAATAAAATTAATTTTTTTTTAAGAAAATTCATAGCTGAATTAGATTTTTATTAGCTGAATTTAAATTTGAACTAGCTGAATACAATTAGCTACTTGTTTTCTTTGATAATATATCAATTCAGCTTATTAAAATATAAGAAAAATATAATTCAGCAAGTTTTTTTTTTACAATAAATAAAATCTTCTTACAACTTTAAAAAAAAAAATGATTAAAATACATTTTAACTACAGACCAAACTATAGTTGATGATAATGTGCTGTAGTCTCGTTTATATAGTCAATAGTTAGGTCTTTAGCTTAAAATCTACACTACAGTCAAGAGAATAGACTATTATTATTTTTAGATCAAAAGCTTAGCTATTCCAAAGTTTATTCTATATTCTACTACAGTCTGTCGTATAGTATATTTAAAATTATAGTTGTTAGTCTGTGTCATGGTAAACTTGACTACCAATATTTTTAGTACATTGTCTGTTGCACAGTTTTATAGTCTTGACTTTTATAGTCTAGACTATAATCTGGTTTATAATCATACTACAGTCTTGTTTTAAAGGCTTCTTTTAATTCTAGTCTATAATCTGTTTTATAGTCGAGAACATTGTCAATATTTATGAGACTAATTGATCTTAAGTCTTATCTATTCTATTTTATAGTTAAGACTAATCAAGACTAAAAATCTATAATTGTTTTATCGTCAACAATATAGCATGTTTTAAAATATAGATTAGTTTGTTTATTAATCTAGACTAATCTGTATTATATTTGGAACTATGATCTGTTTTAAAGTCAAGCCTGTAGTCTATTTAAAAGCCGAGACTAAAATCTGTTTAATAGCCCAGACTATAATATACTTTGTAGTGAACTCTATAATCTGTTTAAAAGTCGAAACTATAGTTCGTCTATAAAATAAACTATAAAAACTTAAATCTGCTTAATGGAAAAGACTATCGGTTTTATAGCCGTGACTATAGTCTAGACTATACAGACAAAAATATCGTCTATAAAGCTTATTATTGTAATGACTATAATAGAGTCTATATCCTCGAATCTGTTTAATAGACAAGACTATAGTATGTTTACAGATGAGACTATAGTTGGTTTTATATTCTAGACTATAATCTCTTTTATAGTCAATTTGAGACAATTGTTTACACTCTTGTCTTAAAATAATAATTATGGACAAAGTTAAATGTCACTCGAAACTGTGTTGCAGACAAGACTTTAGTCTATTTTATAATCGAGACTGTAGTCTCTTTTACCATCAATTCTATATTATGGCCTCTAGTCGAAAATCTCCTTAGCTGTAGTTTATAGCTTGTGGTACAGGCATGATTGTAGTTTACTTTGTTTTGGTTCTGCTTATTATTGACTCTATAGTAGAGACTATAGCAGAAATTATTACTCTAATTAAGACTACAGTAGGTATTGTAGTCGGGACTGTAAGTTATAATCTACTTTGTAGTCAAAGCTATATTTTATAGTTAAATTTGAAACTTTAGCTTCATATTTAGTCAAGATTATTTGCAGTATTTTCTAATATATAATAATATAGTCTGCATTATAGTTAATAGACTGTCTTGTATTTTAATTTGTAATTAAAATTTTAGCCTAATTTCTAGTCTAGATTGAACTATATGATCTAGTCGAGGCCATAATTTGTGCTCTAATCAAAATAAAAGTTCAAAATATTATGGAGAACAGCTGCCAGTTTTTTTATTTATGTTAAATTTTAAAACTTTTATAAATGTGAAATTTTGCTACATGTATTTGTCCTACAGTCATAACTATATTACAGCTATAAGCGAAATAAAAGTCTAAGCTGTAATTGAGATTATAGTCTGTCTTATCTCTTTGCTCTCAAATTATGTGGTTTATTTTTTATTTAATTTTAATTTGAGTTGATTTTTTTTTATGAACTTTTTTTTCTTTTGCTCTCATTGGAAATTAACTTTAATTGTTTATTTCTCATAACTCTTTAAAGCTGAACATAATTAGTCTTTAAAGACAAAAAAAAACTACTAAGAAACTAATTAAACTTTTTAAGAAATTATATAAATTTTAATTCTTTTTTACATCTTAATTTTTCTATCGCTGAAAATATAAAACGATAACAAAATATGTATCCTAATTTGAGATCCATTTAAATAAAAAAATATCAAAATATTTATAAATTTAATAAATAAATAGCAAAATGATGAAAAATATTTATCAAAATAAATGTAATTAAATTAAAACAATTATAACTGTTAAAGCAAAACAAATCAATTTTAATTAATAAATTAATTAATTAATTTAATCTCTGTGTATTGTGTAACGTGTAACGATTATGAAAACTTAAATATAAAATAAATTTGCTAAATAAATAAAATTTATTTTTAGCAAAATAGAAAAATGAAAAGTTAATTTATTCTTATTTTCATCTAGAAATTCATAAAAAAAAATTCATAATTTCATAAGATTTTCCATTATTCATCATAATTGAAACGTAATGTATGATAAACTTCACCAACACAAATGGTGATGGAGTTATTCCATGTCTAACGTTAAGAAGGAATCATCTCATCAAATCTAAATCTGAGTCGATTAAGCTATGCCCCTCTGTCTGTTATTGGCACGCTCACATCAATTGGTCTGAGTATTTGTTATAATCCTGAGAAGTTTCCTTTTTAAAATCAGCAAAATTGGTTCAGCATATTAAAAACTACAGACCGATATTTAAGTTCAAGCGAAGATCTTAATTAATTAATTTAATTGCTAATTATAAAGCTTTGCTTCATTATCATTTCAAAAGTTGTTAAAATCGCTTTAATAGAAAAAAGTTTTAGCTAAAAATATCTAAACTTATGACTCATTAAGTCTTCGTGTCTTATATTTAAGAAAAACTTTTATTTATTATATAATTTGCTTATTAAATATGTAAGTGTGTCTGAACGAACATAACGTATTCACTTAACAGGGCATTTATGGTGGATGGTATTAAAGATTCGGCATAGCCGAATATAGTCTTATAGTCTTATTTTGTTTCTTTATAGTTCATAGTTTATTTATTTAATTCATTAACAAAAAAAAAACTGCACTGTTTTAACTTTGTAGCAAGTAAATGGGAAAATGGCTAAAAATTTGCATAATTTATTTCATTAGCATTATGTAATCATTCTTTTCTTATTATGTTTTCTTTCTTTTATTATTTATTCTTCATTTTGTATTCATTTTTAATTTAATTTATTCATACAAAATTTCTTTATCATCCTGAACAAAAAGACACAACTTTTTTTTCTCTCTCTCTTATTTTAGGTGATTTCCGTAAATTGAAAGTTGAACGTTCAGATGCAGCTGAGGATGTTGAGAAAAATGGCGGTTTTTTAACGCCCACCAAATTTGAACATCATAATTTTACCTCAATGGAAAAGTTTGTATAATTTTTTTTAATAATTTATAGCAAAAAAATTAAGGCCGAGACTATAGCGTAGATGATAGGATAGACTATAGTCGGTACTATAAAATATCTAGTGGATTAGACTATAGAGACTGTGCTGTAGTATATAATACAATAATCTCTAGTTGAAACTATAATATAGACTATAGAGTAGCTTATAGAATAGTCTATAGTCGAGGCTATACAATTTACTATAGACTATAGACTATTCTATAGTCAAGACTATAGAAAGGAGTAGCTAATAGACTAGTTAATAGTCCAGGCTATATAACTGATAACAGAATAGTCTAGAGTCTAGTCTATAGAATAAACTAGTATATAGTGAAGAATATGGAGTAGCTAATAGACTAGTTAATAGTCCAGGCTATATAGCTGATAACAGAATAGTTTAGAGTCTAGTCTATAGAATAGTGAAGTAGCTAATAGACTAGTTAATAGTCCAGGCTATATAACTGATAACAGAATAGTCTAGAGTCTAGTCTATAGAATAAACCAGTTTATAGTGAAGAATATGGAGTAGCTAATAGACTAGTTAATAGTCCAGACTATATAACTGATAACAGAATAGTCTAGAGTCTAGTCTATAGAATAGTGAAGTAGCTAATAGACAAGTTAATAGTCGAGACTATATAACTGATAACAGAATAGTCTAGAGTGTAGTCTATAGAATAAACTAGTATATAGTGAAGAATATGGAGTAGCTAATAGATTAGTTAATAGTCGAGACTATATAGCTGATAACAGAATAGTTTAGAGTCTAGTCTATAGAGTAGACAATAGACTAGTCTATAATCAAGACTATGGAGTAGCTAATAGGTAAATCTATAGTCCAGACTATAAAATAGATAATAGACTAATCTGCAGTCAATAAATTAGTCAATAGTCGAGACCATAAAGTAGATAATAAACTAGTATAGAGGGGAAGCTATTGAATAGACTATAGTCATGACTATAAAATATTCAATAAACTAATCGCTAGTCGAGACTATAGAGGAGACAATAGACTAATCTATAGTGAAGACTATGGAGAAGATAATAAACTAGTCTATAGTCCAGACTATCGGATATATAAAAAACAAGACTGTAGAATAGATAATCAACTACACTATAGTCGCCGACATACTGTTAAGTAGATGATAAACAAAACTACAGTCAAAACAGTATTTCCCCAATTAAAAAAAAATTTATTCTACTTAAAATATTCTCTTAACTCCCTTTCTCTTTCCCTGTAGGTTCCTACATGATATAGCCGATACTTATCCGTCCATAACAAGACTGTATTCCATAGGAAAATCAGTACAAAATCGTGATCTATGGGTAATGGAAATTTTCGCTAATCCTGGACAACATATTCCCAGTGTACCAGAATTTAAATACGTAGCAAATATGCATGGCAATGAAGTGGTGGGCAAGGAGATGTTATTGCTCTTAACCAAATACATCTGTGAACGTTATATGTACGATGATCGCATAACGAAATTAGTGAATAATACAAGAATGCATTTCTTATATTCATTAAATCCAGATGGTTATGAAATATCTAAGGAAGGCGATAAAACCAGTGGTGTGGGACGGGCTAATGCCAATAATGTGGATTTAAATCGTAATTTTCCCGATCAATATGGTACCGATAAGTTTAATAAGGTAACTGAACCGGAAGTATTGGCTTTAATGAATTGGACTTTGTCAATACCATTTGTATTGTCAGCCAATTTACATGGAGGCTCTTTGGTGGCAAATTATCCTTTTGATGATAATGAAAATGATTTTAATGATCCCATGACACGTTTGAGAATGGCCAATGTAGGACGTAAACTAAATCCTACCGAAGATAATGAATTGTTTCAACATTTGGCTAAAGTTTATGCTAATGCTCATCCCACTATGCACTTAGGAAATCCTTGTCCATTATTCAAACATGAAACCTTTCCTGAGGGCATAACAAATGGAGCACAATGGTATAGTGTAACTGGTGGCATGCAAGATTGGAATTATGTTAAGGCTGGTGTCTTGGAATTAACCATAGAAATGGGTTGTGATAAATTTCCTATGGCCAAAGAATTACCCAAATATTGGCAAGATAATAAAGAACCTCTATTATTGTTTATAGAACAAGTTCATAATGCCATTCATGGATTTGTGCGTAGCTCCATAGGCACACCGGTGGCCGGTGCAGCCATTACTTTAAATGATGCCAAACATGCTACTTATACAGCAACCTATGGAGATTATTGGAAGTTAGCTTTACCGGGTAGACATAATATTACCGTTTTGGCAGATGGGTAAGAAATGTTGTTATTTTAAAAAGTGATTTCAAATTTTAAATTCTTCTTAATGATTTTTAGTTACACCCCGCAACGCGAAGAGGTGGAAATTGATGCCACTAAACGTAACATGCGTTTGGATATCACTTTAATGCGTGATGATCCTCAACATTGGGCTTCTGCTAATGATTATCGTATTATAGAAAATGTGGTACACACACGCTATCACACCAATTCGGAATTGAGATCCACACTAGCAGAATTTGAGGCAAGAAATGGCCAGATTGCTACATTTGGTTATGCAGAATCGGAATTTGGTTTTTACTATAATTCCATCAAATTAACATCAGACGTAAGAGAACATTATATTATTAGGGAGTAGTTTGTTGCATAAGATGATGCACTTAACTAGTCTTTAGTCGAGACTATAGAAAAGACAATAAAGTAGTCTTTAGTCGAGACTGTAGAATAGACAATAAAGTAGTCTTTAGTCGAGACTATAGAATAGACAATAAACTAGTCTTTAGTCGAGACTATAGAATAAACAATAAACTAGTCTTTAGTCGAGACTATAGAATAGACTATAAACTAGTCTTTAGACGAGACTACAGAATAAACAATAAAGTAGTCTTTAGTCGAGACTATAGAATAGAAAATAAAGTAGTCATTATTCTAGACTATAGACCATAGAATAGACAATAAAGTAGTCTATAGTCGAGACTCTAGACTATAGAATATACAATAAACTGGTCTATAGTCGAGACTATAGAATAGACAATAAACTGGTCTATAGTCGAGACTCTAGAATAGACAATAAACTGGTCTATAGTCGAGACTCTATAATAGACAATAAACTAGTCTTTAGTCTAGACTATAGACCATAGAATAGACAATAAAGTAGTCTATAGTCGAGACTCTAGAATAGACAATAAACTGGTCTATAGTCGAGACTCTAGAATAGACAATAAACTAGTCTTTAGTCTAGACTATAGACCATAGAATAGACAATAAAGTAGTCTATAGTCGAGACTCTAGACTATAGAATAAACAATAAACTGGTCTATAGTCGAGACTCTAGAATAGACAATAAACTAGTCTTTAGTCTAGACTATAGACCATAGAATAGACAATAAAGTAGTCTATAGTCGAGATTATAGAATAGACAACCAAACTAGTCTAAAGTCGAGACTATAGAATAGACAATAAACTAGTCTAAAGTAGAGACTATAAAACAGACACTAAATTAGTCTATAGTCTATTCTAGATACCATTATCTCTTAATTCTAAACTACAGTCGAAGCTACACTGAAGTAGATATTTTCCTTAATTATTTATCACCTTTTACAGATCGGCGCTCCTGAGGAAAATAAATATAAAATCTTAATATTGAGTTCATTTTTCGATTCTGCTTCACCTTTGGGTAGAGAAATGTCTTTGAATTTAGCCCGTCATATCATAGAGGGTTACAAACTAAGAGAACCAGTTATTTTGAAATTATTGCAAAAAGCCATTATATATATTTTGCCTGTAACCGAGAATTTTGATAGCGTCTTTAGAATGTATAACAATAAGTAAGTTTATAACGATTCTTATTTCTTAAATTTGTATCTTCTCTAACCTCATTTTCTTTAATCTTCAGCAATTCTATATGTGATCCTGTTATAGGCAATGAACTAGGAGAACGCATCTTAAGTCCAGAATCTGAAAAGAGACGTGATTTATTAATACAATATTTAGATAATGAAAGATTTGATTTAATGTTAACCTTTACCGCAGGCTCCTCAGAATTAAGGTAATTTCGCGTTGAAATTGAGAAAAATGTATTTGTGATGTTAATCCTAAATTCTCTCCTCTCTTTTAGTTATCCGAAAGGCGAACAAGTGTTCGAAAAATTTGCTCATAATATTGAAAACACAGAATTTAGTTTTTCTCCTCTACAATGTTCTTCCACCTCAACACGCACTCTACGACATGATATTACGGAACGTTTAACAAATCTTTTCTATAAAATGTATCAAATACCCATGTTTTCATTGGGTTTATCTTGTTGCAGTATGCCTCAACATTCCGAAATTGCTTCCATATGGCGTAAGAATATAGAAAAATTAAAAAATTTCCTTCATCTAGTGGATACCGGTGCTGTGGGTTTTGTACACAGTCAAGAAAATCAACCCGTTAGAGAAGCTTTTGTACGTTTAAATGATCACAATCTACTTTATAATGTTTCCCGCAATGAAGCCCGTTTCCAATTGATATTACCCGAAGGTTTTTATACTCTCGAGATAAGTGCTCCCAATTTTGAAACTCATTTGTCCAGACTTGAAGTTAAACATGGCAAAATTACCGATATGGGTATTATAAAATTATCACGCTTTACTCTAGTTACTGGTCGCAGTGAGGTTAAAGCTTTGGGTCATATAGGTAGTCTATTACCGGAAAATACTGCCACCATTACGGGTTTTGTTTTAGATTGGTCCAATCATCCCATACAACATGCCAAAGTTGCCATTGTTAAACCGATTATAAAACAATACATTAGAAACTTTACCGATAGTTTGGGTTCTTATGTTTTAAAGAATGTACCCACTGGCGAAATCACCATTAAAGTGGAAGCTCCAAGATTTTTGGAAACAACACGTATTCTCAATGTTGGCATGCGTTCGACAGAAGTGAAAAATGTGGTATTCAGATTAAATCGTAATGAACATGTTATGGGGATGCCACGATTTGTATTCATTGTTTTATCCAGTTTAGTGATTATCACTGGTGTGGTGATATGTATATTATGTGCACAATTCTGGATGGCCCGTAGACATAGAACTGATAAACCATATTATAATTTCTCCTTGCTGCCACAAAAGGGTAAAGAATTGTTTGAAGATGACGGCGATGATGGTGAAACGGAATTGTTTAGATCACCAATTAAAAGTAAGTTTTAAATTTTCAAAAATTTATAATTGAAAAAAAGAGTCTGATCTTTAAACTACTTTATAGTCAAATCCATAATCCAGCCTTCAGAATTTTGTATTAACATTCTTTTTTCGTTTCGTTAACAGAGGGCATGACCATTAAGCCTTATTTCGATGACGATGATGAAGACGATTTAAAACACATAATTAACTCTGACGACGATGATGATGATGGTGATGGTGAAGATGGTATACAAAAACATGATATGGATGATAATGAAAATGATGTTTATCATGATGATAGTGGCGAAGAAATAGTTATGTTATATAAAAGACATTAATGCTAAACTTAAATTAACACAACTGTGATCTGCTCAAAAACAACTTTAACTCAATATTATTTGGTAATGAAAATCGAAAAACAAATATATATTTTTTTAAAAAGAATTTCCTTAAGATTTTATAAGAAATCAAAGTAAAAGAAATAATATTGAGTTTCAAATAAGTTCGGCCAAGACGAATATTTAATTACAAAAAGAAAAAGAAAAAAATCATCACATACAAATAAACAAAACATATTTAATATTGAAAAATTAAAAAAAAATTATTAACAAAGAAATTATTTATATAATTAAATAATGCAATATTTTAACAAAAATTAATGAAACAAAGACAAAAAAAACATATTTATAAATTTATATATATAAAATAAGTTTAAAGAAAATATAAAACGATTTATAAAGATATTAATTTTGTTTGCTTTTTTTTTTTTGAGTTTTATATTTTAGAAAGAAATTTTCACAAACAAAAAATTATTTAAAAGAAAAAAAAAACAGGAAAAGAATCTCATTGAAAATAACGATAATAAAACAGTTAACATTAATTGTAAAGAAATAGTAAACAAATGTAAACATTCCAAAAAAATAAAATATTTTTTAAATTAATTTTTTTACAAAAAAATTCTAATTCAAAATTTAACAATTCCTAACCTCACTTTTTTTTAAAGTAAAACTCATTCCAATGATTTCTTATTAATAAAATAAATTTTATAAAAATTAAGTTATAAAATTAATGTATTTTTAAATTTAAGCAGCTGCTTTTTTATTTATTTTAGAAAATTTGTGAAATTAAAAGTGTTTAATTTTTTTTATTAAAAAATTTTATCCATTTTTTATAAATTTTAAAAAATCCATTTATACAATTTTATTATTGTCTTTATAAAAATATAAAGAAATATTTATTTATTATTTTTTAAACAAATTGAAATTAACAAAATTTTTTTATAAAATTTCTTTAACTATAAAATATTGTACTTCCGCCCAAAAACAGGTTGTTGGTAATTTTTTTTTATATAAATTACTGCTTGTTTTAAAATATTTTTAATAAAATATATATTTTTTTAATTAAGTTAAAGAAAAATTTTGTTTTTTTTTATTATAAAAAATTAAAAAAAAAATCTTTTATATAAAAAATTGTTTTTTGAAATTTTAATTAACTGACAATTAAATTGGATGTAAAATGCAACAAATTTTTGAAAATTCACTACTTAAACTCAAAATTGTAGTTTCCGATTTTTTATTTAATTTTTTTTAATGAAATTTTGGAAAAAAATAATTAAAAAAATTAATAATTTAAAATCGTTAAGATTTAAAATAGAAAAATCTGTCGAAAATTAAAAGATTTAAATACCAATGACGACCTGTATTATGTGCTAAAAAAAGGTTATTTAAAAAAAGTTAAAAGATCTAAATTTTTTGCTTAATTTAAAAGTTTTTAAGTTTCTTTTTAATAATAAAAATATTTAATTTTAAATATAAATAATTATATGTTTTTATACAGAAAATTATAAATAAATACAATTATTTAAATAAAACTTTAGTGATTTTTTTTATTTTGAATGTATCTTTAAATGATAAAGTTGTATAAAAACCAGTTTAGAATTTGGTCTATAAACTAGTTTAAAATCAAGTCGACAAACCAGTTTATAATCTGGCCTTTTTTTAAATTGGCCCATAAACCAGTTTATAATCTTGTTAAGTAACTAGTTATAATGTGGTGTCCAAACTTCTTTATAATTTGGACTAAAAACCAGTTTAGAATTTGGTCTATAAATAAGTTTATAATCTGACGTACAAATCCTCTTTAAACTAGTCTAAAATTTGGTCTTTAAACGAGTTTAAAATCTGGTCTATAAACTAGTTTTAAACAGGTCCTTAAACCAGTTCATAATATGGTCTATAAATCAGATTATAATCTGGTCTATAAACCATTTTATAATCTGGTCTATCAACCATTTTATAATTTGTTCTATAAACTAGTTAATAGTCCGATCTATAATCTGGTCTATAGTTTATCGTTTCAGTTTCTTTCTTCTACAAAGAATTTTATTGTCTGATCTACAAGTTAGTTTAATATCTGGTCTGGTCTAAAGACTTATTTCTGGACTTGTTTTTAGTTTTTACTAAAAATAAGTTTATAGATAAAGTTTTCGAAATCTCTATTACACTTCGGCTTTTAAACAGTGGATAATACAATCAACTCTCATTTCGATGACGATGATGTAAACGTTTTGAAACACATAAAAGAAAAAAGGGATGTAATATTTGAGGAAGTTACTAAATGTCTGAATGTTTAAAATCTCTAAGACCTTAAAAATTTCTTTTTTTTAATTTCTTTTAGAATGTTATAAATCTGTGAATAGTTGAGATATTTAAATAAATTATATACCATTTGAAAGTTTAAGAATTAAGCTTTTGATAAATAGTAAATTTGTCAAACCTTTGCCACGCCCACTTCCCATAAAGCAAAGCGAAACTTTGTAAACGCTTATAAAATATCAAATAAAAAGCGTGTTAAAAAAGTTGCTTTCCCATAATAAAGCTCATTTCTTTAACTTTAATTCACACAAATTTCATTACAAAACGTTTCCAAGATTTAAAAATTAAAACAAAAAATTTAAAACAAAAAAATGTTTTAAAATTTTCGCCAAAAATTTCCAAGTTTAACAGGTCAACAGAATCTCGCAGAAGGTAAATTTTTCAATGATAACATTATTTAAAGCGCTATAACTCTGTTATTAATAGAGAGAAATAAACAAATTTGGTATCGTTTGAAAGGAAAAGATATAAGCTATCTTAAGAGTGTGGTTAAAACGCCCACTGCCACGCCCTTTTTAAGCAAATTGTATTAGAATATTTAAAATGTTTTCTATTAAAAAACTATTGAAGGTTAATTATTATTTTTCCATTAGTTTTAAGTACAAGTATTTCTTTATCTGAGTGCAAAATTTTTTATGAATCCGTTACTTAATAAAGGAGTTATGGACTTTTGAGTTTAAACGCTAAAGATAAAAATTCTTAAAATTTTCCAAATATCTTATATCTTTAAGAGGTTACAGATGCTTAAGTAATTCAGATATTTAAATGAATTTTTTGCCATTCGAGAGTTTAACACTTAAGATATTGAAAACTAAAAATATTTAGCCCCTTTTTTACGGCCTTACTGAGTTAGGGGTACAACATGTTTAAAGGTTAGAAATGTTGAACAAAGTTGTAATCTTAAGCAAGCGCGCTAAAATGGCTAAGTATTTGAAAGCTTAAGACTTAAGCATTTGAAAGCTTAAGTCTTAAGCTTTCAAATGCCAAAAGTCTTATGTTAATAACTTAATTAGTTTTAATTTTATAAACTCTTAAATAAATTAAATATTAGAACGTTTTTTAGCATTTTTATCTCTAAGCGCTTAAACTCAAAAGTCCATAACTTCATTATTAAGTAAACGATTCCTATAAAATTTTACAGATACATAAAGAAATACTTCTACTTAAAACTAAATGGAAAAATAAAATTAACCTTCAATAGCTTTTTAATAGAAAACATTTTAAAAATTCTAATACAATTTGCTTAAAAAGGGCGTGGCAGTGGGCGTTTAACCACACTCTTAGATAGCTTTAATCTTTCCCTTTCAAACGATACCAAATTGTTTATTTCTCTCTATTACTAACAGAGTTATAGCGCTTTAAATAATTGTTGCAGCGAAAAATTTACCTTCTGCGAGATTCTGTTGACCTGTTAAACTTGGAAATTTTTGGCGAAAATTTTAAAAATTTAAATTTATGGGAATTTTTTTGTTTTAATTTTTAAATCTTGAAAACTAGAGGAGGTTTTGTAATGAAATTTGTGTGAATTAAAGTTAATGAAATGAGCTTTATTATGGGAAAGCAACTTTTTAACACGCTTTTTATTTGATATTTTATAAGCGTTTACAAAGTTTCGCTTTGCTTTATGAGAAGTGGGCGTGGCAAAGGTTTAACAAATTTACTATTTATCAAAAGCTTAATTCTTAAACTTTCAAATGGTATATAATTTATTTTAATATCTCAACTATTCACAGATTTATAGGATTTTAAAAGAGAATTAAAAAAAGACATTTTTTAAAGCGTTTTAAACGAAACTCGCCTTAAGAGCTATGGAATATCAAGGCAGTTAGCCTTGAAAGAACTTGTTAAGTTCTTTTTCTTTTATGTTTCAAAACGTTCTTGCCAACGAAACAAGGCTTAAAAGCCGTGTCTTCTGTTTAAAACCTGAAGTATAAAAGAGATTTATAAAAATTTGCAGGCTTTTTATAGATCAGATCCTAATTCAGACTTTAAACTGAATAATATTACAGACCATCAACTAATCTATAAACTAATCTTTAGTAGAGAATTTTTACTCTTCCAGAAATAATTCTTTAAGCCAAAATAGAATATAATCTAAAGGCCAAACTATAGTTCGTTCTATCAACTTGTTATTATTTGTAATCAATAAAATATTTTATAGGCGGATCTATAAAGTAGTTTAGAGAAAGATCACTAACCAAGATTATAGTCTAATTTATGAACTAATTTATAGCCTGATCGGTTAACTAATTTACAGTCTATCAAAGAATTTATAGTCTGCTGTATAAATAGTTTATGGAATGTTTAGTAAACTTGTTTATAATCTAAACAAGATTAGAGAAATCTTCTTTATATAATCTGAACTTTTCGGATCTTTAAACTAGTTAATAGTATGATCTCTAAACGACTATACAATCTGATCTTTAATATATTTTGTAGTCTGTTTTAGAAGCTAATTTAAAGGTTAAGTCTATAAACTAATATATAGTCTGATCTATAAACTATTTTATAATACAGTCTGTAATATCGTTTATAGCCTGATCATAATTTAGTTCGTAGTCTGACTTTAATAGTTTTAAACTTAGTCTGATCTATAAAGGACTTTTAGTCTGATCTATAAAGGAGTTTATAGTCTGATCACTAAACTATTTAATAATCCAGTCTGTAATATCGTTTATAGTCTGATCATAATTTAGTTCATAGTCTGACTTTTATAGTTAAGAGTCTGATCTATAATAGTTTATAGTCTGATCTATAAAGGAGCTTTTAGTCTGATCCATAAATTTTAGTCTGATCACTAAACTATTTAATACTTTATAGTCTGATCTAATATCGTGACTTTTAGTCTATTTTATAATCTGTTATAGTCTGAATTTAGTTCGTAGTCTGACTTTTATAGTTTAGAGTCTGATCTATAAAGGAGTTTATAGTCTGATCTATAAAGGAGCTTTTAGTCTGACCTATAAGCTCGTTTATAGTCTGATCACTAAACTATTTAATAATTCAGTCTGTAATATCGTTTATAGTCTGATCATAATTTAGTTCATAGTCTGACTTTTATAGTTAAGAGTCTGATCTATTCTGAAAGGAAGGAGTTCATAGTCGGATCTTTAAAGGATCTTTAACTCTGATCTATAAAGCTCGTTTATAGTCTGATCACTAAACTATTTAATAATCCAGTTTGTAATATCGTTTATAGTCTGATCATAACTAAGTTCATAGTCTGACTTTTATAGTTAAGAGTCTGATCTGACTTCTGACTTTTATAGTTTAGAGTCTGATCTATTAAGGAGTTCATAATCGGATCTTCATATTAATTTTTAGTCTTTTCTACAAATGATTTAAGATTTCAAAATGACTTTATAGTCTGCCTTATAAATTCGTGTCGTTTCTATGACGCATGAATTCTTTCATAAGAGTCATTAACACATGGTTCCATTCAATGAATTCCTCAAAGAGATAATGAGATGAGAGCATCTTGAATTAAGAGCACTTTTTCTTATTTTGAAAGGTTATCGCTTAAGTTAATCGTTATCGGTGGAAAAAACAAGAGATTTAAAATTATTTGTAAATCAAATTTGAGTAAAATTCAAGAAAAACAAAAAATTCAAAATTAATTTTAATACATTTTCTGGTCATCAACAAATAAAGTTGTTTTTCTTTTTTTAAGAAAAAAGTGAAAGTGTTGATTTATTTTTATTAAAAAAAAACATGTTTTTAAAAAATTGTTTGCCACAAATAAGAAGATTTTCCTCCGGTTTAAATACTAAACTGGGCATAATCGGTGTGCCCTTTGCCAAGGGCCAAACAAAAGGGGGCGTGGAACAAGCGCCTGATTTGTTAAGGGAAAAGGGTTTAATACAAATTTTAGAGGAAACAGCGAGAGGTAAATACTTACTTGTTTTGGACTTGACTGCAAAATAAATCGAATCACATTTTTTTGTTTAATAAACTTTTTTTTTCTTTATTAATTTTATTGAAAATTCCAAAACCAAAAACAAAAAAACAAAAACAAAAAAGGCAAATTAAAAATAACCGATTATGGCAATTTGTCATACGATCCTTTAAGTGTACCCGAATCCAGTTATTATAAAACTATGAAAAATTATGGCTCCTTTATGAGTTGCAACAAGGCCTTGATTGAAAAAATACCCGAAATATTAAATGAAAATCAACAGTTCTTATGTTTGGGCGGTGATCATGCCATAGGTTTTGGTAGGTTTCTTCCCCTTTGAACAAGAGAGTGTGTGTTTTTAAGGGAGAGAGAGAGAAAGAGAGAAAAAATAAAAATTTAACAGAAAAAATTATAACATTAATTTAGGTTCCGTGGCGGGTCATTTGAAACATACACCCAATTTATCTTTGGTCTGGATTGATGCTCATGCTGATATCAATTTACACACCACCACTGCCTCGGGTAATATCCATGGTATGCCCGTGTCCTTCCTATTAAAAGAATTAAGAGATTTTTGGAAACATGCCCATTTAGATGACATCGCACCAAATTCGTAAGTCTTTCAAAATTTATTCCATTTTTTTTTATTTTATTTTTTTGAAATTTATTTATTTATAAAAAATTGTTTCTAATTTAAAAAAATTTTATCACTTAACAATTATTTTTATTAAAAAATATCACAATTTTTCTCTTAAATTTATTTCTTTTTTTATATATAAAATAATTAAATATTTTTTTATAAATTTTCAGTCTTATAAATTTCTAAAAATTTGTAGGGTTTTTGTTGTTGTTGTTTTGTTATATTTTATTTTAAAAATATAAAATTTTGTTTAAAAATATATTTTTTTTCAAATATTTTTTTCAATATTTTTAAAAAGCTTTTCTTGGTAAAATTGTTTTTTTGTTTTAAAAAAGCTTTATCAGTCTATTTTAGAATTATATTCTGTATTTCAATTTAATTTTGAAATAATAAAAATTTGAACACAAAATTGAAAAAAAATAATAAAAAAATCAAATTAAATATTTAAACCTAAAAATTTAACTGAAAGTTTAAATAAACTTGAAATTTTATCAAAAACAGACTAAAAACTTTAGTTCAACTTAAAATTTCCAACAGAAATTAACTCAAATTAAAATTTTTAATCTAAATTTAATTGTAATAAACTCAAAGTTTAATTAAACTTAAAACTTTGAACTGAAAGTAAAAAGTTATTCAAAATATAACTGAACTTTCAATAACATTAAACTAAAAATTTAAACTTAAGTTTAGTTAAACGGAAAATTTTTAACTGAAGTTTAGTTAAGCTTGAAGGAAAGTTTATTGAAGGTGAAAAGTTTTAATTTAAGTTTAAATAACTGACAATTTTTAACTGAAGTTTAAATAAACTTAAACGTTTAAACTAATATTTATAAAAAACTAAAGAGTTTAGTTAAACTGAAAAATTTTAACTAAAGTTTAAATAAACTTAAACTAATATTTATAAATAAAACTAAAAAATTTTAACTGAAATATTAATAACATTAAACTTAAGTTTAGTTAAACTGAAATTTTTTAACTGAAGTTTAGTTGAACTAAAAATTTTTAACTAAAGTTAAAATAAACTTAAACGTTTAAACTAATATTTATAAAAAAACTGATTATAATTAACTGAAATTTTAAACCAAGGTTTAGCTAAACGCAAAATTTTAAACTAAAGTTAAGTTAAACTAAAAATTAAGTTTAAAAACTTAAATTTGTAAAAAACGAAAATTTTTAACTGAAATATTAATAATATTAAACTTAAGTTTATTTTAACGTAAAATTATAAACTGAAGTTTAGCTAAACGTAAAATTTTAAACTGACCTTCAACTAAATTAAAACATTTAAACTGAAATTTATAAAAAAAGTAAAAATTTTAACTAAAATTTAGTTTAACGTAAAATTTTAAACTGAAATTAACTTAACTTAAGTATATAAACTAAGAAAACTAAAAATGTTTAACTGAAAGTTTAATAATCCATTATACTAATTTAAGTATAACTAAAGGTCAAAATTTTAAACTGCAGGTTAACAAAACTGAAGTGCTTAAAGTTTAAAGTTTAGCTAAACGTAAAATGTTAATCTGATCATTAACTTAAAATAAACAAAAAACTGAACATTTTAATCACATTCAACTTACGTTTAGTTAAACGCCAAAATTTAAATAAAATTAAAAAGAATTAAATATTAAATTAAAGTTAAGTTAAACGTTAAAAACTCTTAGTTTAAATAAAGAATTTAAACTAAAAATTAAATTTAAAATTAAAAAAAATATTGAAAAAAAAATAAATAACTGAGAGTTTAAATTAAACTTAAGATATTTAAATGAAAGTATGATTTAACTTGGAATGAAAGTTAAGTAAACTAAAATTTAAAACTTCGTTAACTAAATAACAAAGGTTTAAAATCAAATTAAAATTATAAACTTAAAGTTTAGTTAAGCGAAAGTTTAGTTGAAGTTTATAATATAACAAACAATATTAAAAATGTTACTAAAAGTAAAGAATTTTTTAAACAAAAGTTTAAATATTTTAAACTAAAGTTTGGTTAAACTTCAATTTTTAACTGAAAGTTTAATTGAAGTTTAAACTAAAAGTTAAATTTCAACGAAAAATCACATAAACTTAAAATAAAGAAAAACTTACAATTTGCAACCAAACGTTTAAATATTATAAACAGAAGTTTAGTTAAACTTTAAAAAGATTTATAGTTAAAAATTTACTTTTATAACTGAAACTTCAATTTTAATGAAATTTAAAATCTTCCCTTAACTGAAGTTTAACTAAAGTTTAAAGAAAACTAAAACGAGTTTAAACTTTTTAAGAGCTTAACGTTTTTAAAAATCACTTTTATAACAGAAACTTCAATTTTAATGAAATTTAAAATCTTCCCTTAACTAAAGTTTAACTAAAGTTTAAGGAAAACAAAAACGAGTTTAAATTTTTTAGGAACTTAAAGTTAAAAAAACACTTTTGTAACTTAAACTTTAATTTAAACGAAATTTAAAGTCTAAACATAATTGAAGTTTAACTAACGTTTAAGAAAAAAAAAAACGAGTTTAAACTTGTTAAGAACTTAAAGTTAAAAAAAAAACACTTTTGTAACTTAAACTTTAATTTAAACGAAATTTAAAGTCTTAACTTAACTGAAGTTTAACTAACGTTTAAGAAAACAAAAAGGAGTTAAAACTTCTTAAGAACTTAACGTTTTAAAAAATCACTTTTGTAACTAAAACTTCAATTTAAATGAAAATTTTAACTTAAACTTTAATTAACCGAGAGATTTAAAACTTAACTCTTTTTTTTCTCAAATTAAAATAAATTAAAAACTCTTTTTGTACACAATAAATAATAAATACGACTGCTTTTGTTTTCTTGTTGGTTTTTTTGTTAATAATTTTAATTAATTAATAATTTTTTTTTAAATATTTTGGCTAAAAATTATAAAACTGAAAATAGTATTTTGATTATAAAAATATTATTTTTGTTCTCTGGTTATTTGGTGCTTTCTTTATACATTACAAAGTTCAAATTATAATTTAAAACTTAAGAATAATAAAAATTAAGAAACATTTAATAATTAAAACACATTTTTTTCTCTGAGATGTTTGATTTAATGAGAGTTAAAGTGAAACTTAATAAAGAAAAGAAAAAACGAAATACAATATTGCAATTTAAACTTGGCTTAAACTAGAAGGGAAAAACTAGCTGTGGTGTCTAGAAAAGGAAACAAATTATGTTTAGCAACATGTTTATAATATTTCATTGCAACATGTTTGAGAGAATGTTTTAAAATAAGTTCTTCACTTCTGAAGAGATTTTTTTCTAATCTTGGAGTTTTTCAGTTTTCTTGAAGGCAACATGTTGCTATTAAGCAATGTTGCCTAGAATATAATCGGCAACATTTTTAAGATTTATAATGGAATTATTTCAAATTGAGTTTAATAATTAAAATCAATGAAAATTCAATTACAAAAAGGAATCTAAGAGTCGGGAAAATTGGTTGGCAACATGTTGCTTATGTTAAGCCACATTGTTGCCACGAAAATTAATTTATATATATTTGTTATAAAGAAGTTCAGTATAAAAGTGATTTGTTGTTTAAACTTTAAGGAAATTATTAATCTTTGCAACATGTTGCTAATAATTGTAGCTTTATAACCCTCATTTTTCTAAATTTCTAGCATTATAAATTAAAGCCATTTAAACGTTTAAAGCCTCACAAAATAAAACTTACGACTTAAGAGTAATAACAATATGGAATAAATACAATTAAAATTATTAAATTATAATTAGAACAAATTAAATTAAATGATTTTATTTTCTAAAAAAAAATAACAGAAATGTAAACGAGAATTAAAGTTTTAACATTTTCAAAGGCACGAACACTGACATTAAATCATGATTAGATTTCCATATATTCAAAACTGCAGAGCAGTCATAGACCAGTTAATTAAGCAATAACATGAACTGTTTATTAATCAAAAGTCCAGTTTGTAGACTTAACATTAGACTAGTTAATTGGCTAAACTCTAGACTAAACCGTAGACCATTAACTGAATTATAAAACAGAAAATAGACTATAAACTGAACTATAGATAAGTCAATAATTTATATATATGTAAATGTACTAGACTATACCCTTCTCTATAAACCCGACTATCCAATGTAAGTCAGACAAATGGCATGGGGTATAGTCTCATCTAGAAAGCAATTAATAGCAAGTTTAGCCCATACTGTAAACTATAAACTGTACAATAAATAAATAAATAGATTTGTATATAAACTATACAAGACTCTAATCGATAAATGAGATAAGTCAACAGATTATAAGCCAATCAATGGTTATGGCTCCAGCTTAAAATATAGTGATTAATAGAATAAACTCTAGTTCAACCAATAAACAAGTCTATAATTTAAACTGTAGACCTGATAATGATCAAATATGAAACAGTCAATAAACTGAAGTTTATAGACCAGCTAATAGAAGAGCCTTTAGAATAAACTATGAATCATTTAATAGTCTAGATTACACTCTAAATATAGTCTTAAATATTGTTCAAATGATTTTCACTAATTTAATTTCAATTAAGATTCAATAATTGACCTGCCAACAGCATTAAAGATTAAAATTTACACTGGTTATTGTTAATGGATTGAAGGAGACAATGAAGTCAATCGACTAGTCTATAATGCCGATTACATACCAGCTAATAGACTAATCCCTAGAAGAAAAATGAAGAAAAATTTTAAATTGTGAACCTGTCAATTAACTCAACTTCAGGTTGAACTTTAATTTGAAAGGCAACTAATCCACAGTCTGTACTACATATCAGTTTATGGACTAATCTATAGATCAGTTAATGGAGAATTACATGATCCTGCCAATAAAAAATAGAGTAGACTGTAGATTATTTCTATTTTCTTTCGGGAACTTTAATTTTCGTTTACAATTTTCTTTCATTTGCAGTTTTCTTTTTTTTTTACACAGTACATTACAAATTATAAACAAAAAGTTATGTATACAATACTAAGTAAAGGTTCCTTTATGTGTGTTTTTTTTATCCATAATAATAAGAAAAAAATTACATTTGTTTTTCAAAGAAAAAAATTGCTAAAACCTTAATTTATGAAAAAACTCTTCGTTCACGAACGTTAACTATAATTTTCAATTTGCTTGAAGATGCAACTCAATTAAAAAATTTTAAAATTTCTTTGTTGTTCTAAATTCCATTCACCAATAGAATTCTGAAATCTCCATACCATTCGCGAGTAGAGTTTTGATAGATCTTAAAAATTCCCCTTGCGATTAGTATTTAAAATTCTCAATTTAATTCGGAAATTAAATTCTCAATTTAATTTCCGTTAGCGTCTGATATTACAGAATTCTTTCTCATTTAAAATTTTTAATTTTGTTGTTGAATAAAATTAAAATTTATTTTTCGTTCGCGAGTGGAATTTTCAAATCTTCTTAAAAAAATGTTTTGAAAACAAAATTCTTAATTCATTTCTGAATACATAGAATTTACATTTTTTCTTTTTTCGTTAGCGACTAAAATTACTGAACTCTTTCTTCTGATCGCGAACGAAATTTCAAACTCTTTTTTCCATTCGCGAGTGGAATTTTCATATCTTTATTCTAATTGCGAACGAATTTTAATTTAAAATCATTATTCGTTTGCGAATAGAAGATTTCAAATATTAATTCTGATCGCGAACGAAATTGAAGATTCTCTTTTTAATTGCATGTAAAATTTTCAAATCTTTTTTCTCGAATGCAATTTAATAATGAACGTAATTTAAAATCATTATTCGTTTGCGAATAGAAAATTTCAAATATTAATTCTGATCGCGAACGAAATTTCAAACTCTTCCATTCGCGAGTGGAATTTATTTTCATATCTTTATTCTAATTGCGAACGAATTTTAATTTAAAATCATTATTCGTTTGCGAATAGAAAATTTCAAATATTAATTCTGATCGCGAACGAAATTGAAGATTCTCTTTTTTTCGCGTGTAAAATTTTCAAATCTTTATTCTCGAATGTAATTTAATCATGAACGTAATTTAAGATACTCCTTTCCATTTCCGAGTGAAATTTTCATATCTTTATTCCGAACGCGAACGAGTTTCTCAAACTCTCAATTCCATTCGCGAGTGGAATTTTGGTTTTTTCTTAAATTTAAAGGTTTTTAGTTTTCAAAAATTAAATTTATATATAAAAATAATGACATTTAAAAATTATAAATAAATTTTTTCTTTAAAACTGAGACTTAAGAGTTAAAAAATTAAACTTAAAAATTATTTAAATTAATTGAAAATGAAATAAGAATTATAAAAATGTTTTACAAAAATATTATCTGATTTAAATTACTTTCATTTTGGATTTGTTATGTTTATAATAATAATAACAATAATAATAACAATAATAAATATATATAGAAATAAATAATTAATACATTTGATTTAGTCTTTTTTAGCACACATACACAACTCCGCTGAAATAAAGAAATTAAAATCAGAAAAATTATAAAAATACAAATTATTTTTTTTCTTGAGTTTTTAATAAAATTCTTTTACATTTTGTGGCACAATTAAATTATGAAATTATACACTGAAAGAAAAGTAATAAGAGAAAAATGAAAAGTTGTTTTTTTTTTTTTAACGAGCTGTTTGTTGTTGTTCTTGTTGAAATAAAAATTTTTATTGAAAAATATAAAATTTTCTTTTTCACAAAATGAATTTTTACTTACCAAAAAACTTATAAAAGTTAGACAAAGACAACAATTAAATTATTACAATGAAAAAGGGTGTCATCAAATTAAGAAAAAAAAAACAAACAATTTTATTATTATTTTTTTGTGATTCAAAACTTTTAGCAATTAAATTATATAATACACTGGAAAAAAACAAGAACTTAAACTTTTTCAAACTTAAGATTTTTAAACCCGAAACACAAAAACTTAAATTTTGTTCTTCAATACAGGAGGACGAGATAACAAATTGGGTTAGGAAATTAAGGTGTTTTGTTCGTAATTAATAAAAATGGGTGAATTTGTTTTACACTGAGAGAAATCAATCAACCAACCAACCAACTAAAAGCAAAACTAAAACAAGATAGAATGTTATAATCGGCTATGCCGTATTTTTAATACCCTCCACCATAAAGGTGTGTGAAGTCAATACGTTATGTTCGTACACACACCCAACTGCACATATACTCACAAACGTGTACATTATATTTAAGTTTTTCTTAAATATATAACACAAGAACATTGAATGCGTCATAAAATTAATTATAATTTTGGCTATAATTTTTCTTTTCAACTGAACCGATTTTAATCATATTTGGAATGGTAATGAAATATATAAAATTAATATTATGACAAAATTTCGATATATAATGAACAAATTTACAAAAATTCTTTGCTTGAATTTAAAGTTTGCCTCAGATATCGTTCTATATCTTTTAATATACTTAACCGATTTTGCCGGATTTAAATAGGAAACTTCTAAGGACCATAACAAATACTCAGGACAAATTAAATAGAGCTCTGTTAATTATTGTGGATGTAAGCATGCAGACAGGCAGAAGATTATAGATAAATCGTTTCAGATTGTGATAAAAGAATATATACATTATGGGGCCTGAATTGATAGCATTACAAACGGAATGACAAAGTTAATATACCCTCCTTAACACTTGTGGTGGTGTAGGGTATACAAATTCACTATTTTGTTTACAGTTAATTTGTTTTGTTCAGGTGTTTAAGAAAAAGTTTTAAACTTAAAAATTGAGGAGTTAAAAAGGTTTTTGTAAACAAAACTAAGTAGAAAAAAGAAAAGAAAATAACAATCAAAGCTTAGTAAAGAAAAAGAGAAAACCTAATATTTGAATAAAAGATCTAAAAAAGCAAACATAACCTTAAAATTTTCTATAATTTAAGGTTAAGTTTCTTTTAAAAGATTCGTTATTTGTTTAAAAAATTATAAAATTTTTTACAGTTTAAAAAATTATACTCTTTTTTCGTTTAAAAAGCCAACAATTATTAACGACAGCCTAAATTTTTTTTACAAAAAAATAAGAAATCGAAAATTATTTTTTTTATAAAAAAAAATAATAATGAAAATGTTAGAAAATATTTTCAAACTTTAAACCAACTGGAAATGAAAATTACAACCTGAAAATTAAATAATCGAAACCACAAAAAGGAATTCTAAAGAAATCAGAAATTTAAAGCGAAAATTAAAACTAAAATCTAAAGAAATTGAATTTAAAAAAATTAAATTTAAATATAAAATTTAAATCTAAAAATAAATTAAGAATAAAAAATAATAAAATAAAGTTAATTAAATTAAATTAAAAAAAAAATTTAACCTAAAATTTAACAATTTTAAAATAAAATTAAACAAATTTTTATCTAAATTAAATAAAATTAATAAAAATAATTGAAATTAATAAAAATTTTATAAAAAGAGACTTAAAACTTGATTTATTTAATTCCCTTTCACTTCACTTTAGTCGAAGTTTTTTTAAATTAGAAAAGTATTTCTTTTAATTTAACTTTTCTTTTTCAAATTCTTAATCTCTTTTTATAAAATAATAATTTTTTTAAACTTAAAAATATAAAAAAAAATTTAATTAAACATAAATTTATCGATAATTTTATTTAAAATTATTTGCTGAGAGAAAATTTTAAAAGGACTCTGACAGTAAAAGATTTTTTAGATTAATTTTGAAGAGAAATCTTTTTTATAGAAAATTAAACTCAAAACAGAATCCTTGTAGGCATAAGTAAGCGCTCTATCCCAAAAAATCTGTTACGTCTGATACCGTCCATGTACTACTTGCAATGAAGCCAAATATTTAAAAACAAATTGTCTTATCGATTTGTATTTTAATCCTCAACTCTCAAACGAATGCATCCTTCTTTTGGGAGTCCTTTCTGATGATTTAGATTCTCTTACTTTCTCCCAAACTGTCATATTTTGAACAGCTTTTTTTTGTAAGTAATAACAGGTCTAAGATGGCGGAAATTGTTTCACAGCAATAAAAACTTCAAGGGATCAGAGAAAATACCTTTCGAAAATTATATTTATATCCTTTCAGCCTGCTGAACTTCTCAATGCGGAAAATTGTCTCGTTATTATGATAAAACCAAGTTTGCTGGTCGGACTAAGTGGTCGGTATTAAATAAAATACCTTTCGGCAGTTATATTAATAAAATCAGTTGGAATGACCTCCACTTTGTAAGAGCATCTCAAGTTTTATAATCTCTGAGACTTAAGAACTTCTTAACGGGGGCTAAAATGTTGGAAATTGTCTCGGCTTTCAATTCTGTTATAATGACAAAACCAAGTTCGCCGGGTGTACGAAATACCGGATATAAAATAAAATGTCATCCGGCATTTATATTAATAAAATCAAGTAGAATGAGCCCCGACTTTTAAGGGCATCTTTGGGAATATGTTGATGATTTAATATCTCTCAGACTGCCGACCTTCCCAACCGGGAAATCATCTCAAGGAACGGACTCGATAATAACAAACATTATAACGCGGTCTACAGTCTCCATTTTAGCCTTATCTAGAGCATTAACTAAGGCCTAGTCTAGTGCCTTAACTGTTGCTTAATCTGAAGACTCGTTTTTGAGTTTTCAAACGTCTTTTAGGAATCTTTAAAATTATGTGTGTAAAAGTCTATAGAATCGATAATAATATATACTAAAGCCACGATTATAACGTGATTTACCCTGTCTCTGTTGGCCTTGTCTAGAGCTAAGACTAAAGCCTCTTCTAGGGCTTGTTTACAGTGTCAAACACCTTTTAGGACTCATTGAAATTTGTGTACTTTCAATTAAGCTTCTGGAAAAAAATCCATAAACTGGATTATAATATTGATTGAAAGTGATTCACAGACTCCTTTATACATCAAGAGCCAAGACTAAAGTCTAATCGAATGCCTCTATAGTTTAGAGTCTCGTTTTTAGTTTTCAAACGCCCTTTAGGAATCTTTAACATTTTTGTTATCGATTTAGCTTTTAGTATCTCTCTATAGACTCGATAGTAACCTTTACTAAAGCCTCGCTTATAACATGTTCTTCAGTCTCCATGGTAGCCTAGTCCAGCGCCTTGACTAAGGCCTAATAAGGTAAACTGGATTCTCTTTTTTAGCTTTAAAATGACTTTTAGGATTAAGCAGCTGATGAAGATATTGCTTGGAAAGCGATAACTGAATGAACCTGGCACTCAAGTGGAATATCTAGAACCTTAGGACCTTGTACACAGTCGGTTACAGCTGAAGTATATTTATTTTTAACTGAACTTCTAGTAGAGTATTGACTGAAGTATAAGAGCTTTTCATGAGAGTTTGAGTGAAACGGAACATTTTTTGTACGGATGCATATCTTGAGCAGGGGACCAGGTTTAAGCTGGGCATATCTATTATAAAAAAAAGAAATATTTTTAGTGATTTCATATAATTTTTTTTGGATTTTCAACAGCAAATAATTTTAAATAAAAATAGGGATTAAAAAAAAATATAATAAAATATTAAATAATAAAATAAATTATAATTAAATTATAAAATAAATAAACAATAACAAAAAGTAATCACAGAAAATGTGAAAAACCTTTTAAATTGATTACTTTTATTTCGAAAAAATGAAAAAAAACCTATTTTTCGAGTCTTTTTTCCGAGAGAAACCGTTTTGGCAAATTTGAATTAAAATTAGTTTTTTTTTTGCAAAAAAAGTTAACAGAATTAAAAAAACTCATACAATTTTTTTAAAAATTTGTTTTTAATACATTTATAATATTATTTGATTTTTTTTTTAATTTTTAATTTTTTTTTGGTTTTCAACCCAAAACTTTTTAATACATTTTGGGAGATAATTTTTTTTGGGTGATTTTTTTTTGTTATGATAATAATAAATATAAGAATTAATAATAATAATAATAAATTATGTTTTTTGTTGTTGTAATAATATCATTAAGAAAGAAATTAAGTATTTGTTGTAATAAATATAATAATTAATTAAGTAAATATTGACACTTAAATTAAAGAAAGAAAAGTTTTAATTTTTTGGTTTATTAATTATAATAAAATATAATTAAATTGAGTATTTTTTGTCAAAAGCAAATTTTTAAATAAATTAAAAAAAAAAAATTAAAGGAAATTTTTGAAAATCTGAAAGAATTTTAATAACATGAAAATTTGTTTTTAAATCAAATTAAAAATAAACAAAATATTAACTTACTAAGCTAAATATAATTATTTTTTTATAATTTTATTAATTATTTTTATAATAATTTTGACTAGCATATTGTTTTTATTTTTTTATTTTTATGTATAATTTTTTTTATTATTTGGAAATGTTTGTTGTTGTTTTTTTTTTGTAAAAAGGAATGTATTTTTTTAAGTTTTCATTTGAGATCATTTTTTAAGTTTTTTCTTAAATATTTCAATTTAAAAAAATGACTAGTTTCGGTTTTAATACCTTTTTTTTAAAAATAAAAAAATAATTAGGAATTTTTTTAAGGTTAAAGGGAACTTCAAAACTTCTACATGGAAAACTAAAATAAAAATAATAAAAAATAAAATAAAAAAGTTTTGTTTTGTGTTTTTTTGCCAAAAAAACATAAAATATATTTTTTTTAAATGTTTTTATTAATTAAATAAAAATTTGTATAAATTTTACATAATTGTAAATAAAAAATAAAAATAATAAAATAAAATTAATATATAAAATAAAAAAATTAATGTGTTATAATATAAAAAATTAAAAAAAAATAATATATAAAACTGAAAATAAAATTATTTAAAAAAAACCAACACACATAATTAATAAAAATTATAAAATTATAAACATAAAATATTATTTTAAATTAAAAAATATAAATCATAAGAATGAAGGTACTTTGAAAAATCTAACAAAAATTTGCTTAAAAACACGTTTTAAAAGAAATTCACTCACATATTTAGAAAAAGCTTTCAAAGCTTTTTAAAATAAAAATAAATCCCCAAGTTTAAAATAGTTTTTCAAAAGCTTCACAAGTTTTGTATAATAAAATTTCTTAATAATTAAAATTTTAGTTTTCTGATATAAAACTTTTTTTCAGATATAAAACCCAAACAAAGCTTTCATTAAAGCTCACATTAAGCTTCATTATTAGCATTTCATAAAGCCAGATCTTTAGATTGCAAGTTATACAACATTAAGAAAAGAATAAAGAAAGCTTTTTAATCACAGCTTAAAAAGCCTAAACTAAGCTTTCATTAAAGCTCACATTAAGCTTTATTATTAGCATTTCATAAAGCCAGATCTTTAGATTGCAAGTTTTACAACATTAAGAAAAGAATAAAGAAAGCTTTTAATCACAGCTTAAATTAAGGTTTTCGACCAGATTAAGCTTTAACAAAAACTTGACAAATTTTAAGACTCTTCCGAAATGTTCCTTTAATATGTATCCTTTTAAGCTTAAATGAAGTTTTTAAATTAAACTCTTGACATTTATTCTAAGTTAAATTTATATGAAGCTTTATAAAGTTCTAATTAAGTTTCAATAGCAGCTGTACTTGCATAAACTTTTTGTATTAAATTTGTGTGTTATATAAAGCTTTATAAACAAAAAACAAATTAAACTTTGTTTGCAGCACTGATTTTAAGCTCTTTAATTCATATTCATTTCATTCATTTAATTGAAATTTTATAAAGCTCAAATTAACTTTTAATTGCAGCTCTTGTACAAGCTTTTTAAAACTGCATTAAACTTCAATTAAAGCATTTATATTGAAAGTTTTATAAAAGCTTTATGTGGTGCAAAAGAAACTTAAATAATACAGCTTTTTCAAGCTAAATTAATTATCATTTGTGATGAAAGCTACAAAAAAGCTTTTCGAATTCAAATCAAGTTTTAAATTTCGAATTTTATCTCTCCTAAGTTGAGATAAAATATCCAAGCTTTTCTAAGGACTTTAAACTGCTTTTAAATTTTTTAATAAGTTTTCAAAGTAATGCATTTGAAGCTTTTCAAAAGCTTTTATTATTTTTTTTTCTTTTTTGTGTTTTTAAGAATTTTTGTTATTTTTTTTTTCTTTTTCTTTTTTTGTTACAAATTTTTGTTTTGTTTGCTTTTGTTTTTTTATTTATTTCTTATATTCTTTATACCATTTATTCATTTTTTTTGTTTTGGTCTTTATTATTTATTTAGTAGCAAAAAAATAAAATATAAAAAAAATTAAAATTAAATGACAAACAAAAATTACAAACTAAAAAGAAAAGTATTGAAATTAAAATAAAATTAATACTATTAAATTAAATATTAAATAAAATAATAAAACTAAAAACCCAAATAAAATTAGAGAGTAAAATTATAAATGACAAAAACATTCAAAATTCATTAAAAAAAAGGAGAGAAATGACAATTTTTATTTTGTTTAAATAAAATAATAAAAAAAGAGATAAAAAAACAAACAAATTGAAAAATTAAGAAACTGAAGTGAGGAAATACGTCTTGAAAAATTTAATATAACTTTGACTTAGGCCTTGTCTAGTGCCTCAACTTATTCTCAACAAAAACATGTTTGTTTGATCTGTAACATAGAGTATAGTGGTGACAATAGTATGATCAAATGTCGGGACTATAGTATGATCTATCGTCATTGTTATTAACACTGTATGTTAACAAGTCCTTTAACTCGATAATAACAAGTCCTAGTGCTTTGCCTGAAACGAGCTCTACAATCTTGACTAAAGCACAATATAAAGCCTCGATTAAGTCTTAGTCTAGTGCCCTTTTCTAACGCTTTTTTATTTACGTGTTTTCTTCATAGCAAATAGTTAAGTTTTGGGTCTCATTTTTAGTTCTTGTTTTTTTTTTTAATTTATGTATTTTTACTCTTATTCCAAGTCTACAGACTTGAAAAAGGCCTATTTAGGTGGCTCATTTATTGGTAAATCTGGAGGTTCGTTATTGGGCTTTAAGTCATTTTAATTTATGGGTTTTCTCGTTTATAGCATCTGCTATAAAAAGGCTTTTAAAGAGATCCTTTTGGAGTCTAATGGCTCATAAGATTAAACTGGAGTCTTCTTTTAAGTTTTCAAGTGACTTTTTGAGGTCTTTTCAAGTTACTAGTTTTCTCGATTATAACATGTTTTATAACTTGGCTTTAAACGTGGCCTACAGTCTCGATTAAAGTCTAGTTTAGTGCCACCTTTATAGCTTAGTCCAATGGCTTATAAATAAGGTGAAACTGGAGCCTCGTTTTTACTCTTCAAATGACTTTTAGGAAATGTGCTATAACCTCACTTAAAACGAGGTCTACCATCTAGATATTATAGTCTAGTTTTGGAGCCTGGTTTATGGAAAGTTCTAATGCTTCAATTGTAGTTTAGTCTGAAGTTTTGTTTTTTAGTTTAGTTTTTTTTAGTTCCTTTTTTTTCAATTTGTTGTTCTTTTTTTTTTGGAGTTTTAAAAATTTAAATAATAATAATTTTATAAAATTGTTTAAAATTAAAAATAAAAAATTAAATTAAAAATAAATAAAATAAAATATTAATTTAAATGAAATTTAGTTTTGTTGTTTCGTTTTGAAATTTATTACACGTTTAAAATCTTTTACTTAAACAGGACATGATGACGACACATTTAAAAACGAAAATTTTTTAATTATAGAAAATTGATGCCAGATCAATTTTTTTATTATATTTTTTTTTTAATTTTTTTATCGTTTTTTCTTTCTTTCTTTACTGTTTGTTTCTTTAGTTCTTTTTTTTCTGGGTTTGTTTTTAAAGTTCTTGTAATAATTCCCTTAAAAGTGAAAAATAAATAAGTTTTTTTTGTTTTGTTTTTTAAATATAAATATAGTTTTAAATATAAATATATAATTAAATTACACTTAATTTTAATAAAAGACAAAAAATAAAAGAAATAAAATAAAATTATTATAATATAATTTGTTTATATATAAATAAGTTATAATTATTTTATAAAATATTTTCTTTTAAATATTTATAGGTTATGAAAATAATAATTTACAGTTTTTGTTTATAAAAAAAATTGCATAAATATTTTAATTATTATTTTTTTTAATAATAAAATGAGATAACTTATTTTTCATTTAATTTGTATAGCAACATTTATTGCACTAATTATTTTTCTTTTATTTTATTAAAAAAGAAAAGAAAAATATTTAAAAAAATTTTAAAAGGAAAAAATGAAAAATAAGAAAAATTATTATTTTTTTCTTAATTTTTTGTTTTTAGAATTTTACTAAAATAGTTAAGTGGTGGTAGTTTTTTTTAACAAAAAATCTTTGGGTTTTTTCTCTTGGAAAATTAAACAAAATTTTATAAAGAAAATTTTTTTCTTAAAAAAAAATCTCTTAAGAGAATTTTTTTTAATTTTTGTTTTTAATATTGATAACTTTTATTATTTTATACTTAATTTTATAATTTAATATATATTTTTTCACTGACTAGATTTTTTTGTTGTTGTTTGCTTATTTATGTGTGTGTGTTTTATTTTTTATTAATTAATTAATTTTAATTGTTCATATTTTTTTATTTAATTTAATTTTTAAGCTTCTTCGTTTTGTTGATTTTAAAACTACAAAATCTACATTTTTTCAATAATTTTTTTTAACTTTTTCTGTTTAAAATTTTTGCTTAAAAACTAAAAAAAAAAATTATATGATTTTTTTTTTAATTTAAAATATAATTGTGTAAATATTTGTTTAATTTTTTTGTATAAAAAAAATAAATAAATAAAATTGCATACATTTTGTTTAAAAATAAAATTAAAATAATTTAAATATAAATAAAATTATTTGAAAGCATTTTGAAAATATAGATATTTAGCTTAAGAGAAAAAGAGTATCAGGAAATTAAAAAAGAGAGCATAATAAAGAGAACAAGAATTCTTCCGATTTATAATTTTTCAAAAATTTGGAATCTTGTGATAAAATTTAGTGCAAAAAATGTGAAACTAAATTTTATTACAAAAAAAATCCAAAAAAAAATTATTACAACTAAATTTTTAGTTAGAAATTTTAGTACTAAATTTCAAAAATTAAAATTTTAGAAAAAAGTTTATTAAAAAATAATTTTCCCAAAAACTAACGTCCCTCCTTTTTAAAAACTTTAGTTTAAAATTTTAGTACTAAATTTGCAAAACTAAAATTTAAAATTTTTGATTATTTTCAATAATTTTAGTACAAAAATTTTTTACAACAAAAATTGCTCGTACTAATTTTTTGGAACTAGTTTTTAGTGTAAAAATTTTTAATATTACATTTTTACTACACAAACTTTTAGTTTTTTAAGACTAAAATTTTATAGTTTTGAAAAAAAAAAATTAGTACGACATTTTTTCCATTTTTAGTACATTTTTTTAAATCGTTTCCGCAAAAAAAAAAACATTTTTTAGTATTAATAAAAATTTAGTACCAAATTCTTAAATTTTCTATTTTTAGTACTAAATTTTATAATTTTTATAGAAAAATTTTAGTGCAAATTAAGAGCAATGTTTCCTTTTGTTGTCTAATGTTTGAACATTTTTTATTTCGTTAAGTTTGTATTTAGTACTAAAATCTTCAAGGATGAAATTTTTCAGAATTTTGTTAATTTCTGTAAAACACATTTTCATTATAAACTTCTTTTAGTACCAAAACTTTTATGCTTTTATAAAGAATATTAGTACCATTATTGAGAATTTTTTTTCCATTTTTAGTACTAAATTTTTTACAAAAAAGTTTTTCCACTTTTTAGGCACTAAAACTATTTTCCAGAATTTCTTTAGTACTTAACAAATTTTATTTTTAAACTTTTTAGGCACTAAAGAATTTTCCACGTATTATTGATTTTTCTTACAAAACAGTTTAAACAGTTTTTCCGTTTTTTTTCAGTACTAAATCATTTTTATGACACTTTAAAGTACTACTTTTTCTATAAAAATTCCTTAGCCTTAATTTCATTAAAGAAAATTATTTGAAAAATTTTAGTACTAAATTTTTAAAAGTTTTTTTTTATAAAACATGTTTAGTACTATTTTTTTAGAAAACAATTTTTAGCAGTTTTATTGATAGATTAACTAAATGTTTAAAACTTAAGTTTTAGAAAAGAATATAAAAAACTGGAAACCATTTTTTTATAGGTTGAGCTAAAATTTAGTACAAAACCTGCGGTACATAATTTTGGAAAAAAATAGAATAAAATTTTTTACATTTTTTGTACTAAATATTTGTATAAAGATTCTTTAGCTTTAATTTTTTAAGATATTTGTGAACATTTTTTAGTACTAAAATTTTAAACGTATTAATAAAAAATGTTTAGTACATAATTTTTGAAAAAAAAATTGTAATTTTGAATTAAATTTCTAAAACTGAAGTTTAGGAAAGTTGAAAGGGAAAATTTTTAAATTTTAGTACTTAATTTAAAGAGTAATTTTTTAATCATTTTTTATAAAATTTTCTCTTTATTTCAACACTCTCTTAATATTTCCTTTTTTCAAATATTAAAAAAGTGAAAAACAAATAATGCTGCCTTTTTTATATAAAAATCACTTGAAATTATGATAAAAAAATATTTGAAAAAAAACTACAAAATGTTTAGGTTTTTGTGGAAAGAAATTAATTAAATTTAAAAGAAATCAACAAAAGAAATAATATTAATTAATAATCATATATAAAATTAAGTAATTTTTAATAATTTTTTCTACGTTTTTTTTTTTTCATTTTTGCGTTTGCAAAGGAAATCACTAAACAAAAAAAAGAACAAAACTCAAAGTATAAATTTTTTTCAGCTTTAAAATTTAAGATGAATTTAAAAAAAAACAAAACAAAATCTAAGAAACTCAAAACAAAAAATATTGAAAAAAACAGAAAACTGAATTTAAAAAAATATGAAAATTTAAAAAAAATTATGAGTTTTTGAAAATGTTTTTGTGCTTTTTTATTTTGAAGTAAAAAAAAAACTAAATGAGTTTTTTGTTTAAAACAAATTTATGCTAAATTTTTGAGTAAAATGTATTTTTTACTCAAGTTTTAATTTATTTAGTTTTTATTCAACTTTAAGTTAAATGTTTTTTTTATTATTTTTAGTTTTTAAGCTTTTTGAAAAAAAATTATTTTAAATTTACTACTTAATCATAAATAAGTCATTGTAAATGTTTTTTGTTTTTGTTTTTGTTTTTTCTTTTCTTATTACTTTGAGTTTTTTTGTTTTATATTTTTTTTATAATTATTTAAATATTTACTTTAAGGTAGGATCCATTAAAAGGGAACAAGGGTTATTTTTTATCCAGGAATTGTATTAAACATTCACCAGTAAAAAAAATTTGTTTATTTTTTTTAAACCCACCACCAGTGGTGAAGAAGGTATATTAACTTTAGCATTACGTAAGTAGCGCTAAGTAGAAAATATCTCAGACCCCAGTCCGTCTGTCTGTCTGTCCGTCTGTCTGCCTGTTTTTGGCATGCTCACATCCACAAAATAAACAGACCTCAATGAAATTTGCCCCGAACATTTGCTATAATCATGAGAAGTTTTCAATTTAAAACCAGCAAAAAGTTGAAGAAATTTCATAAAATTGTCAATTATAAATCGCCAAATGGGAATAATTATAAGCCATAATATTGAGCTTTATGTTCCACATTATCATTCCAAAAAAAATTATTAAAATCGATTCAGTTATAGACAAAAATATAACTAATTTCATGTTAGTGTTTTGGTACGAACATAACATATTGACTTCACACTCATTTATGGTGGAGGGTATTAAAGATTCGGCATAGCCGAATATAGCACACTTGTTTTTTTTAGTTAAAAATTTTTAATTCTGCTTAATACTGTAAAAAGCCTCTTTAGCTTTGTAAAAAAATGACAACTTTGTTTTTAAAAAAATAATAAAAAGTTGCATCTTTTTAAATAATTATTTTAAATTATTATTTTTTTTACTGGCAAGTGTTAATTATTTTATAATTTTTTCTTAGTTTTTTTAAAAAAATTTATGCGTTTTATCATGGAAGATTTTCTTTGCTTTTAGTTTGTTTTTTTTTTAATTATTTATTTATTAATATTATCTAGATTTTATTTTCATTAAACAAAATTCATTGAATTTTGAGTAAATTATTTCGTTCGTTTTTTTTATTTCGTTTATTAAAAACTCTATTTTTTTTAATTTTAAATAAAATTTCTTTTGTTGATTTCTTGGCCTAAAAAAATCGAAACTCTTCAAAAAAAAAATAAATAAAAAACAAAATATTGAGGCAAAAAACCTACACTTGACTCTCATTTTTAATTCCAATTCTCTCCTCCCTCTCTTTAATCTATAATAAATTTAAAAATCTAATTGAGATTCTTGTTTTCTTTAAAAACCATTTTATTTTTATTTTCCATAAAATTTATGAAAATTTTAAGACTTTCAAAATCTTTTAAAATCAAATTTCGAAATTGAAAAAGTTTATAGAAATTCCTCAAATACATTCAAAACAAAAATTTTCACTTAAATTTCATTTATCACCAATTTTAGTACACCATTTATACACACAATTTTTAATACCAATATTTTGTTTTCGCAAATGTTTAGTACTAAATAATATGTAACACCAACTTTTTGGGATTTATAAATTTTAGTACAAAAAAATGTAATTGTTTCTACTTAATTTTTGGTGTAATAGATTTTTAGTACAACATTTCTAATACTTAATTATTTCAGCTACTTTTTTAGTACCAATATCTTTTAAATTTGTTAAAACTAAATTTTTAATACAAAAATTTAGTACAAAATAGTACTAATTTTTTTGTTATAAAACATTTTTAGTTCAAATAGTTTAAAAATTCAATTATTTGAAATTATTTTTTTAAATATTTCCTATACATTTTTTAGTACAAATATTTTCTAAAATTTGTTAAAATGAAATTTTTATGCCAATATTTTGTTTTCCCAATATTTTTAGTAACAAATAATATGTAAAGCCATTTTCGCGATTTAACATTTTTTTAGTAAAAAAAATTAAATATACTAAATTTGTTGTACTAAATTTTTTAGTATAAAAAATTTTTATTTCAAAAATTTTTAAAACTCAATTATTTGAATTAAATTTTTTCTAACATTTTCCATAAATTTTTTAGTACCAATATCTTTCGAATTTGTTCAAAATTTTGAAATTTCTAAAAAATATTTGATACTAAAGGTTCGATCTTAAATAAGTTTTTAGTACAAAAATTTTTAAAACCCAATTGTTAGTATTCTTTAGTACTAATATTTGTAAAAACCACTAATTTTTTAAATTTTTTATTAACAAAAATTGTATAATCAAAATTTTGAGTACTAATTTAAAAAAAATATGTTTTTTCCAATTTTTAGTACTATATTTTTTTATAAAAATTCTTTAGTACTTATTTCTGTAAAAACCATTTTTATTATAATTTTTTTTAAGTACTAAAATTTTAAAATTTGTATAAAAAAATTTAATCCTAAATTTTTTAGAATCATATTTTTGCCATTTTTAGTACTAAAATTTTTAATAAAAATTGATTGCTAAACAATTTATTTGAAAAATTTTTTGTAAATTTTCTTTCTCATACTTAAAAAATAGTACGAGATTTTAATTTAAGGAAAATGTACTAAATTTCTATTTAAATGAAATTTAGTAACAAATTTTTATTAAAAACAATTTTAGCTTTTAAATTTTTTAAAAACATTTTTAGTACCAAATTTTTATTATAAACCAATTTTTTAGTACTTTTTTATTATAAATTTTTTTAAGTACTAAATGTTTAAATCATTCATTTTTTCCAACATCTCGAATATTTTCAAAATCTTAAGATTTTATGATTTTTAGTACAAAACATTTTTAGTAATTGTGTTTTTTTTTTCTATTTTAATTTAGAAAATTTTGTTTATTTACATGTTTTTAGTACTAATGAAAGTACAAAAATGAAAAGAAATTTCGTATATACATTTATCAATTTCTTATTTAAAATATTTTTAACTTAAACTAATTTTGTGTAAATAATTTCTATTTAAATAAACTCAATATTTCTTTATTCTACTCAATTTCTCTTACTCTCTTTTTTGCCACAATAATTTGTTTTTTATTTTTTTAATTTCTAGAAATTTATAAAAGTTTCTGTTTTTAAATTAAATATTAAGAAAAATTCTTTTTTATAGAAAAAACATCTAAAGACAAGCATTAATTTGTATATAAGTTTTTCTCTTTCTTAAATTTCTTTATACCAAAAAAACGAGAGCCCTTGAACTCATTGAAACTCTTAAAAGAGTTATGACACCACAGCAGAGTAACAGTGAGAGAGAAAGAGAGAGTTTTAAAGGATTTATTTGATAAAACGTAAAACCCTAAAAACTCCTGTTTCTGCTCTTTAAAAAAAGGAAAATTTTAGTCTTCCACTCTCTCTCTCTCTCTGCATCTCTGCTTCTTTCTGTCTCTGATTCTTTCAGATTTAATATCGCTATAACGATTTTCCATTTTATCCTAATGTATGCTTGTATTTTAAGGGTTTTTCTTGTTCTTCCCTTTCTAAAGGGAAGAAAATTTTCTGTTTGTTTGGGTGTGTATGTGTTTGTGTGTTCTTCATTTTCTAGTGAAAAATTTATGTTTTAAGAAATATTTTTGTTGTTGTTTGTTTGTTTGTTTAAAATTATTTATAAAATAAATTAAAAATTGTTTTGTTAGAGAAAAAAAAAATAATAATGAAAATGAATTTACTTTTGTTTGTTGGTTTTAAAACTGACTTGCAGTACACGATTACCCAGTGTGTAGCCATTCAAAGCTCTAATGGCCATAGCTGCCTCATCGTAGTTGGTCATTGAAACGAAACCGTAGCCTTTGCATTGATTTGTTGTTGTATCTTTAACAATTTTAACCGATTGCACAGCACCGAAGGGACCAAATAATTGCCACAGCGATGATTCTTCAGTTTCGGGAGCCAAATTGTAAATGAAAATGGGATAGGCGCCTCCTGGACCAGTCAAATTAGTGGCAGCAGCGGCGGCAGCACCCAAACCATTGGGCAACATAACATCCAACATATCACCGGCCATGGGTGAGAAGCGGGCCAAGCCCTTGTTGACGGGGGTGTGCATGGCTCCACCTATGCGTCGCACCAATTGGGGATTTAAAAATGCTGGTAATTGGGGTTGTATGATTTTACTAGTGCTGCCGGGGGTATTGGAGAATTTCACCACTATGGGATCGGTGCAATTAGGGGGTGTGGTGCCATTTAGGGCAATAATGGCTCGAGTAGCCTCTTCACGCTTATCGAAACGTATAAAACCTACACCCTTGGTTTGTATATCATTGCCAGCATTTTGTAAAATACGTGATGTTATAATTTGTCCATAGGGAGCGAAGATCTGTTCCAAATCTTGTTGAGTCATGGATTTTGGTAAACCGGACACATATAAATTGGCACCCTTAATAGCATCTGAGGAGGGGCGGGCAAATGATACCTTAATGGTTTTGTTTTGTAAACGTAAACCATTCAACACATTCACCGCTTGTTCAGCATCTTGTGGTCGCACATAGTTGACAAAACCATAACCCAAACTCTGACCCTTAGAGGAGGCCTGAGGGTTGAGGGGATCTATGAAACCTTGAGATTTATCGCGTATCAATTTAACCGATTCAATTTCACCCACACTCGAGAATAGGGAACGTATTTCATCTTCGGTCATGGTTTGTGGCAAATAGTTGACAATTAGGTTGGTGCGTGTTTCGGTGGAACCATTGGTGGAGCCATTCGAATTGCCATTGGCTTGATTTTGTTGCAATTGCTGGGTAACAGCGGCAGCTGCTGCAGCCACTGCTTGTTGTGTTTGCTGTTGTTGCACTTGTAAAATGGCTTGCTGCACCTGCTGCTGTTGTTGCAATTGTGCGGCGGCCGCAGCTGCGGCAGCTGATTGTGCTGGTGAGGCAGCGGCCGCTGCGGCTGCCGCAGCAGCTGCAGCAGCAGCGGCGGCAGCGGCATTCGAAGCCGGCATAATGGGTGATTGGTTATCAGCACCGGGACTAGCCATAATGAAATCCACTAAAGCCAAAATAAAAACACAATACCATACAACAAACGCAAAAAGAAAGAAAACCAAAAAAAAGAGAAAAAGAAAAAGATAATAAATATTAGGAAAATGAAAGAATGCTAAAATGATTTTGTTTTTTTTTATAAATTAACAACAAAAATAATCGATAATTAATGACAAGCAAATTATTTTTTTGGGAGAAAAAACAAAACAGCCCTTAGTAAACTCTCTCTCGCTCTCTCGGACTCTAGGGATGTAAAGAGAGAGTTTGTGTTTGTATCATAGAGTTGCCAGTTTCATTTTTTATTTTTGCAAAAACATACTGTAAAGAGGGTGTTTCAATAAATTTTGAGTGGGTTAAAAGAAAATTTCAAATGTTTGAATTAAAAAAATAATAATTTTCAAGAAATCTTATTTAATTTTTAAAAATTTTATACTTTCTAAAGCATTTTAGGGATTATTAATTTATAAATAAAACAAAGATGAAATAAAATTTTCTTTCGTACTCAAACTACTTTCGAACTAAAATACATTCTCCTCTTTAAAATTAAATATTTGTCTAAAATGTCTTAATCTTTATTTAGATTACTTTAATAAAATGAAGCCTTTTTCTCAACAAAACAATGGAGAGTTGTATCAATCCTACAAAAGAATGACCTATATTCGGTCAAAAATTCATAGAAAGTATATACGTTATGTGTCGTACAGGCACACTCACAAACGTTTACAGATAAATTTAAGATATAACTTTTTTAAGCTAGAAACGATTTTGAATGCTAATGAAGTTCACATAACCTTATATTATGGCAAAATTTTATTCTTATTTATCTACCTATAATTAAAAATTTTAGAGGTTGCTAAAGATCTATATTTTTAATATATTGATCCGATTCTGATGATTCTAAACATTAAACTTGTCATGACTAAAACAAAAGCCAAATCTCTGCTCAGAACTCTGCCAATTATACAGACCGACAAACGGATATAGCTAAATCGACTCAGATTTTGATTTGATAAAAAATATATGTACATTATAAGTACGGAGATGATTCCTTTTCAACATTACATACCCTCTTCACTTCACTTGTGGTGGTGGAGGGTATAAAATAATGATTTTTACTAAAATTAAATAACAATATAACAAGTTTTTTAATATATTTCAAATATTTTCATTAAATACTATATTTGTTAGATCCCGGGTAACGCTATCCATTATGGAAACTTTCTTCAACCCTTAAAATTCTCAAATTGCTCTCCACAAATTTTGCAAAATAAAATTCTCTTTGAAATTTTTTCCATGACCTTAATTGAATTTTTATAAAAACTTTAAATTTTATAATTTCAATTAATAATTCTTTTAGATTTTTAAAAATTTATTTCATTTTTATTATAATTTTTACTTTATATCAATTTCCTGTTAAATACTCTTTAAAAAGTTTATACTGGCAACTCCATTTTAGTTAAAACAAACGCTCATAAAAAACAATAAGAAAAAGCATTGTTTTTTCTCCCTATAATGCCGCTATATTGTATACAAAAATAAATAAAACACAAACAACTGTTAATCTCTGCTCAAAAAAATAAAAAATAAAAGCAAACACAAACCAACAACCCCTTTGTAATATTTCTATACTCTCTCTTTCTCATTATTTTCATTCCCTTTGGAGAAAGAAATTGAAAAAACAAAACTATAGAGTACATTAAACCGGGGGGTGGTAGTGTTAAATACACACTATTTTATATTGTTTTTGTATTTTTTTTTTTTTCTCATACTTACTTTTTTGAATGTTTATGTGTGTTGTTTTGTAGCTGCTGCTGTTGTTATTAATATTTAAAAATGAGTGTGAGTTTTTTCCTCTCCCACAATTTATATTTGGTGAGTGTGTTTATTTATTATTGAATATAAATGTTTAGTTAAGTGTATATGTTTTTGTATTGGGTATTTTAATGGTATGAGTTTGCGTGTGTTGTAAAATCAGCAGACGCAGACGTTGATTAGAGCTGTTTTACTAGGTTTTTTTTGTATTTTCGTTTATTTGTATCTGTTGTGTGTGTATGTTGTTTTAATTTTTGTTAGACAAAAATTAATATTTTTTGTTGCTGTTTTTAAGTATGTAAACTATGATGGCGGACGTAGATGTACGTTTGGTTTTGGTTCACTTCTAATTTCTTTTTTGTATACTTCTTCCGAATTTCCTTTTTTGCTTTTGTACTTTTAACCCACGGGGAGTGTTCTTTTTTGTAAAAAATCGATTTTATTGATTTTTCTTTTAATGCTTTTTTTGTATAAAATATTTAATATATTTTGCACTAAATATTTAATTTCTTTTTTTGAATTTCTAATTTGCTTTTTTGCTTTTCTTAAGAAATTCTTTAATAATTATTTTTTTCCAATATTCTCTTTTGTTTTAATATTCTTATAATGAGTAGTGTTTTTTTATAATTATTTTAGGTTTTTTTTCAGCTAATCAATGGTTACACAATTATTTTTTTAAAGTTTCAAAATTTAATAATTCTTTTTTAATATTTTATTAGCTGCGTGTTCTAATTTTATTCTATTAAAAAAATTCAGCTATTTTATAGATACAGATACACTTTTTTCGTTTTTTCTTTATGTTTGTTATTCTATGAGTAACTTTTATAAGAATTAAGTTCGTTTTTGCCAATTTGTTTTATTTTTGCTTTTATTGTAAATTTCTTTAAATTATTTATTATTTTCTTTTAATAAGTAAATACTTTATTTAATAAATTATTTAATTCTTTTTTTTCACAACTTTATTGTTTTAATCAACGCTTTTGATACGTCTGCTGCCAACGAACGTTTGTTACAAAATGATTCTCTATATAAATTTCGTTCGTTCTTTTACTTTAACTTTTTCTTCTTGGCAAAAAGAAAATTCCAAAATGGCTGCTCGTTTTTTGCTCAACTCTATATATTTTACTCTCTTGCTCTTTGCATTGTTTACCTATTTAAATGATGTTAGTAGAAAAGAGATAAGTCATGTTCTTTGCTTTTTAACTCTCTCTCAATTGTTTTTAGGGTTACCTTTATCTCCTAGTTTATCGTTTATAAATGGAAACAAAAACATTTAATTCAAATGTATACAAATTGGAATTATAAACTCGACTTATAAAGGGAAAATAAAAATTTGTTTTGTAAATGTTTTTAATTTAGTTTATATTTAAATACAATAACTATTTTAAGTAATATACTATATATTAAGCAAACTAATGTTTTAGATAGAGTACAAACTAGTTAAATATTTTCGTTTCAGTTCTTTTTCTAGACTAAAAGTTGTCCTAAAGATTAGTTGATAGTGTGTATGATAGTCCAGTTTATAGTCTACACATTAGAATAATTATTAATCTACAGTATAGAATAGTTAATAGTTTACACTTTAGACTAGTTTACAGTGTACTTCACATACTAGTTTATAGTCTATCATAAGACAAATATATAATCTGCAGTAAAGACTAGTTTAAGGCTTTTATATAGACTAATTTATAGGACACTATATAGACGTGTTTATATAGATTATTTTATAGGCTTTTCTATAAACGAAATTGTTTTATATTCTAAGAGACAAGTTGATAGCTTAGTTTTAGTAGTTTATAAATGTTGGCTATAAACTGACTACTCTCTACTGTACAAACTAGTTTATAGTCTGCACATTAGATTAGTTTTTATTCTGCTTTAGAGACTAGTAGACCAGTTTATAGTCTACTCTACAGACTACTTAATGATCTGCTTTACAAATAAATTTAAGATTAGACTACTTCGGTCTCTGACTTATAGATGTAGACTACAAACTGTCTATTTTACAGACTAGTTTATAGTTTGCTCTATAGATTGATTTATAGTCTGTTTTATACACTAGTTTTTATAGGCCAGTTTATAGTCTGCTCTACAGGCAAATTTATAGTCAGCTTTATAGAATACTTTGTTGTTCGCTTTATATAACAGTTTAGAATATAGCCTATAATCTGGACTATAGACTAGTTAGCCATTTAAACTCTAAAGTAGTTTATGTTCTAAACTACCTGAAAACTTTATAATCTCCTCTATATCCCAGTTTCTCGTCTGGACTATAGTTTAGTTTTCATTCTGTATTAAGGGTTATAAACTAGTTTATGGTCTGTATTAGTGATTGGTCTAGTTTATTTATTTCCCTGTTAAATTCCTATTTCTTTTTAGTCCTTTTTCGTTCAACTTCCAATAGATTTTTGTTTACACTCTCTTTACGAAAACAAAATTTCCTGCATTTTTCCAATTTACATCAGAAAAAAAAGCACACGAACCGCACCCTCGTTCCAAATGTCAATTCCAATATTGCCGGTTATGCTTATAGTGAAAAGGTCATCAAACGAGTTTAAAGTATAAATCGCGTGCAAAAATGCTTCCAAAACCAGATGCTGCAGGATTTCTAATAAACAACAACAACAACAAAATGGCTTGCCGCTACTCATTATGCGCAAGTTTACTTTTTGCCTTGTGTATGTATACGTGTGTTAAAGAGCGTGTGTGTATGTGTGTGTATGAAGCGTGAGCGTGGTTACAACTTCCGTTTTTTGTTTAGCATATAAATTTTTTTCGTGTAATTAAAACGGCCATAAGGGATGTAAAATTTTTACAACAAAATGTATGCTTTCGTTAGCGTTTTGTTTTATTTTGGGGAGGGGGATTTCATTGCGAGTGAATTGAAACAAATCAAGGAAAAGAAAATAAGAGACACACGTTCCTACCTGTTTTGCATAACAAAGAGGGGTTGTTTGCCCTTTTATTCCTGCAGAAATTGAGCTATAGTCGGTATTTGGTAAAACAATAATATAACAAGTTTCTACAAATTAACGGTCTAAAAAATAGTGGACTAAAATGTACTAAAACATTGATTTAAATGAATAATCCTGTTCTATTTTTACTATTCTCCTAAAACGGTAACATTTTATCCCTCGTTGACAGCTATAATCCTTCATGTTTAGCTTTATTTCCCAGTCGTCTATAACCTCACTTTTCTCTTTTTTTATTACAACATTGCTTAGTGTTACTTTTGTTTACTTCCGGCGCTTTTTTTGCTTGTGTTTGTGTTGCCTTTTTCTTGTTATACCCTCCACCACCACAAGTGGTGAGGGTATATTAAGTTTGTCATTCTGTATGTAACGCCAAGAAGGAATCATCTCAGACCCAACAATGTATATATATTATTGCATCAAATCAAAAACTGAGTCGATTTAGCTATGTCCGTCTGTCCGTCTGTCCGTCTGTCCGTCTGTCTGTCTGTTGGAAACATTCTCACGCCTAGAATAATTGACCGAATTCAATAAAACTTGGCCACATTATTTGTTATTGTCCTAAGCAGTTTGCTATTTAAAACCAGCTATATCGGTTTATAAGCAAGGAAGTTATAGACCGATATCTGAAACAACCTCAAAATTTCAAAAATGAACTCTTATAATTTCTTCTAAAAATGTAATTGGACTAAAACAAAAAATTAATTTTAGCATACAATTACACGTGCTTCATCATCGTGCCAAAAATTATCAAAATCTGATTAACCGGAAAAAAGTTATAGGCTATAATATGCAAAATTTTGATACACCCCAAACTCTTTGTGTCATATGGACCGCAATTTTTAAGATAATTTACTGAAATTTGTCACAACTAATTTTTAAACCATTCTTAATATATGTTATAAATTTTATTAACATTGGTCCATATTTTGATATAGCTCCCATATAACGCCATTTCCCGGAATATGATTTATAGCTCATTAAACTCTTAAATTGGAACCAATTCTATTGAAATTTGGCACAAATAATTGTTTAACTATTTTAAATATATACTATAAATTTTATTTACATGGGTCCGTATTTTGATATAGCTCCCATATAAGGCCCCTTCCCGGAATGTGATTTATAGCTCATAAAACTCTTAAATTTGAACCAATTCTTTTGAAATTTGGCACAACTGATTTTCTAGCTATTTTAAATATATGTTATAAATTATATTAACATGGGTCCATATTTTGATATAGCTCCCATATAAGGACTTTCCCGGAATATGATTTATAGCTTATAAAACTTTTAAATTTGAACTAATTCTTTTGAAATTTGGCACAATTATTGTTTCAACTATTTTAAATATATATTGTGAATTTTATTCACATGGGTCCGTATTTTGATATAGCTCCCATATAAGGCCCCTTCCCGGAATGTGATTTATAGCTCATAAAACTCTTAAATTTGAACCAATTCTATTGAAATTTGACACAAATAATTTTTTAACCATTTTAAATATATACTATAAATTTTATTCACATGGGTCCGTATTTTGATATGGCTCCCATATAAGGCCCCTTCCCGGAATGTGATTTATAGCTCATAAAACTCTTAAATTTGAACCAATTCTATTGAAATTTGACACAAATAATTTTTTAACCATTTTAAATATATACTATAAATTTTATTCACATGGGTCCGTATTTTGATATGGCTCCCATATAAGGCCCCTTCCCGGAATGTGATTTATAGCTCATAAAACTCTTAAATTTGAACCAATTCTTTTGAAATTTGGCACAACTAATTTTCTAGCTATTTTAAATATATGTTATAAAATTTATTAACATGGGTCCATATTTTGATATAGCTCCCATATAAGGCCTCTTCCCGGAATATGATTTATAGCTTATAAAACTCTTAAATTTGAACCAATTCTATTGAAATTTGGCACAACTAATTTTCTAGCTATTTTAAATATATGTTGTAAACTTTATTAAAATGGGTCCATATTATGATATAGCTACATTATAACGCCCCTTCTCGAGTAAATAAAGAAAAATTCTACTGAAAGTCGACACAATTATTTTTCTAACTGTTCTGAAGATATTATATTAATTTGCCCTGTATCGGTCCAAATTTTCCTATAGCTCCCTTATAACGGGATTTTCCGGAAAACGGATTAGAGTTTATAAAACATTTAAATAAAGATCAATTCCATTAAAATTTAGCACAATGATTTTTCTAACTATAATCAAAGTATATTATAAATATGAACAATCTTGGTCCAAACTTCGGGAAGGGGTCTTATATGGGAGCTACATATAAGACCCCTTCCCGGAAAATAGTTTTGAGCTTATAACATGCATATTTTTTGTTTTTATACGCTCCACAGTACAAGTGGTAGAGAGAGAATATTAACTTTGTCATTCTGTGTGTAACGCTAAGAATGAATTATTTCAGACCCCATAATGTATATATTCTTGCATCAAGTCAAAATCTCAATCGATTTTCGTCAATCTCTTTGTCTGCTCACATCCGCAAAAATTAACAGAGCTCAATGAAAATTGGTAGAAAAAAGGCAGTTAATAGAAAAATTTTATAGCTTAAATTGTAACTAATTTTATGACTAATTAAGTATTTCTGTGTTATATACATTTGTGAGTATACGTGTGTCTATGGAACCTAACGTATTAACTTTACACGAATTTGTGGTGGAGGGTATTTAAGATTCGGCATAGCCGAATATAGCATTCTTACTTGTTTTGTTTGCATTTTTTCATTTACAATTTTGTTTATAAAACTTTAGTCTTCTTTCAAAAACGTTTTATTTGTCTGATTTTTATTTTCAGTTGAATTTATGAACTTTTATAAGTCCAGTTTGGTACACCCTTATTTTTATGATTTTTTTAAAAACAAACAACAACAAAAAGAAAGGAATAATATAATAAGGGGGTGCAAAAGTTGAATGAAACTTTTAGATTGTAAAAAATTTTATAAAAAATTCTTATCAGATTTTATTTTAAATCCGGTAATTTGTTGTAAATGTTTAAATAAGCGGTTTCTATTTATTTTCCTTTTCGTAATATTTGGGAACAGGAAGTAAATGTTTTATAATTACAATTAAGTTTATAGTCTATACTATAGACTATAGTTTATAGTCTATACTATAGACTATAGTTTATAGTCTATACTATAGACTATAGTTTATAGTCTATACTATAGACTATAGTTTATAGTCTATACTATAGACTATAGTTTATAGTCTATACTATAGACTATAGTTTATAGTCTATACTATAGACTATAGTTTATAGTCTATACTATAGACTATAGTTTATAGTCTATACTATAGACTATAGTTTATAGTCTATACTATAGACTATAGTTTATAGTCTATACTATAGACTATAGTTTATAGTCTATACTATAGACTATAGTTTATAGTCTATACTATAGACTATAGTTTATAGTCTATACTATAGACTATAGTTTATAGTCTATACTATAGACTATAGTTTATAGTCTATACTATAGACTATAGTTTATAGTCTATACTATAGACTATAGTTTATAGTCTATACTATAGACTAGTTTATAATCTTATAATTTATAGTCTAGTCAATAGACTATTTTAAAGTCTACAATATGTATTTTTGTTTCTCTTTTTTCTACCATTTAGCAGATCTTAATAATGCCAATTATTTGTCGCTAGAAAATTAACAATGTGGCGATAAATCACGATCATGGTCCCTCTCTCTTTCTCTCACACCATCCAACAGTCGAAACAGCATATGTTTGTGTGAAATTGCACATCTGCAATATTTAACATGTGCATACGACAGATCGCACCAACACTCACTTAAATTGCAAGCTCACTTACACACTCACTCACTCACTCGTTCAGTGTTAATGACATCTTCCTTAGTATGACATTCACATGGCTCGATACGTGTGTTCATGCCACAACGCCGCCAACTAGTCTAGTTATTGTTTCAGATTCTTATTATTATTATTATTATTATTATTATTATTATTATTATTATTATTATTATTATTATTATTTTTTCTCCGTGTCTTTATTGTCTCGAAAACTACGCAATGGATGGATGTTTGTGAAAAAAAGGTGGTTGAAAATGATTTTGTTTTGATATCAAAAACAGAATAAAAAAAATTACAATGAAATAATCAACAACAACAATAACAATAATAATGAAAAAAATGTGTGCCAATTGTGGCAGAATAAAAAGGAAGTAAGAAGAATCAGAGCAAAATACACAAGTCCTAAAAGACAGACAGACAGAAAAAAACTATATGTATCACGATCAATGAACGATAAAGTATTTACTATAGTCAGATTCATTATGCATTTAATACAATTGCAAACTGTTTTGTTTTACACTAAATTTTATGTCGTCATTGTTTAATGTAAAACGAGTGTTTTCTTTTGATTTCAAAAATACAGGGTAACACCCTCAAGATGAAATAATTTTTTAAAATTTTGCTTTATAACGAAAAATGAAATCCCATCTGCAAGACTTTATATTTATAACAAATTTCATTTTATTTCCTTTTCCTCTCTCCCTAACATTTCTATACTCAACACCCTGTATTTTGTATATATTTTTTTGGCATGTGTTTATCTTTTATTGTCATGATTTTGATTTGATAAATTATTAATTTTTTTTATATAAAAAAATTATAATAGAAAAAACTTCTGCTAAATAAAATCTGTTTTAGTTTATGCAATAAAATAGCATGAACTCATAGCAAAATAAACCCGCACAAAAGACTGACTGATTGTCAGTCATACAGCCAGATAGGCAGACAATACTTAAACACGAAACAATGTTGCGTTTTTTTGTTTTTGTTTTATTATATTGTTCCTCTTTCACAACAAAAATAAAAAGTGGTTTTTTGTTTTTTTTTTACTTCTCACACGTATTGATTGTCAAAAGTATTTTAATTTCCGGTTCCAGATTTAAGAAAAAAAGTTAAAAATTATACCACAGACTTGTATAAAGTTTATAGTATAGTTTCGTTTATATTATAGGGTACTTTATAGTCTAAAATATAGATTAGTTTATATTTTATACTATAAACTAATTCATAATCTATATTATAGACTTATAGTCTATATTAAAGACTAGTTTCTAGTCTACAGTTTAGACTAGTTTCTAGTCTATATTTAGGACCAGTTTCTAGTTTATATTGTAGACTAGTTTCTAGTCTATAGTTTAGACTAGTTTCTAGTCTGTAGTTTAGACTAGTTTCTAATCTATAGTTTAGACTAGTTTCTAGTCTGTAGTTGAGACTAGTTTGTATTCTATAGTTTAGACTAGTTTCTAGTCTATAGTTTAGACAAGTTTCTAGTCCATAGTTTAGACTAGTTTCTAGTCCATAGTTTAAACTAGTTTCTAGTCTGTAGTTTAGACTAGTTTCTAGTCTATAGTTTAGACTAGTTTCTGGTCTATAATTTAGACTAGTTTCTAGTCTATAATTTAGACTAGTTTCTAGTCTATAATTTAGACTAGTTTCTAGTCTATAATTTAGACTAGTTTCTAGTCTATAGTTTAGACTAGTTTCTAGTCTATAGTTTAGACTAGTTTCTAGTCTATAATTTAGACTAGTTTCTGGTCTATAGTTTAGACTAGTTTCTAGTCTAAAGTTTAGACTGGTTTCTAGTCTATAGTTTAGACTAGTTTCTAGTCTATAGTTTAGACTAATTTCTAGTCTATAGTTTAGACTAATTTCTAGTCTATAGTTTAGACTAGTTTATAGTCCATAGTTTAGACTAGTTTCTAGTCTATAATTTAGACTAGCTTTTAGTCTATAGTTTAGACTAGTTTCTAGTCAATAGTTTAGACTAGTTTCTAGTCCATAGTTTAGACCAGTTTAGTCTAGTCCATAGTTTATACCAGTTTAGGCTAGTTCCTAGTCCATGTTATAGACAAGTTTCTAGTCTATACTGTAGACTAGTTTACAGCCTTTAATACAGACTAATTTTAGTGTACAATATAGACTCGAAAGTATTCTACATCACTAGAATAGTTTTAGTCCGTATCATAGTCTAATTTCTTATTTATATAAAATACTAGTTTTTTGTCTATATTATAGACTAGTTTACAGTCTATATTATAGACTAATTTACAGTCTACACTATAGAATAATTTATATACTTTACTATCGACTAGTTTTTAGAATATACTATGGACCAGTTTACAGTCTTAACTAGAGTCTATTCTCCATATTATTGGGTCTTTTATAGTCAGTATTAACAAGTTTATAGTCCATAATATAATCCAATATATCCTTACCACCACAAGTGGTGAAGAGGTTATATTAACTTTTGTCATTCAGTGTGTAACGCAAAAAGGAATCATACCAGATTCCATAATTTATTTATGTCTCTTGTTGGCACGTTCACATCCACAATAATTGACAGAGACCCATAAAATTTGGTCTGAATCATCCTGAGAAGTTTTCTATTTAAAACCAGCGAAATGTGAGTGTGTATGTACGAAACCTAAAGTATTTACTTTACACGCATTTGTGATGGAGAGTATTAAAGGTTCGGCTAAGCCGAGCACAGCAGTCACACTTGCTTTTAGTTTACCATATAATTTTGTAGTTTTTAGTCTTGTCTATGATTTTGATTATTATCTGGTTTATAGTTTAGTATTTTGTCTACTTTAAAATCTGAACTGTAGTCTTATAACCAAGTTCATAGTCCACTTTATGGTGTATTTTTAATCGATTCTATAATTAAGTTAATAGTTTAGTTTATAGTTTAGTTTATAATAAAAATGTATATTATAGTCTATATTCTAGTTTCTTATATAGTTTTTAGCCAAGTTTATAATATGGACTACAGTTTTTATATAACTTTTTAAGACTTCAAAAAATGGTTTAGAATTTATATATATGAAATACGATATGTGTATGTATGTAAGTATGTATGTATTTATATATGTATGTATGTGTGTATGTATGTATGTATGTAACATAGAGACTAAAACGTCTGGACCAATTTCAATGAAATTTCCACAGAGTGATACCAATATAACCGAAAGTAATATGGGCTAGAAAAAATTCCGATAGGACTCAGGGCGCAGGTAAAACTCATACAAAGTAAATATTGAACGAATATCTAAAGAACTATAACAGCGAAAGTTCTCACATTTAATCCCAATAACTTTCTCAAGGAACTGTTTTCTAGGATAGAACTTTAGACGTATAGGAGGAGGGGAAGGGGTACTTATAATCTATATAAATCTTATGATAATACAACACTACTGTTTGCTTTGGATCAGCAAGGCAAAACGAAGTTAGTTTTTTCAATTTTTTGGAATTTTTGAGTTTTTAAAAATTTCCAAAACCAAACGCAAGCTGCTGTTTGTTTTTGAAATGTCATCATTATGGCTGTAAGGCACTTGTAATAATTTTATAAAACACTTGAAAGGCTTTTTTTCATTTAAAAGGCAACAACCAACCAAACAACCCTTTTTTGTTTATTTATTCCAAATAACTTCTAAACAAAACCAAAAAAGAAATCCTGAAATTGATTGATTATGTCGGTTCATTGCCAGACGGAGTTTTTTTATGGATTTGGATGGATATGAAAACAATGGGAAACTAAATCAAGCACATGTGCGTTTAATGCATTTTTATTCTTATTTTTTTTATCAAATTTAAAATATAAATTTACATGTTTTCAAAATTTATATTAAAGAACAAAAACAAAAATAAAAAACAATAAACCTAAATGAATTTACAGCTGGGAAGGGAGGGGGGTTGAAAGAAGAAAAAATGTGATTAGGATCAAAAACAGGATTGAGACACGTTTCTAATTATTATTAAATGTCATAGAAAATTTATAAGTTATACACGTTCTAAATCCCAAAAAAAGGATAAACTAGATACTTTTTTGAGAAGAAAAGGGAAGAAATGTGAAAAACAACTGTTTTTTTAATGATCTTTTGGTAGTTTATGCGACTTCTGTTCTTTTGTTTTGTGGCTCGAGTGATTTTTGAACTTTTCTTTTATGTTTTTGTTAGTTTTGGAAAACCAAATTCGCCATGAAAATTCTAACCTTTAATTTTGTAATTTTTTTTGTTTTTGTTTTTCTATACTCAATAATTTTATATATCCTGTTTCAAATTCTTGTAATTTCTATTGTTTTCTATGTGTTTTTTTTCTATTCCAGCTTGCGTGCCGATCAATTGGTTTATATTGGTCTAAGGGACATTGACCCTTATGAAGCCTATATACTCAATAAGCTGGGTATAAGAGCATATGCCATGGATGTAAGTTACAAACAGTTAGAATATTAATAATAACCTTAAAAATATCTATCTTTCTGTCTGTCTGTGTCTGTGTGTATAATTGTGTTTATGGCAAAAGGATCAAATTTACTAATTTTTTATTTTTTGATTCAGGTTATAATCACACGGGTTTTATGATCATCAGGACATATTCTTAATAATAAGTAGTTGTTGTAGTTGTTATAGAAGCCAACCAAACCACCCTTGTCAGTTTTCAGTTCGAACACACGATCGTTTCGTTCATTACATTACGTTTTTACAACATCTGTAATAATTTCCCTATACGATATATATATATATATATACATAAAATCCATATGCCTTTTACCTTATTTACAAATTACAACAACAATAACAACAAAAACAATGTAAATAATAAATATTTTAAAAGAGGGGGAGATTTTTAGGGGTTGTTCTCCTTTGACTTTTTTTCAATAAACTCTCTATAACAAAAATTAGGTTCATTCCTTTTTCTTTTTTTCCCTTAAGGCCGGTTCTTGCTTTATAGCTTTATATGTATATGTATATATATTAGTTAAGGTAGGGTATGGTTCATTATAATTTTACTTATTTTTGTAGTTGTTTTATTTTCGCATAATTTATGTTTAATGTCCTTTTGTTTCTGTCACTTTTAAATACATTGTTGAAAAATTTATTTGAAAATTGGGATTTATATTGGGTGTCTACCGTAAAAACTCGTTATCGTAAATTACTTATGAGCGAAATTTACAAAAAAAAAGAAAAAATGTAAATTTTTAAAAAAAGTTCGTTTTTATTTTGGAAACATCAAAATTAAGGGGTGTTAAAGGGGATAAAAATGTAAATGTAACTTATTTTGTTTTTAACAAAATGGTGTTTTCTATAATGGAAAAAAATGTTGTTTACGAAGTGAAAAGACCATAAACTACAAATTAAACTTGTTAGATCTCACTATGCTATGGACCAAATTATAGGTTTAAAAACCGGTCTAAAAACAAGTTATGATTAGGATAAAAGTCTGAAAAACAAAAATCATAAATAAACTAGTTTTTAAATTAGACTATTGATTAGTCTATAAACCGTACTATAAACTAGTCTAAATAGACCAGTCTATAAACCAGTCTATAGTCCAGTCTATAAACCAGATTATAGACTCCTTCAAAAAGCATATTATTGATTAGTCTATAAACCAGATTAAAGACTAGACTATAAACAAAATAAAAACTAGTCCATAAACTAGATTATAAACTATTCTTTAAACTATATTATAGTCCAGTCTATAAAAAAGTATAGACTAGTGTATAGGCCAGATTATAGACTAGTCTATACACCAAATTATAGACTAGTCTATAAACCAAATCAAAGTATAGACCAGTTTATATTCTGATCTACAAACCAGACTACAGACTTGTATATAAACCGGTTTATACTTAATTTTAAACTAGTCTATAAACTAGATCTATAATTTACAAACTAGATCTATAATCTAGATTATAAACTATTCTAATAACCAATTTGTAGTCATGTCTATAAACCAGATTATAAACTAATCTATAAACCAGATTATAGACTAGTCTATAAAGCAATTATAGACAAGACTATAAACCAAATTATAGACTAGTCTATAAACCAGATTAACACGAGTCTATCAGTTTATACTATGGTCTATAAATCAGATTATAGACTCGTCTATAAACCGAATTATATAGTAGTCTGTAAATCGAAACATTAACCATCTACCAGTAAACCATAGTGTAGTCTGTAAATCAGTTTGTAGTCTTTTCTATAAACCATTTTATGCTCCAGTTTATGCTCCAGTTTATTACACTATAAACTATTCTTCTCATTCTTATTTATATATTTTAGACAATAAATTTTAATTTTCTTTAATCCAATACCTTTCTTCCCTCCCTTTTTCAGTCCGTTGACAAGTATGGCATTGCCAAAATAATGGAAATGACTTTAGATGCTTTGGATGTTAAAAATAAAATTCATGTCAGTTTTGATGTAGATGCTTTGGACAGTAGAGTGGCACCTAGTACGGGTACAGCCGTCTATGGTGGTTTATCTTTACGTGAAGGTATTTTCATAGTGGAAAGTTTAAGTGAAACAAAACGTGTACAAGGTATAGATTTGGTAGAGTTAAATCCCAGTTTGGGAACAGCACAAGATGTGCAGATATCAGTAGCAGCCAGCATAGAGATTTTGAAAACATTATGTGGAGGCTATAGGAGAAGAGGAACATTTGAGAATATAGATGAAAATTTGGTGAAAATTAAATAAATTTAAATGTCACAAAGGAGAAAATAAAACTGCCTTAATTAAAAACAAATTAAGTTTATTTGTTTTCATTATTTTTTTTAAAAATATAAAAATTAACAATAATGGAGGGGAGATTCTTTGGAAATTTTGGAATAATAAAACTATTCTTTAAGTTGATTAGTAGTCGGTAATATAGCTGAAACCTGAGCGGACATTTTATTGGCATTACTTATCAAATCATTAGGAACTACCACTGGCGGTGGTACTGCTAAAGGGGCAGAAGCTAAAGTACTATGCTCAGGAGTTTCCTTAAGACGTTGATGTAGTAATTGGGGAGCAAATGTCTGTAAAAGGCACTTTTGCAATGACACCAAAAAATAATTTAAAATGCCTAAAAATTTACATAAATTAAGGTGATATTTAAAGGAGCTTTAATTTCAAAAAGACCTACCTGATATTACAATAATACCCGATATAATGGAACATAAACGAATAATAAATTGTATTAAATTATCACGATCGGTGCGCACTATAATCTTCAATGCCGACCAATCATATTTAAAATAAATACCCGGATTGCCATACGAATTTTGTACAGGATCTGAATTTATATATGTTTTTTTGATAAATAATTATTACTCTAGATAACTGATCCTAAATAAAAAACTTACCCAAAATTCTTTTATTCTCGGTCACCGAGTATTGATAAGTGTTAATGGTGGAAAAGGTATTATGAATTTCGGTGGGTACAATATTTAAGAAATATTGCACTGTAGTCTCTTCTTCGGTTATAAATACCTCATCACCCTCCAAAGGTTGTACAATATGTTTAGAATATTGACCAAAACTTAAACGATTGATACGATGAGTAAAATTTGCTGGCATTCTACGAAAACCAATCATTAAATGGTCACCAAACAAGTCCACAACAGGCATTGCACCTCCCACTAAATGTAACACACCGGCCACTTTATTAATGCCCAAGGTACCATGTAAACGACATGCATCATATTGATCTTCCGGCACTGGTTTACCATTTTCACCCAGTGGCGGTTCATGAGTATCTTTACTTTTGATCATGTCTTTGAAAAGAATATCGGCTATAGAATGATATTGTTCTCTTCGATAATGATTCATATATTGTTGCCGTTCAAATTCTATACGTTCATCGGGCGTCAATTGCCACCAAACACCTTGACGTTGTAGTGTGCCATAGGCGAATACATCCTGTTGTGTTTCATCCATTAGATCAACACCCGAAAGAGAACTGCAGGGCATCGCCACTGTAATATCGACATGCATTTGTACCTTTTCGGTATCGATGTCGGGTTCAAATTGATATTTCAATTTAGCATCTTTATAGTACATGACCTCTTTGTAGATCAGGAATATGATAAGAAGTCGACTGATGAGAGATACTGAGAGAAAAACAATCAAAATATTTTTAAATAATTAAAGAATTTTTATTAAAAAATTCAAATTCAAAAATTTCCAAATTTGAACATTTTTCCATTACGAAAATTTTTAAGTTCGAAAATTTTTTCTATTAAAAAGTTTCAATTTCGAAAAATTTTCTAGTCCTAAAATTTTCATGTTTGAAAATTTTTTATTGAAAATTTTCAAGTTCGAAATATTAAAAAGTTTCAAATTCGAAAATTATCTATTTTTCTACTAATAATTTTAAGTTCGAAAATTTGTAACTCGACAATTTTAAAATCAAAATAACTTTCATTTTCGAAAATTTTGAAGTTAAAAAAGTTTTATTACGAAAATTTTGAAGTTCAATGTTCAATTTCGAAAAATTTTCTATTACGAAAATTTTCAAGTTCGAAAAATTTTCTATTACGAAAATTTTCAAGTTCGAAAAATTTTCTATTACGAAAATTTTCAAGTTCGAAAAATTTTCTATTACGAAAATTTTCAAGTTCGAAAAATTTTCTATTACGAAAATTTTCAAGTTCGAAAAATTTTCTATTACGAAAATGATCAAGTTCGAAAAAGTTTCTATTACGAAAATGTTCAAGTTCGAAAAATTTTCTATTACGAAAATGTTCAAGTTCAAAAAATTTTCTATTACGAAAATTTTCAAGTTCGAAAAATTTTCTATTACGAAAATTTTCAACTTCGAAAAATTTTCTATTTCGATAATTTTTTTATTTCGAAAATATTTAAGTTTGAAAAAACTTTAAGTTTTCTCTAATAAATACTTCCAAATGTTTACATTCCTCACCCTGAATTGTTTGCTCTCACTAAATGAGCATTAAAATAATAATAACAACAACAATAATTTACTTACAAGTGCCACCAATTTCTGTTGTCTCCGTATATTTTTCCGGCACTTTCTTAAAAGCATCTAAATTTTTGGCCAACTCTATTAAATTATTTTTATCACCACGATAACGCAAAGTGGCCGACATTTTAAAAACACTATTCCACTTTAAATTTAATTAAAATTACATATATTTACACAAAAAGAAAAAACAAAACATTAAAAACAGAGAGTATAAAACTATTACACGTCTACTCTCAGGAGAATTCTTAGCTGTCCACTAACAAATACAACGGCGGTGTTTTGCAATGTTAGTCCACGGCAGCTTTACATCAGCTGTGTGACGGCGTAATTTGTTATATATTGAATAAAACCCGTTACTTTTCTTTTAATAATAAATATATTTGAAAGAGAAATTTCTCAATTATTCTCATTATTGAGAGAATACACGGAGAACATGAAAAATCTGCGATAAAATAATGTTTCTTAATATTTTTTGTTTCATTTTTATTTCTTTGAGATATAATCATTCAATCATTCACAATAGAGCTTTCATAATAAAGACAGACTTGCATTTTGTTTCTACCCTTTATATCTGAAGATGATATTTTTGAGAAAATAGAAAACAAAAACAAAACTGACAACTACAAAACAAAATATTGGGTTTGTTATTGTTTTTTTCCTGTAAAGGATTTAAGAAAATCCATACAAAAAAAAGGGTTAAAGCATAAGGAAAACGATAATATTTTGTAACATTTTTATAGAAAAACTAGAAAGTAATAAAATTAGGACAATAAATTAAAGAAAATATGAGTATTAATTGGATAAAAATAACAGACAGGTGGGTGTTTTTCTTTATTGATGATATAAAAAGAACAATGTAAATTATGTTTATATATCCCTACCAGAGCTCGCGAAGGTATAAAAATTATCAACTCTTTACCTTATAACACATTTAGTACTGTTTTGCAATATGTGCATCGTCAAATGCTTAACAGCAATGCCGGTGGCGAGTCTTCGGAAGAGGCTCTAGCCACTTCAGCGGAAAATGAAAATGCTTTGGAAGAGCTAGAACGTTTGGTGGGAGTACCCCGGCCCGATTTCCTATTATTGATTAAGACATTTTCCTATATCTTAAAACGTACCAGCACTTACATCATTAAACCTTCACTGCTGCAGGCCGAACTACGTGATAAATTGCAATTACAAGATGAAGCTAAAATCGATGCCATCGTACGTTTATGGGTACGACAAACCACACCCATTATGAATAATTTAGCTAGTGATCGTTATGAATCGAATGAAATTGCCGATGTAGCCTGGAAGCTAAATGTAGAAATATCCTCCCAATGTCAACAAAGAGAAAAATCTGCTTTAGCTGTTCTACAACTAAAAACTGGAGCCGGTGAAGACATCAATTTAGAAATGAATCATGAGGAATTATTACAATTATATCAACAATTTGAATGTATACAAAATGAATTGGATGCCATGAATGCTCAACCCAAACAAATGGCAACAAATAGTCAAAATTAGACTGAAAATTGGATTAACTTAAAAAAAATACTTATTAAAATTAGTTTATTGAAATATTGGAAAAGAGGTTGTTGTTTACATTACCAAAATAGAGTATTGTTAAGAAAAAATTAATAATAAAAATAAAATTTTTGTTACTTTTAAGAAAAAAAAAATATTAATAAATTTGGGAATGAAATATAAAAAAATATAATAATTATTTTAGATATTTTAATTTTAAGACTATATCTTTCCAACTGATATCGGGGAGCAAAAATATTTATTATTAAAACTTTAGAACATATCGGGTTTTAAAGAAATCGTGCTTTTTTTAATTCCAAATTTAGTATTTGAGAATTTAGAGTTTATTTTAATACTTATAACTTTCAATTCCATGAAGATATTTTCAAATTTTTTCTTTACAATATTTTGCCATTAGTTCTTAATAAAATAAAAATTTTTGAAACAATCGATTAACATTAAGACCCGCAATAGCATAAAAACTTCACCAACAATCGGTCAAAAAGTAAAATTGTTAAGTTTTTAAACTAAATATCTCTTAAACTGTAAGAGATAACCAACCCACACGACAAGGTTTTTTGTAGGTCTTCACTAGCAGAATCCATTTATACAAAAAATGGGATCAGATATAAGGAATCTGCATCGTTATAAATATATTTATAACGCGAGGTGACAATTTTGGAATCCTGTGGACCGATCCCCCGTTATTTCGACAAAGTACATTCTCAAAACTTAAACTCATCAACACTTCTACTATCACTATGTGAAATTTTATTGAAATCGGGCCAGCCGTTCGAATGTATCAGACATATTTCCATTTCATTTTCATTTGAAATACTGTGAGACAGTCGCATACGTTTTCAACTACTGGTGAAGGAGCTGGGAGTTTTGAGAGGAAGAAGTACTGACAGGACTGTGTCCTGTGAAACTCTGCTCTCCTGTCTAGAAATTCAACAAATGTTTGACGACCTCTCAATTAGTAAACCATCGATCTCTACATATTGTTCGGCAATGTAGACTACAGAATGTCCAGGAAGAGAACTTTGTGTTGGACAGTATCAAGGATTGTCAGTTAGACGACAGTTCAGTTGGCGGAGGTGAAAGGCCACAAAAGTCTTCGCAGCAGAAAAACATTGACCTTTTTTATCCGTTTTAAATTAACTAATTGAATTTTTGAGGTTAGGTTGAATAAAATTTAGAATTACAAAGATTTTAGGGATTAAAAATAAAACAAAATATTTTTATTTTTTTTCATTTAATATTTATTTTAATATTTTTTTTAGATTTTTCGTTTATTTCTCTTTTTTTATCAAAAATAAATTAAAATTCTTTTTTTTTTCAGTAATTGGTGTTGTTGTTTTTGTTGTTTTTTTAGTAGCAATATTTACAGTTCTTTATTTTTTAATTTCTTAATAAATTTATTATGAATATTTTATTAAAAAAATATATAAAATAAATAATAAAATTATAAGAAATTTAAACAAAAAATTAAAAAGAAAAATAAATGGTCCATCTAAACACATGATTGATTAAGAGAAATAAAAACATAAAATAACAAAAAAAAGGGGAAAATAGAAAATTTGGTTTGTTGTTGTTTTTTTAGGAAAGAAGAATAAAAATAAAAATAAATCAGGGCAAGTCTTACAACTAATAATAAAAAAATAAAATTAATAACATTTAATAATAATAATATAATATACCAAGTGTTAACAATTAAAAAAATAAGCCAACATTTGTTTTTTTTTCTTTTTTGTTTAAATTTATGTTTCAATTAAGTCTAAATATTATGATTAAATATAATTAAAGATAAAAATAGAGTTAAGAGTTAGATTTAAATATTAGAAATATAAATATAAATTTAGGTTTCAAAATGTTTATAAATAGCAGTAACATAAGACATTACTTGAGTCCAATCGGGACGTTCAATCTGACACATGTCATTGATGTTCTAAAAAAACAAAGAGAGAAAAAGAAAATTTAATAAAAGATAATAATTTATTCAAAGATTAAATTATGATAAATAAAATTTTAACAAGTTAGAAGTTATGGTCGGTCAAGCCCAACAATCGAATACCCTATAACACCTGGTTGGTTGTTGTAACAATTCGGCTGTATCTGGCTGTTCTTTCTTGGAGAAAAAACTTCCGATTGATACAGCGGTCATTGGGTTAAATCAGTTTAGTTAAAAGTGCTACCAATGTCCGTTACAATTTTTCCACAAACGCATACTACCACAATAGGTGGTTGGTTGTGGGGTATAATAATATAGAAATAATTAAATTTCAAAAATTTATTTTGAGGTTATGTTGAAAAAATCATTTAAAATTAATATTTCTCAAAAATTTTAATTCTCGTTTATTTATTTAAAAAAGGATTAATAAAACGCATTTGATTTTAAAGTGATTTTTGTAATATTAACGAAATTTCAAATAATTCAAATTGTGGTTATGATGAAGAAATTTTCCTTAATTAAAATTTCAAGAAATTTTTAATATAATTTTGCTTTTCAAAAAAAAAGTATACAAAAGCATTTAAATTTCCAAAAATAATTTTAAGGTTAAGTAAAAATTCTATTCTAACTGAATTTTATTAAAATATAAATCTTATTTAAAAAGTGCTAATAAATTACCAATTAATTTCTTTATAAAAATCATAAATTATAACAAAATAATTTTGAGGTTAGATTGAAAAAAGTGTTCTCTAATCAAAAATTTTTAACAATTTCAATTGTATTTTGCTTTTTAGATAAAAATTAATAAAATTCCTTCATTTAAGTGTAATAAAGCCAAAAATTTCAAAAATTAATTTTGAGGTTAGTTTGGAAAAAATTGTCATAATTCACATTTAAAAAAGATTTCAAAATTTTTTTTACTAAAATACAATTTAATGAAAAAATTCGTTAAAAAAAATTCGTTAAAAAAATTCAAAACCTACCAAAGTTGTTGGTATGCCCACTGATTCAGCGGCTGCAAATGCCAATGAAAAATTACGTCGTTTATTAGCTGGACTTAAAGTATCATAAGGAATGCGATCCGGTAAATAGGAATGTAAAATTGCACAAAATGCTAAACCATCATTCCAGGATGAACTGAAATTTGTGATGTCGATATTGCGATAGCCCACTGTTTTATTTTGACACCATTTTAATAAAGCATTACGTTTGGAGCCACCATTTTTGGCCAACATATTTAAGGGATCCTTGCGTTCGCCTTTAGCAAAGAGAAAAACATAAATTTTAGAAATTAGCAAATTCAAATAGAAAAACTTAAAACATTTACCACTTAATAATGTTTTGGAGACTACATTATTTAGACTACTAATGTGTATATTTGTTTGTTGCTGTTGTTGTTCCCTTAAAGGACCTTTGGTTGTGGTAGTGGTATTTAATGATGATACCAATGTTGTTGTAGTTGTATTATTTGAATTATTTGTATTTGGTGTACAAGCTGCCGTTGTTGTATTTGTATTATTTAAGCTGCCAATCAAGGGCGTTAAACGAGAAACCTAAAACCAAAATGAAACATTAAAAAGTAAATATTTTTGAAATTTTTGTGAAAAAAAATCAATTTGACTTACATTCTCTGACCAGTCTGCCGTATTGGTATTTGCATTACCCAAAGGCATTGAACTGGGTGTAATTTCGGGTGTAGTACTACTGTTTAAGCTGGAAGATGAACTATAACGAGATTCAGGTTCTTCGGGTTTAGCAGTCTGAAAGCAAAATAAATTCAATATTCAAGAAATGTCAATATTACAAATAGGAAAAGGGAAACTAGTTCTTCTTACCTGTTTATTATTTTCTATACTTTCAATTAAAGTTTTAACTGAAAGTCTTGAGTCCTGTCTTGAAAAGCTGCCTATTTTACTGCGTCTAGAGGCCATTTCTTGTTGTACAGTCGATAATACCGACTGTTGGGTTTCAGTTTGTTGTTGTTCTATTAAAAACACACAAGTTAATTCTCAATTTCCTTATTTAAGTAGAAAAAAAAAAACTTACGTTGTTTGGTTAATTTTTCAATTTGTTGTTCTAACATACGTATTTTTTCCTTTTGGGTTTTATTATCCAAAACTAATTGTTCTCTAGCACTTAATGCTTCAGTCTTAAAATCATTGGCCACACGTACCGTCATCAATAGATCCGACTGGAATTGTTGCCATTCTTCTATTTCTTGTTTACGCAATTGTTGTAAATCTTCCAATTGTGTTTGAGTATCATTAAGTTTACGCTCCATTTCGGAGAGATGTTTTTGCGTTTCAGCCAAAACATTTTGCAATTGTGTTTTATCTTCTAAATGACATTTACATTGAACTTGTAACTCAGAGGTGGCCTCACTAAGCTGTTGATTTTCTAAAGAAAGTTTATCTTTCTCCTGTTGTAATTGTTCAAAACGATATTCGAGATGTGAGAGAGCACATTTGGCATTATTTTTGGAGACTTTTAATTCTTCGGTAACATCGGTTAATTGTTCTTTTAAACGTCTGGCTTCGGCCTGACTGCGCGACCATTGATCTTGTAGTTCTGCTACCTTTTCTTCTAAGATGTCCTTTTCTTTGCGTGCTGTATCAAGTAAATCACTGAGATCGGTTTTATCACCACGAGCCAAATCTTGTTCTAATTCTTCTATTTTGGCTTTAGCATTTTCTAGCAAAGTGGTCAAACGATTGATTTCTATAAGACCATGTGATATTTCCTCTTTGGCTGTTAGTAGCTGAGCTTCCATTTGTTTACGTTGAGCATGTTCAGCATCTATGGAAGATTCTAATAAAGCAATACGTTCTCGTAGACGAGATTGTTCTAAATTTTGAGCTTCATGCGTTTGACGCATTTCCTGTAATTCATTATTTAATTCTTCATGTTTCACTAAAACTGCTTCACGTTCATCTTGGGCGGATTTAATTAAATCCATTAATTTTTTCTCACGTTCTGTATTGGCTACTTCTTCGGCTGCTGTATTTTGTTTGGCATCCCGGAGCAAAAGTTCTTGTAAATTATTGATTTGTGTACGCGATTCATTTAGTTTTTCCGTTTGACGGCATAACGATTGGAAGAGAACATCTTTTTCTTCAGCTAAACGTTCATTTTCAGCATGAGCATCACTTAATTGTACCTGCAAATCGGCTAATTCTTGTAAAGTGGCCTGTAATTCTTCATTGGTTGAATAATGGGTCTCTTCCATTTGTATGATTTTATCCTGTAAACAAGCTACAGATATTTCACTTGACGAGGAATGTTTATCCCAGTCAGGTGTAAGACAAGGAGTGCCACCATTATCATTGTCTGTATTCTATAAAAAAAAATATATATAGAATTTTAATTCGTTATATTCGTTCACCAAAAACAAAACAACTTACGGTTGGTAGTGCTATAGAAGCTGGTGCTGAACTATGTAAACGTTGCGAATCTTGTATGATTTGATGTTTTTCCGCATCGGATAAAGGTGAATTAACAACGTCTCTTAAACGATTTCTTAATGATTCATTTTCATATTTTAAATTAGCAATTTCCAATTGATTCTTCTCTTGGACACTCTGTGTTCAATCATAAATGATAGAGAAAATTATAAATTAAAAAATCTACTTGTAATTTAACACTCCTTAACTATTAAATTAAATTTTTCATCCCTCCACCCACATGCTCATAATGAAAGACCTGTTAGTCTAAAGCTGTTATTTTCCGGTTTCGTTTTTTTTCTTCTTCTAAATTTATCGTTTATTGATGAGCTCCCAGTTTAATTTTTAAAGATTTTTGTTATTGTTTTCTATAAATTTATTGTGGTTTCAGTTTCTGTTATTGAGCTTTTTCCAAACAGCCATTTTTCATATGAAATGTTTTCAAAATGTGGTTTCATGATTGACTAAACAGAACAAATATCTCATCAAAAGTCTCGTTTTTCTAACATGTGAAAAACTAAATATCAAATTTATTTCATTTCTTTGTTTATTCACTAAAAAAACGTCAAATAGATATTTAATAAAATGGAACAGTTTCTAGCTAAACCCCGGAATAGACAGTAATACAAATTATAAACTCGAAAAAATTCTTACTGAAAAATTCAATTTCGAAAATTTTTCTATAGGAAATTTTTAATTTGGAAACATTTTCTAAACATTTTTCTATAGAAAATTTTAATATTCGATAAATTGTCGTTATAGAAAATGTATGATTGGAAAATTTCTCTTACCTGCATTTTCATAAGTTCCTGTTTAAGTTTGGTCACTTCATTTTGATAGGGCAACAATTCCTGGACTCGCGATTCTGCCAGCAGTTTTTCACGTCCCAAACGATCCAATTGTGTTTGTAGCTCCTGCATTTTGCTATTGGTAGCCTAAAAACAAAAACATTTAATTATTTAATATTTCAATAAAAAAATGAAAAATTTTTATTTTTACCTCTAAAATTTGTTGCTGTTCGTTATTTAACAATTGATAACTGGCAGCTGCGGCAGCAGCCATAAATGCCGGATTTATGGCATATAAATCAGTGGCCACATTGTTACCCGAAGTGTTAGCTGTGGTATTCGAAGATATAGCAGGATTTGAGTGTGATGAAGAAATCGAGGAAGCCGAGTTGAAATTATTATTTTTAACAGGGCCTACAGAAGTTGTTTGTTGTCCTGGTACTACGGCAGCCATTGAAGACATTACATCGCACGAAGCTGTAGCTGCAGAATTTGAAGATTGATTATTGGTAGTTTTCTTATTATTAGCTCCAGAATAGGAGGGTGTAGCCGGCAAAGGTTTTGGTTGCTTTTGACCTTTTTTAGGTGTAGTACCTTTTTGTTTCTTATGTGGTAAAGTATTGGCGTGTTGTGTTGAATTACCAGCTGTCTTAGAATCACCAACTAAACTATGACTACCACTATTTAAGAGATTATCATCACCCACATCTACACCTCTTTCATGTGAAGAACCTTCAATATTAACTAAAGGATTTTCTGGAGGATAAAATTTCGTTGATGATGAATTAGCGGCGGCGGTGGCACCAGAGGAGGCGTTTTGTTTTTCTTCGTTGTCGATGGCTGTATTAAGGGATTGTGTTGACTGGGATTTATTGCGATTATTATTACTGGAATGTTTCGTTGAAGAGGAAGAATTTGAGGGTGTCTGTCCTCTACGGAACAGGGATTTTAATTTAATCATTTTTTTTTGTGTTTAAAAAAATTGTCAAGAGTTTTTTTTTTCAAATTTTTTAAAGTTTTTACAACTTAAGAATATCACACCAACAATGAATAGAATTTTTTATAATTTTATTTTGTAAATTTTATTGCTTTTGTATTTTTTATTTATTTTCAATATTTACAACTGATCGTGCATTTTGTTTTTGTATTTGAGAGCAGTCTTTTTCGTTAACTTGTGTTTTAAGGTTTTTTTCAAAGTAATTTAATTCTTTTTTAGGGAAATTATTAAAAGAAAATTAGAATTTTATTATGAATTAAAAAATGTTACTCAATTACTTTATAATACAATATTTTTGTTAATTTACTTAATTTAAGGAAAAATTCCCATGATTACACAAGTCTATTGTCAGAGAGAGAGAGTGAGAGAATAAAACTCATTGCCTACTAACATTATTTAGAAACTAACGGCGTTATGTTAAAATATAAATAAACGATAAGTGATATTAAAAAACGTAATAATTAAGCAAAGAATTTATTTTTCTTATTTTATGAATTTAAATTTCTTATTTAAATTTGTTTTCATTAAGTTTAAACAATTTTCTTTGATTTAATTTCAATATGCCACCATATAAAAAAGATGAAAAAAAAAAAAAACAACGCCGCTAAGAGTTTCTTGCCGCCTTTGCTTAAAACCTACGTGTTTATGTTTGTTTATTATTTCAATGATATTTTTTTAATATGCAAATAAAACTATAAATTTATTAAGCAGGAAGATAGAGAAATTTGTAAATAACGTGTAAAGCATTTTTAAATAGAATTTTTATTATTTTTTAAATAATCTTAACAAGCAAAATAGCTTGTAAAAAATAGAGAGAGAAAAATGTGGCAAAGTCAGAAAGTGAAGAAGAAAGACGGATTCAGGTTTTTAAGTTATATATGAAAATTCAAATTTTAATAAACATTTGTAGTCTTTTAAAACATATTTACAATAAAATTAAATTCAAAAAATAATTTGAGGAACAGAAAAAAACTATTAAGTAGTGAAGAGATACAGTTGTTATGATGCAAACAATGCTAATCTCGAAATTTTCACTTAAAAACAAGGAATTAATTTGTATTTAATTTTATTTTTAAAAAATACTTAATATTTTTTACAATTCTTTTTTTAATAGTTTTTTAATAATTGATATGTTATTTTCATTTAAATTCTCTGTTGAACACAGCAACAGGTATTTTTTTCTAAGAACCTTAACATAATGGCAACCATGTTTTAGCAATTTAACTGTTATCTAACATTCCATAAAAATGTTTATGACATTCTTTTTCATTTCTCCCCCACTCTTTTCATAATACTAAAACAAAAGAAATTTTTGTTTATCAACAATAGAAACCCGTTAAAATGGTGTTTTAAGCGTTTTTATTGATAAAAACTAGAAAAACAAACAATACAAAACAAATGTTTAAGATATACAAAAATGTCAGCTTGAGAACAAACCAAAAAAATTTATTCTTTTATCGCTTGTGCATGTTTAAGAGTAATTGTTGTATAAAAATCAAGACTTTGATTCATTTACATTGTTTAGGCAGTTGTTTACCTTACAAGGTTGCCACATGAATTGTTTTTACTGAATTTTGTTTAAAATAACAATTTTTCTTTTTAAATTCCTTAATTAAATCAAAGAGCAAAACGTTCTTTTAATTTTTTATTTTTTAATTTAAAATATTTAAAAACATTATTTCTTTTAATTAAAATCCTTTTCAGCAAATATTAAATCCTTTAATCTGGTAACAATGTTTCTTTTACATGTTTTCTAATTTATTTAAACAGAGAAAAGAAATGCAACAGCTTGTAAGAGGGAAAACGAGAGAGTTGTGTTTAAATTTCGAGTACCTAAAAATATATTTATCTGTCATCTGTTGAGTTTTATTAATATGAATTGTTGTTGTTATTTTTCATGTTAAAATACTCTTGTTTATGTTAGATTTAATAACAGAGATGGTAAACTGTGATAAAGTGAAATTGTAAATATTACATTATAAACTGGAATATTTTTTTATTTAAGAAAGCCACGAAGAAATGATATGGATGTCATATGAAAGCTTGAAGTATAATCTACAAACTAAGCTTGAAATAAAGATAGTTTTTATGATTCGTGTAAGAAAAAAAATCAATATTAAAAATTATAAATTTATAAGAAAATTATAAGTTTTAAAGTTAAAAGACATAATTAATAGTTTTAAAACTAGAAAAATGAGTTTTAATAAAAGCCGAAGACATTTTTTATTTGCCCAAGGCATTATTTATAATCCATTTAATATTATATTTAAAAGGTGTTGAATTTTCCAGCTTTTTGATTAAAGTACGTTAATTTCAGGTTTTGTTTTTATATATTTTTACTTTATGTTTTAAGTTTTGCTTTTCTTTCTTACACTTTTTGAATGAGGATTTTTATTTAGGAAATTTATCAAAAAGAAAATTTCTTTTAAAATAATTTCAAAACAAGTAAGAATGCTAAATTCGTCTATGCCGAATCTTTAACACCCTACACTACAAAAGCCTGTTATGTAGATACATTATGTTACTTAAATAAACACAAATCGACATAGATTTTGATTTGGTACAAGAATATACATATATATATTAGATTCTTAGGTTACACACGAATGATATTAATATACCCTCCTCTCCACCACTTGTGGTGAAAAAAGAGAAAATCTTTGATTTGAAAACCTTTAGCACAAAATAGATTTTATAAACTCAAACCTGATTCAAATTTATAACAATATTTTTATATTGAAAACTGATTTGTTAGAGGTCAACAAAAATAAATAAATTAATAATAAACAAGATCTTGTTTATTAAGCAAATTTTGCATAAATACAATTTGACGCGTCACAACATTATGATTGACATTCAAAGAAAATTTCCATAAATCCCTACTTAAAGACCAAAATAGCTACGCATTAATCGCATAAATCTATCTCTTTTTAACACTCTGTAATTTAATAGTTAATAAATTCAATTTACAACAACAATACAAAAAACCTTATAAAGTAATTTTAAGCAACATTTTTTTAAAATAAATTTACACTTGTATTTTTTTAACAAATATGGAAAAATATTTCAAGAATTTCAAATACCATAAAAATAAAAAAATATTTATTTTTCAATTAATTAAATCAATTTTTTTATTTATCTAGAAGACGATGATTAATTTAATTTCTTTAAATTTCATCAAGTTGGAAAAAAGCCATAGTAGTAATAAAACTTAATAAAAATCTTTATTATTACTCTTTTTTTACTGATCGTAAGTTAAGCTGTTATTACATTAACAACAACTACAAAAAAATCACACTCTAATTAAACACACACACTATTCCACCATTCAAAAAAAAAAATAAATAAAAGAAAACCGAACAAATTCACACACACACACTAACGCGCGCTCACACGTATAAATCAAACAAAACTCCCCGTTAACAGACAACGATTTCCTACGAAATATAAAAACGAACTAACATTAACATCGTCTGTAAATTTTCTATAGAGTTCAGTTAAATACAACACAATTAAAACAACTTTACTAACAGCAACAACAACAACATCAATTCTAAATTACTCTCTCACGTGAGTGTGAGCCCTGTAAAAAAGGCAAGACAAATTTGGAAAAAAATAAAGATAAAAAACAAGAAAAACAACATGCAATCGGTAAGTAGGGCTGCCATTTATCTTAAAAGAAATGATTGCAACACTTTTTGGAAGAGAGAGAGAGATCAATTATTGAAAATTACTAAAAAAGGGGGACATAGTAAAAAAAATAATTAATAATATTAAAGTTTTATTGCAAAAATTATACAGGTTTCGAAAAGCAAAATGTAATAAATTATTAAAATCCATTAACTAATTCCCCATAAACCATTAATTAATCAATACCATAAATCAGGCTAAAATCATGATTACTTCACTGCTTTATTGTATTAAAAAAATAAGTAAACATTTTTGTTCATTCTTCCATAGTTTTCGAGATATATAGATCTAAAGTTTCCATAAACAGTTGCATTTTTCTTGTTTTCATAAATAAGATATGGTCATATGGATATCATTTCAAAGGATACCTTTCCTAGGATATATAAAATATTCGAAATTATTAACACTTTAAAGATGGAAGCCATTGATATAAATTTCAAATATAACTTCTTTGATATGTACAGAACTCTCATACATCAAGTTATCATTCAGTACCCATTATCATAGCCCTAACCAACTTAGTATCGATGAAATGGAACTATAAATAAGTAGAATTTTTTTAATTTCGTTAAGTGGTGAAAATCAATAAATGAATTCTTGATGATTTTTTAAGTGGTGTTTTAGAGGTGAAAATAAATTTTCCGGACAATTTCTTACTTAGTGGTGAATACTCTTTCTCGCGGTGAGATTTTTACTTAAAGGTGAAAATAAATTTTGAGGGTAATTTCAGTCTCATTGGTGAAAATTTAATTTTCGAGCTAAATTTCTTAATTAGTGGCAAATATAATTTTTTAGGTGAATTCCATACCTAGTGGTGAAAATTCAATATCGAATGAATTATTTACTTTGTAGTCGAAATAATTTTTTGATGTGAATTTTTAACTAAGTGTTGAAAATTCATTTCTTTCGTGGTGATTTTTTGTACAGAACTGGTGAAAACAAGATGATTCTTTTTTAATCTAAACACACGACTTTAATCTCTCATCTAATCTGCAATCCCAACCATTATAAAGCAATATCTTTGTTTTGAAATATGTTTTAAATCTTTTTAAGAAATTACAATTATTTTTCTTTAAAATATCCTCAACCTTCCCTACAAAACCACAGGCAGGCAGCTCTATATGACACAACAACAATAAAAAAATTTATTGAGAATTTCTTAAACAGCCAAATCCCCTGTTGCTTATAACAACAACAACACATCACAACACACATGACAAAAACATTATATACAAAAATGTAACAAGTATAAGTACATACACACAACACAAAAACAATTACACGACAAACGAACTCATATCCCACCAAAACCCCTCTTTTAAAAATAGACAAAAGTATATAATTAACGATGACTAATATTGTCAACAGAGAAAATCAAGAAATATTAAATTAAAGGAAAATATGAAAACATATTTTGGTTTTTTATCATGATATAAATACAAATTTCAATGCCAATAAATGAAATTTTAATGAGAGAGAATAAAATAAGCGTAGTAAAGAGTGAAAATAATAAACAATTTAAAACAAGAGACCGGTAAAAAAAGTAAAGATCCAGTCACGTATGTTTATAAATGTTTATTAAAATACCAAAAAGAGGAGAGAGAGAGAGCAAGATCATTTACTTATACTAGTTTATTGAACAAAGTATAAGTAATAAAAATAACAACACTGTGTATGTTAACCTACTGTTTAGAGTTTACTGTTAAAATGTAAACAAATGTTAATAAATAACAACACAGTTTATGTTAAAAACGAAGGTATAATAAAAATTATTATGTTAAATTAAAACTGTTAACTGTTGTAGTAAAATACACTTTTAAAATGTAAACAAATGTTAACCATTAAAAGATACTGTTATTAGATTTAACATAATGTGTTGATGGGTAGTTGAATAGGATAACAGTGTTTTTGCTAAAAATGAGATGCCAGATGTATGTTTTTGAATGAATTAGTGTAATTTAAAATAAATGAAATTAAAGAAATTCTTATTAAAAAATATAAAATGAGTGATTTAAATAAAAAGAATTTAATTTACTAAAATTTAAATTAAACATATTTAACGAAAATAATTATATGAAATTTATTTTGTTGAAAAAATATAGAATTGAAAAAAAAAATTAATTTCTTTAAGATTAAAATAGTTTAACCAAAAACGGTAGTTCTACTAGAGGTAAGAAAATGGATGGAAGATGTGATCATAACAAAAAACAGTTAAGACGACCATATATAAATATTAATAATTAATTAATTATTAATTCACGAAATAATACTTTCACTTTCCTATAAAACGTTTTTATTGGAAAATTTTAGAACATATAGGGTTTTTATGCAGCAAAGCTCATCAGGTAAAAGCTAGTTTTTTTAATTTAATGATTTTGGATAGAGTTTAGAAAACAATGAGAAATATTACCAAATCTAGTTAATAGCGGCAAAAAGTCAAGTGAAATTTTAAACTCATAAATTTTCACTTGTTTTGGGGGGAAAACTGAAAACTAGAAAAAAAGCGTTAAGCTTCGTTGAACTTTTACAATTTGAATCTCATAACGTGATATATAATTTTCTAACATTTTTGTTTTGAAATATGAATGGATTTTTTCATAACTTTTTGTTAGTTAATTATTTTTACAAAAAAAAAAAAAAAAAAAAAAAAAAAAACACTGTAGCTATTGTTAGCTTACAAACAAATTATGAATATTTTTTATTGTTTTAAATAAAATAAAGTATTTTATGTATAACAGTTGCCTGCTACTTTTAATACCCTACACCACCACAAATGGTGATGTATATCAATTCTGTCATTCCATGTGTAACGCTAGAAAAGAATAGTCTGAGACCCCATAATGTATATACATATTCTTGCGTCGCATCAAAGTCTGAGTCGGTTTAGCTATGTCTATCTGTGTGTTGTTGGCCTGCTCACATCCACAATAATTTACAGAAGTTTGGCCTAAGTATTTGTTATATTCCTGAGAAGTTTCCTATTAAAAAGCAGCAAAATCGGTTAGATATATTAAAGTTATAGACCGATATCTGAAATAACCTCTTCTTAAAACAAAGAAATATCGTAAATTATCAATTATATACAATTAATATTTTGCCACAATATGTACTTCATTGCCATTTCCAAAAATATCAAAATCGGTTGAGTAGAAAAAAAGTTATAGCCATAAATTGAACTCATTATGTGTTTTGTATTTTATTTCAGAAAAACTTTAACATATTGTATACGTTTGTATTTATGTTGAAGGGTATTGAAGATTCGGCATAGCCGCATATAGCATTCTTACTTGTTTATATTTATTACCAGTTTTTGACTTTTATAAAAGCAATTGAAAAATTATTTAAAACAATAAAAAGAAAAGAAAACAAAAAAACACGCTACAAACGTTAAATGCTAAGTTTGCCGCTCTTAAAAACGGAGAAATACGAAAAAAAACCTGCGCGCATGCGCAAAAAGCTTAATGCACGATATGTGCCGTTAGCCAAACACAACAACATTTAGGTAAATAAAAAATTATAAAAAATTTACAATTGACGTCATTTAGTCTCTAAGACCATTTGGTGTTTGAAAAAAAAATAATTTTAATAATTAATAATTTATTAATTTATCTTTATTTCAATCACAATAATTTAATTAAATTTAATAGATAGAAAAATAATATTTTAAATTTCAATTGCTCCCACTTCCTTCCTTAAAAAAAGCAAAAACAAAAACAAGTGTTTTATTATTTTATATCAGGCTTCTCAGCATCATGATCTAGTTGGCCTGATGACAATAACAAAAGTTGTTTGTAACTGAAAACCAGGAAAATTTTCTATAAAATAAAAGGAAGAACAAGAAGAATACAAAAATCACCAACAACTTTATCTACATTGTGTCCAACAAAAGATAATTTGTGCTATTATTATGGCTTCATAGTGGTGATAATATAAAACGTTAAGATTTTTTCTTTTTCTAAATGCCCTACACTAGGTATTAAAGTTAAATCTCGAAAATGAGATGCACAAAATAAAATATTGAAATTTTTTTAAAAGCAAAATTTGTTGAACATTCTTAAAAATGGATTTTTTTACTTTATGGTGAAAGAAAATTGTTTAGTTTTGAAAATCAGTTATCGTGGTCATCTGATTTAGAGGTGAAAAGAATTGTTCAAGGTAAATTTTTTCATAGTGGTGAAAATAAATTTTTGAGGTAAATGAATTTTTTACTTAATGGTGAAAGACAAATTTTTAAGTAATTTTTTTATTTGGGAGTAAAAAAAAATTGAGGTGAATTTATTTCTTAGTGGTGAAAATAATTTTTCAAGGTGAATTTATTTCTTAGTGTTGAAAATAATTTTTCAAGGTGAATTTATTTTTAGTTTTGAAAATCAATTAACGTGGTCATCTTATTTAGAGGTGAAAAGAATTTCGGGGTGTTTTTTAAAGTATTGAAAAAATGTTCAAGGCGATTTTTTTCAAAGTAGAGAAAATTAATTTTTGAGGTTAATTTTTTCCTTAGTGGTGTAAACATATTAACTAGGAGAAATTTTACCTAGTGCAGAAAATAAATTTTCTTGATGACGAAAATTTTTGAGGTAAATTTTTTATTTAGTGTTAAAAATCAATTTTCGAGGCAAAACTCTATTTAGTGGATAAAAATAATTTTTGAGGTGAATTTTCTGTTTAGCGATAAAATTTTACTTTAGAGGTGAATTTTTTCATAGTGATGACAAACAATTTTCAAGGTGAATTTCTAACTAAGTGATGAAAAAATTGTCGAGGTTTATTTTTAACTTAGTGGTGAAATAAATTTTCGAGGTGAATTTCTCATTTAGTGGTGAAAATTAATTTTCGAGGTGAACTTTTTGCTTAGTGGTGAAAATAAAAATTTCGTGATGTTTATAGTTCTTTCATAATTCGTCTTTCACCCCTCATAAAAAATCTCGTAGACATGTTGTTACTATAATTTTTTGTTGCTGTTGTTGTTGCTACTGCAGTCAGTGGTACGTTTGTTTGTATGTACGTACGTAGTAATACATTGTTGTCGCGCCTATGCTTGATACTTGTTGATAATTATAGAACAGCAGTAACTACAACAACAACAAAATCAAAATGAAAAAAATACACAAACAAAACGGCAGCAATAACAAAATGCGATGACATCAAAAATAAACAAAAGATCAGAGTTTTTTTGTGTTGTTGTTATTGTTGCTGATGATGATGATGGTGGTGGTAGTGGGGTTTTATTATTGTTGTTGTATTACTAAACAGACAAGAAATGATCATGTCTTTTATTTGATATTTTTTTGTAAACTTGTAAATAAACTTTAAGACTACAACAACAATAATAATAACAGCAACAACACATCTTTCAATATTATGCGATTCCGTTGTTGTTTATTATTTGATATTTTTTTCTTTTTATATTTTCTTTACAATTGATTAAAATTCCAATAACAATCAAGAAAACATGATAGTGCAAAGCTAATGTTTTTGTTTTTTTCTTCTGTTTGATAAATATTTTTTTCTAATAAATCTCTCTCTTACATGGTCATCATTTCTCTGAGATTATTAATTTTTTTGTCATTTGGTTAGTTTTTAGAAAAATTCACAATAACGGTAATACACCATGACAGTTAATAGTTTTTCTTTAAATTTCTATTGAATTTGTTGTTGCTGTTGTTATCTCAATTACAGTTGTTTAAAGATGATACCATTTTCTTCTTCTTCTTCCAAACAAACATTTAATAACAACAACGACAAACAGAAGTCCAGGGTGATGACGTTAGCTTATACTTTAGCTTTCTATGAGTGTGTGTATGAATATGTGACAATAATATTCCAAAAACAAAAAACAAAAAAAAAAAAACACCCAACTTGGGGAAGAGGAAGAAATAATAGAGAAGAAGCAATCAAGAAGAGGAGGGCAAACCACAACACAAAGCCTTACATGTTTTATTGTAATTGATAACGTTTATGTTTTAACGACATGATTTCTTCTAAAAACAAAAAACAAAATAACATACTAACATATACAAACTCTGTGAAACATAAAAACTCATAGAAACAAATAAATCATACAACAACTATTTTTATTCTCTTGCAAATTCTAGTTATTGTTTTTTTTCAGCCATTTGCAAAAAACTGTACATTTTAAAGTCCACCACACACGTATTTATACATACATACATACTCCTTCCTCTCTACCAAAAAAAATACAGTTCTTCTTCTTTTTTCTAACCATATATTATTTGCTGTTATTCTTATTGTTATTATTGTCGTTTTTGTTGCAATTATTATTAAATATTATTATTTTTTGTTGGCATTGTAATTGATATGCGTGTATATGCTGCCATAATAACTAACAACTTGTTCTAACACGCAAAATATATAAAAAACACAAACTACATATATGTATTTACCAAAATTATAGCAACAACAACAATAACAACTACAACAACAACATTCCACATGTGGTAAACAAAAATTTGTACGTTTACATTAACTGTAAAAATTAATTGCCAAAGAAAGTGTAAAATTAGAAATGGAAAATGAAAGAAAGAAAATAATAAAAGAAATTTAGTTAAATTGTTTACATTTTAGACACAATTTTAAACTATTAAGAGAATATTGATTAGTGGAATTGAATAATTAAATAAGTAAATTATGTAAAAACATAACGAATACGAGGAATGTTTTAAAAATTAAGGAAATGGAGAGATTAGAAAATAAGTCAATAATTTTCAATCAGTTGTTACAATGGGTCCTATAAATACCGAAATTTACATCAAGGAATGTTTACACTGCATCCATTCATAAGTCTTCATAATGTCTCACCATGATAAACAATTCCTATTGTGGTACAAGAACAATAATGTGGTATTTGCACAAATTTCAATCATTAAAAAAATTAAAATTGTAAGTTTATTGGTTTCGGTTATTTTAACTAGTCAACAAAGTGGACAAAGTCTTTATAGACTAGTCTATAGATCAGTTTATAGTCTAGTCGATATTTCAGTTTATAAACTAGTCTTTCGATTTAGATTTAGTTAAAATTAAAATTTATTAAGAGCAAAGCCATTTTCTCTCTTAGTGTAAACGCTTAAAGATGAACCTGTAGATCTACTAAAAATTCTTTAGAATCTTGTGTTGGCCATAATTTAGAAGAAGATGAAACCGTTAGAAAACACAAAATAAAGGTGAAAATAATGTTTAAAGAGATTAATTTATTAGTTATGTAAAGAAAAGTGTGATGATTTAAAGATTTCAGTTTTGTTTGTTCCAGATTCTAACATTTTGTTTAAATTTTATTATTTATTTATTTTAAAAATAATAAATAATTTTATATTTTGGGTGTTGAATAAATAAAATTTTCAAAATACCACAAGTTTTTTATTTTTTTTTTTTTTTTTTTTTTTTTTTTTTTTGGAAAGCTTATCTCTTTAAAAAAAATTTGTTTGTTTGGTTAAATATGAAAAATTATTTAAAAGACAAACAACAAGTAATAAAAATAAATTAAAAAACTAATAATAATTGTGGTTCTTTTTTACTGAAGACTTGGTCTTTGGATTTTATGTTTTTTTCAGTGGCTAATTAAAATTCAAAACCTGTTTTGAATGGTAAATAAGGAGACAAATTATAAAAATATTGCACGATTATATTTATAATTGATTGATTTGGATTTTTCAAAACAATTTCTAATTAGACAAGTGCAATGTGAAGAAATGTATGTTTACGTTTTCTTATACGTTCCACAGTGGTGCCAAAGCACTTTTTTTTAGAAATAATTCTGTAACTGTGACACTAGTGAATATTTGTAAACAAAAATTCATAAGGACATTCTTCCAAAAATAATAAAAATTTTCTTTTGGTCTACATATCTCAAACTATAAGATTTATCACATACACATAAACACACTATTTGTAGAGAATAATAAGAATATTTTTTTAACCAAATAATAATTTAAATTTTGGCGATTGTTTTTTAAATCATCACACCCGAGCTGACCAACTTTAAATATCACATTTTCTTATCAAATTAAATCGATTGGAAAATACCTCAAGAATGTCTATGAGAACTCTTTTGGGACCACTGTGCGCTGTTATGAATAATTATTAAATAAGATTGTATTAGTTATTTTAGAAAATATGTCTTTTGAATATTAAAAATGTCAAAATAAAAAAAATTTTTAAAAAGTCATAATTATTAAAATTTAAATAAAATGTAAGAAAAACATTACAAAAATTTATTTTCCATATAATTTTGTATTGAAATTCCAAAAAAAACTCTCTATTTTCTTATTTAATCAAGCAGAATCATAATTAACCTCAATATAACCGTTAAATCTTGTTTCATATCATAAGAAAAATCAATAATCTGGCACCTCATTTTAAATTTGCTTTAGCTGTTTCTTCTTTTCTAACTCCCCCTCATTTTCTCACTCTTTCTCACTCAAACAAAAAAAAACACACAAACAAAGTCCTTAAAAAACAAACATTATAAAATTAATGATGCATTTTATGCACTTTTATACACTCTCCTTGACATGGTTCTCTTGATACGTCAATTTTCTTTTTAATATATTTCAATGTATGTGTATGTGTATGTGTATGTATAATTTCTTCTTCCTTTTTTTCACTGCAGTTATTTTTGTTTACATAATTGTCTTGTTAAAAAAACAAAAAACAAAGAGAGAAAGGGGGAGAAAAATATGTAATAGAAAGAAAACAAACAACAATAATTCAAATACTTTACAAACTGTTTTTTATTTATTGTAAAAAAACAAAATTACCCCAAAAACAACATAAAAAAGTATAAACAAAAAGACGCCGAGATGTTGGCAGATGAAATGAATTTATCTAGTGTAATTGTATGTGTGAGTGTGTGTAAATGCAGCAGCCGTTGTCTAGTTAAAAAACGAAAATGAAACGGCTTAAAAAAACATTTATTAAAGGTGTCAAAAATGTAAAAAAACAAACGTTAGTAAAAGTTAGTGATGTCAATACTATACTTAAAAAAAACGCTTACACACTTTTCTGTAGTGACCTGAATTAATTTTTCTCGTTTCATAGCTTATGTTTCCAAACAATATGGGCATTATTTGGAAGCTTTTAAGAAGAGGAACATTTTATATTATTAACCCATTAAGAGAGAAAATCTATTTATATAAGTTTTTACTATGACTTTTTCACAAAAGTAAAGTACAAATACATCAATTTAATTTTACTATGGTTCACATTAGAACTTTTTTTAAGACCTTTAAACGATGGGAAAGAAATGGAGAAAAGAAAGGGAGAAAAATTGATTTACAATTGAACATAAAAACTTAGAAAAATTTTACAATTATTAATTTCTCAAGCCTTTATAGCGCTAACCTTTTAAATACCTAAGATAATAAAAATGTTAGAGCTATAAAATTGGTATCAAATGAAAGCTTGAAGTGTTCTCTACATGTTTTAATATGAACCAAAATAACGAAATATCACAGAAATGGCTGAATACGCTTATAAGGTTAATAATATAAAAAGTTTTATATACTATTAGAAAGTTATCTTTAGGAGTATTCAAACGATATCCATTTGTTATTATATAATGAGAAAACTTAATCTGCAGATCGAAACTTTCGATCCCTTTAACACGAAAACTAAGATAAAGAGGAAGATGAAAATATTTATTAACAAAAGAATTTAGATTACATTTATACTAACGGTTCTTTATTTATCCTCTTCTAATAAAAGAAATCTCTTTTAATTTAACCTCTAATTGAAGAGTAGTTTTTAACCGTTAATTGAAGGGCAATCTCTATTAATAAAAGCTAATTGCTATGAAAATCTCCTAAAAGTTCACTGTTGTAAAAACCACCTTTTATGATTTAGAAAAACGCTTAATAGTTATTACTGTTTTTTTAGCTGTTACAGCATTTATTAAATTCGTTAAATTTTTGTTATTGTTATTTTCAAAACTCTCATATGCAAAACAATAGAAACAAATATTGTTGTGTATTTTTTCATGACTCTTTGCTTGAAAGTTATTTGTTGTTTTTTTTTATTTTATTTCTTCTTTTTTTATTAATTTAAATGCAAAATTATTCTATTTTATTCATTGTTGGTTTAAATTTCTTTTCAAAAGAAAAAAAGCGAAAATGAAAGTATTTTTAAAAAAATATATTGCAAAACAGAAAAACTATTGAATTTTTTAAAAAATTTTGATTTTTATTTTTATTTAAAAAATTAATAAAAAAAAAATTATAATAAAAATATAAAAGAAATTTTATTAGAAAAAAAACTTACCCAATCGTTTGTTAATAAAAGTTATTGGCTCTTTCTGCTTCTTCTTTATTAAGGTGAAAGATAAGTTTTTTAATGATTTTCTTTTTAATAATTTTTTTCTTAATGTTCATTAATATTTTTTACTTTTTTTAAATTTTTAGTTTCTTTTATTTTTTGTTAATGGTTAAAAGTTAACTATTAAAAAAGAGAAATTATAATTAGTTAAATTTTTAAAATAAATTATCTTAATTTTTTTTATTTTAGCTTGAAAAATTGATTTATTGGTTTAAAATGTTTTAAATGGTTTTATTTTCTTTTTTTTATTCAGTTAAATAACGGCGCTTTACTCTTTGCTTAGGAATGTACTCTTTTCTTGTAAAGAGCACTCTTTTCTTTTCTTAAACACTCTTTTCTAAATATTACGGTATTAACTCTTCTTTAGGTTATTAATGCAATGGTTATTGCTGTTTTGTTGTTGTTGTTTTTTTTTAATTTAATAAACCGCGTAAAGAAAAGCTAATTACGTTAGAAACCGTTGTATTTCTTTGTATGCCTTGTTTGTTTTTGTTAAACCCCATTTATTGTTGTTAGAATAATGGTGGTGTTTTTTTATTTATTGTTGTTGTTATTAAAGTTTTTATGTGGTGTTTTTGTAAGAAAAAAACTAAACGTGCTTTACAGAAATTTTTTACAGGTTTCAATTTTTCTTTAAACAAATATTTGTCCGATTATTTAAATTTTATATTTTTTTCTTAATTTCCAAAATTTTCTTTTTTCAATTTTCTCAAAGAAAAACACCACTTTTCATGCTTTTTTCATTACTCTTTTAATTTAAATTTTTTTCTTTGCACACAAGAAAAATCTTTCTAATGATTTTTCCAATTGTCTATTACTTGTTTTCTTTTTTTCTATTAATTTTCTATTCATATTCAGCAGCCGCTTCACTGGCAGCTGTTTTTATTTTTTATTTGTCCAATTTTTTTTATTCGTTATTTATTTCTTAAAATAAATCTTTAAAAACAAGCTTTAATTAATTTTAATTGTTTTTAATTAAAGTTTAATTAAAAACTATATAAATTTTCTTTTTTTAACACCACACACTTCTTTATAGAAATATCCCACTTTTCTTTCTTTTTCTTAATCAAACGCCCAAACTCTCCGCATACAACGTGTAAAACGTATGACTGCAATTGAAGAACTGCAAATTTTGTTGTTTTGTTTTGACTAGACACAAAAACAAAAACACACAATTGTTTTTGTTTTGTGATAAAAAAATAACAATAAGGTTTGGCAGCACTGTTGAAAAAAGTAATACCAAATTTAGAAAATCAATTTCTTATAAATAAAAACAATTCGTCAGCACTTTTAAATAAACAATATTACGAGAATCAGAAAAACGAAAAACCGTTAGGTTTTACATAAAGATATTTTTAAGGAAAAATATTTAAATTAACCAAATATCTTTATTTTTAATACTTTCCCAATAAAAGAAGCAAATTAATGCTTCCATTTAATTATTTCCACGCTATTTTATTCAAACAATTTGTAAGTCCTTCATACAAAAATTAAAACAAAGTAGAAATTTCCTCCTCTCTTCCATAGTTTTCGAAATATTGTTTCCTGCAGTCGCAATATACGGATTCAATTTTCTCATTTCCCAACTAACATATGGGTATCGTTTGATAGCCTTGTAAGATACCTCTTCAGTGCTAAAAGCCACGTTGACCATTTTATACAATGACTTTTTTCACGTAACTGCCGATATTTCATAAATATATCGATATAACAGTGTACTTATTCATATGAAAACTTATAGAAAATACTTCAAGCTGGTATTTGCTGTCCATATCATATACATAACCCACTTAATCTACTCTCCAATAGTTTTCTCGATTCATAAATAATTAATTAACCCATTAAGAGATCATAAAACAGTTTTTTTTATTTCAAATTATGTTCTTTTTCCGCCGATACCTCAAAATATATCAACATTGCTTTACACATTATTCATATCAAAACTTATAGACAACACTTTAAGCTTCAATTTGGTAACCAAAGTAGAATCTAAGATTTAGAACCATAAATTTGAGTTATTAGAGGAGAAGCTCTTTGTAGTTTTGTGGAAGGCCTTACAGAAAAACAGTTTTATATAAAGTGAAGTAATTTTTAATGAAAATTAAATAACTTTCAATTACATGCAAACTAAGTTCATTTTAAATTTTCTAATTATTAGTTTTTAAAAATCAATTTTTTAAATTAATTATTATTTTCGTCATATACTTTTAGAATTTATAAGGTTAAGGTTATAAAATGGTTTTCAATTCGTAGAAAATATTAGTATTTAGCATTAAACGAAGCATTTTTATACGAAAAGGAAAATTTCATTGAAACTACCATGTTATATTATTTTAATATGGCATCTCTTAACGAAGTGCTGCCAAATTACATCTCTTAATAGGTTTTTATAATTAACAGCTTAGGTATATATTATTAAAATTAAAATCTCTTTTTATGAGTTTTATGTTGGGTTTTTTTTAATTAAAATATAAAAATTTTTACAATTTCTTTTTTATACTTTTTAAAAAATATATAAAACATTACTTTTTAGAGAAAAAACACTGAAATTTCCCAATTTTCTTAAAATGAAAAGCGCCTCCTAACGGTCTGTAAATGTGTTAAGCAGACGTCATCTCTATATTTTATTGTCTCTGCCATTTACAAACAGCAGCAGCAGAAAAAAAATTTATTTTGATTAGACGGTCGTATAAAAAAAGTTTTGAAAACCTTTAAGAAGAAAAAAACAAAAAAAAAAAAAACACAGCATAAACAAAAGCATAAATTAATTGCCAAACAAATGATATTAATTTAAGGAAAATTGGAAATTGAAAACTTGCAAATAAAAGTGCATAAAAGAGAAAAATTCAGCATGAGGCGACAAGCCTAAAAAAAGAATAAGAATGTCAAAAGAAATGTGAAAAAAAGAGTGTGTGAAAAAAATTTTTGAGAAAAAAAGGTGCTCCGCTGGCCAAAAAATAAAATAACCAAAAAAAAAAAAAAGAAAATAAAAAACGAAAAGAAAAAAATTAATAAAACAAAATTAAAAAAGGGAAAATTTAAGAAAAATAAAAAGCCATAGTTTTGAAAAGAGAACCAAAAGAAGACCTCCCCCGGTGTTAATGAAATTTTAATGAACAACCGGGCTTTAGAGCTTCCTTGTCTTCCTCTCCTCCCGTTTTTCTTAAAAGGAAATTGTTGTTTGTTTAAAATTTTTGTGTGTTTTTTTATATAATTTTAGTTTGTATTAAAGACGTGTGTGTGCAAAGTGTAAGTGATTTTTTGTGTATGAAAGAGGGATTCCCAAAAAAATAAAAGGACATGGAAAGCATTTGTAGATTGTGTTTTCAACCAGCAGCGGTAAGTAAAATTTTTTTAAAAAATCTCTTAAAGAATTATAAATTTTTGTGTATCTTTAAATTTTTATTTTTTAAAAAAATGTCCATTTTTTCAATTGGAAAAAATGAAAAATTTTTGTCTTGGGTTAAAATAACAATTTGCGCGCGTCTTTTTATTGCTTTTGCAAAAATGTGTATTTTGTTGTTTTTATTGATTTTCTGGTTTGGTTTGGCTGTTGTTCTGTTGTGTATGTTTTCATATATTTTTTTTCTGTCCAATTCTTGTTTCTGGTTGGTGTAAGAGTACCACCACATAACCAGAGTATTCATTCCGTAAGTGCTTATGTTGTGTGTGTGTATGTTTGCAGAGGAGTATATGCGGCTTTTGTTTTTGTCAAGAGTATAAAGTTCACCATCTTCCTGTTTAGTTTTAAAACACTGTACAATGATATCAACAACAACACTAACACCATACAAAAGCATCACTCATTCTTCTTTTTCTGTTAAACAAGAGGGCGGGGGTTTTACAACAACAATTTTCCATTTAACTATAACTATATAAAAATTAGAAAATATTCATCTCTCAAAAAAGGCTTAAAAAACCAACTGTGTGTTGTTGTTGTTTTTCCTATTGTTGTTGTTCCCTTTCATTTGCAAGTGTATTAGTGATAGTAGTTGTTTGTTGTTTAGTATCTAATCTATAATACTAAAAAATGCAACTCTGTTTTTAGTTTTTTTATATGTAAACACACTCTCACCCATTCACTATAGAAATTATGCGAGAGTGAGAGGACATTAGCTTAAGAGAATGAGATAAATATGTGAGTTTTTTTAGTTGGTTTTTCTGTTTGTTTTTTGTAGGACGAAAACTTGTTAAAAAAAGAAACACAGTGATGCCAACTATCTTAATTAACTGATTAGAATTATTTGCATTAATTCTTTATTACTTTAAACTTTGCATAAATAGGAGTATAATAACGGGTTTACTACAGTGTGTCCGTCGCTGTGCTCTATAGAGTATTGAAGCTTCTTGAAAGAACTTTTTAAGGTCTTGTAATATTCATATTTAAATAAAATACTTGAATGAATAGAATCTTTATATGCCTTTTCAAATTTTAATAATTGAAAACTATTTTGTGTAGTCAAAAATCCAGAAAATTCCTTTTGAATATTTCTAGGTGACCATAATATAGTCGCTTGGGTAAGCAGTCCCGAAGAATCTACTGGATTGTATCATTGCCTGAAACAGTTGCTTGGTTACGTTAGTTTAGGAAGAGTAGACATCAACATCCTTGGTATTCATAACACACCTTAAGGCATCCATTGTGATCCTTTCAAGTTCAATACCTGTGAATTAGAAAAATAGACAGAGAAACAAAAAATTAATCGAAAATACTCCTACTAGAATATAGGATTTAAAAAAACAGATCAGAACATGTGAGTAGCAGCCGATGATTGTTCGGGCTTTTGCGTTTTAGATGCCTGTCTCTCCACTCAAGTATGATTTAATTTGTACTCAGGGAATATGGAGATAGATTAAAGTTATCGCATTGTACTTTTCAGTGCCAACGAAAGAAATTCCCAAACAACCCGTAGTAAACGCGATAAAGATAAAATTGGTGGATAAGTTAAATCGATCAGATTCCAGTTGTACTACTCCCTTCAGTTTCGCATCGATTTCACTTACATACGCTTTCATGTCTGGAGATGTATTTATGAAGGATTCTAGCTGTCCTCTAACGAGTTATCTGTGAAAACCATATGATTCTGGAACTGTAGATAACATATAGGTCATGACACCTCAAGAGTTCCCGTTATCTGCTACCTGAGAAAAGTCTCCACACACTTTTACTATTCACGATTTCGGATTTTCAAGAACAACACATGTGGTGAGGGGGGTATTTGTGTTGATGTTTGTAATGTATAGAAAATTCTCGTTCTGGGTGATCATACAAAGTAGTTAACACTCTATAGCAAGCACTTTAAAATATATATCCACACATATTTTTTCATATATTTTGGATTAATATCAAAATGTTTGAATATGGATCCATAATTTCTTATAGGTCTCATAATTCCCTTTTCCAATTATCAAATTATATTGATCCCTCATATATATACAATCACAAGCCATAAAGTCAAATTCTACATGGGTAGGTCCTTGTTCTTTACAGTTACATAGTTTACAGATTTGTTTTTTAATTGAAAAAATTTATTAAAACAAAAAAATAAAGGAACAAATCTTTTAACTCTCTTTTTATTTAGTTTTAACTCATAAAATCGCTAATTTCTTTTAAAACTAATTGGCATCATTGTTTTCTTAAATGTCATTATGAATTGTTGTTGCTGTTTTGTTATACTTTTGCAAATGGGGTAGTTGTTGTTGTTGTCACGGTTTTTTTTACTAATATAACTGCTCCTAGTTTTTGTTACAGTTTATTTAAGGGTAACTTATTGTTGTTGTTTCTGACACACACGCACATAAATACTTTTACTTGTGTGTTCTGTTCTGTTCTACTGAGATGTGAAGAAGATAAAAAGTTTTTCGAAAAAGTTTTTTGTTTGACGAAAACTTTTCATAAAGCGACAAGTGTTTTGTGTTTGCAAAATAAATCAAGAAATATTTTGAATATAAAAAACAGAACATAAAAAACTAAAAAGGAAAAACACACACACGAAAATAATAATAAATTTCAATAATCAAAACAAATAACACAAAACTGAAAGAAAATTTTAATAAAAACAAACAAACAAACAAATGGAAATCTGGAGGAAGAACTTAAATTGTTAAGACAAGAAGAAAATTTTCTATTGTGTTAAGCGAGGAAAGAAGAAGGGTAATTAAACGTTTTTCCAATTATGAAAATAAAATTTAATTAATTTTAATTTTATTACAAAATAAAATTTTGAAACCAGATTTGATTTCATTTTTTTTGTTAAATTTTTTCTGTATAATAAATTTCTGTTTCTTATGATTTTTCTTTTTTATATTTTGTAATTCTGTTTTTTTTTCGTGCTTGTAATTTTATTTTATTTATTTTTTTCTTTAATATTTTCTACTTTTTGTTGCTGTTGTTGTTTTTCTTTTATTTAAAGTCTTTAATTTTAAGTTTGTACACCCTTATAAACCGTCCATTTGCTTCAATGATTTTAACTTGGGAAAATGAAATAAAAAAATACAAAACAACACAAAAATGTAGAAAAAAAATCACATATAAAAGAATACAACAAGCAAAAAAAAAAAAATAACAACAACAAAATAAAACATTATTTCGTTCTCTGCAGGAGCGTCTCTCTTTAAGGGGAGTAATAAAGCTAAGTTACGGAGTGTTAATTAACTGTTTTTCTCACTGCTTTAATTAACATTAAAAAGAGAGTATTTTTTAAACAATTTAAATGTTAATCTCTCTTAACATCTTCGATCAAAGTTTGCCCACTCAGTGACAGCTGTTTCAATCGAAAGTTGTTTTCTCCATAAAAGAATATCCCGATATAGCAGAACTATTACAACAATCAGTTCTTTAAAATATCGACCATTCAATCACTCTTTATTACGGGCTTGCAGCCATAAGGTCCTTGACAAGCTACTGTTAGACTGATATATCTCAAGCATTATTTTTTCTTAAAGAGAAAATCCTACAGTTGACCTCAGCCCATAGAAATTCGTCTGCAAATTCGTTATCAAGAATATTGCTATCAGACATAAGTCTATTTAGTCGTTCTTTCTTACTGTCATTCAAAATGCGACTTAATCATATGACCCTTCAAAGCCTTGAGGGTTGCTTGACTATTAATGCTGGAATTCTCTGGAATATGCCTTTTAATTAGCTCATTTGAAAGACGCTACCCTTACTTGTAAGTGAGAAAACAGTGCTGTTAGTGAGAGAAATTTTGGTAAGAAATTGCATTAAAGTCAAAATATCAAAGAAATCACATTTTCCATAAAAACAGCTAAATTCGTTCAAAAATGAATTAATTAATGATCTTAAAATTCTTGTCGATATTTATCCACGTTTTCGTTGCCAAGAATATAAATAACTTAATGATAAAGAAGCGATGAACGAATTCTAAGCAAGCTGAAGGGTATCTCAACTAGATTCTCCTCAGTACCGTATTATAATCATAGAAGAAAAATATGGATAGAAATATAATCATGGATACTACATATATCTATCTTCATAGAGCAATGGTGACCAAGCTGGCAAGTGTCTTGAATCACTTTTTCGATAGGAAATTCACATTCATGAAAGTTTAGATAAATTCACTGAAAAGTTTGAGTTTTTTGAAAAACTCGCTTTATATTTAGGGCTTTTATGATTTTAAAACCTCATTCCAGGAGGAACATTTGTATGGGGGCTAGAACGAAGTATGTACTTATCAACAAATTTTAATAGGCATCATCCTTGAGGAAATATAATGGCACATGCTAGGCTTCATCAAGATGTCTCTAAAATTGTCACCTACATTTTGTTCACAAATTATAGATGGACAGGATAAATGGACATCATTAAATCTGCTCCGAAAGTGATTCTGGTTTGATTCAGTGTAATCTAAAGAGGGGTTTTTCGGCATAATACCCCAATCACCAACATTGGTGTTGAGTTAGAAATTATAATAAACATTACGATCCTCCAATCAAATTTCCCCAAATAAAAAAAAACACTCGTTCCGAGTTATTCTTTTAAGCACCAGTATTTGTTAGAGCCATTACCTCCTAAATCCAGGTAAAAATGAATAATAAACTTTAATAAGAGAGGTGTCTGTTTGAAGTTGATCTGATTGCTTGTTTATAACAAGAACAGTTGGTAACTCTATAATATTCTATCTGTTAAGTGAACCGAAACAGTTTACACTTTAACCCCCTAATTAACTCCTCTCTTTTACTACGCTCTTTGTTGACAATACCAACTTCTCTTTAGCGCGCACAATGTTTTTTTTCTGTTTTTTTATTTTTATTAATTTTTTTTTTTTTCAATTTCATACGTTTCTTTTTATGTTTTGTTATTTTTTTATTTTTGCATTTTTTTCTTTTTTCTGTTTTTGTTGTTATTTTTAAAGCTCTGTGTGTCTCTTGTTAGAGGGTTTTAAACGAGGGGACAGAGATGTAAAGATAACCAACCTTACAATAGTTTACTGTGAGTTGTTGGCTAAAATATATATTTTTTTCATTTTTTTATTTTATACCCTCCACCACCGCAAATGATGATGAGGGTATATTAACTTTGTATAACACTAAGAAGAAAACATCTCAGATCCCATAATATTCTTATATGAAATCAAAAATCTGGGTGGAATTTGCTATGTCCGTCTGTTGTTGATGCATGCTCACATCCACACAATAATTGATAGAGCTCAATGAAATTTGACCTGAGTATTTGTTTTAGTCCTGAGAAGTTTTCTATTTAAAATCAACAAAATCGGTTAAGGATATTAAAAAGTATATATTAAATTATCAATTATAAATCGACAAATGGAATGAAATTATTATAAACTTTATGTACTGCATCACCATTCTAAAAAATTAGATCAAAATCGGTTCAGTAGAAGAAAAATTATACCCAAAAATATAACTAATTTTATGACTCATTAAGTGTTCCTGTGTTGTATTGAAGTGTGTATGTACGATTTATAACATATTTACTTACATGCTTTTGTGGTGTAGGGTATTGAAGATTCGGCATAGTCCAATATAACATTCTTACTTGTTTCATTTCATTTTTTTTTTTGTATTTTCATTATTTCGATTTTTTTCTGTGTTATTTTTTTTTCTCCTCTACATTTTTTTAATCCAATGTGATGTTAACAGTATGATGAGGCTTGATATTTTTTTCCACTTTTTTTCTCAATTTATATTTATTTTTTTTTATACATATTTCCTTTAGATAGATATATGGAACTAGTAGCCTTAAAGCTGTTTATTATTAAAGTTGGGTTTATTTTTGTTTTTTTTGTGAAATGAAAAATCTTAAATTTTAATTTGTAAGAATTTCAATTTTTGTTCTCTTAAAAACTTAAATTAAATTAATTATTTTTCTCTTATTTTCTTTATAGTTGTTCCAAGTACCCGGCTATAATATACCCACCTGTGTAAAGTGTTCAGAACATTTAACAAATAGCGGTAATGGCTTCTATCAGGCAGTAGCTGCTACCGCTTCAGGTCAACCGGCTTTAGCGGCATCGGCAGCTGCGGCTGCCGCTAATAATAGCAGTAATAATACAACAACAAATAATAGTAATAATACAGCGAATAATTTGAATCAACAACAAATGCCTCAACAACAGCTACAAAACTCCACCAATTCGACTAATAGTCTACAATCGCAGGACGATTCGGAAGAAGTAAGTTTAGAAAGTTTGAATTATTCACTTTCAAAATCCTCAGTCTCTTTCTCTCTCTCTCTCTCTCCTTAGTTTTCACTAATTTTATGCATTTTTATATTTTTAAAACCTTCAACAAATAAAAGAAAGCAGAACTTTAAAAGAAGATAAAAGAAAATTGGGAAAACCATGTTTAAATAAGCGGCAATGAGTTTCTGGGACTGGAGATTGAAAACTATTCCAAAGACTAAGCTCTAAAATTATACTCAAATGTTAATTATTATTTAGTCAGCACTATAAACTAGTCTATATTCAGCACTATAAAATAGTCTATAGTCAGCACTATAAACTAGTCTATAGTCAGCACTATAAACTAGTCTATAGTGAGCACTATAAACTAGTCTATAGTCAGCACTATAAACTAATATTTAGACTGGATATTAAGCTAGAAACTCAACTTAGTCTAGATTTTTTTCTCCTTTAAAGTTCTGTCTTTGTATTTGTTAAACTATTTTTTTTTTTACAAATCAAACTTTTGTTTTTAATTTTTCTAAAAAATATTATTAATTTTTTTTTCAACTAAAACCATCTTATTTTTCCTACTTTAATTCCAAATTACAACCAAATTTTGTTTTTCTCTTGAAAATTATTTTTGAAAATTTTATTTTTTACCACAAAATCTTTCCTTTGAAAATCATATCTGCTTTTATTTATTTCCCTTATTTTCTCTATTTTAACCATTTCTAAATATTCCTTTTTTACCAAATGTTGTCTGTATTAAAAGAACATTCTTGTAATTTGTTTTTATATTTTTTCTATTATATTTTCTCTTGTTCATCAAATAAAAAGCAGCGAGTGCAACAACAACCACAACGCCGTCCGCGTAAAAACGGTGTTAATAAAATCCAACAAATCACGATGTCCTCCTATGAATTGGAGAAGACCATACAACACTTAGATGTACATATCAAAATATTCTATAATTTTTATAAAATCTTTTTTTTCTGTTTTGGTTGAATTTATGAAAGTTTTTATATCGTTTTTGTTTGTAACTTCAAAAATTAAAAGGAAAAGAAAATATAAGCTTTAGGTTTTAATATTGAAATTAAGTAAATTCTATAGTGTTGAAATAAAATGCATTAATTATTATTTATTTTATTTTTTATTTATTAGTATAACAGTTTATTTATCAGTATAACAGTTTTATTTATCAGTATAACAATTTATTTTATCAGTATAACAGTTTCAGATTTTGTTTTTTACTTTCCACCGATTTATTTTGAATACAACGATTTTCTTCTTAATCATAAAATATAATTTCAATTATAACAGTTTTAGTTTTTAGAAAAATTTTGAAATTTTCTTTATATATTTGACTATATATATTAACATAACTTTTATTTTCTCATATAACACTTTTACTTTCTTATTTCAGTATAACAGTTAAATTTTTTTATTTATTTTCAGTATAACAGTTTATTTTTTTAATAGTTATACATTTTTAGTAAAAGAGCATAAAAGTATTCATTACAACAGTTTAAATTTTAAATATAACAGTTATAGTTTCATACAGTAGTTATGACAGTTTTAATTTATAATCTGGTCTATAGACTAATTTGTAGTCTGAACTATAGACTAGTTTATAATCTGGACTATAGTTTGTAGTTTGGTCTATATAAATTTTTTTCAATTGTCATATATACTTTTTTGTAGTTCTTTGTATAACAGTTATTTTTTTATCAGTATAAGAGTATCATTCTTATAAAATTTGTGAAGAATTTTAATAGATTTTCTTAAAAATATTAAAAAAACTTAAGCTTATGTTTTCTTTATAGAATTTTAAACTGTTATACTAGTATAACAGTTATATTTGAGTTTGTTTCATAGGCAAAATTTTATGTTTTTATATTCTTCTATTTTTTAATTTTGTTTAAGATGAATTTTTTTCAAAATTGATTAATTTTCTAAATGATTTTAATTTAGGTGGACTTGATATTCAATGAAGAAGGCTCTTGTCCTTTATGCAATAAAACATTTTCAAGGAAATCCTCCTTGATAACACACATACGCAATCATGCAGCTGAAAGAAAATTTGTATGCAATTATTGTAATAAAGGTAAGAGACCGAAAAAGAGAAGAAAAATAAAATAGAAAAATTAATAAAACCAAATTTGGGAAAACTTTCAGGTTTTACACAAGCGGCCAATTTAAGAAATCATGAGCGTATACACACCAATGATCGTCCTTATGTTTGTGGTGATTGTGGCAAAACATTTACACAGGTAAGAGAGAGAGTATAAGATTTTTTATTAGACTTTATTTCATCAGGTGATTTTCGTTTTCAGATAACAAATCTTAATAACCATCGACGTTTACATACTGGCGAACGTCCTTTTGTTTGTATTGAACCCGAATGTGGCCGCTCATTTGCCCAAGTAACCAATTTAAATAATCATATGAAAACCCACCATAAAGTCCAACAATATTGTTGTAATCAATGCCCGAAAAAATTCACACAAGTCACCTCGCTCAATCAACATTTACAGGCTCATGCCGGTATAACCGGTTACTATTGTCCCCGCTGTCCGGAGAAGACTTTCAAACAACAATCCCAATTACACACACATATGAAATCCCATGGTCTACAATATCCATTTGAATGTACGAAATGTGATGAGAAATTCTTACAGCAGGCCCACTTGGAGCAGCATCTTAAAATGCATGATGAATTCAAATATAAATGCAATATTTGTCCCAGTTCATTTAATCAGGAATCATTACTTAAAAAACATGAACAACGTCATTTAGAGGGCAGGTCCGGAACAAATTAAAAATTATATATTTTCTACAATAAAATAGAAACAAATTGATTTAATATATTTCTTTATCTTTTCACTTTTCTTTTCCTTTTTCTGTTCTTATATTTTTTCATTTTCTTTTCTTTTTTTTTTCAAAATAAACAGGTACCTCACTTGTCCCGTGGCCAATTGTAATGAGGCCTTTGCTGTGCGCCAGCATCTTTCAAAACATTTATTAAATAGTCATTCGCATACCGAACTACCGCCTCCAAAACGTTCTAAGAAATGCATAACCTTACAACCGCCTCAACAGCCTGTCACCATGGTTGGCCAGCCCTTATCCCTACAACATGCTCCCCAACGTATGTTTATTAAAGATGAATCAGATGATGATTAAATATACTTTTTATTATATATATATTACAAAAAAAAAATATCTTCATATATATATTTATTTATACACACCCACTTTCTTTATATATATTAAAAAAAAATTATATACTTTTTTTAATTTTATATATTTTTAAAAATTAAAATTAACCTTAATTTTAACTCTTTTTTCTTTGGCAATTTTTCTCTTTATTTCTACTAACAATTTTAAAGAGAGATTTTTGAAAATTTGTTTTTTTATGATTAGCAACTCTTTTTTTTTTAATTTTTTACTCTCTTAAACTTAATTAAAACTAAGTTTTGCAATATTTAGTTTTGTATGGAAAATTAAAAATAAAGTTTTCTTTATCTTCGATAAAAAGATATGGAGACTTTATTTATTTACAAGAGAAAAGGAAAAAGAAAATGGAATAAATTAAGAAAACATTTTAATATTTCAAATATTTTGGATGTTAAAAAAAGTTAGTTTCAGTTTATAGGCTCCATTATAGATTAGTTCAGAGTGTACTCTATAGACTAGATTCTAGTTTGCTATATAAAATAGTTTATAGTCTGGAGTATAGTTTGGTTTGTAGACAAGTTTTCAATCTGGACTAAAGAGTAGTTTATAATCTGCACTACAGACCTGTTTATAGTCTGCTCTATAGATTTGTTTATAGTCTTCTCTAAAGACTTGTTTATAGTCTGCTTTACAGACTTATGTATAGTCAGAACTATAGTGTACAGTCTGGACTATACTAAAGTTGAAAATTTACCCTAAAGGTTTGTTTATAGTCTGCTCTATAGACTCATTTATAGTCTGGACTATAGACTACACTTTAGTCTGGATTATGAACTACTTGATAGTCAGCTTTATAGATTTGTTTATAGTCCCGATTACAGACAAATTTATTATCTTGTTTTTTATAGTCTGGAAAATAGATTAGTTAATAATGTGTACTATAGAGTACACTATTTACTAACTTTTAGTCTGGACTATAGATGAGTTTGAAGTTTAAATTATAGATGAACAGTAGACCAGTTTGTAGTCTGAACAGTAGACTTGTTTATAGTCTGGACTATCGACTTGTTTATAGTTTAGTTTATATATAGATATAAAACTAGTTTGTCTGGACTACAGTGATTATAGGTTTATTTATAGTCTTGACTACAGACTTGTTTATAGCAAGAACTATAGATTAGCTCCATGCACACGTACACCTACTGATCTGATGACCTTTCAGGCTCCAGGTCACCTTTCCTTGATGTAGTTTACATCGAAAACTTTGTTTCAGATGAAGAAATTTATTAGGATTTTTAAATTCTTTTTATAGCTAAAACGGGACAAATGTATCAACTCCCATATCACCCATTAATGGGGATCCCTCATAGTTCTCAAGAGCTTAAAAATAAAAATCGTAATTAGATTTCTGGAAAAAATTGATCTCACGTATTCATCCTCAACATTTTCAATGTTTCAAAAATATATTTTCTTTATAAACTTCGAAAATAAATTTTGAGGTTAAGTTGAAAAATTTCTTTAATTTTCGATATTTAAGCACGATTAGTATATATAAATTATGTTAGGATAGTTATTCATTTATATCAAAACTGAGATTTGAGGTTAGATTGAAAAAAATTATTAATTTTACAAATTGAGGTTATGTTGCAAATAATCTTAAATTTTAAAGATATTTAGCAAATATGTATTTAGAAATAGTGCCAGAACATTACGAAGTGATATACGATACAAATTTAATAAATAAATCTTTAGTTGCAAAATACATTTTGAGGTTAGGTTGAACAAATTGTTTAATTATAAGTGTTTTACTTAATTAAAATTGACAAATACTGTTAAAAGCAATAAGAAAATCTATGTAGCAAATATTGTAGTTAAAAACCATTATATTAAAAAATTTAATTTGAGGTTAGGATGAAAATTTTTCTTAATTTTAAATAATTTTCAAAATTTTAGACTTTAGGAGAAGGTTGAAATGTTAAAAATACACCGCAATAAAAGTTTAAGTAATAAGTTGTTATTTATAAACATAAATTTTAAGGTTAAGTTGAAGAAATTATTTAGTTTTGAATAAATCAATAAAATTTAATTGTAAAAATATTGCTAAATATTCAAAATTATTAGATAACATATTTTTTATTAATAACTGATTATTTTCAAAAATCAATTTTGAGGTTAGGTTGAAAATTTTCTTAATTTTGAGTTTTTAAAGCATAAATAATTTTAGAAACAATTTTAATAATACTAAAATGAAGATTCTTGAATATTTTTATTAAAAATGTATCTTTTAAAAAATAAATATTAAGGTTAGGTTGAAAAGTTTCAACAAATTTTAACATTATAATCGAATTTTTTCCCTAGAATCATTAAAAATTATAAACAATGACAATTTAACTAATTTTTAAATAATCTAGAAAATCAATTTTGAGGTTAGGTTGAAAAAGTCCTTTAATTATAAATATTTTTATTGAATACAAACTGCAAAGTATTGCTATGAGAATGGAAATAATATAACGAAAATAATTTAGCTAAAAATCATTTATTTTGTAAATTAATTTTGAGGTTAGATAGAACAAATGTGTTAATTATTAATATTTATATAAAATTTAATTTGGAAAATATTTCTGGAATTTTTCGAGGCAAATTTTGTATTTTAAAATGAAAATTTTGAAAATAAAATTTGAGGTTAGGAGGAAAGTTTTCTTAATTATTAATTTTTTATATAAAAAATAGCCTAAAAAGTTGTTTATAGATCCAAATTAACCAAAATTTGTTGTTAAAAATCATTTATCTTAAAAATAAACTTTGAGGTTAGATTGAAAAAAATCTTTATTAATGAATATTTTTGTTTCATACAAATTGAAAAATATTGCTATGAACATGAGATATTATATAAGGAAAAAATTATGTTATTTGGGAAAATAAGTTTTAGGTTATGTTAATATTTTTTTTTATAAATAAAACAAATTTTCAAAAATCTCTTTTTCTTATGCCACATATTATTTTAATATATTTTTATTATAATAAAAGTTTCACATTTATGGGTTCATTTTACATTAAAAAAAAACTTGCATGAGCGACATGGTTTTTCTTTAAGCTTTAAGTTTATTTTGAAATAACTAAAAATAAGCTTTAAAAGGGCTTGAAAATGGTTATTAACTGCATCTTTGAAACAAAATCTTTAACTAAATTAAAAAAAAAATCAAAAAAGCTTTAATTTTTATTTTATCAAAAACTTTATAAAATTAAAATTTTTTAAATTTAAAAAAAGCAACAATTTTTTTTATAATAATTTTTTTCAATAAATATTAAGAGAAATTTTAACAAAATTACTTTTTTTTAAGTTTTTTACTAAAAAGATTATTTTGGAAAAATTAAGCTTTAAGTTTTTATTTGAAAAATAACTGAAATTAGATTTAAGCAAAACAAAATTTTTGAAAATTCGAAATTAATTTTTCATTTTTTTTCTCTAACACATTTTCCCTATTTTAAAACAACAAAAACAAAAATCCCCATTATTATGTTTAATCCTAAACCAAAACTCTGTGTGATTCCCCTCCTTTTCCTACGAAAAAAAAAATAAAAATAATTACACTCTTTTTGTCTGTCTGTCTGACTCTTTGTCTCTGTGTTTTTTTTCTATGAAAATGTGTCTTTTTAGGTGGTCGCCCTCCTAAGAATAAAAATAAGGTAAATTCTTTAAATATTCCATCATTGATAAAAATCGAAATTAATGATGTTCTGAATTATAATCAGCCAGTTATAAATAATGTAAGTGGTCTTTCAATACCACAACAAATAAATCAACACCTACAGCAACAACAACAACAGCAGCAGCAACAACAGCAACAACAACAGCAGCAACAGCAGCAGCAACAACAACAACAGTTACTACAACAGCAACAACATCAATTGCTATTGGGCAATCAAGTTAAAGTCCGTTACATACCCAACAATCAAATTAAATAGAAATCGAGGAAAATGTATTCAAAACTTATGATTTGTCATAATTTTTGAATATATAATTTTTTGTTTTAAATCATATTTTTCAATTCTTTTTTTAATAAATAAAAAAAAATTTCATAAAAAACCTCCTTCTTCCTTTTTTGAAAAAAATTTTCTTTATTATTATTTTTAATTTTAATTTTTTAAAAAACTTTAAAAACTGTATTTTTAAGTTTAATTCTAGTTTGTAATTTTATAAATTAAGTTAAAAAATTTAGCTTCAAAATTTAATTTTTTTTTTAATGTCTAACATATCTTTTATCCCTAAAATACAACCCTGCAATAATAAAAATAATTAAGAAAAACATATATAAATAAATTAACTATTTAATTACTTTAATTAATAAGAAATTACCATAAACAATAAACTGAAAAAAACGTTTTTAACAAAAATGTAGAATATTTGAAAAAATTTTATAATTTAAATTTTTTTTCAACATAACCTCAAAATTAAATATCTTTATTTAATAGAATTTGAAGGAAAATATTAGCAAAATGTGTTACATTTTGCTTAAACAGCGATGCTCAAATTCTAAATTTTCAAATAATTGAATATTGAAAAAAATGTTCAACCTAACCTTAAAATTTTATTTTTTTATTTAAAGGAATTTTAAATAAAATATTTGAAAATTTTACTCCTTATTGCTGTAAAATGAATATTTAGTTTTTATTTTTAAAAATCTTAAAAATTCCGAAATTTGTTCAACCTAACCTTAAAATTTAATTTCTTTATTTTAAGGATTTTAATAGAAAACTGTATTTGTTTTAACTTTGAAATTAATATTTAGCGTTTTTCATTAAAAATCTATAAAATTTCGAATTTTATTCAACCTAACCTAAATTTGATTTCTTTATTTAAAATGGATTTAAAATAAAATTTTGCCAAAATTGTATTACATTTTACCTTAAAAAATAATGTTCAAATTCTAAATCTGCAAATAATTTAATATTGAGAAGAAATTTCAACCTAACCTCAATTTATAATATCTTTATGTAAAGGATTTTGAAAGTAAATATTAACAAAATAAATTTGTTTTAGCTTTAAAATTAATGTTTAGTTTTTATTTTTGAAAAATCTTGAAATTTGCAAAAATTTGTTCAATCTAACCTTAAATTTGGTTTTTTATTTCAAAGTTTTTCAAATCAAATATTATAAAATTTTATTCCTTATTTCGGTAAAATTAATGTTTAGTTTTTATTTTTTTAAAAATCTAAAAAATTTTGTGGGTTATTACAAAAATAAATTTTGAGGTTAAGTTGAAATTTTCGTTCAAAAATGAAAATATTTGAAAAATTAAACCATTTAAAGGTTTATAATACTTTAAAATATTATAAACAGTATTCTTTGAATAATTAGCGGTTTATTTAAAAAAATAAATTTTGAGGTTATGGTGAAAATTTTTTTAAATTTCAAATATTTTGAAAAAAATTTAATTGATAATAAAAATTGAGGCAATAAAAATAATTTTTTTTTGAAAATTTTTTAAATTTTTTGAAAAAATCTGATTTTTAAGCGAAATTCTTTTAAAATTTTGAATTTCAATTGTGTTAATTAAAAAAAAAAATAATATATTTGAAAAATTAAAAGTTTTAGGGTTAATAAAGCTTTAAAGAGTTTCACCAATTAATTTTGGGTTTAAAGCTGTTTTTAAAATTGATTTGAGGTAAAAAATTTGTATAGTAAATATTTCGTAAAAAATTCAATTGCTAATAAAAAGTGGAGGCAATAAAATATGAATTTTTAAAATATTTTAGAATTTTTTCTAATAAAATCTAATTTTTAAATAAAATTTTAAAAAAAAAATTGTTGAATTTAATGCATTTTTGAATATTCTACATTTTTATTTAAAAAAACGTTATTTATACAACAACAACATATTTTGAACTATTTACTACAATTAATTAATTAACCAAACTACAGCATATACAAAACAAATTTTCCTATAAAATGTATATACCATAATAATACAAATTTTATTATAGCAACAACAATAAACTGAATCTTTTTTTAAAACAACAACCATACAATTTGCAATAAACCAATTAATTATTAAAAGTTTTCAATAAAATTGTTTAAATTAAGAAAAAAAAATCATCGAATATTTTAATAAATTTAATTTTTAAAAAATTTTAAGTTTTAAAAAAATTTAAGTTTGAAAAAAATGATTTTTTATAGAAAAAAATAATTTTAAGCAAAAATATGTTTTTTATATAAAAAAACATAGAACATACGTACATAACATTTGGCATAATATTATTAAATAAAAAAATAAATAATTAAAAAATAAATAAAAAAATATATATTTAATACAATTAAAAAAAAACTCAAAATAATAATTAAAATTAAAAATAATATAGCAATAGTATTTTACAATTAATTATTATAATATTTACTATAAAAAATAAAAAAAAAACAAATAAAAAAATCGTCTAAGAGCAAAATTGTCATAAGTCTCAAATAAACAAAAAAAAAACATTTTCTAAAAAAATCTTAGTTTAAAATATTTAAACAAAATCACAACTATTGTAATGAATTATGAAAATTAAGCAACAAATGAAATTATCATCAATTTTTGTAAGGTTAAACTTACACACACTACTGTGTTTTTAATTTTGAATAAAATTCTTAAAGAGAAAAATTTCAAGAAAAAATAAACAAAAAAAAATAACAAAACAAGTTTTATTTAATTTAAATTTTAATAAAAAAAACTATATGCATTAATTTTAAATGAAAAACTTTAAGTAACGACTTCATTTCCGGTTGGGCATGTCCGCTTCCTTTTGCAAAGTGTATTTGACTTATTTCAACACTTAAAACGCTGTTTTTGGAAATAATTCTGTAACTTTGGAACTATTGAATATTTTCAAACGAAATTTCTTATGGACATTCTAGAAGTGTTTTCCAATTGACTTGGAAAAGAACACAATTTTAGTGTGTCCTAGTATCAAGTAGTGGTTCACCAAACTTGATCACCTCGGTTATAACGATTTTTTATTTTTAAATCGACAAAAATTTATTTATGATTTGATTTAGAATATATTTTACATACATGTAGACCCTATAATTCTCTACAAAAAATACCCTGACATAAGGGACACAACTCCTATAGTTTAATATATATTTAAACTAAAGTAAAATTTTAACTCAGGTTTGTTTTAATTTTCTGAACTTGATAGACTCTATTCGGTACAAAAATTTACTGAATTGTGTACAAAATTCTAAATAATTTTCCAGCAGGCATCATAAAGTTATGTGGATTCAATAAAAAGTTATATTATTTTGAAACGGAAATCAAAGAAAAATATTTCAGATTTTTTTCATTTTAACCTCAAATTTTATTTCTTCATTTAAAAGCTTCCGATAATTTTTTTAACTAAATTTTAGTTACTTTTCTCCTAAAAACAATATAACATTTTCATTTTTTCAAAATATTCAATATCAAGGAATATTTTCGACATAACCTCAATTTTAGTTTTTTTTATTTAAAAGAATTTGATATTATATAATTTGTTTAGTTTTTGCTTTACAAATAATATAAAGTTTGAATTTTTGAAATTTTTTATATATTTTAGAATCTTGTTGCCTTAACCTTAAAACTTAATGCTTTCTCTGACAACTATCAACCAATTTTATTTCATTTTTCCCCTTAAACCAATATTTCAATTTTATTTGTTTAAAGTATTAAAGATTTTAGAATTTGTTCGCCCTAACCTCAAATTTATTTTTGTTATTTAAAGACTTCCGACGAAGAATATTAACTAATTTTATTTAGTTTATTCTAAAAACAATATTACATTTTATTATTTTTTTAATTTTTACTTATTTTAGAAAATTTTCAACTTAACCTCAAAGTTAATTTCTTTATTTAAAGGTATTTATTAAAGTTACTGCAAAATGTTATTACTTTTTTCATTTAAATTAATATTTTATTTATTTTGCTTTAATTTATTCATTAATTTAAGAATTTTTCAATCTAACCTCAAAATTAATTTTTTAATTTAATATTTTTTGAACAAAATTATTACAACATTTTAGTTTGTTTATGTTATAATTTAAAAATATAAATATTTATTACTTTTTAATGCTTTAACATTATTTTCAATACAACCTCAAAATGACTAAAGGAAGAGTTAGAATTTGATAACCTCTTTGTGCTAATGTGTCTTCTTAATAATTTTCATAAATGTTTTTCTGTCATCTTTAGCTTCAAACTGTGGTAATGGCGGTTTCCTTTATCTGTCTCTGAAGGCGATCAGTTCCAATTTCCTTTTACTGTTTTTGCTTGAAAAATTATTACAATAAAAACATTTTCCAACAAATTGGCTTTATTTACTTTAATACTCAATAAATCATTCTGTTGCATGGTGTTTTATTTAAATTTTGAACATTTTTTTTCTAATTTTCCCATCAAAATTCTTATTTAAATAAATTTGTCTCTCTTTTTTTCTTAAAGTAAACACACACCCACTCTCTTATTTACAAACTCTCTTGCAATTATGAAATTGTTTATGTTTTACTTTGTTATAACCTTCATCACCACAAGTGGTGAAGAGGGTAATACTAACTTTGTCATTCCATGTGTAACGCTAAGAAGGAATCATCATATACTTCATAATGTATATATTTGTATTCTTGCTTCAAATCTGATTCGATTTAGCTTTGTCCATCTGTCTATTGTTGGCATGCTCACATCCACAATAATTTACAGAGCTCAAGGAAATTTGACCTCCATATTTGTTATAGTTCTGAGAAGTTTCCTATTTAAAACTAGCAAAATGGATTCAGTAGATCAAATAAATCGACAAATTGGAATGATGTTTCGCCATAATATTAAGCTGTATGTACTGCATCACCATTCTAAAAATTATCAAAATCGGTTCAGTAGCAAAAAAGTTATAGCCAAAAATATAACTAATTTTATGACTGAAATGTTTCTGCATACGATTGAGAGTTTGTGTATGAGTGTATATGTACAAAACCTAACACATTTACTACACACACACATATGTGGTGGAGGTTATTGAAGAGTCGACATAGTCCAATGTAGCATTTTTATATGTTTTTCTTTTTACTTTCTTATGTGAAAGGGTTTGACATATATTTTGTGTTGTTTTTGTTATGTTAATTGTTCTCATACAAGTGTTTGTTTGTGTATTTAAATGTTTGAGTGAAATATAACTGTAATTTGATATGTCTTTGTTTTGTTTTGTTTTTTGCGTTTAATTTGTTTTGATTTTATTACTCAAACTCTCAGAGCGCTGAAAATAGAAACGGTAAATAATTTTAAAAGAGTTTGTGTGTTTGTTTATTGTTTTGGTGCATGTTAACATTAACACCTACACTAACACGTTAAACACGTGTATTTTGTATAAATGATGGGAAATTTTATTAAAACAGGAAATAAATATGACCTTTTAACTTTGTTTTTTATTTTTAAATTGTGGAGGGAAAGAAAAAGAACAAAAAGGAAACGCGCTTTTTTTTTGAAAACTAATGGATTTTCATAACCCTAATTTTTTTCTCTCTTTTTTTAAAATAATAAATTCTCATTATTTATATTTTTATATTTAAATTGTTTATGAAACAAATTATATGCACAACATACAGTGGTCTCAAAACGCTTTTTTGGGAAATAATTTTGTTATTTTGGAACTATTGATATTTTTTAAGGAAATGTACATATGTACATCCTTGAGATGTTTTCCAATTGATTTGGAGAAAAACATATTTCTGGTGGGTACCGAGAGGAGCTAGAAACTTATGCTCTTGCAAACAAGTTTAGGCTTGGAGTGAAACTATCCCGCGAATGTCCTCGTCTTTACGTTAAGAATTCTTTCAGAATTCAGAAAAAAATGTTTTAGTCCAGAATAAAATAGTTGAATGTTACCTTTTACCTTAAATAAAATCAGAAAAAAACTTTTTTCTTATTGTCTATTTCAAAATACTATATATTTTATTGAATCCAAATAGGTATATGGTGCTCGCTCAAAAATTATTTAATTTTTAATTTTGGAACCAGATAGAGCCCACCAAGTTCAAAAAACTAAAAAAACTTGTTCAAAATTGGTTCAAAATTTAACTTTGGTCTAAATATCTCTTATAATCATAAGAAGTTGCGTTACAGAATTATTAAAAAAACAACGATTTGGGACCACTGTAACCACATTAATAACGAAATGGATACGTTTATTTTTTTTTTCATTTTATTATTGATGATGATGACGAGGGCTCTATGATGAACATGAAGTTGTATGTAAATGAGTGTGTATGTCTGTTGTGTGTGTTACCCCTTAAAACCCTAATGGATTTATTATTATTCATTCTCATTTCTTTTTTTTTTTAATATCGAAGTCATTAAATGTTGTAAGTAATATTTTGTGGTGATTTCGCTCCATTAACAAAATCAAAGTTCATCATTGATGGCTTTTTTCATTCAAATAGCGTGTTGTTGTTATTTTATTATATAAATCATAGAGATATAGATTTTCAATATTTATTATTTATAAAACGTCAAGCGTGGGAAGCGTGTCCTTTATATGCAAATTAGCTAAAAGAGGTCATGTGTATACTTTTACTAAGGGGGGACGTTTTTTTATTAATAATTATTACTTACGCATGTTTTTTGTTGTTTTGAAAAATTTAATTTGAGGTTAGATTGAAAAAAATCTCTAAAAAATAAAATTTTCGAAAAAAAATCAACTAAAAATTGTTTTGAAAAAATCTAATCAAATTTAAAAATAATCTGGTTAAAATCTTAATAAAAATTTTATTTAAAAAACTTGTATTTGAGGTTAGAATGAAAATCTTTTTAAATAATTATTTTTCTTTAATTCTTAAAGAAGTAAGTTAAAAAAATAAATAAATAATAATAAATTTTAATAAAAAATGTACAATTTAAAGAATTTCAAATAGAGGTTATGTTGAAAAAAACCCTTAATAATTGAAATTTTGGAAAAAATCAAATGGATTATTAATTTTAAAGAAATTTTTAAATAAATTTGTATTTAAAAGTCGAATTTTCAAAACTTTTAGTTTGAGGTTAGAATGAAAAACTTTTTTATTAATTAAAATTTTTGAGAAAATTTTCAAGGATCCGCTTCAAATAGAAAGATTTATGTAAATTTCAATAAATGCATGAAATTTTTATAAAATAAATTTAAGGTTATGTTGAATAAAACCCTCAATAATTAAAATTTTTGAAAAATTCAAACATATTTTTGAATTTTAAAGCGAAAAAATTATACAAATTTTATTAAAAAATTAAAAATTTCAAAAATTTTTGTTTGAGGTTAGATTGAAAAACTTTATTAAAAATGAAACTTTTTAAGAATTCATTACAGAGATCATTTTAAATGGAAAAATGTAATTGAATTATAATAAAAAACAGAATTCCGCATATATTTAATTTGAGGTTATGTAGATTTTTTTTAAATATAGCATTTTTAAACAATTTTAATTAAAAATTTAAGTTAAAATAACAATAAACCATGTTATTTTAAATTTTTATTTAAAAAATCGTATATTTAAAGAAATTATGTTTGAGGTTAGGTTGAAAAAAAATCTTTAGTCATAAATATTTTAAAAAAATTAAAGGTATTCATTTTTATTGAGGTTTTTTATCATAGAAAAAATGTATATTTTAAAATATTTAGTTTGAGGTTATGTTGAAAAAATTCTTTAATATTTAATATTTTTGAATAATTCAAATTCATAATAATGAATGTGATAACAAACAACAATACAATTAAAAATTTATTGAAAAACAGTAATTTTTAAGAAATGAAATTTGAGGTTAGGTTGAAAAAATTTTTAATATTTTATAATTTTAAATAAATTAAACTGATAACGATTTTTATGTTAAATCAATTTCTTTTAAATTTTTATTTTCATTATAATATAAATTTAAAGAAATTATATTTAAGGTTAGGTTGAACAAATTCTTTAATATGCTATAATTTTGCAAAAATTTAAAGTAAACTTATATCAAACCAATTTCTTTACGATTTTTATTGAATTGACGTTAATTTAAAGAAATTAAATTTAAGGTTAGGTTGAACAAATTCTTTAATATGCGATAATTTTGCAAAAATTTTCACTAATTACGATTTTGAAGTAATAAAAAACCAATTTCTTTTAAATATTTTAATGAAATAATGTTAATTTTAATAAATTTAATTTGAGGTTATGACGAAAAAATTTGTTAAAATTTGAAATTTTCAAAAAGTTTTTACTTAGAGTTCTAGCTGAAGGAAAACATAATAAAAAGTATTAAAATTGACTTTAAAATCTTCCGTTTTAACACAAGAATTTTTATTAACATTTTTAATTATTTAATTTTTCATATTTTATTGGTATCTAATTTTAATCCTCTTAAAATTTAAATAATAACCAAGACAAATTTTTATTTCCTTTAAAAATTTTATAACACTTTTCTTTTTTTCCATTTCCCCCTTTTTTCACTGTGAAAGTATTATTAAGCAATACAAATTGTGGAAAACATTTACAACTTCCTGTAAAATGACTTCTGTAAAAAAAAATAAATAAATAAAAAATACAATAGAATACAAAGAATAGAGTAAAAAAATTTACAAACAACAAATCATTTCCTTGACCATGGAAATGTAGAAAAAAAGAAAAGCAGAATAAAAGATTTTACTTGATTTTTCCGGTCAATACAAATCAATAAAATAAAGACAGAATGAAAATAAAGAGAACCAAAAAATCTTTTGGAAATCATCATGATAGACACTCAGGAAACAGAACAAAAAATAAAAGAAAAACTTGTTATAGTTTTTCTTATTTTTTATAGAATTAAAAAAATGGAAAAGATTTTTCAAATTTTTAGTTTTATACCCTCCACCAACACAAGTGCGAAGAGGGTACATTAACATTGTCATTCCTTGTGTAACGTTAAGAAGGAATCTTCTCCGACTTCATAATGTCTGTCATTGGCACGCTCACATTCACGATAATTGACAGAGCTCAATGAAAATTGTCCTGAGTATTAGTTATAGTCCTGTGAAGTTTCCTATTTAAAACCAGCAGAATCGGTTTAGTGTGTTAAAAAGTATAGACCGATATCTGAGGCAACCTCTAAGTTCAATCTAAGAACTTCTGTAAAATTTTTAATTATAAATCAGCAAATTAGAATTAAATTTAGTCGTAATATTAAGTTATATATATTTTATTATCAGTCCAAAAATTATCAAAATCGGTTCAGTAGAAAAAAAGTTATAGGCAAAAATATAACTAATTTTAAGACTAATTTTTATATTATATACGTTTGTGAGAGTATGTGTGAGTGTGTATATACGAATAATAACGTATTTACACGCATTTGTGGTGGAGAGTATAGAAGATTCGTCATAGCCGTGTCTAGTATTCTCACTTGTTTCATTAAAAATAAAGTTTAAAAATATCCCTTTTCATTTCATTACCTTTAACTGTTACTCTCCTCCCCCTTTCATTTCTACCAAAAAAAAATCCCAAAATCTTTTTATTACATTTATGACTGCCACCCATTGTGAAAGTAAAAACAAAAACAACAACATTATTAACTAGATTTCAATTTGTGTTACAAAGTGTTTATTACAGTTTCTTGTATGTGTGTGTTTACATGTGCATGAGTCTCTTTATGCTCTCAGTAAAATTTGTTATACTCCCTTCTAAGCTCCAAAAACAAATAAAAACAACTAAATGAGTTTAACTCCACCTCTTATTTGTTTTCACATAATCAAAAAACACACACATCTGCACTCATAATAAAACAGTTACAAATGAAACAACACATGCAAACAAACCCGTATATTTAACATGGGCACTCTCATACTGAGTGTTTTACTCACGCTCTTTCACTCTGTGGGGGGTTTTTCTGTTAATATAAAGAGGTGTGTATAAAAGAAAACGGGAATTTCTCTGTTATTGTTTTGTTTTGTTTTTTTTTTTTTGTTTATAATGAGAGATTTTTAGAAATTGGAAAGGGGAGCATTTAAGGTGGAGAGTGTATAAAAAGAAAAGAAAATAAAAATGGTTTTCAATAAACCTGTTTAATGTTCGTACTGAGACAAACGTTTTATATACAAATTAAAGACTTGGTTAAATATTTTATTATTTACCTTTCTTTCTTAATGTGAGAGGGAGAGTGGGAGGAAAATAAGAATATTTGTTATTAATGATTTCTTGATGTTGTTGCCAGGATAATGAATTTAATGAAAGTCTGGACAAAGAAAAATAATAATAAAATAAAAAGATACTTTAGAGAGAAAAAGTATATTTTATAAGAATTCTCATACATTTGAGGTTATGATGAGAATCTTAATGAACAAGATGAGAAAAAATTTGGTAAAAATCTGGAATTAAAAAAAATAAATAAAATAAAATTTGGATAGAATTTCTGTTTTAATAAAAATTTAGAAAATTTGGGAAAAATTAGTTGAGGTTAAAATGAAAAAAATTGTATTAAATAAAATTTTCAAAAAATTTCTATTAAAATTATTGCTAAAATCTTAAAACATTAATTAACTTAAATTTGTTAAAATAAAATCGAAATTTCTAATTGAGGTTAGGTTGAAAAATATTTGTATTTATTAATTTAATAAAAAACTTTTAACTAATAATTATTGCTAAAGTCTTAAAACATAAATTAACTTTAATTTAGTTTCAAATTTTGAAAAATGAAATTGAGGTTAGGTTGAAAAACAATTTTGTTTTTAAATATTTAAAAAAAAATTAAATTGGAAAACGTTGCTAAAGTTTAATAACAAAAAATGTTCTAAACTTGGCTTAAAAATCGAAAATTTTAGTTGAGGTTAGGTTGTAAAATATTTTAATTTATTAATGTTTGTCAAAATTTTGGACTTATTATTATAGCTTAGGATTTTTTAAATAAAGAAAACCTAAAATTTGGTTTAAAACTATTTCATAATTTAGAGGTTATGTCGAAATATTTTTCAAAAACCAATAATTTTGGGAAAATTTTAATTATTGATTGTTCATTTGGCGACTAATAATAAAATGAGCACAATATTTGCTTGAAATACATTGTATTAAGAAATTCAATTTTGAGGTTAGTTTGAAAAATTTCCTTTAATATTATTTTGTTCGGAAAAAATTAACTAATAACTGTTCATTAAGCGATTCAAAATAAAATTCCTTCAACATTTGCTATAAAAACGTTGTTTTAGGAAATTCAAGTTTGAGGTTAGATTTTAAAATTTCTTTAATAATAAAAATTTAAAAAGAAGTTTAAATTGAAGAAAATTACTTATGAAAAAATAAATAAAATAATTTATCAAATATTTGAAAATTTATTACTTTTAAGGTAATGACCATTTAATGATTTTTTAAACTTGCAAACAATTTTTATATTTCTTTATATTTTTTTCATTTATTATTTTCTTTCAAGAATTATTAAACGCACCACTAAACTTTTAAGCCATTTATTATGACAATTTTTATTTTTTGAACAAATACCACATTTCTGTATGAATAGAAAAAAGGATTCAGACCATTAAATTCCGGAAACGAGACAAGAGCAACAATAAATATTTGGGAAAAATAAAAATTTGCATATTTCTTAAAAATTTGCCAACTAAAAAAAAAACAATAAATATTAAAAATAACTTAAAACTAAATTATAAATATTTGTTTTTGTTACAGGATTCAAAGAAAAAAATTATATAAAAGACAAATGTAAACAACCCTTCCGGTTAATAAATCATTGAAGGAAATTTAATTTTTAGAAATTCTTTTATCATTTTCCTCACACTTCATTTACAACACAGAACGAAACCACAAAATTTTTATTTTAGAGTGTGATAAAGTATTTTAAAATATTTTTTTTAAATTTAATTTTAAAATTTCAAAAGAAAAACGAGGTTGGGTTTATTACAACTTGTTACAGCATGCTCTCTGGCCATTTCCGTTTCCTTAACTCATTTGTAATGCTGTTCAAATCAAAAAAGAAAGTTTCTAAACTTTTGTAAATATTGTTTACATACCATTTAACAAATAATTTCATTACAGAGATTGAGATAGAATGACAAAAAGACATAAAAAATGACACAAAAAAAAGGAGTTAGGAATACACAGAGAAAAAATATTTTTAAATAAAAATATATATTTTTATAAAAAAATTGTATTGTTTTAAAATTTCTTTAGTTTTTTAAGTGAAAAAAATTTCAAGTTTAAAATATTAAGTTTTAAGTATTAAAATGAATAGCTTTTGAAAAATCCTTTAATTTGATACCCCATATGACTATATTTCAACAATTCTTAACATTTCCATTCAGGATTTAATGAAATTTCTTTAAAACCAATAAAAAGTACCAAAAATATCCCCCCTCTCAGTTACCCAACATCGTAATCATTGCATTTTCTAAAATACCGTAATTGCACTAACAATTTGCATTAAAAACATAAACAAGCATCTCTTCTTCAATTAAAAACATAAACAAAGTGTTTACTCTTATTTCCCCTCTCTCTCTCATTTCATCTCTTCAAAAAAAACACTTCAACTCTTTAGTTTCTTTAAAACGACTTAAACGTTAACAAGTGGTGTAATTAATGATTAATTAAATTAATAAATTAAACTAGTAAATCTTAATCAAATTACTTGAAATTAGTGTCAAATTAAAGTTAAAATAATCAATTTTAAAATTATTGAAAAAAGTTTTTAAAAAGTTTACGATTTAATAAAGAAATTTAAGTGTAAAGTTCAATAACAAATTTATATGCAAATTTTTTTGCATTAACAAGATGAAAAAATGGTGGCATAGAAAAGGTAAAGTAGACAATAAGAAGTAAACAAAAGAGTTGCCAGATGAGAGTTTTAAGTGTTTGAAAGGTAATTAAAGGATTTTTTAGGGGAAAATTATGGAAATTAGAAGAATAAAGGAAAAAGTGCGAAAATTAAATAAAGAGTGAAAAATTAATTAAAAAATAAAGAAAAATCAATAAAATAAAAACAAAATTAATTAAAGAAAAGAAAATTTAAAGAAATCTTAAAATTAATTAAAGCAAATTATTTAAAAAAGTGTTGCCAGATGCCTAAAAATTATAATAAAGTGAACTTAACCGGGAAATGTATAAAAATTAAAAAAATAAAAGAAATTTATAATAAAAAGAAAAAAAAAAAATAATAAAATAAATAAAATAAATAAATAATAAAAATTAATATAAATAAATTTTTTTATGAAAATTCCTTAAATTATTAAAACGAGTTGCCATCGTGTTAAGTAAATTTCTATTTAAAAATATAAAAAATAAAATAAAAAAATAAAGTTAATAATAAAAATTAATTAAATTGTTATAAAGTGTTTTTAAGCAAAATAAGAAAAGCGTTGCTCCACCCCGGAGTTAAGTTAATTAAAAAAGTGTTGTCAGTTTAAAATTTGAAAAAAGTGAAATAAAATGCGAAAAAATATTTTATATTCTGGTAACTGGCAGGACGAAAATTAGCTGTAAAAACTTTAAATTTAAGGTAAGTAGCTAAATTTAAACTTAAATTAAAAATTAATATAAAGAAACAATTTTTAGCCTTCAGTATTCTGTATAACTATTTTTAAAGATTTTTAGACAGAACTATAGTTCCAAGATATTGGTTTATAGAGTTTACTTTATAGACTGGACTATTGTTTACTCTTTGGATTAAACTATAGATTATTTTATAGACTGAACTATAGTTTAGTCCATAGAATGGACTATATATTTATTAGTCTGTAGAATAGATTACATATCATTATGTAGAATAGGATATAGTTCAGTCAATAGACTGGACTTTAGTTTAGTGGAAGCACTGAACTATATTTTTATCCAGACTTTGAATTATTATTTATGTTCCAAACTATAGTTTAGTTAATACAGACTATAAATTCAAGTTTTGACAATACTCTGGACTACAATTTAGTTCAGATCCTACTTCGTGATTTATAAATTATTGCCAGTTTCTGCACTAAAATTCAGTTTAAACTGTGGAATATAATTTAATCCAAACTCTTGACTTCATATAAGTCCAGTTACTTCACTTTAATTGATTTTCGGAATCTGGATTTTAATTCTGTCCAGACTACGGTTTTCAATGTAATTCAACCTTTGGACTTTAAATTGATCCAAAATTTGTATTATAATATAGTTCGTACTCTGGACTATAATTTGTCTAGACTCTCTAACTTAACTCTGGTCTATAATTTTGTCATATTCTAGTCTATAATTTAGTTCAGATTTTGAATTATAATATAATACAGATTATGGTCCAATAGTGTATTCCAGACTCTGGTCTATAGTGTATTCCAGACTCTGGTCTATAGTCAGCTGGTTAAGTCCAGACTCTGGTCTATAGTATAGTCCAGACTCTGGTCTATAGTATAGTCCAGACTCTGGTCTATAGTATAGTCCAGACTCTGGTCTATAGTATAGTCCAGACTCTGGTCTATAGTATAGTCCAGACTCTGGTCTATAGTATAGTCCAGACTCTGGTCTATAGTATAGTCCAGACTCTGGTCTATAGTATAGTCCAGACTCTGGTCTATAGTATAGTCCAGACTCTGGTCTATAGTATAGTCCAGACTCTGGTCTATAGTATAGTCCAGACTCTGGTCTATAGTATAGTCCAGACTCTGGTCTATAGTATAGTCCAGACTCTGGTCTATAGTATAGTCCAGACTCTGGTCTATAGTATAGTCCAGACTCTGGTCTATAGTATAGTCCAGACTCTGGTCTATAGTATAGTCCAGACTCTGGTCTATAGTATAGTCCAGACTCTGGTCTATAGTATAGTCCAGACTCTGGTCTATAGTATAGTCCAGACTCTGGTCTATAGTATAGTCCAGACTCTGGTCTATAGTATAGTCCAGACTCTGGTCTATAGTATAGTCCAGACTCTGGTCTATAGTATAGTCCAGACTCTGGTCTATAGTATAGTCCAGACTCTGGTCTATAGTATAGTCCAGACTCTGGTCTATAGTATAGTCCAGACTCTGGTCTATAGTATAGTCCAGACTCTGGTCTATAGTATAGTCCAGACTCTGGTCTATAGTATAGTCCAGACTCTGGTCTATAGTATAGTCCAGACTCTGGTCTATAGTATAGTCCAGACTCTGGTCTATAGTATAGTCCAGACTCTGGTCTATAGTATAGTCCAGACTCTGGTCTATAGTATAGTCCAGACTCTGGTCTATAGTATAGTCCAGACTCTGGTCTATAGTATAGTCCAGACTCTGGTCTATAGTATAGTCCAGACTCTGGTCTATAGTATAGTCCAAAACATGAAAAATATTATAGTCCAGACCATCGACTATAATTTTCCCTTCTTCCTATTAAATTTCTCTCTGTGTATGTTAAACATCCTTTTGGCGAATTTTTCAATATATTTTTATTTTTGTGTCTCTTATCGCTTTTAAGTTAAGACGTTCGTTCATCTTCAATATCATTTGTAATTCAATAGACACAATAAACTAAACAATATTGTTGTTAAGGATACTTTGGCTATTGACTGTTTGTTGTTTCTTTTTTTTTTTGCAAATCACTTTTTATGACCGTTTTTTTTACTACTCTAACAGCGATGAACTCTAAGGGTGGGTGTTAAACAAGGGGGGGAAGAGAATCTTTCATATAAGATGTCATTGAGTCAGTCATATGTTATAGTTTGTGAGTTTTCTTCTTTTTTTTGTATCAAGAGAGTTTGTTTTTCCGCTTAAAGTATTTTCGATTTATTGGTTTGATTTGTGTGTGTGTGTTGTCGTTTCGGGAACTTGACAACTTCATTGTGTTGATTTTTTATGACCTTTTAACAATATTAAGTACTTTTTCTTCACAAAAATTATATGTTTTTTTTTGGATGTCAACATCATTATTGCTAATCTAAACAAATTTTATCATTAGGGCGGCAAATAAATAAAAAAAGAGGACTAAATAACATTGTTTTCTCCCTTTTAAGGGTCAAAAGAAGCGAAGAAACAAGTGGAATTGGTTAAATAAAATATTGTCAATCAATTCAATTATATAATGTTTGTTGTTGTTCTTGTCTTTTTTGAACATTTTCGTTAAAACAGCATAACATTTCCGGTGATTTATGTCCTTGTAAGAAGGGTCCTTCTTCTTCTTCCTCTATGATGTAACAACATAAGTTAAGTCTTTTTTTGTTGTTGTTTGTTGATTTTTTTATGAGGAAAATTACTCATTATTTGGGAGTGATTTTAGTTTATTTGAAATGTAAATTTAATTAATTTATGTTTTAGTTTCATGTAAATTAACTAAATATTTAGTAGATGCTAATGAAATGATATTAACTTAAGAATTATTTTCTTTTCTATTAAATTCGTAGATGTTATTGATTTTAGATTAAATAAGGATGATGGGGAGGAGAAAAGGGAGCTTTGGAAGTAGTAAAGAACTTCAGTTTCATTTTAGATAAAAAGAAAAGAAACTTGATTAAATCAAATCTCTTAATTCCTTGAAAATTAAGCCGATTGATGCTCAGTTCTGGCAAAAGAGAAGGAGTTACGAATATTAGAAAAATTGTGTGGTTTAAACATTTGGAAACATCCGATTTGGATTTAAATAAGACACCGAAATTTCAATGTAAAAACATGACCTTCAGTCTAACTTCAATATTGGAGTCACCACAAGGGCATGTAGGAAAGGATATTCGTATATACGAATAGAGCATATGTGCAAGATCCTTTAGATCGAATTGAGTATATGACAGAATTAAAGGACATTCACTGAGATGCTAAGTTTACTTATGTCATGGCCCAGTGCCTTCTAAGAATGTAAACAGAAGTTGGCATCTTCTACAAGGGTATTTCTGGTATAACTGAGAACGAGATGGACTAAAAGGTTCACTGCCTACTGGTCTCGAACTTAAGTTCTACATGTGGCCTAGAACCACATTTGTTTAACTTCTAATCCAATCCCATCTGTCTAAGTCCTGAAAATCTATGGACTAATCGCATAGAGGTTACTTAATTTCTTGAACTGGATTTGAATCAAAAATGAACCAATATAACGAGTACAAGTCTAAATTCTTAATGTTGCAGACGCAAAAGCTGGCCGATTTTCTATTTCCTAAAGCTCACGATAGAGTGAAACTATTCTGGAGCCATTTGCTTTGAAATTGTAGCTCCAAATAGTTTAATGCGATGTTGGGCTTATTAAAATAATGTCAAGCGATTGGTTCTACCAAAGCAGTGATTGCGGTATCGATCATAAGCGTGAAGAAACGTTATGTCATGGAAGATCTATTCCAAACGTAAGACAGGTTTGCATGTGTTTTCCTACACCGGGATTGAGTTAAAATCAAGTCATTTAGATCCTTGTTGATTTCCAGTTCCTCAGACAAAAAAGGATTTTCATTAACGGTTGTTGAAAGATGGATCTAATTATGGAAGAAAATCATGGAAATGTCCTTTTAAATTTTGGACTTGATAGCATTTTTCTTATGGGCATATGAGAACCAAGTTTAATATCGCATCCAATTCAAGCTAAATAATGTGTTTTCTTTATCAGGTATTAAACCAGCGATACCTGAACAGTTGCAGTCAATCTGTTTATAGTTCTACAGCGAGTACTTTGTCTTCGTTTTTCAACGAAGGCTTCCATTGGAAGTCAGAATTTAGTTTATTTAAGGGGAAAAGGTGTTGCAAAACTTTCATGACATAAAAGCTATGGCGACATTATTGCTGTACCTTTACATTATGGACTTGGCCGTTCAGTATATTATGAACATTTAAAAAAGGATGAAGCCTTTACTGGAGTACATCAGCAGTTATTCGTATAAAGGGGAACTAGAAAATGTCTCCAGTGCTTTTCTTATTCTTTAGACATCCCTCCACTTTATTCTAATTGATTCTGTTAGATGAAATCATGTCTTATGCTGACGGGGGAGCTTGTCCTAATAGAAAGTAGAAATCTTGAAATAAGAATATTTGGGAGGTAGCGACATTTGTGATCAGCTCAAATGTTAGGGGTATGAAGTGCCCGATTCTAATAAAGTGCTTTTGGAAGGTGGAGGAGATGCCTTTTTTATTTTTGCAGAGCCTTTTTCCTTAAATGGATACGTTTTTTCTATTTACAGGATAATCTAATTGTCAGATAAAGTTAATCCTGTAAAACTGTTGTAAATTAAAATTATCATATCAGTATATCCTTTTCAACCAGGGAGGGTGCAACTAATTATCATAATTTTAATAATTTTTTTCTTTGTCTGTTCGCACTCTTTCTTTTCTAACTCGCACATGCACATCAATCAAAGAGAAATGAAATTTTCAAATTTAAAATTAAAAATAAAATGAAAAAGTTAAAACCGCTAAGCAGTTTATTATATGCCAACACATAATTCCTTTCAAAAGCCCCTAAAAATCTACCACAAAAATTTATGAAAATCTTTTTTGTGTTCCCCTTCCGCTCTTCCTTTCAAGCAAACGTTATCCCTTTTTTTCAAAATTATAATGAAGACATTTTCTAAATATGAAAAAAGGAAAACACTTGTTTTTTTTTGTATTGTTAAGTCATGTTGGTTTAGTGTCAGTTTAAAAATGATGGAGTACTAAATTTAATGAAACACTAAAAAGGATTATGCAGCTTTCATCGGGATTTCTCTTTTTCATATAATTAAATTTATTTTATGTAAAGAAAATTACTAAAATATGCTTTATTTGTTTCTTTAAAAGCAGCCCAAACGTAGACATTTTTCCCTAAACATCAGCCTAAAAGTATACACTTTAATTATTAACAGAATTTTCTATTTCAATTCTATTTTGCTTAATCATGTGGTCATTCTTTCTTTCTGCTGATCAAAGCAGATTTCAACCAAAATCAATGACCACTATTTAATGCAAAATGAACATAAATCATTTTAAGATTTTTCCTTTTTTTTTTGGAAAAATTTTAACATCTTGAAAAAGCGTGTTTTTTTCCCAATTCTCCTTTAGCAAAATCAAAAATTTATTAGTTATCTATAGTTTACACTTAAATGCACAATAACTAATAACCTTTTGCACTTATAAAATCAATATATTAAATGGTCATAAAGCGAACAAATCTCTTCTAGTTACACAAAACTTTTCCTAGCATTTCCTGTAGTGAAGAGAAGGACGCGTGTCCTTAACTATCACATATTGACATCAAACATTTATAAATCATAAACAAATAATAATAATTCTATTAACTTTTCTAATCTTCATTATAAAAATGCTACAAATTTCAGATAGAAACCAAAAGGACATTTAAGAACATATAAGTGTTGTTTAGCCATTATCTTGGCGTTGAAAAAGGGTCAATTTATATATGAATAAGCAAATATAGAAGTGAAAGTTTTTATTGAAAATCTATAAAATATGTTTCCGAAATTAATGGTTTGTTATGTTATTAAAATAGACTTTTGTACAGGAAAAGTATGCTTTGAATATGCGTTTTAGTTTTAATCCTAAAAATATGCTTTATATTATTTTTTGCTTTCTCTCTCTCTTTCTCTTTAGAATAAATAATTTTGCTTAAGGTAAAATAGAAAATAATGGAAAGACTTTATTAAAAACAAAAACAAAATCGAGTCGATTTAATAGAGTTCTAGTTCAGTTGTAGTTCAGTTCTAGTTCAATTCTATTTAAGTTTTAGCTCAGTTCTAGTTCAGTTATACCCAAATAGTTCAAGTTCAGTTCTTGTTCAGCTCTAGTTAAGTTGTAGTTCAGTTCAATTTAAGTTCTAGCTCAGTTATACCTCAAGTTCTAGTTTAGCTCTACTTCGGTTATTGTTCAGTTCTAGTCCAGTTAAGTACCAGATCAGTTCTAGTCCACTTTAGTTCTAGAAAACATTCTAATCGAGATTTCGATCTAATCGAGATTTTAAATTTAATTTTCAATCCAATTCAAAATCAGATTGAAGTTCAGAGTTTAGCTTAGATTCCAGCAGAGAATCTAGTACAGATTCAAAGTCTAATTATCAATCGTGTTGTAGATCAGATTGAAGATCGTAATTCTAGTTTAGATTCCAGTTTACTTCTATATGTTGTCTATATTCAGATTTAGTTCAGTTCTATTTTAGTTGTAGTTCAATTCTAGTCCTGTTTAGTTCTAGAAAACTTCTAATCGAGATTTCAATCTAATCGAGATTTTAAATCTAATTTTCAATCACATTCTAAATTGAAAATTGAAGTTCAGATTTAAACTCAGAATCTAATTCAGTTACCAGCAGAGAATCTACTACAGATTCAAGATCTAATTATCAATCGTGTTGTAGATCAAATTGAAGATCAGAATTCTATTTCAGATTCCAGTTCAATTCCATATTTTCTGTATATTCAGCTTCTAATTTATCTTCCAGATCTAAATCTTCAAAAACATTATAAATCGGTTTAAAGTTCAGAATTTAGTTAAATTTTCTGCTCAGATTTTTATCGAAGTTCCTGATTCAAGATCTAAATTACATTCACACTGTAGATCAGATTGATGTTCAATATTTTAGTTCAGATTTTATCTCCGGTTCTAAATCAGATACTCTAGTTAAGATTCTAGTTTAAATTATGGTTCAGATTCAAGTTAAGATTTCAGATCAGTTATAGTTTAGTTCTAGTCTAGTTTCTAGTTCTGGTTCAGATTCTAGTCCAGATTCTGGTTGAGATTCTAATTCAGATTTAACTTCAAATTTTACTTCACTTGTTGTTCAGTTGTATTTTAGACTTTAATTCAGATTATTGTTCAGATTCTACTATAAAATTTAGTTCAGATTCTAGTTGGGATTCTCGTTCAAATTATAGTTCATATTCCAGTTCAGTTTTAGTTCAGTTCTAGATCAGTTCGAGTTCTATTTTAGTTCAAATTTAATTCTAGTTCAGAATTTAGTTCAGTTCTAGTCCAGATTCTAGTTCAGTTCTATTTTATTTCTATTTAAATTTTTGTTCAGTTTTAGTTCAGATTCTACTTAAAATTTATGTTCAGATTCAAATTAATATTCTAATTGAGATTCTGGTTCAGATTAAACTTCAAATTTTAGTTCACTTTTGTTCAGTTGTATTTTAGACTTTAATTCAGATTATTCTTCAGATTCTTGTTAAGATTTTAGTTCAGATTTCAGTTTAGTTCTAGTTTATATTCTAGTTGAGTTTCTAGTTCAGCTCTTGTTCACTTCTAGTTCAGTTCTATATCTTCTATATTTATTATTCCTCAAAATTTTAGTTTTGTTTCCAGTTTAGGTTCTAATTTAGGTTCCATATCAGATTCTTGTGTTGATTCTTATTTGAATTCTGCTTAAAATTTTTATTCCGAATCTCTTTCAATTTCTATTTAAAGTTCTTATTCAGTTACTTAATTAGATCGCAATTTAGATTCTTGTTTTGTCGTTCAGAGTTAAGTTCAGATTATCGTTCAGAAACCAAAAATCTTTTTAAGTGTTAATTTGAACAAAATTTTGTACAGTCTCCACATTTCTAATGTCTTCATAGTTTATCTTCCTTTTCGGGTGGAACTGATAAATGTCATTTTTGAGTAAAACGATTAAAACGAGATCATTAGAGAAGTTTGACATGTAAATAATTATCTCATCTGTCATTAAATAATATTATTTAATATTAACATCACATTTTCATTTCTTTTTTCAAAACCTGTACGTAAAACACCCTCCCGTTACATTCTCATTCTGTCAGAACAGAATCATCTTCTTTTCTCTCCCCAGTTTTTTTTTTTTGACCAACAAAAAAAAATTGAATAAAATAATATTAACTGGTGATTGAAACAATATGTTTTTAGCTGGTATTTGGTGTTTTGTTATTGTTGTTGTTGTTGTTGTTTTTGGCTAATAAAACAATTGATGTTAACCAAGGATTACATGACGGAAATTGAATTTTAAAAGCAGCTGCCACGTGTCGTTATAGTGCTTGAAATTGTTAACGCCGTTTAAGGCAGCAGCAGCAGCAGCAGCAGCAGCTACAACAAATAAGGGTTTGTTGCATGGTTGTCTAATAATTCAAATTCTTGTGGCATGAGAAGTATTGTGGTCACTGGTTGTGTTACAAAAATCCAATAAAACCTCCCTCCCACACACATGTCCTTTTTCATAGTTCCTCTCTTTTTGTTCAGAAGTCATTAATACTTTTGACGCCTTTTGTTTGGTTTGATGTTTCCAAAAACAAAAACAAAAAAATAACAACAATAATTGTTGTTACTTTAATTGTGTAATTTTTTCCCTTTTTCTCCTTTATTATTATTTTTTTTTTGACTTAATTAAAAATCTTTAAATAAATATTTTGTGTTCGATAAACATTATTATGCACTTTTTGTTGTTGGCTCTTTGTTGGTGTAAAATTATGAAAAGCACATTAAAGAGGGTAAATTGTTTGAAAATTAACTTAATTTCTATATTAATTTTTTTTGTTGTATTTTGGTTTTTGTTATGAAGTCATTTCTGCTTTTTTTTTTGTTGGAGTTCATCATTGAAAAGAACACTAAGTTTTCGCTTAACGGAAACGGAAATATAACGCACGCATTATCCTTAAACAGAAATATCTCAGAGAAAAATGTTAGTAAAATTTGAACAAATAAATTATTTTGCAAAAGAAACTCTATGAAAAGATTCAGACTCTGAATCAAATTCTTGAATCAGAAATTCTAATAGAATTTTCGGATTCTATTTTAGATTAAAATTTTTGTTCAGGTTATAGTTCAGTTTCAAGTTAAGATTTAAGTTTAGATTCCGGATGAGATTCGAAATCAAGTTCTAGTAAAGATTTTAGTTCAGATTCTGAATCAAATGCAGATTTTAAATCAATTTCTATATCTGATAATAGATCAGATTATATTTCCTATTCTGATTTAGTTACTAGATCTGATACTTAATCGGATTCTTAATAAAATGGAAGATAATTTAGAATCTGTATCTTTTTTTTAAAAGCGATTTTAAATCAGATTATTGATCACATTTCTGATCGGATTAAAGTTCAAATCAACGATCAAACTTTAGTTCAGATTCTTATTTAGATCGCTATTCAGATTCTAGTTAAAATTCTGGATTTTGTTCTAAAATATATTCAAATCAAGATTCAAGATCATATGCCAAATGAGATTCTGGATTAAGATTTTAGTTCAGATTCTGAATACGATTCAATATCAGGTTTTAAATAAGATTCTAGCGATTCTGGATTAAACTGTAGACTACATTTTTGATCAGATTATAGTTGAATCAGATAAGATTCTGGATAAAGAATTTAGTTCAGATTCTGAATCAAATTCAATATCAGATTTTAAATAAGATTCTAGATCGGATTTGGGATTAAACTGTAGACTACATTCTTGATCAGATTATAGTTTAGACTATAATTCAGTTTCTTATTTAGGTTTCAATTCAGATTCCAATTTAGATTTTGCAACTGATTTTAAAACAGATTCTGAATAAAATTCTAGTTCAAATTCTTAATCAGCCTCTACATCAGATTCTAAATCAGGTTCTCCTTGAGATTTTAGTTTATATTCTGGGCCAGTTTGTTGATTTGGTTATGATCTTCTTGATCAGATTAGATTATAGTTCAGCTTCTAGTTTAAATTCTGGATCATGCTATAGAAAAGATTCTAGTCCAAATTCTTGTCTAGATTTTAGACCAGATTCAGCACCAGACTTTAATTCAGGTTCTAGTTCAGTTTCTGTTTTAGATACAAGATCAGATGAGATTCTAAATCGTATTTTGAACAGATTCTGTATCACTCTTTAGTTCAGTTTATAGATTCGATTCTATTTCAGTTTTCGGATCAGATTCTAATTCTAATTATAGTTAAGTTTCTTATTAAGATTTTTATTAGATTCTAATTAAAATTCTCGATCAGATTCTGAAAATATTCTTCAGATTTTTAATATCAGATTCTTCTTCAGACATTGGTTTATATCCATGTTCAGATTCTGATTGAATTTAGATCAAAATTTGGTTGAAATTCTTTTTCAGCTTCCAATTCTTTCTTTTTGCCTCATTTCTAATTCGCTTCTAATTCTGTTCCAACTTTAATGAACATTTTTTCTGAGTGTAAAACTCATCTACAAACAGTAGTTGACTGTGGGTTTGATTGTGGTAGTTTTTCTCTTATATTTTGGCTTTTAAAAGGGCGTGTGATTGACTTAATTGACGTTTAAAAATGAGAAATAACAAAAGAAAAAAAGAATAAGAAAGAATATAATAATGAAACTGAAAAATAGCAACACCAACACCAACAAAACTGTTAAAAATGTTCAAAAAAAAATTTGAAAATAATACCAAGACAACATAATAAACACCTCTTCTCTTCCAGGGGTCTTGTTGTGGCATTTAGTAGCATAATTTTCCTTTCCACAAAGGGAGGGTGTTTGTTTTAGTCGTTTTTTTTTACCTCAATCAAGGAGTGTGTTGGGCAAGTGTGTCTTGAGCTGATGATTGTTCAGTTTTTACTCGGAAACTTAATGAAATTGTAAAATATTATGAAATTTAATTTTAAAACCAAAAACCTCCACCACCAACCATCCATCCAACCATCCATCGTCATCATCATCCATTACACGTTTCTTACAGCCAAAGTGTGTTAAACATTAATTTTCAGGTTGTTTTTTTTTCGTTGTTGTTGTTGTTGTTGTTCATTTAATTTGATTTGTTGATTTAGACTGAGATTGTTAGCAAATTTGTTGCCAACCTGTGGTTTGTTTTATGGTCCTTCATTTGGGTGGATTCCGTTAATGAGAAAATGTGAGAGTATAAGAGAAAGAGTCTATGAGAAATATTGTTGTATCAGTTGTATTATTTTGAAATTTATGACATTTTAAAATGAACGTTATTAATTTAGTTATTTTAATTTTATGAGTATTTATGACTTGATTTATTTTAAATTTAAAGGGACTGAATTTGTTTTAAAATGTAGAAAAATATAAAATAAATAAATCACTAACGAAGAATTAGTTGAGTTCTGATTTAGTTTTAGTTCAGTTTTAGTTGAGTTCTATTTCAGTTTAAGTTCAGTTCTTGTTCAATTGTAGTTCTGTTTTAGTTCAGTTCCAGTTCAGTTCTAGTTCAGTTCTAGATCAGTTCTATTTCAGTTTAAGTTCAGTTCTTGTTCAATTGTAGTTCAGTTTTAGGTCAGTTCTAGATCAGTTCTAGTTCAGTTCTTGTTCAATTGTAGTTCTGTTTTAGTTCAGTTCTAGTTCAGTTTTAGTTCAGTTTAGTTCAGTTTAGTTCAGTTCTATTTCAGTTTTTAGTTCAGTTCTAATTCAGTTCTAGTTCAGTTCTAGTTCAGTTCTTGTTCAGTTCAGTTCTAGTTCAGTTTTAGTTCAGTTCTAGATCAGTTCTAGTTCAATTCTAGTTCAGTTCTAGTTCAGTTGTAGTTCAGTTCTAGATCAGTTCTAGTTCAATTCTAGTTGAGTTCTAGTTCAATTCTAGTTCTAGATCAGTTCAATTCTAGTTTAGTTCTAGTTAAGTTTAAGTTCAGTTCTAGTTCAGTTCTATTTCAGTTTAAGTTTCGATCTAGTTCAATTCTAGTTCAGTTCTAGTTCAGTTCTAGTTCAGTTGTTCTAGTTCAGTTCTATTTCAGTTTAAGTTCCGTTCTAGTTCAATTCTAGTTTAGTTCTAGTTCAGTTCTAGTTCAGTTGTTCTAGTTCAGTTCTATTTCAGTTTAAGTTCCGTTCTAGTTCAATTCTAGTTCAGTTCTAATTCAGTTCTAGTTCAATTCTAGTTCATTTCACTTCAGTTCTAGTTAAGTTCTATTTCAGTTTAAGTTCCGTTCTAGTTCAATTCTAGTTCAGTTCAGATTCACATTCAGATTCTAGTTTAGATTAATATTCTTGTTCAGAATAGCAATATTCTAATTCAGATTCTAGTTGAAATTCTAGTTCAGATTCCAGATCAGATTCCATATCAGATTCATATTCTGCTTTATGTTCTACTTCTAATCGTTGTTAGCAATATGCAGATTCTTATTTAGATTCTAGTTCAAATTCTAATTCAGATTCATATTCAGATTCCATATCAAATGCTCTTTCTAATTCCAGTTCAAAATTTTATTCAGATTCCAATTAGAATTTCTCTCTATTTTCTTTTCTATTGGATCCATTCATCATTCTGATATTTTGTTAATTTATTAAAGAATTTTTGATTTCCCAAACTGAAATTCACTTTAATTATTTATTTTTAATTTTTGTATTTTGAAAATCATTAATCATAACCTCAAAAATCCTTTATTATTTAATAAATTATTAAAACTTTGTCAACATTGACAGTTGAATTCCTACTTTTTTTGGAAGGGAGGGGTTGTTTAACATTAAAAACCCCACTACCCCATTCACTATTAGGACTCATTTACAGTTAACTGTGCTGTTGTTTGTGAGTTATTATGTGATTTAATATGAAATTTATTATCTTATTCATACAAAATTATCTCTTTATTAATTTATATATTTTTTTTATTTTTTATTTTTATTGTAAATATTTTTTATTGATAAAAAAATCTCTGATTGGTTTTTATCTGCGTTTTGGCATTTCAGGTCATCTAGAACAATATCGGGGACAAGAGAGGGAACATGACATTTTTGTTTTTATCATTTAACTGAACTGAATTCCTTTTAAAGAACATAAATTTTCAATTGTTGCAAGTTGCAAACATAAATATTGCATTTTTGCAATATTTATTTAGAATTTATGTTGTCAAACAAAAAAGAAAATGAAACAAAAACAGAGATAAGAAGTAGAAAAAGACATAAATTCAAGTCTAGAGACCCAGTTTTTATTTTCAAGTGGTTTTCTGAATTTTGTCTAAAGCGTAACACATTTATTTACCTTTGTTTTCATAACCTCCCGTACCACAAATGTTGTGGAGGGTAAATTAACTTCGTCAATCCGTGTGTAACGCTAAGAAGAAATCGCTTACAACGACAGTAATTGAGAGAACTCAATGAAATTCAGACTGAGTATTTGTTAGAGTCCGGAAAAGTTTCCTATTGAACCAATAAATCGGTTTAGTATATTAAAAGTTAAAGGCCGATAACTGAGGCAACCACTGGAAATAGAATAGAATGAAATGGGATGATTAATGTCAAGCAATATGTACTTCATTAGTTTTATGACTCATCAAGTGTTTCCGTGTTATACTCATTTGTGTTGAAGGGTATTGCACATTCGCCATAGCTGAATCTTTTACTTCTTTCAGATTAATATCTCAATTATGCCCCTTTTTTCTGAAATCAATTACAAATGAATGAATATTTTGTATTTTAAATCAAAAAAATTCCCATTTTTTTCGTTTATTTCATTTCATATCTCATTATCTCGAAAACCTGAAAATTATTTGTGCGTTTCAATGTTAAAATACTTTAAATACATTTCAGTCTTTTTTTTTTTTTGTTTAGATAATAAAACTCTTAACTCTTAAAATGAAATACATACGTTAAAATATCATTTTAATATGAAATCAATCTCTGATAACAAATTAAGGCTGACTGGTCAAAAAAATTTCAGTTTAATAAACGTTTGGGCTGCTTATCATTTCCAAAAAGCCCCTTAACAAGTTGACGTATAAAATATTTCATTTATATTATGATTTGAAAATGATATAGGAAAAATGACGATAATAATTACAGTACAAATTATGTAATAAAGGAGGCAAGGAGGGGGAATTTAATGCGGTTAATTCAATTTTAGTAAAATAACATTAATTTGAACTGGAATCAGATTTAAACTCTGCATGGGAAACTGATTTGGAATCAAAACTGGCAGCTGTACTGAAATCGGAAATGAAATATAAAATAAAATGTAATATAGATTTTTGAACTGTTATCTGCAACTACAAGCTGCACTATAATCTCAACTTGAATTTAAACTGTCAGAGTCCAATATTGAAATTTGTTCTAGAATCTAAACAAGAATTTGAACTGAAAACTGAATTATAGATTCAAAGACGATATATACATACGTTACTATTTCCAATGTGTATTTTTCTTCGAACTTTAAAGCAGGACTGTAAAGTAATAAAGAAGACAAAAAAGAGTGAGAGAGAAATATAATGAACAATCTTCCGATTAAGTTTGTGGTTCTAGCAGTCATTGCTTCCTAAGAATAAGTTTAATGAGAGGCGACAGTTCTTTGACCGCCAAATCTTCTAAACAATATAGCCCAACACTTCTTCCTTGTGAGCTGTAGCTTTGGACATTTACAAAGTTACTCATATTCATTCTCGCACTTTTCGACAATGTCCTCCTACTTATCCATTTGAACTGAGACCTTTCTAAGGTGTTACAAGACCAGATGAGTCGAGTGCTATTTCATACCAATATTGTCACAGTACCCTGGTAACCCAGTATATTCTGATACTGTGAATTCCCATTAGCCTGCTCAGCATCTCTCTAAACTCTCATTATAGCACTGACTTCACATAGTGACCTCTAATGGTCATTAGCGCTGCCTGACTGTCAATGTAAATAATGAACTCCTTGAGTTCAATATTAGAACTCCTTGAATTTTGGCTTGGAATGCGCTACACTTACACCTCAAAAAGCCCATATAACCACTATATATTCTCCCCTATCAGGTAGATTCTTTTACCTGATCCTATCTCCATCTTGGACTCTGTAAAGATTAAAGTTAGGTAGCGCTCCTGTTCCAGAATGATGACCTCCGGGCTCTTTACGAAATCATAATCAACTCCCTTGTAGTTAGACGATTTATATTTCGTTCCCTTATGTTCACCAAGTTAGATTTCCCTTAAGAACTTGGGATTTCTCACTAGTCCACTCTTCTTCAGTCGAAATAGGCTCCTTCCCAAACAAGAATTACATCAAAGGCCGCCTGAGATGTTCTTTTAACGGCTCCTGTAATGTCCTAAAATTCATCCACATTTCTTTTCACTAAACAGAGCAGCCGAATGAAAGTAATGCCCTCACTGCCAAAGTCTAAATCCAGTTTAAATCTTCCTGCCTCCGATCAGGGAGTAGGTGTTGAGACCTCGTCCAAAATAGCCGCTATTCAATAAGATACCCAGACATTTGGTACAATTACACTATCTCGGAGGCCATGGGAGGGCCAGAATTTGGTTATCTTCCTGGGATGCAAGTATAAACTGAATTGAATCTGAACTAAAATCTGAATTAGAATCAAAATTAGAATCTGATCCTCAATGAGAATTAGAATCTAAACTAGAAATTGAACTAAAATCAGAACTGGAATTTAAATTAGATTCTGAATTGGATCTCAATCTCAATAAGAAATGGAACTATAATTTAAACTAGTATCACAACTAAAGGCTCAATTAGTATTTTAACTTGAATTTGAGCTAGAATTTTGAATGGATTTTGAACGAGACTGGAACTAGAACTAGAAGCTGAGCTTGTGAGCTTGAAATTGAGCAAGAGAATTTTTAATTAGAATCCATATTACATATACCGTCGGAAAAGAAATACATTTTATATTCAAATCACATTCTTAACATTTATCACATTTACCGGCGGTAAAGTAATTTTAATATAAATTAATGTTCTCATATAAAACACTCGATTTTTTAATTCGACACTAATAATTCCACCAATAAAACTATAAAAAAAACTCTTAAAATGACAAGAATAACAAACAACAACAACAACAACAAAATATCATCTTCAAAAAGGTATTCAAGTACCTTTTGCTTTTCGATCAAGTGACAAATTACGATCTGCTATATAAAACAATAACAACAACAACAATAACAATAACAATAACAACAGAAGAGTAGAGAAATACTTGAAAATTATGTGGTAAAACAAATCAAAACTCTTGTGATTTTTGAAGTGTCAACCATAAAATTCCGATTTTGTAGGGAATTCATTCATGAAAGTCATATTGAAGTGTCGTTCACAAGTCAGACAACAGACAACAGACAACAACTGACAGACAACTCGTCAAATGAGCAATAAAAATTAATTAAATTCAATAAATTTTTATTTATATAAATGAATCTGTGTGCGTTTGTTTGTTTGTTTGTGATTTATAGAGAGCTAAACTACTTTGCCTGAATGTAACATGGGCTAGGATAGGACCAGGGGGGAGAGTTACCCCCTCCCCCTTTTTTAAATTTGGTTTCAATAACTTCTTCAAGCAACAATTTTACTTGACAATAATGTGGGAGCGGATAGAATCAGGGGGGGGAAAGGTAGCGCCCATGCAAAGCTTAAGATCTTTAATAGTGATAATTTTCAATTTGATCCCAATAAGTTTTTCAAGGAACTTTCTAAGGAGGCAAAATGGGAGACGGACATGATTAGGCCAAGTGGTAGCGCTTATACAAAGCAAATATATATCATGGAATATTTAAAGAATCAAGAACATCAAGAACTTTCGAATTTGGTTCCATCCACTATATCAAGTTACTGTTTTAGTGGACAGAATGAAGGGCGGATGGGATCATGGGGAGAGGTGACCCCCCCCCCCCCAACGAAGAAAATGATGATTTCTGAATATCTAAAGAACTACAACAGCAATATTTCTCCAATTCAAGCCCAATCACTTACTCAAGAATTTGTTTTATCGCTCAAATTAAAGGAGGGGTAGGATCAAGCGGAAAGCTACACCCATACAAAGCAAATATTAATTATCGAATATCAAAAGAACTATAAAAGCGGAAGCATATAAATTGGTTCCCAAGGATTGTTTTTACTGACCAAAATGTAGGACCATACGGAGGGGTACCACCCTCCAACCACTTTCTAAGGACGGCAAAGCACACCGGGTCTTAGCTAGTAAAATCTAATCATCACTTGAGATACTGTTTTTTTTTTCTCTCACTGTAAAAGAGACACAAAAACAATTGTAGAATTTTGTATTGTTGTTGTTAAAGTACTTAAAAAAGTACGAAAAGTACTTCGCTACTAAAAGGGGAAATAAAAATAAGTTAAAAGTCTAAAGAAACTGCTGGTCCGTCTAGGGGACCATTATAAATTTTTTCTTATTAAATTTTTGTGGGTCATAAATTCATTAAAAATTTGTGATAAATTTTTAATTTTTTTTTTAATAAATTTTTTGGTCGCTTTTTAATGGACTTAAGTCAGAAGAAAAATTCTAGATATCAGATACTGACTTGCTATTTCGAGTGTCATAAATTTTGCAAAATAATCTAAACAGAGAAATGAATGAGTTGAATTTTAGGAAAAAAAATTATCGTCACTTTCCCGTATTTGTTGATAACTTTTTATACCTTAAACTGCCGAACCTGGAATCAGTAGCATCTCAACTAAATTCTAATTCCAAATTCTGAATTACACAATAAAGGAAAAAATATGAAGTATAATCTGAAGAGGAATCAGAACCAGAACTGAACTAAAATTTCAACTGGAAATTAAACTGAATCTGGATGTGATCTAGAATTTGAAGTAGAATATGAACTAAAATCGGCATTAACATCGGAACTAGCATTCAATTAGAATCTGGATAAGAATCTGAAATAAAATTGCTACTAAAATGTTAATCGGGAACCATATTTTGAAGTAGAATTTAATTAAAATCTAAACTACAATATCAGCCTGAAAATCTGAATTAGAAACTGGACTAGATTTTGAACTATAATTTGAATAAGAATCAAATTATAACTGAAATATAATATAAAAAAATCTGATCGAGAAACTGGCCCAGAACCACAATTTTAACTAAAGTCTTATCTTGAAATCTTAACCAGATTCTGAACTATAATTTAATTTAGAATCTAAAGAATCATAATTAGAAGGAGAAATCTGAACTAGAATCTTAATTGAAATATGATTATGAAGCAGAGCTATTTAGCTGACCTAAAATCGGAACTGAAATTAAAAATTGGAACTGAGTTAATATCAGAATCTGAATAAGAAACTAAATCAGTTTTATAATTAGATTCTAAACGTGGTTCTCAATTAGAATCGGAGATAAAATCTGAACTAAAATACTAAACATCCATCTGATCTACAGTGTGAATGTAACTTGGATCTTGAATCAGGAACTTCGATAAAAATCTGAGCCAAAAATTTTAACTTTAAACCGATTTATAATGTTTTTGAAGATTTAGATCTAAAAGATAAATTAGAAGCTGAATATAGACAAAATATAGAACTGAACTGGAATCTAAACTAGAATTACGATCTTCAATCTGATCTACAACACGATTGATAATTAGATCTTGAATCTGTACTAGATTCTCTGCTGGTAACTGATTTAGATTCTGAGTTTAAATCTAAACTTCAATCTGGTTTAGAATGTGATTGAAAATTAGATTTAAAATCTCGACCAGTTTCTAAAACTATAACTGCACTAGAATTGAACTAGAACTGAACTTGCATTGAACTTGAATTGAACTTGAATTGAACTTGAATTGAACTTGAACTGAACTAGAACTGAACTTGAACTCGAACTGAACTAGAACTAAATAAGAGCTTTACTGAAGCTGAACTAAAACTTTTCTAGAACTGAACTGCACTATAATTGTACTTGAATTGAACTTGAATTGAACTTGAATTGAACTTGAACTGAACTTGAACTCGAACTCAACTAGAACGGAACTAGAACTGAACTGGAACTGAACAAGATCTGAACTGGAACTAAACTAGAACTGAATAAGAGCTTTACTGCAGCTGAACTAGAACTTTTCCAGAACTGAACTGCACTAGAATTGTACTTGAATTGAACTTGAATTGAACTTGAACTGAACTTGAACTAGAACTGAACTATAAATAAACTAGAACTGGAATAAAATAGAACTTGAAGTGAACTAAAACTAAACTAGAATTTTAATAGAACTAAAAAAGAGAACTGAATGGGAAAATTCTCTTAAATAATAAAACATTTAGATTTTTGTTTTCAATAATTTTTATTTATTAACTAATTTAACATGTTCTTTTCTTTCTTATTTTTTAATTATAATACAAATTAATATTACACTTGAATTATTTATTTTTTAAAATCTATAAATTCCAATAAAATGTCTACGAAAAAATTAAACAAAACTGTGATTTAAAAATTAATTTTCAATAAATTCATTATTATTTTTTTTTTAATTTTTTATTATTATTTTTATTTTAAAAACTTAAAAACTAAAGAAATTTACAGATTTTGTTTTTAATAAATTTTAAAAAAGTTTTAAATTTTATTAATATTTACACAAAATTTTAAAGAAAATTAATTAAAAAACTGTACATTTAAGGAAAAAATAATAAATTGAAACTAAATTATTTTATTTACAATTTGTTTAAAAGAAGTTTTTTGTTTAATAAAAATTGCAGCAAATTTGAAATTTTAGTGATTTTGGGGAAAATTAATTCTTTTTTTTTAAATTTTAGGGGATTTTTTTATTGTCCAATTTTTATGATTATTCGAGTCGCTTCTAATTTTTTCTATATAAATTATTGCTTTTTTATTGAATTTTCAAATTATTTGGTTAAAAACAAATTTGAATTTTTAAAATTCAAATCTCAATTAAGGAATTCATTTTATTTTGGGGGCCCTAATTGTTGTTTTTTTCTATTTTGTTTTTGTCAAGGCCTTCCAGCAGCTTTATTTTTCCTAAAGTTTTTCCTAATTTTGTTTCCTAAAAATATAATTAAATTCCTTTTTATACTAATGCCACCAGGCTCTTTGATGGGCATGAGCAGCATGCATACCGGCGGCTGCAGCAGCGGCGGCATGTTGATAGGCGGCTCCATTGGCCAACACTAAATGATGAGCGGCGGCAGCATTTTGCATAGAAGCAGACACACAATCTTGGGGCAATTTTGTACCATCACTAAGACAAGGTTTACCATTACGCACTAACACTGGCACGGCTACCCGGCGGGGTGAGGGCAAGGCGGAGGGATGATGATGATGACCATGTAATGCGGGATGTTGTTCATAAACGCCTTTTTCATTCTGGGCACGTTTAGTCTTATAACGATGATTTTGAAACCAAATTTTCACCTGAGTTGGCGTTAATCTAATCAAACTGGCCAAGTGTTCTCTTTCGGGGGCGGATAGATAACGTTGTTGGCGAAAACGTCTTTCCAATTCATAGGTCTGGGCCTTAGTAAATAATACCCTACGTTTTCTTTTCTTGTTAGGCATACCATCCGCTCCAGTACCTGTATTACTGCCATCTTGATCATTCTCATCATCGATTTCTTCCTCAATGCCATCTTCTATTAAACTATCATCATGGGGATTGGAGGAGTTACCGCCAGCACTATTATTGCTATCGGTATTGGGTTTTAAAAGGTGACCACCTGATTGTTGGTTGTTTAAATGGTGGAGATTGTTGTTGTCACCACCACCCACTGAAAGAGCATCCGAATCGGCTGAACGGCTATAGGTTTTGTAATCACCAGATAGGGCGGGTGAGGTTTGGCAATTGGAACCGATATAGGTGTAAGAGACTTCAGAGTTAACGGGTGAGGTACTGTCAGGACTGGCAGGTTGTTGGACGCCTGTAAAGGTAGAAAGAAAAAAGAGAAATTAATTAAGTAAATTTTTATTAAAAAGAGAAATTTCATTTAATTGTATTTTCAGAGAGAGAGAGAGGGAAGAGGGAAAGAGAGGACATTTACTTCAAAAATTGTTATGTAAACTAAACGATCAAGAATCCTATTTTATTTAAAATCCACAATAACTTTTTGTTTTAAAGGCGTCAATAAATTATCATTAATTTTATTTCTGATATCCTGTTTGAGACAATAGAGTAACAAACCGGAAGGTTGGCCATTTAAATCACACCTCTTGTTTGAGGTTTGTCTTTTCTGCGCCCTAAATTATCCCAGTTTTTGAAAAAAGAAATCAATAAATTCTTGTTTGTCAAATTGAAGGTCAACTCTGCAACTGATCGCTTTGGAAGAGAAGACAAAACAAAACAAGAGAGAGGAAGTAACTTATTGTTTAATAGAATTTAATAGAAAACTCCTGTGGAGTTATTGAATTTCATTTATGAATGAATTTTTCAACTTGTAAAAGAGCAAAAGAGACACAGAGAGTGAGTGGAAGAGGATGAGGAAGAGGGAAGAGGGAGAGGAAAAAGGAAGAATATTAAAACCAGGTAGTTTTGAATTAAAAATATTTTGTTTAGGGATTAATTGACATTTGATTTTTATATTGTTAACAAACAAAAACACACATACATTTAAAGTCTTTTTAAGATTGATGGAGAGATTTAAATGAGAAGAAGAAGAAAAAAACCACCCTGAATTTTTTTTGGGTGAAAATAATTTACCACTTTAATACAATTTGTTGGCATATTTTATATCCTTTATCCTGTTAAACAATTAATGTTGTCTATTTAATTTTAGAACTATAAAAAATTGTTGTTGTTGTTGTTTTTCCTGTTTTATTTTTGATATAAAAGAAATGCCAGCTCACCTGGGTGTGTGTGTGTGTGTATGAGTGTTAAGGAAGATCCTTTTTCTAGTTTTATGTGGTAAATTAGATGGCAAATTTTATAGAGAAGAAAAAAACATTATTTTGCTTGTCATTAATTGTAAGTTAAAAAGTTATTTAAGGGAATTAATTTGTTTTATTCTCTTCTGTTTATTTATTTATTTGTTAACTATCGATTTATTAAACTCTCTAACGTTTTTTTTAATATTAAAGGACCTTTAGTCCTTATAACTATCATAAAAAGGCAGATGTTTTTTTAATAATAATTTTGGAAACGTTGTTGTTTTTTTTAATTCCTATTAAAGTGTTTTTTTTTTTTGTTCAACCACCCCTTAATTTGTTTGATTTCCCAAAAAAGAAGCCAATTTGTTTTTTTAATCTTGACTAATAGTTTTTTTGTTTTTGTTTCAAAAATTCCATAAATATTTTTGCATTCAGTTGCTTCACACTTAAGGATTATTTTGTTTTCCTTTAAAAAAAAAAAAAGAAAACAAAATTGGCACGCACTTCCTCCTCTGGAAAATGTTTAACTCTCATATCAAGTATATGGGAATTTCTACAGCTGTATAACAGTTTAAAGCTCCCTGGAGTTTTATTAAGTTATTAAAAAAGGATAAGAAACAGTAAATAAACAGAAAAAAGTTGCTATGGCATAATCATTAATCACCTTTTTTAATAAAACGAAACAAATTAGCGAAGGACTAAATTGTAGTCAGGACCTTTAGCAAAATGTAACTGTAATATTAGCATAAAGCAAAACTATAGTCCTGATTAAAAACTTAACTATAGTTCTTACTTATAGACAGGCAATAGACTAATCATAGATCAGATTAAAGACTTGAGTACTGACTATAGCATGGAATATAGTCCAGACTATAGACTTAGTCATAGTCCACACGATAGTTTAAACTCCAGACAATAGTACAAACTATAGTTATAAATAACTATAGTCCATATTATGGAAAAAGTCATAGTCCACACGATAGACTAAACTATAGTCCAGTTTTATAAACTATAGTTTCCTTTATATAGTCCATATTATTGAATAAACTATCGTCCAGACTATAGAGTAAACTATTGTAAAGATTATAACATAAACTATGGTCAAGACAATGGAAAGAACTATAGTCCAGATAGTGAACCAAACTATAGAGTTAACTATAGTCCAGACTATAGACTATTAACTGAATCATAGTCCATACTTTAGAATAAACTACAGTCTACACAGACTATTATAGTCTAGATTGCAGAGTAAACGATACTCTAAACTATAGAGCATAAATAAACCTTAACTTAACTAGAGTTTAAAAACAAGAGTTTAACTTATTAATTAATCTAACGTTTAGATTCTTGACTCTAGTTTAGCTTAAAAATCTAATCAGAGTTTAGGTTGTAAATTAAACTATAGTTGAGTCAATAAACTAAACTATTGTTTAACTTTTAAACTCCAGTTTATCTTATAAATTTAACTGAAGTTTTGCCAATTAACTAAACTAAGGTTTAGCTATTAAACTTAACTGAAGTTTAACCTATAAACTAAACCAAATCAAAATTCAAGTTATAAATTCAATCTTTAACCTGTAAATTAAATTCGAGTTTAAATTATAAAATAAACTAGAGTTTAGCATGTAAACTAAACTGAAGCTTGTCCCATAAAGTAAACTCTAGTATATGCTATAAACTAAAATTTAGCCTGCTATTTATAGTACAGTAGAGCTTCTTGATCTTAGTCAAAATTTGACTATTTTATTTTGACTAAATCTTCCCGTTTTTCTCACTCTCTCTCTCGTTTAATTCACTCTTAAAACCCCGATTTCCTTTTCTTCTTCTTACTTACCATATAAATCATTTTCCTTGATCCAAGGCGAACGACCCGAATGCGTTAACATCGTATGTGCAATATGATACGAAGACATATCATCATTAAAACCATTTGTGAAATTTTTCGGTAAATATTGACCAGCAGCAGCTACAGCAGCGGCAGCATTATGATTTGCTATAAATTGAGCGGCTACCTGAGCCTGTGCGGTAGCATTTGTAGAGGCTGTAACATTATTAGGATCCAAAACATTATTGGCGACTGCAGCAGAAGGATTAGATAAATGTGAGGCGCTGGTAGAATCATTTGTCAGCGAAGGGGAGGTTAAATGGTGAGATGTCTGAGTATCGGTGGTTGGGTGTTGTTGTTGTTGCAAATCCTGATTATGAGCAACGGCAGCAGCAGGATGAACATGTTTTAGATCAGAATTTTCTAAATTCAAAATATCCGATATATGAAAACCGGAAGATCTTTGCGAAGATGGTACTTTGGCATCAAATAAGCTGAAAGAAGAACAAGAGGGAGAGAGGGGAGAATTGAAATTAGTTGTTGGTTTTTGAAGAGAATGATGATCTAATATGAAACAATTAATTTGTTAGTAATTTTACCTGTTTTAAGTTTTGGGTTTTAAAACGATTTAAGAAATTTATATTAATGGTTTGTGAAGAATAATTAAACAGGATGTAGGGGTGTTTAAGTATGTATGTATGTGTGTGTGTGTATTGAAGAATATTGTAGAGGGGTTGCTAAAATATATACTAATATTTAAATTTAATCTAGAAGATTATTCACACGTAGTTTATTTAACTTAAGTCCATAGTTTTCATGCGATGTGTGAAAGTTAAGGTGGCAAAGTTAAATCGTTAGTTTTGTATTAAATAATCCGCTAAAGGAAATTTGAAATTTGATTTTTATAATTTAAATACCATCAACAATTATTTAAAATCCAGCTTAAAAACAGGCACACTTCTTCTACTTGGTTCTGATGTCTTAAATTTTAAACAATTTTTTGTACCTGTTTCAAAGGGAAGGACGGACGGACGGCTGGACAGACATAAAAACCACAAATTTGCTGTTAATACAAAACACATGTGTAAAAAAATTTGTTGGTTTTCTTTGTGCATTAATGGTTTTTCCCTTAAAAACAAGAGATTTTTCGCAATTTAAGCAAAATTCCCACGCCTTTTACAACCCAGACAAAAATAACACCTCGAAGGGAATTTCCCTTTGCCTGTTTAAGAATTTTTCAAATTCCCCCGTGTTAGAGCTGGTGAAATGCTGGCAATGTTAGCATGTCTGTTGAACACATGTTTTTAAAATTTTCAGAAATTTTCGAAATTTTCTTATGGTTTTTCCTAAGACACCTAATGGGAAATTTTGCTGCTGCTTTGCGTTTTATATGACTCTCATCAAGGGAGATTAGTTTTTTATGATCAAAAATTTTCGAACAAAAACAAAAACAAAAAAAGAAAAAAGATCCTTGTACGCGCCTTGACCAGCAAATTGGGTAAATCCTAAATATTTTGCACACGCACATGTGTGATCATCGAATATGGAAATTACGTGATTTAATTTTTACACAAAACGTCCTTTTTTGAACCTGATCAAAATTAAGGTTTTAATTGCTAAAGAATTCAAAAACTCTAAGAGATTTTGTTGAAATTTTATGAAATGTCCATAGTGCAGCTACAAAATGCCTCTAAAATTGTAGCCTTTTGCATTTCTTTCACCTGAATTTAACTAAGTTTAAGAGATTTTAATTAAAATTGCAATTTTAGAAATTTTATAAAAGGCCCATAGTGCAATAAAAAAAAACTTAAACTTCATATTCTTATTTTTCAATTATAAGTTTTTATTAAATTTCATTTAAATAAAATTAAATTTTTAAAATTTTGCTAACAAACCCATAGTGCAAAATTTTTTTCTTTCAAAAGATTTGAAAATTTTACCAGAAAAAAACTTTAAAAAAATCTTTAAAATATTATTTTTAAGATAAAAAGAAAATATGTAGTTTTCTTAAAAAAATTAATAAATCAAATGACCCATTGTGCAATATTTATTTTTTTAATAACCTAAATTTATCTTCATAAATCCCTAAAATTAGTAAATTTGTTGCAATTCCTTAATTTTTTAATTAAAAAAAAAACAGTCCCATAGTGCAACTAATTGTTTCACATATTATTACCTACAATTTATTTTCAAAATATTATTTTGTTGCCCGTTTTTCTTTATAGCAAATTATAAAAATGTCTTTTCAAATTATATAATTTATCACAAAAAGCTTAAAAATTTATAAAAAGCTTTTTGAAAAATTAGCCATTGTGCATTAAATTATTTAAATTTTTTCAAATTTATTCGAATTCGAACTAATAAATAAATTCGTAATTAATGGAAAATGAATTTGAAAATTAAGTAATTTAATAAAAAAGCCTTTAAAGCTTTTTAGAATAACCCATTGTGCATTGAAAAAATATTTAAAATGTATAAAATTTATTTCAATTTGAGTTAATAAATTCATAATTAATGAAGAAAATGAAAATTTTTTTAAATTTATATAATTTATTTACAAAAGCTTTTAAGCTTTTTTTAAAAAGTAACCCATTGTGCATTGAAAAAAATTAAACATTTTATAAAATTCATTTAAATTCTAACTAAAATCAAATTTCTTAAAAATTTTATTAAAAGAACCAAAAAAGCTTTTAAAGCTTTTATTGTTTAAAAAGAAGCTTTTAAATTAAAAAAATCTCCTTAAAAGTGAGAAAATTTAAAAAAATAAAGTTTCATAAGAAGTAAAAAATGATTATAAAATTAAGAAAAAAAATATCCAAAAGTTTTTCATTAAAGCTTTTTTTAAATTTTGTTTAAAATCTTTTTTAAATTGTTTTTAATGAAGATTCCTTTAAGGAATTTATATTTTTATGTTTGGAAAAAGTTTATAGTGCAAAATATGATTTCTGCTCTTAAAGCTTTAAGCTTTTTTGTTCAAAATTTCTTTAAAATCAGGTTTCTTTTTCAAAATTAGTTTTAAAGATTTTTTAAATAACAAATTAAATCCTTTTTGAAGAAAACTGCTCTAAAAGCTTTCACTTTTATTTAAAAAAGAAATCTTGAAAATTTTCAATATCTTACCCTGGTAACGCATTACGCAAAGCCGCCGGATAGAAAGCCGCTGGCAATAAAGCATGACCCCAATGAGGCAACAACATGGGTGACCAGGGCAAAAAAGGTGCCGCCGCTACTGCGGCAGCAGCTGCCGAAGGTACCATTAAACTGCTCATACTGTGTAAAGAAGGAAAACCACTAAATCCTGTGGCCCCAGTAGGTATTCTCAAATGATCTTGTACTCCTAACGAGGGCGTATTTGAGGGAACTGTTGTGGTGGCAGTTTTAGCGGGTAATTCTTCTCTTCTTAAATCTTGGGGTTTTGTCTGGCTGGGTGGAGTTGGAGTGGAGGTACGGGGAGGAGGTGAAGGAGATCTAGATCTGGGTGATCGTGATCTAGGAGGTGAAGCTGGTGAACACACTGAGATATCAGAATCTTTTTGTGGGGATTGTGAACGTGACTTGTGAGAGTGTGAGGACTCACAAGATTTGCGTCGGGACGGCGAGCGGGCCGGTGAGGGTGAACGTTTCCTTTTTTCAGCCACTTTGAAGCCGGTTTTTATAACGGGAGTTATAATGTTTTTTTTTGTAGAGTTTTAAAAAAGGAGTTTAACTCCGGGTTTTTTTTTTTTAGTTTTAGATTTATTTTTTAACACTTTTTAGAGGTTCGAATTTCTTTTTTTATAATCCTGGGGAAATTTTTTCACACTTGTTTTGGTTTTTTTTTCGGTCAAGGATTTTCACTAATTTTTTTTAATATTTTATTTTCAAAATTTATTTAATTTTTGGTTTTTTTTTTTTTTGTTTTGAAACTTTTAAAATCAAGTGGGTTTTTCTGAAAATAATTTTGGAAATATTTTTTTTCTTGACGGGTTTTTTCTTTTCGTTTTATTTGCTTTAACGCGTTTTGAGATGCAAACTATTTGAAGTGTCATCAACAACTAACTTGTAAACAAGAACTCAACATAATTCCAACCAAATAGCAGCATTTCAAAAAGTGGTTGACTAAATCATGTAGAATTTTCCCAACAACCACCACATGTACGACCAGAAAAACCCAAACAAATCCACTTTCACCTCCAGCCATTGTCCGCCATAAAAATACGTAAAATACCAAAGAACGACAACAACAACAACATTAAAACATCAAAAAAATGAAAAAAACCCATTCAACCATCATCTAATAAAAACAGATCGATTTTATGTGCTAAGTGGGCTCTCATGTCCTTTTCAACAACAAGCACTCTCTCTCTTATTTGTTTGCCTACTACTTCTACTCACAATAGCAACAACAACAACAATAACAGGCCTTACAACAAGAGCTCTTATAAAACATCATCAACACCAATTGCCTTTAAGCACAAATATCCTTTCAGCTGTTGTATTTGTAAAACGAGTGTTGAACACATACAGTTTTATATATCTTTCTCTCTCTTTCTAACACTTTAATAACAAAAAAAGAGCGCATACTCTTCATATGGGTGAGAGGGTACTTGAAGGTATATTTTTTTTGTAATAATTTTGTACTCATCTCCTCAACTACTATTTTATCCTGTTATTTTCATATCTTCTTCTGCTCTCTTTCTCCCAATTAAACATTTTATTTACTCTTTCTTTGTTCTATATTCTATATTTTATATACATTTTTTGTTCATTCATACTCTGCTCTTTGTCGTCGTCATAGTTGTTGTCGTTGTCTCAACCAACCATGATTGAGGCTTAAGTCTTGTTCCCACTTTACATGATTGGGTTTCACATTTCACTGGGCTCTTCTGCTTCTTCTTTTATTTCTCAAGCATTTCATTTCACTTGCCTTTTTTAAGTACTCTCCACTTTTTTTGTCTTCTAGGTTCTTCTCATATTACAATGTTTACTTTTTTTCGGGAGAAGGGGGGAAATGGAAAAGGGCTAACGTGCTTCCATTATGGCTGCTTTCAAAATAAAGTTCTTTTTTTATTTTATTTCACTTATTTCATTGTTTATTTCCATTCCACTGTAATGTGTTACTTTGAAACTCCTTATTTTGTTTGTTAGCGTCCCCCAACCCACTCTGTAGAGGAGAAAATTTATTACCTCTGGCTGTTTTGTAGCCAGTCATCCATTTAAATATCTTTATACTTTGTGCTGTCATCATCATTTTCATCATTACAAGTTTATATTGCTTTTAATAAAACGAAAAAAAAAGGCTCGAGAAGGGAAAAAGTCGAAAAGTTGGAATTATACTAAAGACTTTAGATTATTGGAATAAGAAATCGAATAAGTGAGAGTGCACACCAAACGCTAGATGAGAGACTGTGGACAGTAAGTGGACTAAAGGCAACATGAAAGAGAGTCTAGTCTTTCGGCTAGAAAAGAGATTATACTATACTATACTATACTATACTATACTATACTATACTATACTATACTATACTATACTATACTATACTATACTACTATACTATACTATACTATACTATACTATACTATACTATACTATACTATACTATACTATACTACTATACTATACTATACTATACTATACTATACTATACTATACTATACTCATACTATACTATTACGTATACTATACTATATACTATACTATACTATACTATACTACTATACTATACTATACTACTATAACTATACATACATACTAACTAACATACTATTACTATACTATACTATACTATACTTACTATACACTAGTATACTATGCAGACTATACTACTAAACTAAGAGAGACTAGACTATAGGCTAAAAGAAAGACTAGACATAGGCTAGACCAGCAACTAGACTATAGGCTAGAACAGAGACTAGACTAGTAGGCTTAGACAGAGACTAGACTATAGGCTAGAACAGGACTAGACTAAGCCAGAAACAGACACTAGACTATAGGCTAGAACACAGAGACTAGGACTATAGCTAGAACAGAGACTAGGACTATAGGCTAGAACAGGACTAGACTATAGGCCTAGAAACGGAGACTAGACTATAGGCTAGCAAGCAAGAGACTAGACTATAGGCTAGAACAGAGACTAGACTATAGGCTAGAACAGAGACTAGACTATAGGCTAGAACAGAGACTAGACTATAGGCTAGAACAGAGACTAGATATAGGCTAGAACAGAGACTAGACTATAGGCTAGAACAGAGACTAGACTATAGGCTAGAACAGAGACTAGACTATAGCTAGAACAGAGACTAGACTATAGGCTAGAACAGAGACTAGACTATAGCTAGAACAGAGACTTAGACTATAGGCTAGAACAGAGACTAGACTATAGGCTAGACAGAGACTAGACTATAGGCTAGAACAGAGACTAGACTATAGGCTACAAGAGAGACTAGACTATAGGCTACAAGAGAGACTAGACTATAGGCTACAAGAGAGACTAGACTATAGGCTGAACAGAGACTAGACTATAGGCTAGAACAGAGACTAGACTATAGGCTACAAGAGAGACTAGACTATAGGCTAAACAGAGACTAGACTATAGGCTAGAACAGAGACTAGACGATAGGCTAGAGAGAGACTAGACATAGGCTAGAGAGAGACTAGACTATAGGCTAGAAGAGAGACTAGACTATAGGCTAGAGCAGAGACTAGACTATAGGCTAGAGCAGAGACTAGACTATAGGCTAAAAGGAAGCTTACTAAAGGATTGGGAATAAACTATACTATTGGTTAAGCAGGAGAATTAGAATATAGAAGCCTTGAGAGAAGACTTAGCTATCGGCCTATAGGGGAGAAAATAAAACAGGCTAGAGAAGTGACTACATGCTAAAGAAGGGTTTGAAATATGGAATAAAAATTAGACTGGACTACACTTGACTATAGATTAAAGGAGTTACAATAGAGTAAAGCTAAGACTAGATTGTTGTCTACAGAATGGAGAATAAAATTACAGGCTAAATTAGAGACTAAATTTCATTCTTGACTTGTTGCTTGGCTGAAAAGAGGCTAACGGTCAAAGAAGACTATACTAGACAATACAATCGTTTAATCGAGAGACTATAACATAGAATAGAAAAAGGCTTGACTTAAAGCTAAAAGAGATTATTTGCTAAGGGAAAGATTGAAAAAGGCTAGGGGAGAGAGTGGGCTATAGTCTAGAGAAAACAGAAGTCTAGGCTAGAGAAAATACTAAATTATAGCACAACGGAGACTTAACTATTGTCTTGATGAGAGACTATTAGATAAAGAATTCTCCAAAGGTTAAAGTAGGGATAAGACTTCAGGCTGAATGAGGTATTCGATTTTAGTCATAACGTGGGACTAGACTACTGACAATATGCTAAAAAGAGCTGAGAGAGAAGAAATAGAATCAGGAGCATCTAAAATATTTGCTTAAGTAGAGCGACAATACTTAGTAAAATAACTACAATAAAGATTGAATTAGAGTTAATTTGTGAACTGAGAGTCAAGGAGAACCGAATTTAAGTCATACAGTAAAGTAATAAAATAAAGAAGACAGACAACTAATAGCTGGCAGAAGGATACATAAGTCTAAGAGTTGTGGAAAAGGCTATACTATAGGCTTAAGAAGATACTAAAATCTAGAGGTTAGAGCCGATACCGAGGACAAAAACTAAACACCTGACTAAAAACAAGACTATAAAGATTGTAAAGTAGAATATTTTCACTCATTTTTATTCAATTTCAGTTAAATTTCTGATTTTAGTCCTGATTAAATTATTGTCTTTAATTCAACTTCAGATTCTAGTTATGATTCTTATTCTGATGCTTCTTCTTATTCTAGTTCAGTTCTAGGACAGTTCTTGGACAGTTCTAATTCAGTTCAGTTCCGTTCTACTTCAGTTATAGTTCAGTTCTACTTCAGTTCTAGTACAGTTTAGTTTAGTTTTAGTTTAGTTCTAGTTCAGTTCTAGTTCAGTTCTACTTCAGTTCTAGTTTAGTTTTAGTTCTAGTTCTACTTCAGTTCTACTTCAGTTCTAGTTCAGTTCTAGTTTAGTTTTAGTTTAGTTTTAGTTCAGTTCAAGTTCAGTTCTAGTTCTAGTTTAGTTTTTCAGTTCTATTTAGTTTAGTTGAGTTCATGTTCAGTTCTAGTTCTAGTTTAGTTTTAGTTTAGTTCTATTTCAGTTCTGATTCAGTTCTACTTCAGTTCTGATTCAGTTCTACTTCAGTTCTAGTTCAGTTCAAGTTCAGTTCTAGTACAGTTTAGTTTAGTCCATAGTGCAACTAATATAATTTGTAATTTACCCTAAACTGTACAGACGATTATAATCCAAGTCAGAGTAAAGATTATAGTCTAAATTAAATTGTAGACAAGATTTAATTTTAACTCTGATTTACGATTTCTTAACTTCAAAGAGTTTTCAGACTTGACTATAACTAAAAGTTCAGACACTGAAGTATAATCTGTTTCATATTATTGTTTTTTTTCTAGGACTTGAACTATAGTTTCCTGTTTAATCTAAAGATATTTTTTCTCCCATCTAGTAATTTAACCGCCTTTCTCCCTCTCTTCCTTTGTCCGTGGTGCCATTAACTCTTGGGGTCTATTGCCTTCTTTTTACTGCTGTTTTGTTATTATTTTTTTCCATTATTAAAATCTGGAATTTATGTTGTATTTAAATGGATATTTGTAACAACTTCCTCTCATTCTCTATCTTTCTCGCTCTCTCTCTTCTTTTTTTCGATTTTATTAACGTTACAAGCAGAGCAATTTTTATACAGTTAAATAATGATACTTCCGTTTAATATTAAAACGTAAAAATAATCGTAATATGAGTTAAGGAGAAGAAGAAGAAGAAAAGTGATAATAATGTTACAGTTTAATGTGATTACATTTAATAAAAGAGAGGAAAAAAGACATAATTAAATAAGTTATTAAATTTGTTTAAAGATGGAAAGATGAGAGAGAGAGAGTTTAAACTAAGGTTTTGTAGGGTTAAAGTTTAAAAATTAAACTCAGTTTAAATTTTAATTTAATTTTTAATAAATTAAAGTTTTTTTTTTTGTTTCAGAACTGTCTTAAGTATTAGTTTAAACTTAGTTTATCTCGTTGGTGTTGTACATAAACTTGGTTTTTCCATTTTAATCTTTTTTTGTTGTTATTTACAATGTTGGGAATTTTTGTTGACTTATTGGGTGTAAACGGGGAAATTTTTATTAAATAATTATTAATCTTTCAGTTTAAATAATCTTAAGGTTAAACTAAGTTTACCTTGAACAGTAACACATGGTGTGCTAAAAATGTGTGGGAAATTTTGTCGGCTTATTGGAGGAATTTCCGAAAATAACAGTTATAATCTTAAATCGTATACCTGTAGCCTTAACGGAAATTTGCTATTTTGACCTGCTCTCTGCTCTGCACCGTGATGGAAATTTTGTTTTTCCTTTTAACAAAAACTACTTCAATTTAGTTTTAGTACTTTTTAGAGTTTTCTTTTCATGTTCTTTTTTCTTTTAGTTTTCGTTATTTATTTGAAAACTCATTTTCTAACTATTGATTTTTTTCTATTCAGTTCACATGCAAATTTAACATTTACGTAGCCTTTTTTCTCTTCTTCTCTCTTCACTTCTTCAGCTATAAATTTAGTAAGTTTTATTTTTATTCGATTTTGCCATAAAAAAATTACTTTTGCAAATGAAAAAAAAAGTTAGAAATCGTTGAAAAACTAATACATAAACAACAATTCAAAATAAATGGTAAAAACTATTGAAAAGATTCGAGGAGTAAGAAGTCAATTGGAGTCTAGAAAGACTACAGACACGCAAGCTTTTGCTTGAGAGTATGTGAAGTGGTACTTTTTGTTCTTTTGTGAGTTTCTTTGAACCATAAATGGAAATAATAGAAAATAGAGAGATTTCTAATGTCAATATTAGAAAAGTTTTAGAAATGCTAAACTACCAGAGTTGCCATCTTAAGTATTATAGTCTAAAGCATATTATACAGTTTAGTTCAGAACTGAGCAAGAACTGAACTAGAAATGAAAATGAATCAGTACAGAAATCAGATTTAGGATCAGAACTAAAATCAGCTATAAAATCTGAAATGTAATCAGCAGGCAAAAAATTTTTAACTGGAATTTGAACCAGGATTAAAATATGAATCCGATCTAGAATCTGGACATCACTAGAATCAGATCTGAAAAGGCATCTCAACTAGAATCAGCGAATTTAATTTGAATTACTCTACCAGACTGTGGCCTAGACCAGGCAACTCTTGATGGAAATTTAGTTTATTGTATTGGAGTACAGTCTACTCCATTCACCAGACTATAGTCTAGACTATAATCTAATCTCTTGGGCAAACAATAGTTAAGTTTCTTGATCAGACTAAAATCTAATCTAATGATCAGTTTGAAGTCTTGCGCATTAACCACAGACTGGTAAATGACATGTCTCTTAGCCAAACTAGAGTCTTGTTACTTTACCAGACTTCACTCTACTAACTTGACCAGACTATAATCTACGAGCTTAACTATACTATAGTCTAGGCTCTTGACAAAACTATAGCCTAGTCTCTTGACAGTACTATAGTCTAGTCTCTTGACAGGACTATAGTCTAGTCTCTTGACAGGACTATAGTCTAGTCTCTTGACAGGACTATAGTCTAGTCTCTTGACAGGACTATAGTCTAGTCTCTTGACAGGACTATAGTCTAGTCTCTTGACAGGACTATAGTCTAGTCTCTTGACAGGACTATAGTCTAGTCTCTTGACAGGACTATAGTCTAGTCTCTTGACAGGACTATAGTCTAGTCTCTTGACAGGACTATAGTCTAGTCTCTTGACAGGACTATAGTCTAGTCTCTTGACAGGACTATAGTCTAGTCTCTTGACAGGACTATAGTCTAGTCTCTTGACAGGACTATAGTCTAGTCTCTTGACAGGACTATAGTCTAGTCTCTTGACAGGACTATAGTCTAGTCTCTTGACAGGACTATAGTCTAGTCTCTTGACAGGACTATAGTCTAGTCTCTTGACAGGACTATAGTCTAGTCTCTTGACAGGTCTATAGTCTAGTCTCTTGACAGGACTATAGTCTTCTCTTTTAACCAGACTATAATTTAGTCTCTTGACTATATTATAATCTAGTCTTTGGTCTGTTCTTTATGTCTTTAAGCTGTAGTCTTTAGTACAGTAATATATTGTCCAAATTATAGTCTATTAAATATCCTTTTGTCATCATTTCATCTCAAATGGCAACATTTTATTTGTCTAGAATTTTGACCCTTCAAAAAAATTCATAAACAAACAAACATATATTCCATGGACTCTTGTGCTACATAAGAGGGTACTCCAAGGCGAATTCGACATACAGTTTGCGTGTCTTTAACATGTACAACAACTTGAGTAGGATTACAATATGAACAACTACAAAAACAAGCATTTTTTCACCCAAAATTAAAAGTCCTTCTAAAATTGAAAAAGGATACTTGTGGTGAATGTTTAACAAACAAGAGTGAGAAAAATCAGAATAATGGAATTTAAAGATGAGAAGAGAAAATAAATAAATAAATAAAATGTTGTGAATAAAAGAGAAAGAGAACAGTATAGAATTTAAGCTTAAGAGAGAAAGAGAGAGAATGAGTTAAATGGAATAACCAATCATGGAAGAGAAAGTAAAACAGGTAAAGGGAAATTTTGAGAATTATAATTATGGGAAATTTTTGTTTGCGTTTAGAAAAAGAGTAAAGAGGAAAGTAATAGAAGGGCTTGAGAGAGGGTTTTTATGTTCGGCAATCATTTGTTAACGCCCCTCTTTTTGTATATTGTACAGTTGTTGGAAAACCAATTTGATTTTTTTGTAGTGAACGAGAGAAAAAGGCGTTTTTTGGAGAGAGCGAAAATAAAAGAGAGCATTTTTTGTGATAAAATTGTAATAAAGGATTTTATTTAAGAATATTTATTTACTTATTGTTTAACAAATACTTTAACATTTTGTTAAGTAGTTTTTTTTTTTGTTGAAAATTGTGCACAACAACAAGTATGTAGTTGTTAGTGTTGGTGTGATAATAATACGAAAAGAACAACAACTTAATTATTATCCTTTTTTTAATATCAACAAAAATATTTAGGGCGATTTTATGTTATTTTTGCTATAAATTTAAGACTTTAAAAAAAAGCTTCTTGAAATGTTGAAAATCTGGTTCTTGGAAATAAATTGTTTTTCCTTGGAATTTTCTTCTTCTTCAATCGATTGATTTATTGCCAAATAATTGTTAAACAATTAATTTCCGTTTATTTGAAAAAAAATTTTGAAAAATTATTTTCCATTTTTTCACTTCACTCAAAAACAACAAAACCAACTTCCGTTTCATTTGTCTCAGACTCTAGACAAAACAATAAAATGACAAATTGTTTTTAAAGATCAATGAATCAATGCAGTAAGAGAGTTAATGATTGAATGAAGAGAACAACAATCACGCCACTGGAGAGATTTTTAAAGGCAACAAGATGTTTTTAATGGCAAAAAGAAATTCTTAACAAAATGATTTTCTTAAAAACTCATTTAAAACTCATTAAAATGGTTTCAAGATGTTTTTTCCTTTAGGAAATATTTAGTTAGAACTAGTTTCTTGGAAATTCAGCTGGCTGAATTTAAAGTATTTATACAATTTTACAATTATTTTGCAAGAAATTAACAATAAGCTTCATTTAAAGACAATTCAGCTAATACAAAACTACTTTTTTAAAGAATTTTTAAAGAAAACCGAAAAAAGTTAAAAGAAACCTTGATAAATCCCCAATTCAGCTAGCTGAATAACAATATTTTATCTTATTTTAATATCAGTTTGTAATTTGGAAGCAAATTCAGCTAATTTTAATTAATTCAGGTAATAAAATTCCTAATATTCTTTGAAATATAAAACTATTTCAGCTGTTGGATTTCATTTATTTCTTAATTTTAAATTCAGCTAGCTGAATAACATTTTTTTAACACATTTCTTGTATTAATTTGTATGAAGTTTTAATTGAAACTTAATTTAAAACAAATTCACCTAGCTGAATATGTCATTTTTTAAATCTGGAATCAGCTAAACATTTTTTTATTTTCTCACGATTTTTATATTCAGCTAAATGAATACATTTTATTTTCCTTAATTTTGAATTTATTTGATTAAAAATATGGTTATTTGTTTAAAACTATTAATACAGCTAGCTGAATTGGGTAAAAATTATTGTTTTTAAAAATTTTCATAAGAAAATATTAAAAATTTTGTTTAATAAAAATATTCAGCTAGCTGAATTGTTGAAAAAGGTAATTCAGCTAGCTGAATTGTCTTTAAAATGAATGAATTATTGAAACATTTTGTTTTTTATTTATAAAAAATTAATTCAACTAGCTGAATTGGATAAAAACGTATACTTTCCTTTATATTAACTAATTTAGTTTTAACAATTAATGAACATAATAAAATTAACCACATTTTCGTCCTTTTTGCCCATTAAGAGGCCAAACAGTTCTTGTTATTTCTCTCTTTATAAAATAGTTTTATTAATAAAATGACATTTTATGCTAAATAGACAGACGATATGACATTTAATGTAGTTAATTATGCTTGAAATTTGTTCAGCAGCATCAAGCCAACAATAACAGCAACGCTAATAAAATACGATTGTATTTAGGGAAATAAAAACAACCCCTCGATTTGAAGGTCTCGAAAATTTTAACACATTTTATCTTTTGTTTCTCTTTTTGATATTTAGAGGCGTAAAAAATCAAATAGAAATTATACGCTCATCTGTAACATAGAATTTATTAAGAACCCTTCAAATCAAAATAATTGAGAACAAAAAACGGAAAGGGAAGTAGAGAGAAGAGAAGAGCATGTTTAACAAGCCATATTTTACTATTGATTCAATTATAAAGAGAGTTTTTTTTTTAAATAAGATTTATTTTTATTTTTTACCTTTTTGTAACCGTTTTTATGCTTGATAATGAAAAGGTTTGTAAGTGTATGTGTTTGTGTGTGCGTGTGTGTGTTAAAATAAAAAAAATAACCGCCATTATAGTTTATAGTTTGTTATTAAACTTACATCTGCAGTTTATTTCATATACAAAACAAATTAATGATGACAATGATGAGTTTGTGGAAACAAATTGTTATCTGTTAAAAAAGACTTTAATTTGAGATTGTTTTTTTTTTAAGAAATCAAAATTTAACCCTTTGAACTTTTTAACACTGGATTTATAAACCAAAAAAGACAAAATGACTGCTTTAAAATACACAAACTATTAAGTAAATAAGGAATCACGAAATATAATTATTTTCTGTTTTTTAATCTTAAACAAATCCTAGATTTATATCGCTCAAAATCAGAAGGCTATCTTACTCTATATGACCACCAGAAAGACCCTAGTTTGAAGCCATATAACTCCCATCAAATATGAGTTCAATGAACCTAGAAATTATATTCAGCCGGCTGAATTTAATAAGTTTCAAAACCATATTTTCTAAACACTTTAAATCCCGATTTTGCTAGGAGGACACCATCCCCCATATGACCACACGAGAGGCCTTAGATTAAAGACAAATAACTCCCACCAAATATGAATTAAATTTGTCTAGAAATTATATTCAGCTAGCTGAATTTTATTAGTTTCAAAATAATCAAAAATAAAACTCATTACAACTCTTTATAACACATTATTTAGCTAGCTGAATTTGGGTTATACCTTCCTTAGTAGGCCCACGGGGAAGGCCCTAGATTGGAGACGAATTAAATTTACCTAGAAAAACATATTCAGCCAGCTGAATTTAATTAGTTTCAAATACTAAAAAATTAAACTCATTAAAACTCTATTTATTATCTTATTCAGCTATCTGAATTTGCTAACGAAGGAGGATACCTTCTTCTATACGTCCTCCTGAGAGACCCCAGAAGCGAAGCAAACTATTCCTCTCATGGAAAAAATGTATTTTGTTAGCTGAATTTATTTAGTTGCAACATAAATAAAAACTATTTAAGAACGACATTTTCAGTTTTATTCAACTAGCTGAATTTAGAGGATCCCTCCCTCAATAGCCCACAGGGGAGGTTTAAGATTGGAAAGAAACAATTCCTTTTGAAAATTCGACAAAAATTATATTCAACAAGCTGAAATTAGATTCAAAATAATAATAAAAAAGTTTAAAAATCCCCATTTAAATTCTTATTCAGCTAGCTGAATTTGAAAAATAACTTCATCAATATGCCCACAGGAGAGACTCAAGGTTGGAGGCAAACAATTCCACTTAAATATGAATTAAATTAACTTAGAAATTATATTCAGCTGATTCTTTACATTCACTAATTAAAAAGAAAACTCCTTAAAACCCCATTTATCACCTAATTCAGCTGAATTTGCTTACTATGAAGGATATCTTACTTCATACGCCTATGGAAGAGGCCTCAGATTAGAAATAAACAACATCTCTCAAAAATTTAGCAAAAACCTAATTCAGTTAGCTGAATTTTATTACATTCATGATAATCTATAAGCAAATATTTTAAACCCTGCATTTATCGCCTTATTCAGCTAGTTAAATTTGCTTACAAGACTTACCCTATAAGTCAATAGCGGAAGCACATCCTTGGAGATAAGTAACTCCATTAAAATTTACTCAGAAATTCTAATTTGATAGCTGAATTTATTACATTCAAAATCAATAAGAAAAATTTTTTAATTTAGCATTTATTACCTAATTCAGCTGCCTGAATTAGCTTATAAGTAAAGAACGGAGCCAAAAAACTTCCTATAATATCATTTAATTTACATAGGGACTATATTCAGCTGGCTGAATTCAAGTACTTTCAAATTAAACAACAAGAAAATTTTTAAACCCGTCTATTTGCCTTATTCAGCTAGCTGAATTCGCTTCAAAATCAATTAAGTTAATTATTTTTCATAACCTCTTATTGCCAACTCAATCATTTATTGAAAAAAGTCTTAAAACACTTAGCTGAATTACTCTCTCTCTCATGAAAATATTTAATTATTTTTATTAAATTCCATTTCTCTCCTTTTTTCGCTCTTAACCCTTTTTTGCAATTCAAAACCCTTAAATCAATTTATTTTTTAATAAATTTCTATTATTTTTTTCTAATAATTAATTTTTCAAGGAGGTACTTTTATTTTGTGTCCTTTATATTATGTTTTTTTTTGGTACCAGTTACCATAAAAATTTATTTATTACAATAATAAATAAGTTATAACAAAAAAAGTTTTTCTTTCTCCCCATCAAAAATGGAAAGAAAAAACTGTTCAATAGTTTTCAAAGAAATAAAAATTATTGTCACGTATGTGTTTGTGTTTTTGTTAACACACGATATTTTACCGTTATAATATGTAACTTAAAAGGGCATATTAATTTTTATATTAACTGTCATAACTGTCACAAATGCATGACATCTTCAGATTGTCATAAAAAGAAAGCTAAATAAAAAAACTTTAACTTAAAGAATAAGGGGAGATTTTAAGTTTGTTTTTGGGATTAAAGAGACTTAAAGGGAAGCTAATTTTTAAAGATATAAGTTATATTCAGCTAGCTGAATATAATGTTTTTAAGTAAATTTTGCAAGAATTGCATTTGAAATTAATTATATGTAAGTATTCCCCTTATTCAGCTAGCTGAATATGACTTTTTTAAATAAATATTAAGGGATTTTTGTTAAAAATAAATTATTTATAAATTTTTCCTTATTCAGCTAGCTGAATTCAAGGATTTTTAAGATATTTCCATTTTCATTTATTATTTTTTTCAAAATTTGTCAATAAAACTTTAATTCAGCTAGCTGATTATGATTTTTCACAGTAAATATTAAAGGATTTTCATTTTAAATTAATTTTTTCTAATAATTTCCCTTATTCAGCTAGCTGAATGTGAATTTGTTTGATAAACATTAAAGACTTTTCGTTGAAACTAATTTATTTATTCATTTCTTTCTTATTCAGCTAGCTGAATTCCATGATTTTTATTATATTCCTATTATTTTCAAAATTTGCTAATAAAACTTCAATTCATCTACCTGAATTTGTATTTTATTATGATTAAAATTAGCTGAACTAAATTTTAATGTAAATTTTCCTCAAATTTGTATATATACAAGAAAAATTTAAATTCAGCTAGCTGAATTTAACTTTTTGTGTAACTTATGGTTCATTTTAAAAGGAATTTTGTTTTAAATGATATTCTGAAGCAATTCAGCTAGCTGAATTTAAGTTTTTAAAGCTGAATTTCAATTTTTATATATTAGAAAAACAAATAAATTATTTTTATTCTAATTCAGCTAGCTGAATTAGTTTATTTTTTAATATTTTGATGGATTTAATATAGTTTATGTTATGTTAGTTATAATGGATTTGCGGTAGCGTGTTCTTCTTCCGGTTTTTAAACAGGCTCTTGTCATTAAAGTGTGCTCAATTATTGTTATACAAAAAAAAAAGAGAGAAAATATTAAGAGTTTTTTGTTTTTGGAATTATTATTTAGTTTTAATAGTGGGAATTTGAACAAATGTTTTTCTAAATAATAAAACTAAAACAATAAAAAATTGTGCATGTTAAGTGTTGTTGTTTCTTTTTGTAATTAATTTTAAGGTTAAGAAAATACAGAAATGAGAGAGACAATTTAAAAGCGGCTTTTTGTTTGAAAAAAAAGTGTCATAAGCCTTGACTAAAGCAGCAAATACAAATAGTTTTAACTAAAAACCATTTTAGCCTAAAAGGTGTTTTTAAAGTCTAAATAGAGAAGACAATAACTCTGCAGGAGTTTATTTTTTAAATAAAAACAACAACAAAAAATTTCATTCATAAAAATTTTATTTCATTCATAAATTTTAGTTTTAAGACAAAAACGATTTTGGTTAAAAGGGAATGGAAGAAGAAGGAAGGAAGAAAGGAGGAAAAAAGTGATTTGAAATAAATAGTTAAGTGATTAGAATTTAGTGAGTGTGTTTTTAAAAAGGAAATGCAAAAGGAAGAAAAGAGAAAGAGAGTGAAAAAGGAGAGAGAGAGAAGATCCTGTAAATGTTTGTTTAACGTTTAGAATTCAAGCTGTGTTTGCTAAACGGAAGGAAAAGGAAGGAAGTTAAATGTTATTGCCTTTATTTCATACTTTTTAACAAAACACACACACACACGTACACACTCGTAACACAACACTCACTTATACACGAGCTCTCATTAGAATTAAAGAAAAATTAATGATTAAAAATAAATTATATTTAAACAAATCAGAAGTTATAGTCAGTCAAGTCCGATTATTCTATACCCTACACTTTATTGTTGTTTATAAATGGTAGCTGCGAATATTGAATGAACGACCCTCGTATAATTTGTTTTCTAATTTATGCTAACGAGTGCAAGTTTTTTATTATGTGCGATTTATGGGTTTTAAAAGTATTTTTTTATGAACGACCCTCGTATAATTTGTTTTCTAATTTATGTTAAAAAGTGAAGAATGTTAGTATGTGTGATTTATGAGTTTTAAAAGGATTTTTTATGAACGACCCTCGTATAATTTGTTTTCTAATTTATGCTAACGAGTGCAAGTTTTTTATTATGTGCGATTTATTAGTTTTAAAAGTATTTTTTAGGGAACGTTATATGGGAGCTAGAAGAAATTATGTGCCGACCCTCGTAAAATTTCGAATATCAATTTTTGCTTATGTTTATCGTAATTTGACTAACTTTTAACATAATACCAATGTAGAGATGAGATTTATGCTCTTCAAAATGATATTTGGAAGGATGATTGTATGGGGCCTATGAGAAATAATGCATAGATCCTCGTATAATTTGACACAACGTTAAGGATTACTGTAAGACTTATTTGTACCAAATTTCATTGAAATCGCTTCATATTTTAAGCTTTTTTTTTTTTTGAAAAACCCCATTTCCGGGAGGAACATTTGTATGGGGGCTTGGTGAAAAAATGGAGCCATTGCCACCAATTTCAATAGGCATCAAGCCTGTACCAAAATAATGCCATGTGCAAAATTTCATTAAGGTATCTCTAAAATTGCTTCCTGCATTTTGTTCACTAGATTTATATGGACAGCCAGACAGACAGACAGACGGACGGAATGTTATCGTTAGATCGTTTCAGAACGGTATATTTTAACGAGGGAGTAACAATATTTTTTCTGTTCATTACAAACTTAAGCTCAAACGCATTATACCCCAACCACCTGTGATGCTGTAGGGTATAAAGAGCTTAAAAGAGATTTTTGATCGATAAGAGAATTATTTAGAGTTTCAAAGGGTTTAATAACTTTTAAATCTTGAATTTCTTAATTTTTCAAATTTAATTTTATTTCCAAAAATTATTTCTTTATTTTTTGAAATTTAAATTTCCGTTTCTCTCTCTCCTCTCTTTCTTTCGTTTCTGTTTTCCTTTAAAAAAAATTCTTTTATTTCCTAAACAGTTTCTTTTGGTTTACAATTTTACTTTTGTCACATTTTTTTTAGTATTAAAAGACCCTCGTTTTTTGGCTAAAATAAATTTTTTTATGATTCGTAATGGTCTAAATTCTTCTTCTTGACATCTTTTCTTTTCTTTTCTCTTCTCGCATTTTATTGATTCATCGTTAATTTATTGATTTTTTGTTTAGATTTTTTTTCTTAAACATTTAACATCCGGTTTATATTGTTCCGATTTTTTTTTCCAAGATTTCCTTTCTTTTTTGAAATGATCATAAATCATTTGAGAGTTAAATTGATCTTTAAATTGTCTTAGAGGGATCTTAGAATAATAAAAGAGAAATAAATTGGAAAGATATAGACTTGAAGAGAGAGAGAGAGAGCAAAATATTTATATTTTAAGATTTTTCTGATTGAATACAATTAAGACGATCATAAAAAATCGATCTCATTTGTATTCCAAATTGATCTTTTAATTGTTTTTTAGGGCGATCATATAATGGAAAGAGAGTTATAAATCCAAAAACGTTTATAGTTGGGAGAGAGCTAAATATTTTTATTTAATAATTAATCTATTTTTTGAGAATCGGAAAAATCCGATCTTCATTTTTATATAAAAAAAATTAATCTTTAAATTGTTTAAGGAGGATCTTAATAAAGAAAGAGAGAGAATAATGTAGATATCTTTTATATAAAATTGAGATAATTTTTTTTTAAATTAAATGAACAGAAAACTCCGCAAGCGATAATATAAACCCAACTTTGGAAAAAAAATCTGCCACGATCGCTAATAGATCGTGAAAAAGGATATAAAAATAACTTTTCAATCTTCAAAATATTCATCTGCAAAAAAAAAAAAGCAAATTCATTCATTTGTCTTCAGATTTTTGTTGGCAAATATCATCTATATAGTGAAGATCATTTTGGAAGGGCGCAAGATCAGTTTCTTTAGCATTACACTGTGAGCCATGACTGTATGACTCTTAAAACTGATTTATTTATGGCAATGTGTCCTTAGCAATTTCAAAGGTCTCTCGACAGATTTTTTAAAGGAAATATAATGATCGAAATATATATAATGATCAGTGTCATGATCAGATCATGTTGATAGCTTTTTAGCCTTAAGTCCATTTTTTAAATTAAACAAATTTAAAAGATTTTTTCTATATAATTTTTTTAGCAAATTATTTCCTAAGAAAGTAATGATCGCGGATTTTCTCGAAATTGAAAATTGATCGTAAATTTGTTTTATATAAAAATTATAGTTTTTTTATTAAAAATTTGTCGCAATTTTTTTTAAACAATTTAATTTTGTCTTATTTATAAAATTAAAGTGAAAATTTATCTTAATTTGTTTTGGAACTAAAAAAATAGTCTCAAAATTCCTTTCAATAGAAATTGATCATAAATTTTCTTGAAATTAAAATCGATCACAAAATATCTCTTAATAAAATAATGATCGCCGATTTTCCGAAAATTTAAAATTGATCGTAAAATTGTTTTTAATTAACAAATTTTTATAGATTTAAATAACATTGATCGTAAAAATATTCTAAATCAAAAATTCATCGCTAAAATTTCCTTAAACAAAAACTGATCTTAAATTTAGAAAAAATTTAAAAAATAATGTTAATTTAAACTGATCTTTAATGTTTTCTAACTGATCGCATAATTTCTCTAAATAAATATTGATTATATATTTTCATGGAAATTAAAATTTATAGCAAATTATTTCTTGATGAAATAAGGATCGCGGATTTAATAGAAATTAACAATCAAAAAAATTTTCTATACAAATTTTCTAAATCAAAAACTGAACTCCAGATTAAAAAATACTGAAATACTGAACTTAAGACGGATCATAACTTTTTTCTGAACTAAAATTTATAGCAGATTTTCTTTAAATTAAATCGTGATCTCAATTGTTCTCTAAATTTAAAATGGATCTATGATCAATAGAACAATGATCGCAACTTTTCTTTTAAGTAAAAATTGATCGCAAAATTTCTATATTTAAAAAATCAATTATAATTTTAAAAATTAAAAATTGATCACATTTTTTCTCTAAACTTAAAATTGATCGCAATTTTTCTATGTATAAAACATTGATCGCAATTTCTTTCTAAAGTTAACGAGTGTTGAAAATTATCTCTAAATTAAATATTGATCGCAATTTTACTAAGAATGAGAAATTGAGTGCAGATTTTTTTAAAGTTAAAAATCGATCGCACTTTTTGAAGATCACATTTTTTTGCTAAATAGCAAATGGTTCCAAATTTAACAATTATGTCCAAAATTTTGTGATCAATTTAATCTGAATCTGATCACAAAATTTTCTCTAAATTAAAAATTTATCACAAATTTTTATTTGTTTTTATAAATTGATCACAAAATTTTCTCTAAATTTAAAATTGATCACAAATTTTCTCAAATTTGAAGAATTTTAAAATTTTTTTTCTCAAAATAAAAAATTGATCACAAAATTTTCTCTAAATTAATAATTGATCACAATTTTTATTTGTTTTGAAAATTGATCACAAATTTTCTCAAAATTTGAAGAATTTAAAAATTTTGTTTTCTCTAAATTAATAATTGATCACAAATTTTATTTGTTTTGAAAATTGATCACAAATTTTCTCAAAATTTGAAGAATTTTAAAGTTATTTTCTCTAAATTCAAAATTGATCACAAAATTTTCTCTAAATTAAAAATTGTTCACAAATTTTATTTGTTTTGAAAATTGATCACAAAATTTTCTCAAATTTGAAGAATTTAAAAATTTTGTTTTCTCTAAATTAAAAATTTATCATAAAATTTTTTCTAAATTAAAAATTGATCACAATTTTTATTTGTTTTGAAAATTGATCACAAATTTTCTCAAATTTTTCTCTAAATTAAAAATTGATCGACAATTTTCTCTTTATAAAAAAATCAGTTTGAAAATTTCTCCAAATTAAATAATTTAAATTCTTCTGTAAATTGAAAATTGATTGCAGATTTATTTTATGCAAAAATTCATTAGAAAATTTTCTTTTAAATGAAAAATTAACAAAATTTTTGTCTAAATTAAAAATTGATCGCAAAATTTTTTATGAATAAAAAATTTGTCGGAAATTTTTTCTTTAAATAAAAAATTGATCGTTAATTTTCTTTAAAATAAAAAGTGATCTTAAATATTTTGTAGATAAAAATTTAATTGAAGATTTTTTTGAGAATTAAAAATTGATCGTTAATTTTCTTTAAATAAAAAAATGAGCACAATTTGCCGCTAAATAGAATGAGAAATAATTCAAGATTTTCTTTAAAAATTTAGCGAAGTTTTTTCTTTGAATTTTGATTTAATTTAAAGAAAAAATATTTTTTATGAGCTTCAACTCTCATTTCGAAGAGACATTTGTATGGAAGCTGTTTGATAAAAAGAAAATCTAAAATTGCATCTTGTGCAGTGTTCACAATGTTACATTTTTAGACGTACAGCCGGGAAGGGGACCAGTAAATGTTTAAAAATTATATTAGTTGTGATTGTTAAAATATAGTTTTTCTAAGTGTAAAATGTATGTTTTAGTTTGAGAGATTTTGAACTATTTTGCACATTTTTTTTGTAGCCATTTATTTTTAGCTTAAAATGTAAATTCTTTCAAGTGGACTCATGGTATTTCATTTTCTTTTTTTTATTGTGCCTTTGCCAAAAAGAGTTCCTATGTAAATTTGTTTAAACTTTTTATTTAGTCATAACATCACCTTTTCCCTTCTTTTCATATGCAAGAACTTTAAATTGCTTTATAGATCCTAAATATCGTTAAAAAAAGCGTTTTGTTGTATGTTTAGTGGATCCTTTAAATTCCATAATAAAGAATTGAAAATCTTTACATAAGAACTTTGATTGGTTCAGGGTTTTTAAGCAATATAATGAGATGGTGGCAAAGTATTTTACTCTTCAATTGATTTGCAATTATTCCATGTGTATAGAATTTTTTTTGGAAAACTAACGCTTTTAAAGGTCTCTTTAACACCCTATGAAATGGAATTAATGTTGTTTTTAGTTTTTATTTTTATTTAAATTGTATTATTTTGTTACAAACAGTATTATCTGAGATTATCCGAAGGTAAAAACGATGATTAGTAACAAAACCCAATTACATGGACAAAAACCATACAAACACAATAACAACAATATTTTATTAGAGATTCTTCTTTCTTTCTTTATTTTTTTGTTATTGTTTTTGCTTTAAACCTATTGGGAAAATTTTGAAAATTGTGAAAAATTTTACAATGTTGTTGCGGTATTTTCCAAACGATTTCACTCACATGTGTTCACATAAGCGTTTACTGTCGATACAAATAAACAAACAAAAACTCCTTTTTGGCATAAAAGCGAAAAAAAAAGAAAAAATGTGGTGTATTTGAGTGTAAAAACCCAAAACAAGACAAACGTATTTGCCCATTGTGCACTATAAAACTAGTGTATGTAGCAAAGTGTGTGTGTGCCTGTGTGTGTGTTAAGGTAATGATCGTGTAGTTTAAAGTCTGCCTCTGTTATATGATTTCCTCTTTTATCGTGCCACAAAGAAAAGGTGACAAAGTGTAAATAATTTGCTTTTGTTTTCCTTACTCTCTCACTCTCCCTCTCTAACTCTCTCTCTCTCTTCCCTCTTTCCCTCTTTGTAAATGTTCAGAAGATTTTTGTTCAATATATTGAATTTGTATTAAAAAAAATCCATATTCTTTGATCTTGAATTTATTCCTTTTTTTTGCAAACAAAAAAAAAAAGATCCTGAGATTTATTTAATTGTATTTAAAATACAATTCTCTACTCCTCTTTGATCATTAATTGTTTTAAGGATTTAGCAAAATGTTTCCTTTTTTCACTAAAACTTGTTTTCTTAGGATCCAAATCGAAAGTCTTAAGACAATTTCTTGTCTAAACATCATGTAATAGAAAGAAATTAGATTTAATTATTAGTTGTAATATTATATGAAAGGAAAGGAGAGGAAGGGAAAGGAGATTTAAGCCACCTGATTAGATCACCTGAAAATAATTTAAGTGAAAATTCTGGGAAGTGTTTAATTGTACATCAAATGAAAAGGAATTTAAATTAAAAATTAATTTAAAATCCAAAAAAATATTTATTTAAAAAGGGAACAAGATCAGTAAAGATCCTAGGAAAACCGTTAAGGCTTTCTCGCCAAAATTCTCATATTTTCATCACTGAAAATAAAATGATCTTAATGATCTTCATTACTAATCAACATTGATTTGTAAAGTTATTTTTAAGTTAATTGGAATGAGTTTAGGCCCCTCATCTGCTTCATAAAATAACTCTCTTTTGCGTTAAAAAGAAGTCCAACTTTTTAGAGTCCTGAACTGTTAAAATTGTGTGAAATTTTATTCAAATATTTCGTCAGCTTCAAAAGTTTGCAAAAACTCACTTTAAAGTTGCGAAAAATGATATGATCATCTAAGTGATCTTCATTACTAAACAGCGCAGAAATTGTTTTTTTTACAAACTTTTTGCCGCCGCTAAAAATTCGATCAAATAAAATAAGTCACTTTTTTTTAAGGCGGTAAATTTTCTTGGATTATGAAAGAAAAGCGAGGGGAATCGTCAATTTCCTGACTTCCAAATACTCGTTAATCTTTTAAGAGGTTATACTGACAGCTTCATAGTAAAAGACATTGACCATAATATGCGTTAAAGCTTAAAACTTTCGGGAAATTTTAAAACGATCCTCGTAAACTTTGCAATAATTCCACATCTTATTAACAGTTTCTTTTTATTGTACGATATTCGATAGTCTTTTAAACAAATTTCGAGCAGTGATCCTCGTTTGAGAGCAACGGGAAATTATCAATCGATCTTGGCAAAATTTGAAAATTTACAGTTTTCCTTTTTTATGGATTTAAATTGCATGAAATAATTAATTGTACCAGAAAGTTTTTGGCTTTTAATGTAATTTATCGATATGGACTTTAAGAGAGAGAAGAGAGAGTTACGATCATTTGAAGAACGATCATACTATAATAAGATGATCAAAAACTATGTTAAATTTTATACTGCGATCATGATGTGATCGGAACAATTCGATCGTAACAAATATAAACACTTTTATTAATTAATTTCATTATTTGAAAGGAAAATTGTATCAATTATTAATGCATGAATTAGCTCTTGAACAAGATCTTTTAGTTCTTGTTTTAATTATTAATCTTGAGTTGGTTATAATTTTAATCGATCGAGGTGATCTTAAACATGAACCAGAATTTTGATATAAGAACGATCAATTCTTGGAAATGAACACAGTTAGTAGTGACTAATGATCGTGAATTAAAGATCATTTGTACTTGATCAATTACAGTGTTGATCTTAGGCTTTTTTTAATTGTAAACAGATGATATCAAACATATACTCTTTTAAGATGAAAATGGTTTCTGAATTAAAGATCATTTAGCATTTGAATTAAAGATCATTTGCGTTTTAAAAATAAAATAAATTATTAATAATTTTTAAAACGGTTTAATTGTTTGAAAATTAAATTGAATCGAATATTGATATTTAATATTCTTGATCGAGGGAATATTCTCCTTCGAATCATTTATTTCGAGCAGGAATTAAGACATTAAAAAATTATCCCAAAATTTAATTAAAAGAAAGAAATTTTTGACATTTTAATACCAAACGCTATTCGATTAAAGATCATTAAGTTCTAGATCGTTTGAAAAATGATGTTAAATATCGATCACAATTAGGAAAATTTAAATAAAAAATTGAGTAAATTTAAAGAAAAAGTTTTAATGTTTTTGAAACAAGACAAAATTAACGATCATTAAGCTTTTGATCGTTGAAAAAGTGATCTTCAATGTTGATCCGAAATTTTGCATTTAAAAAAGCGTTAAGAATAATGCGTCTTGTTATTTCTAACCATTTTAATAGAAAAAGAGCATTTAAAAAATGATCTATAAATTAAAGATCGTTTAGATCTTGATCAAGTGATCAATGTTTCGCTAAGAATTTGATTATTTGAAAAATGATAAAAATAGATTTTCAATTGTTAGAAGATGGATTTTCTCTGATAACATTATAGATCTGTATATTAAAAGTCATTCAGATCTTGATCGTTTGACACATGATCGTTAATTTTAATGCGAATTTTAAAGAATTAAAGATGATGAAAATACTTATAATAATTAAATTATTTAAAAAAGGCTTAAATACTGAAATTGATATTGATCTTTAAATTAAGGATCTTTAAGTTCTTGATCATTTGATTAAGTGATTGGTGAGTATAAAAGTAAGAATTCATAATAAAAATTTATTAAAATATTGATTTTGGATTAAATTTTGATAATGATTTCAAATACTGATAATATTTGAATTCAATTTTTTTTCAATATATTTTGCAATTATGGATTCTAATTTAATTTTTGATCTTTTTTTCTATTGATCAAGTTCTTTTTAAAATTTTCTTAAAATGGAATTTTACTGATTCACTTTTCCAATGATAAAAAAACCCATTAATCCTTTATTTTCAAAAAAAAAAATTTTTAATATTATGAAAATGTTTTGAAAATTAAATCATTTTTTTCGAACTTAAAGGATGTATTAACTTACTCATAACCATGTTTATATTCATAATCCTGTTGCATATAATAATCCTGTGGGCGTAAATCCCGTTAGATCGCGCGTCTTGTTTTACGTTAAAACAAATACACTTAAAAAAAAAAATGAAGCTAACGAATCGGTTTAACCGTTGACACGTCTAAAGTGGGCGCTAAGAATTTTTAGTTTATAAAAGCCTGCAAACTTATTAAAGTCAAAAATATTAAAACTGTGAACAGAAATCAATATATTTTTTTCTCAATTTTTTTTTTTTTTTGTTATTATTTTTTTCTATTGAACAACTACTGATTTTGTTGTTGTATCAATTATTATGGGGAGTGTGTTTCCCTCCTCTGAAACGGTTAGTGGAAAATATCAGTTTTTTTTTTCATTGGGTTGAGGCATAAATGTTTCTGAAGAGGGACTTAACAGGGATTCACTTTTAAATGAATTATAATTCACTATTTTAAGAGTTTGACTTATAAGGTTGCCAGAAATCGTTTTAGAAAATAATGTCAATTGCTTAAAGAAGTTCCATCTAAAAACTCAAAGGGGAAAGAAAAGATATTTGGATTCTACAAGGAAATATAACAATTACATCTATGGAAAAGGAATTGTTCACTTAAAAGGAGTCACTTTCAAATGATGTAAAGTTTAAAACATTGAAGTTTAAAAATATGATCATTCAAAGGGAGAAGGAAAGGTTCCTTAGAACTTCGTTTCACTTGCACTCTATAGAGTGTTAAAAGTCGGAACCTGCGTAACTTTAAAAGTTAAATATTATTATGGGGAGTGTGTTTCCCTCCTCTGAAACGGTTAGTGGAATATATCAGTTTATTGGGTTGGGCATAATGTGTTTTCTGAAGAGGGACTTAACAGGGATTCACTTTTAAATGAATTATAATTCACTATTTTAAGAGTTTGACTTATAAGGTTGCCAGACGTTTTAAAATAATGTCAATTGCTTAAAGAAGTTCCATCTAAAAGCGTCCACTCAAAGGGGAAAGAAAAGATATTTGGATTCTACAAGGAAATATAACAATTACATTGGATTGGGAAAGGAATTGTTCACTTAAAAGGAGTCACTTTCAAATGATGTAAAATTTAAAACATTGAAGTTTTCAAAATATGATCATTCAAAGGGAGAAGGAAAGGTTCCTTAGAACTTCGTTTCACTTGCACTCTATAGAGTGTTAAAAGTCGGAACCTGCGTAACTTTAAGAACTTACAACTAAAGTCTGTCTAGATCAATTATCCACTTCCAGAGTAGACCTGCTAAGTAAGACAAGTTCATGTGTTCAATTCCAAAGTAGACAAGATAAAATAAGATCATTCTAACTCCTTCTGATTCGTAATACTTTGGTAGAAATCATATAAGAGCAGGAACAGACAAGCAATTAATTATATTTCCAAATAATGATTTCAAAAACCCCTTCCGAAAATCATTGGATGGTAGCAAAGCGACATCTGTATGTCACTTCAGACAACTATTATCAAAAAGCGTTAGGGAAAGCAAGGTCAATGACAAGAGACAAGATGAGGAAACTGCAGTGTTCTAATCTTGAAATCATGGCAAGAATGCTTTTAAGTGTAAACCAATCGGGGGAAGTTCTCCACTTCTATCTGGCAAAACAATATTTTCACTTCCATAAAGTGAACATTGTTGGATGAAAGTGGCAGTTGGGTAGTGGAATTCTACTACTCAGACCTTCACTGTACTTAATTCATTCGGAAGCTGAAAAACATATGACTTTTAAAATTATCTGAAAGATCTTTTCAATTGGAACGAAGTAAAGGATACGTAAGAGAGCCCCTTCACCTAACGATTTGAAAAGCTTTGCTCCTTATGTTTGCAGTAAACAGGAAACAAATGGTTTAATAATCGGTTCAGAGATCATGATTCAGAGATCAGATCTCTGTTCCAATTCTAATTTAGTTACCAGTTCAGATTCCAGTTCGAGTTCCAGTTGAGTTCTTATTTCAAGTCTCTTTTTCTGATTTCAGTTACTGTTCTAGTTTAGATTATTTTTTTTAGTTTTTAATTAAACTTATAGTCCAGATATCAGTTTATCTTTTAGTTCTGATTCTTATCGAGTTTCAGTTTAGATTTTAGTTCAGATTTCATATCAGATTTCATTTTTGAATTCAGTTCAATTTTTAGTTAAGATTCCATTTCAGTTGTGAGTTTAATACCAAACTCTTTGGAGGTTTTTTTGGATCCATCTTAACCCTTTCCTCTCCCCAATATTTCTTTTTTTTTTCGTTCTGAGTGAAATATAACTGTTATATCTGCATGTTATTCTGATGTTCTCATTATTTCGTTAATGTTTGTGTTAAGTGTGTTTGAACGTGTAAATATCAGTGTGTGTGTGTGTGTGTGTGTTTGTATGCTTTCAATATATATCGATATCTCTTAGTTATATTCAGAGATAGCAAACTTTTTATTGTTTTGTTGTTATTGTTGTTGTCATATATTATTCCTGCTTATATTTACATTTGTTGTCATTTAAGTGACTGTAAATACACATTTTTCTGTGAGTGTAATAGTGTGTGTGTTTTTTTTAGTACTGCAGTGTTGTAATTAACAGTTGGTAGTAGTGGTAGCCGATATATGTTTTTTTGTTGTTGTCATATAACCTAAAGAGATAAATGGAATATTGAAATTGAAATTATCTTTCATTTTTTTTGTTCATATGAAGAATATAAAACCAAATAAATTTGTATTTAGATTGATTGTATTGACATATTTGAAGAATTTATGATCTACACTGTAATGAAGGAGGGTTATAAATATATTAAAGCACGAGTCGTTGAAAATTAAACCCATTAATCCCAATTTAAAAAGCTTGGGAGGGAGAGAGAGAGAGAGTATTAAGTGGTCTGGGAAATTTTATAATTCTTCTTTCATAATGACTCATAACGATCAGTTAGACCATGTGCCAGCAGATGGAATAACTGGAATATCCGGGGGAATATAGAGGGTGACAAGAGACTTGCTAATTGAATGATGAAAGAGAAACACTTTCCTTCCATAAGAGTAGAAAGTGATCTACATGATCGTTTTAGTCTAGATCACTATCATAATAATCTCCTCTTCTTTATATCAGTTAAAGATCCAAGACCAGTAGCTTCTTAACATTATTATTGTTGTTTTTATTTTCTTTAACTTCTGTCATAAAATTTTCAGTAATTCAAACAATTTGACAGGTAAACAAATATTTGAAAAAAAAAAAAATAAATAAATAAAGATTAAATAACAAAAACAAAAAAAATATATTAATTTAAACATTAAAAACCTCTGTCCCCTCAAAAACCCAAAAATATTGGAACTCAATCTTATTTAAATAAATCATAAAAATTCTATTCAACCCTTTTTCTTGACGTTTTTATAACAATTTTCTATACAAAAACAAAAACAAAAAAAAATTCTTTTTCAGAACAATAACGAACAAAATTTTAATCTTCAATTCTGAATTTTGTTTTATTAGATAAGCGATTTTGTTTTTAGCACGAAAATAAATACAACAACATAATACACTGATATTTGATAACATCGCAGATATTTGTATAACAGTACAACAACAACAACAAAACAATAATAATAATAATAAAGAAAAAATTAATAATAATGTTAAACGTCAACTAAATATTAAAAGAAGTAATGCCATTGAAGCGTTTTTATTTTGAAAGATGTTTGTTTTTTTTTCTTAAAAAAATTCTCATTATCATTTCGTCAAGTTTTTGGATCAGTTTTCGATCGAATGTAGTTCAGTTCTTGATCAGTCTTTAATCTGTTGTATTTCAGATCACAATTCTCGTCAGTTTAGTTCAGTCAATTCTAATTCAGTTCTAGTTCTAGTTTAATTCTAGTTCAGTTCTAGTTCAGTTCTCATTTCAGTTCTATTTCAGTTCTAGTTCAGTTCTAGATCAGTTCAATCTGATCAGTTCTAGTGCAGTTCTATTCAGTTCAGATTCAATCTGATCAGTTCTATTTCAGTTCTAGTTCAGTTCTATTTCAGTTCTATTTCAGTTCTAGATCAGTTCACATCTGATGAGTTCTAGTGCAGTTCTAGATAAGATTCAGCTTCAGATTTTGCAATTCTAATTCAGTTACTGATTCAGAGTCTTGTTAAGATTCATGTTCTAATTCAAGTTCAGATTCTCATTTTAATTCATGTCAAATATGAGTTCAAATTCTAGTTCAGATTTTAATGTAGATTATAGATCAGATTTTGGTTCAGATTTTGGTTCGTAAATTATTTCGAATAATACTTCAGAGTCTGGTTCAAGTTTTAATGCAGATTTTATTCATTCTTGTTTAAGTTCTTCTTCAGATTCCTGTTCAGATTCTATTTCAGGCACTATTTCTGATTCGAATTTAAATTTTAGTTCAGATTTGGATTCATATTTTTGTTCAGATTCTATTTCAGACAAAAGTTTATTTTATCGTTCCGGTTTAGATGCCGGTTCTAGATCAGATTTTTGGTTCAGATTTAATTCAGATTCTTGTTAAAATTCCTATTTGATGTCTGATACAGATTTCAGTTAAGTACTGATATTAATGTAGATTCTAGATCAGATACCGATTTAGATTTCAATGGAGATTTCAGTTGAGATTTTTGTTCAGATTCTTGAGATGAAATTTTGATTTAGATTTTTCTTTAGTTTCTTGCTCAGATTCTGGTGCAGTTTCCCAGTTCAGATCTTTTGTTCATCTTGTTTAGTTCTGTTCATTTCTTTCATTTCATTTTTGAAAAAAACGCTTATTTAAAAAAGCGCCAAATGTCTTCACTAATGTAATCATTTTGAACTAACAAAATCTTTTTAAACATTTAAGTTGTATTTAAAACAAGAAATATCAAAGATCACTGATTTTGATTAAAAAAAAATAGGAATTTCGACAAATACGTCACATGCGATTAGAAATAATAAAAAATTTTTATTAAAAAAAAAAAAAATCATAAAAATTTATTTTAATAATAAAAACGTTTTATTATATTTTTAGTTCATTTTTCATAATTGTTGTTATTGTCAGCAAACTGTATTATTGATCGTGTTGTGTGCAACATGTTGTCACAAGATAAGCTATTTAACAACAACAACAAGAACAACATAATGTTATGACTGCTTGATGGCTGATTAAAAATGGTTGAAATTATTGATTCGTTGGAAAAAAACGGTGTTAAAGAATGAAGGAGAATGGTCAGTCCGTAATACAGGTGAGTTTAAATTAATACGGCTGTGCCGAATACTCAATACCCTCCAACATAAATGAAGTGTGAAGTGAAAACATTATGTTTCGTACATATAAAATATAAAGGTTTTCTTTAAATATAACACTTATAACTTAATGTGTTATAAAATTAGTTATATAGTTCTACTGAACCGATTTCGATAATTTTTTTGCAATAATAATATTGAAGTATATATAACTTTATATCATGACAAAATCTTATTCTAATTTATCGATTTCTAATTGATTGTTTTACGAAAATTCTTTGCTGGAACTTGGAAGTTGTCTCAGATATCGCTCTATATCTTTTTGTTATACTAAACCGATTTTGCTGATTTTAAATAGAAAACTTCTCAGGAATATAACAAATACTCAGGTTGAATTTCATTGAGTTTCGTAATTATTGTGGATCTGAGCGTGACAACAACAGTCAGACAGAAGGACAGACGTACGTCTGTCCTTTTTAATCGGTTCAGATTTTGATTTGATTAGAGTATAGAACATTATGGAGTCTGATCCCAGTTGTAGTGGTGGGTGGGAATCAATAAAAAATCTGGAGAAAAACTGGATCAAAATTTTTTTTTAATTCTTTTGAATGAAAAAATTGTTTTTTTCTGAATTAAAATAAATTAATTTAGATCACAGATTTGTATTATTTTCCTATTTTATTGGTCTTTTATTTATCAATCATTATTAAGGTTTTATTGTCATGTCATCGATTTGATTGTCATGTCATCGATCATAAAAAAATATCGGTTTTATATAAATTTTATATTTTTCACTAAACAAAAAATTAATTTATTTTATTGTTAATAATTTAAGTTGTTATTTTTACAACAAAATGTCCAGTTGAATATTGATAATTTATCATTTGAAAAAAAAATTGAAAAATTGAAAAAAAAAAAATTTTTCATATAAAATTTACGTCAATATTTTTTTTAATTTTCTAGATTTATTGAAAAAGCACTTGTTTTTGTATTTTTTTTATATATAAAAAAATTATATAAATATTTTTTTTGTTACAAGTGTTTTACAGAGATTTCATTTTTCGATTATTTGTCGTTATTTTGTAACTTTTCAAGTGATTTATTATTTAAAAAACACTTTAAAAGTTTTTATTATTAAAAAAACAAACAACAACAAAAACAAAAATTAAATAAAAAAATTAATTGCAAATAATAGAAAATTTAGATAATTATTTTCACAAAATACTTGAAAAAAATTTCAAATTAAAAAAAAAAATAAAGATAAAATATTCAGTTCTCGATCAGTTCTCGATCAGTTTCATAGTTCAGTTCAGTTCTTGATCAGTTTCAGATTAATTCTAGATCAGTTTAAGTTAAGTTCTAAGTTTCTAGATCTGATTCTAGATCAGTTCTCTATTAAGTTTAAATCAGTTCTAGTTCAGTTTGAGTTCGAGTTCCAGTTCCAGTTCAGTTCTAATTAGTTTCTAGTTCAGTTCTAATTCAGTTCTAATTCAGTTCTTGTTCAGTTCTAATGCAGTTCTAATACATTTCTAGTTCAGTTCTAGTTCAGTTCCAGTTCAGTTCTAATTCAGTTCCAGTTCAGTTCTAATTCAGTTCTAATTCAGTTCTAATTCAATTCTTGTTCAGTTCTAATTCAGTTCTAATTCAGTTCTTGTTCAGTTCTAATGCAGTTCTAATACAGTTCTTGTTCAGTTCTATTTCAGTTCTAATACACTTCTAGTTCAGTTCTATTTCAGTTCTAATTCAGTTCTAATTCAGTTCTAATTCAGTCTTGTTCAGTTCTAATGCAGTTCGAATACAGTTCTAGTTCAGTTCTAGCTCAGTTCTAGTGCAGTTCTAGTTCAGTTCTATTTCAGTTCTAATTCAGTTCTAATTCAGTTCTAATTCAGTTCTAATTAAGTTCTAATTCAGTTCTAATTCAGTTCTAATTCAGTTCTAATTCAGTTCTAATTCAGTTCTTGTTCAGATCTAATGCAGTTCTAATACAGTTCTAGTTCAGTTCTATTTCAGTTCTAATTCAGTTCTAATTCAGTTCTAATTCAGTTCTTGTTCAGTTCTAATGCAGTTCTAATTCAGTTCTAATTCAGTTCCAGTTCAGTTCTAATTCAGTTCTAATTCAGTTCTAATTCAGTTCTTGTTCAGTTCTAATGCAGTTCTAATACAGTTCTAGTTCAGTTCTAGCTCAGTTCTAGCTCAGTTCTAGTGCAGTTCTATTTCAGTTCTATTTCAGTTAAAGTTCAGTTAGAGTTCAGTTCCAGTTCAGTTCTAATTCAGTTCTAATTCAGTTCTTGTTCAGTTCTAATGCAGTTCTAATACAGTTCTAGTTCAGTTCTAGTTCAGTTCTAGCTCAGTTCTAGTTCAGTTCTATTTCAGTTAAAGTTCAGTTCGAGTTCAGTTCTAATTCAGTTCTATTTTAGTTCTATTTCAGTTCTAAATCAGTTTTAGTTCAGTTCTAGTTCAGTTCTAATTCAGGTTTTAGTTCTGATTCCAGTTCTGCTTCCAGTTCAGAATTTGGATCGGGCTCTAGTTCAAATTAATATCAGATTCTTGTTCAAGTTCTGGGTAAATTTTCAGTCAGTTCTGCTTAAGATTCCATTTCAAATTTTAGTTCTAATTTTAGATCAGATTTTAGCTCAGTTTTTGTTTAATTCTGGTTCAGTTTCTATTTGAAATTCATATTCTAATTATTAATCTTCTTTTGACTCGAGTTCAGGTTCCTCTTCAAATTCTAATTCTGTTTCAGATTCCCTATTTAAAAATTTTAATTCTGATTTGATTTATTTCATTTCAGATTTTAGTATCGATTCCAGTTCAGATTTTATTTAAGTTTCTGTTTTGTTCAAATTTTAGTCTTGTTCTATATCTGATTTCAGTTCTACTTGAAATTATTAGTTGAGTTCGGGTTCTGTTTCTTGTACTAATTCCAGTTCTAATTTTTTGTTCAGATTCTGGTTCTAATTTTAGTTCCGATTGTAGTTTAGATTTTTATTTAGTTTTTTATTTAATTCTAGATCATCTGTAAATCAGTTCTAGTCTAAATCCCGGACAAATACAATTTTCCAAAAAAAAATTTTTTTAAATTATTAATTTATACAAATTATTTTTTTGTATTTATAATTTTAATAAAAAAATCATTTTTCGTTTTGACCCCGACGTGATTTGAACACGCAACCTTCTGATCTGGAGTCAGACGCGCTACCGTTGCGCCACGGAGTCTTTCTATTTGTTGCGGCCAAATTTCGGTTTTGTTGTTATTGTGTTGTTGTTTGTATTCATTTATATTTTTGTTCTTTTCCTTATGTTTTTATTCTATTTTCCTCCACCTTGTGGATTCTAAAATTAGCATCCACTATAGTGGCTGTTGTCTGTAGTGAGGTGCTTTAAAAAAATATCTGAAGAGGGCGCTCGTGATTTTAAAAATATGTTCTGTCTCTGTAAACCAACAAACATTTTTGTTACAATTCGAAATTTTGTGAAAAAATATATAAAAGATATTTTATTTGAAAAAATAAAAAAAAGGAATTTATTTTCAGAAAATTTATGAACGATTTGATCCTTTCAGTCCTTTATTTAAATGGTACAATATCCGGCCAATTTGTTTATATGTATTCGCTTTGAAATAGTCTTTAGTCTGAACTATAATTTTGGACTCTTATGTGAACTCTAAAATAGTCTTTTGTTAGGTGATAAAGGACGAACTGTTAAGGCTTCTTCATCTGAGTCGAATTAGCTAAGTTAGTCGGTCTGTCCTTCTATCTGTTGTTGGCCCACTCACGTTGGCAGAGCTCAATGAAATTTGTCCTGAGTCATTTTTATAGTCCTTAGAAGAAAAGTTTTCCTTTTCAAAAACCAGTAAAATCGTTTCAGTATACTAAATTATATAGACCAATATCTGAGGCATAAAATTGCCAGTTATAAATCGAAAAATTGCAATAAAATTTTGTTATAATAAAATTAAAAATCTGAGTCGATTTACTTATGTCCGTTTGTCTATTTGTCATTTACCTATGTCCGTCTGTCTATCCGCAACAATTAACAGAGTTCAATGAAAGTTGATCTGAGTATTTTTTATAGTCCTTAAAAGATATATACTGATATCTGAAACAACATCTAAATTCTAGAGAAGAACTTTCGTAAAATTTTCAATTATTAAAAGAAAAATTAGAATGATATTTTGCTGTGATATAAAGTTATATGTACTTTATTGCCGTTCCAAAAATAAACCAAAATCGGTTCAGTAGAAACAAAGTTATAACCAAAAATATATATCTAATTTTATGACTCATTTCATGTTCTTGTGTTTTTATTTAGGAGAGAATTTTAAATATTGTTTACATCAGTGAGTATGTGTGTGAGTGTGTATGTACGAAACTTAATGTATTTACTTCACAGGCATTTGTGGTGTAGAGTAATGAAGATTCAATATACGATTTTTACTTACCTTTTTAGCTGGTCGTTTACAAATTTGAGGTTATATTTAGCAAATTTTTGAGGTTATGTTTTCAAAATTGGACAAAATAATTAAAACTCTTTTAAAAACCATAATAATTATAGCAGATTTTTTTGTTCATTTTATTGAGTTTTCTTTTTCTTTAATGCAAGCTGTTACATTTAATTATTATTTTTATTATTATTTTTTTTGTTGTTGATTTGTTTTTGTATTTTTATTTTAATATAAAAGTATATGACGATTAAATGAATTTTTAATAATAATTTTTTTTATTTAATTTATTTTTTTATATATTTATATATATAATTAAATTTATATATTTTTTATTATAAATATTATGAAATTAATTATTGTGCGCACGTTTAAGAAAAAAAGAGGAAATTTAATAAAATAAAAAAAAAAATAAAAATAAAATTTAAAAAAAATAAAAAAAATTATTTTATTTTTTTAAATAAGAAAATTGAAAATTAAAAGTGAAATATTTCTTTTTTATATTTTCTTCAATAATTAATTTATGAAAAATTGTGTGTGTGTGGTGATTTTCTATTTCAATATTTTTTTTACAGTGTAAAATTTTTATATACAATTTAAATAATTTTTTCTTTAATTATTTTTTCTATTTTTTATAATTTTTTTTAAATACTTAAATTTATTATTTGTTTTTATTTTATATTTTTACTATTTTGAATTTCAAACATTTATGATTTCAAATTTCTAATGAGAAATGAAGGGATTTGAAAGGATTTCAAATAATTTTTTTTCTAAATCATTAATTAAAAAACTAAACACCCTGAAACATTTATTTATATAAAGATTTTATTATAATTTTTTTATTTTAAATATTTTTTTTTAAAATTTTCTTTCATTTTTTCAATATTTTCCTTCTAATAAGCTTTATTTCTTTGTTATTTAAAGAGGGCTTAAAGCTAAAAAAGTGTTTATAGGGAGAACAAGTGTATATAGAGCTTTTTTTATTATTAATAATATAATATATTTTTTTTGGAGATTTTTGTTTTTGTAAAGAGTAAATATGAAGCAGGTGCGGTGGCTTTGGTTTTTATTTAAATATATTTTTTTTTATAAATTTTTAAAATTGTTTGTTTATAATTTTTTAAAAAGTTTTTTTTTTTGTGTGTAAATACCAATAAATTACTATAAAGAAATAAATAATTACCTTGTATATATTTTGAATGGGCCCAGGTTTACTAAAAAGCGGTAACACAGCGGAAGCAAAAAAAAAAAATAAATAAATGAAAAAAAAACTCAAAAAGTTCTAAAGTTTCCATTAGGCTAAACACTTAGACTTTATTTAGTCTGAGCACCAAACTAGTCTAGACACTATCTTAGCATCTATTTAAGACACTAAACCGCCTAATAGTCAAGACACTTAACCATATTTTAGCCCAGACACTAAACTAATCTCTAGAGAAGACACTCAACTAGTTTGTAGCACTAAGATAGACTCTAGTCTAGACACTAAACCAGCCTCTAGTCTAGACACTTAAATAGCCTCTAGTCTAGACACTAAACTAGCCTTTAGTATAGACATTAACTAATCTCAAGTCTGAACTATCAACAAGTCTAAAATCTGTATAAACTCTTCTATAATTTGGACTATAAACTCGTTTGTAGTCTGCACTAAACACTTGTCTATAATCTGGACTATAAACTAGACTTTAATCTGATAAACCTTCCCACAATCTGGACAACAAACTCGTCTACAGTTTGAAATATATATAAACTCTTCTGAACTGAAAGCTCTTGCCTCTAGTCTGGACTATTAACTAGTCTACAATTTGATTTATAAATCTTTCTATAGTCTAGACAATATACTCGTCCATTGTTTAAACTATAACTTCGTCTATAGTTTGGAATAAACTCATCTATGGTCGGAACTTTAAATTATAGTTTTCACTATAAACTCTAGATTATGAACTCGCTAGTATTTTAGACTATAAACTTAGCTATAGCCTTGACTAAAAATTTGTCTGTATTTTGGACTATAAACTCGTCTATAGTCTGGACTATAAACTCTTCTATAGTCTGGACTATAAACTCTTCTATAGTCTGGACTATAAACTCTTCTATAGTCTGGACTATAAACTCTTCTATAGTCTGGACTATAAACTCTTCTATAGTCTGGACTATAAACTCTTCTATAGTCTGGACTATAAACTCTTCTATAGTCTGGACTATAAACTCTTCTATAGTCTGGACTATAAACTCTTCTATAGTCTGGACTATAAACTCTTCTATAGTCTGGACTATAAACTCTTCTATAGTCTGGACTATAAACTCTTCTATAGTCTGGACTATAAACTCTTCTATAGTCTGGACTATAAACTCTTCTATAGTCTGGACTATAAACTCTTCTATAGTCTGGACTATAAACTCTTCTATAGTCTGGACTATAAACTCTTCTATAGTCTGGACTATAAACTCTTCTATAGTCTGGACTATAAACTCTTCTATAGTCTGGACTATAAACTCTTCTATAGTCTGGACTATAAACTCTTCTATAGTCTGGACTATAAACTCTTCTATAGTCTGGACTATAAACTCTTCTATAGTCTGGACTATAAACTCTTCTATAGTCTGGACTATAAACTCTTCTATAGTCTGGACTATAAACTCTTCTATAGTCTGGACTATAAACTCTTCTATAGTCTGGACTATAAACTCTTCTATAGTCTGGACTATAAACTCTTCTATAGTCTGGACTATAAACTCTTCTATAGTCTGGACTATAAACTCTTCTATAGTCCTGGACTATAAACTCTTCTATAGTCTGGACTATAAACTCTTCTATAGTCTGGACTATATTAACTGCTACTTCTATAGTCTGGACTATAACTCTTCTATAGTCTGGACTATAAACTCTTCTATAGTCTGGACTATAAACTCTTCTATAGTCTGGACTATAAACTCTTCTATAGTCTGGACTATAAACTCTTCTATAGTCTGGACTATAAACTCTTCTATAGTCTGGACTATAAACTCTTCTATAGTCTGGACTATAAACTCTTCTATAGTCTGGACTATAAACTCTTCTATAGTCTGGACTATAAACTCTTCTATAGTCTGGACTATAAACTCTCTATAGTCTGGACTATAAACTCTTCTATAGTCTGGACTATAAACTCTTCTATAGTCTGGACTATAAACTCTCTATAGTCTGGACTATAAACTCTTCTATAGTCTGGACTAGTCTGGACTATAAACTCTCTATAGTCTGGACTATAAACTCTTCTATAGTCTGGACTATAAACTCGTCTGACTATAAACTCGTCTATAGTCTGGACTATAAACTCGTCTATAGTCTGGACTATAAACTCTCTATAGTCTGGACTATAAACTCGTCTATAGTCTGGACTATAAACTCGTCTATAGTCTGGATATAAACTATAGTCTGGACTATAAACTCGTCTATAGTCTACTATAAACTCGTCTATAGTCTGGACTATAAACTCGTCTATAGTCTGGACTATAAACTATAGTCTGGACTATAAACTCTCTATAGTCTGGACTATAAACTCTTCTATAGTCTGGACTATAAACTCGTCTAGAATTTTAGGTATTAACTCGTCTATCGTTTGCCATATAAACTCGTCTATATTTTAGAATATAAATAAGTTTAGTTTTGGCTATAAACCAGTCCTTAGTTTCGACTAATAACTAGTTTATTATTTGATTTTGTAGACCAGTCTATAGTCTGGGCTATAAACTCGTCTAAATGGAATAAATTTTAGTGTTTAGTCTAGATTAGTAACTCGTTTATCATTTGATATGATCTTTAACCTGGTCTGGACTATATACCTAATTTCGTTCTGAACTTTAAAGAAATCTTAGAATCCTTCCAAACCTAAAGTGGTCGTTCTTTTTATAAAAACTAAAACCTGTTTTATTTCCTTTTACATCCGCTTAAGTGGGTGTTGCCGCTTTTAGCAATTTAGTTCCAATTTAATTGTTGTTGTTTTGTTGAGTTGTTGTTGTTGTAGTAGTAGAGTTTACAAACCAATTCGAAACATAAACGAAATAAAAACACAATTTTCAATAAGTTTTTTTTTGTTTGGTTTTTTTTTTGTTATTTTATATTTATGCAAAATATTTCAAAAGAATTTAACACAAATACTTTTTAGGTTTTTTTACGTTTACATTTTGTCGAGAGGGGGTTTAAAGGGGGGACGGGGGTAAGTGGCTATAAAACCAACTAAACTTTTGAGGGGGGGGGGTTCAGGAAATAAAAACTAAACTAAATTTTAGGTTGACGGTTATACTTTCTTCTTCTTCATTTTGTTACTGTTTTGCAGAGTTTTTGTTTTTGTTTTTAAGGAAAATTAAGTGTTTTTTCTTCTTTTTCTTCTTCTTATTTTTTAAACTGTTTTTTGTATTTTTTGAAACATTTTACATTTTTTTAAATTTTTTGAGTTTTTTTTGTTTGTTTGTTTATTTATTAAATATAATTTTTTTGGTTTTTTGTTGTTGTATTTTTTTATATTTAGCGTACAATTATTGTTGCAATTACAATTGTCTTGAGTACATTTATATATTAAAGATTTATTTTTTGTTTTTTGTTTTTATTTATATATTTTTTTAATTTTAATTTTTTTGTATGACTTATTATGTAAAAGTAATCGAAATTAATTGAAATGATAAGAGACTTGTTTTTTTTTATTAATTATTAATATAATTTTTATATTTGTGTAAAGTTTTTTTTCATTTGTTTATTTTTTTATTATTTGTTTTTTAAATTATATTTTTTATTTTATTAAATTTTATTTTATTTATTTTTGTTTTACGCAGGACGGGGTTTTTTATCTTGTTTTTTTTAATATTTCTTTACTCTTACATTCATGCTAAGTTTTACATAAATATGTTGTTTTTGTTTTTATTTATTCTTTTTTTTTATTAAATATATAATAAATTTTATTCTTTTTTTTAAGTGTTTAAATGATTAGATGAGTTTCTGTTTTTATAAGCATTTTCTTTTTTGGTTTTTGTTTTTTTTTGACTAGTTTCACTGTATTTTCTTCTTCTTCTTCTTGGTTTTAATTTCTGAATTATAATTATTATTATAAATCTTAAAGAGAGATTTTCATATAATTTAGTGTGTGTAGTTTGCAATAAATGTCACATTATTGTTGAGATTTTTTTTATTAATTAAAGTGAATTTTTTGTAATTATAAAAGTTAAATTTAATAAAAAGCTGCAAAAAACCAAAAGAAATTGGAAAAAAGGAGATTAATTCAAAAAACTAGCTCTTAATTTGGACTATACAATGGTCACTAATGTAGGGATCAAAGTGTCTAGTCTGAAATATATAACAAATCTATTTGAATAACTTGTCTTTAGTTTGATTTTAAACAGGTCTCTTATGCAAACTATAAATAACACTCTATAGGGGACCATAAAATAGTTTGGAACTGGAAACCATTAACTGGTCCAAAAACTAACATATAGACTGAGCTATGAATTAGTTTTTAGAGAAGACTATAAAGTGTTATAATAAAGTCTTAACTAAACTCAATTCTCATTTATAAACTCTCTAGTTTGGTCTTAAATTTAAGCGATAGTCTGGACTATAAACAAGTCTCTAGCCGGAGCTATTAACTAATCTTTACTCTTGTCTAAAAACTATAAAAACGTTTTATTTAAAAAGCGCTGCCAACTTGGACAATAAAGAATTTTAAAGTCTTAACTCTACACAAGTCAGATTTATAAACTTTTCTCAAGTCTGGACTATAAACAGGTCATTAATCTTGACTATAAAATGTATTAAAGTCTTTAATAAAAAAACTAGTCTTCTGGTTGGATCAAAACCTAAGCACGAGTCAGTACTAATCGAAAGTCTTGACAACAAACTAAATTCTTGTGTGGAAATATATCATAGGCTCTAGTCAGATCTATAAACAGATCTCTAGTTCGAACTATATAAAATTTCTAAAATTTACTCTACATTGATTCCTGGTTTGGACTTTAAGTTTGTCTATATTTTGAACTACAAACTCTTCTCTAGTCTGAACTATAAACTGTTCTATAATCTGGACTAAGAACCTGTTAATAGTCTGAACTATGAACTCATATATATGTTCTTCAATTACGAATAACTATTTTGAAATAGAAAAAAGTGGTGCTTATGGATTAAATCCATAATTAGGACAACAAATTAGTCCAAAGTTTTTCTTTAATGCAGTATAATTACTCTGTACTATAAACTTTACTTTATATTTGTCCCTGGTAGGAATAATAAGCTAATTTGGAGTATGGAATATCATGTAGTCTATTGTCAACAGCATAAACTAGTCTCTAACCAGACTATAAACTAGTTTAAGTCAGAACTAGAACTTAGTTAATTTTGTAGACTATAGAATACTCTGTAGTCCAGACTGTTAAATCATCTCTATTCCAGAATTATTCTAAAATTAGTATATAGTAAGAACCGTAAACTAGTTGGGTTTGTAGACTATAGAGTGATATATTGTCCAGAGTATTAAATAATGTCTAATCCAGGCTATAAACTACTCTATAGTCAAAACTATAAATTAGTTCTTTTGTAGATTATAAATGAGTTTGTGATGGGAGCTATAAACTAATATTAAGTACTATAGACTAAAATAGTCTATAAACTTGCATAGTTTATAAACTATTATTTAGTACAGACTATATTTTAGTCTAGAGTCAGAACTTTTAAGTAGTTTTCAGTGAAGACTATTAACTAGTCTCTAGTTTAGAGTGTAAAGTAGTCTGTAGTTCACACTATTTAATAGTTTATAGTTTACTGCACAATTTATAGTTTAAACTAGAGATCAATTAAATTTAGATTGTAAACTTTTATCTAGTCTAGACTATAAACTATGAAGAAAAACTAACAATTAGGTTGTAGTGTGGTATATAAATTAGAAACTAAGAGCAGATTATAAACTAATATGTAGTGGAGACTATAAACTAGTCTCTAGTCTTGATTGTAAATTAGTTTTTTATAAACAATAAAATAGTTTCTAAACTTAACCTCAAACTGGTTTATAGTCTGATCTGTAAACTGGTCTCTAGTCTGAAATAAAAAATTCTATTTAGTCTAGACTATAAACTGCTCTTTAGTAAGTGTTTCGAAATAGTTTATAGTTTGGAAATAATTAAATAATTAATCGCTTTTAAAATTCTTTGAAATTTATGTTAAAGTGTGAAGTTAACAATCTTGAGTTTGTTATTAAATTTTTTTCAAAATGTATAGCATAATTTTGGGCTGTTGTTTACATTTGAATTTCAATATTTAATATTCCTTCTTTTCAACAAATTCTTTTGGTTTTTTGTTTTTGTTTTTTCAAAATATTTTCTGTTATTAACAAATTTTTAGTTTAAATATTTAATTTAGCTGAATAAATATATATTTTTTGGTAATATTGCAATTTATATTATAAAGAAATTAAATAGTTGTTATTATTGTTAATTATATTAAATATATAAACATTGACATTTTGAATTAATTCTTCTGCTTTATGAGAATATGTTATATAATAAATAAATATAAATTAGGAAATTAAATAATTATAAGGTTTTTATATATATAATTACAATTATTAAGAGAGCGTTTTTTTTATAATATAGAAAAAGAAGCTTTTTTTCTAAAATTATATAAGAGAGAAATTTTAAAAATTAAAAAAAGAAAACTGTCACAGCAAAGTTTTTTTCTTTATGATAAAAAATTAAATAATAAAAAAATTAAATATTTTAATGTTTTTTGTAGGTTTTAATTTGAACTTAAGTTGATTATTTTTCGATAAAATAAATAAAATGATATGATTTTTTTTTAAATATGTTTTAACTAAATCTTAAACAAAAAATTAGTTTAGCTATTTAAATTATTTAAAAAACACATAAATTATGAAGCTGTAAATATGAGTTTTTTTTCTTGTTATAAATATTATTTTATTTTTATACTTTTATTTGTTTTTGTTTTGATTTTAGGTAATTTTTTTTTCATTTTGTGTTTTTTTTTTCATTAATTTTTTATAATAAAAGTGAGTTTTATTTGTTTAAGTTTCTTAGTATGTTTGTTTGTGTTTATGTTTGTTAATTTGTCAGTATTATATAATCATTTATTTAGTTAATTCTGTTTACTTTAAATCTGGCTTAAAAGCGGTTGAGAAAGCTGCTCAAAAAATGCCCTAGAAATGTTTTGATCTTTAAGTCTAAAATCAATTTAGACTTAAATCTGTTTAAGGTTTAATAAATATATTTTATTAAATTTATTTATTTAATTTTACCTTTACTAATCTCTCCATTATTATTATTATTATTATTATTGTTTATTAAATTTGTTGTTGTTGTTGTTTTTAGTTTTATCTTGATTTTTATTATTATAATTTATTACAAACAATATTTTGTTGTCATTTTTCTGTAGGAAATAATATTTTTTTAATTAATTAATTAATAATAATTTTTCTTGTTTTACATTTATTTCTTAAGTTTAAATTTTATTTTAAATTTAATGTTTTTTTTTCTTTCTTTTTTGCATTACACACCATCAATTTTTGTTTTTTTTATTTTTTATTATAAATGTTTCTTTTCTAAACAAGAACAACGTTTAAAGGTTAATAAAAGAAATTATTAATTTTTGTTTTGTTGGTTTTCATTTTCTTAATTATTGAGAAATTTTGTTTTCTTAGTTGCATCTTATTGGGTGTATTTGTTGTTAATTGTTTCTCTTAATTTCAATGTTAATTAAGTTTTTCATTAGAAATTGCTTGACTTTAAATTTCTCGAAATTTCTCTTGTTTTGTGAAATTCTTGTTGTTGTTTAATCATCTTTTCTTTAAATTGAATTAAAAAGTTTTTCTCTCTTCTTTTTTTTTTTTGGTTTGAAATTTTGTGTTTATTTGTTTTTGAATGGTTGCTGTTGTTGTTGCTGTTATAGGTGTTGTTGTTATGTTTACTCCTTAACCTCAAAATATTTGTAAGTGGGATTTTCATAACCATTTATTTGCATACTCGGCACGATTTTCTCTTCGGGTACAACGGGATGATGGGCGGTGGCATTCTAAAATTGGAAATAAAAATTATTTAAAAAAAATGCTTCTCAAGACCTCAATTTGATTCATATTGTAGACTATAAACTAGACCAATTAATAGACTATAAACCAGTCCACCGATTGGACTATAAACAAAGTATTAGTGAAAATATAGTCAAAACTATAGATCATTATGTAGTCTTATCTATAGTATAGATAAAAGTCCATATTAAAGACTAGTTTATAGTCCAGACTATAGACTAGTTTATAGTCCAGACTATAGACTAGTTTATAGTCCAGACTATAGACTAGTTTATAGTCCAGACTATAGACTAGTTTATAGTCCAGACTATAGACTAGTTTATAGTCCAGACTATAGACTAGTTTATAGTCCAGACTATAGACTAGTTTATAGTCCAGACTATAGACTAGTTTATAGTCCAGACTATAGACTAGTTTATAGTCCAGACTATAGACTAGTTTATAGTCCAGACTATAGACTAGTTTATAGTCCAGACTATAGACTAGTTTATAGTCCAGACTATAGACTAGTTTATAGTCCAGACTATAGACTAGTTTATAGTCCAGACTATAGACTAGTTTATAGTCCAGACTATAGACTAGTTTATAGTCCAGACTATAGACTAGTTTATAGTCCAGACTATAGACTAGTTTATAGTCCAGACTATAGACTAGTTTATAGTCCAGACTATAGACTAGTTTATAGTCCAGACTATAGACTAGTTTATAGTCCAGACTATAGACTAGTTTATAGTCCAGACTATAGACTAGTTTATAGTCCAGACTATAGACTAGTTTATAGTCCAGACTATAGACTAGTTTATAGTCCAGACTATAGATTAGCTAATAGTCCAGACTATAGACTAGTTTATAGTCTAGTTTGTCGTTCAGAATATAAACTAGTTTGTAGTTTAGGCCACAGCTTTTCGTTTTCAATATAATTTCCTCACCTGATCAACTTCAATAAAACCTTGCGCATGTGGCGAACGTGCAGTTCTCCATTTGGCCACAGCAATGCCTACAAAGATGGCTGCCATTAAAGCGATGCCAGCAAAGGATAAAGTGAAATAGACATTGCGACCTTCCTTATTCGCATGCGCCGCCGGTGAATGAGAGAATTCTCTGCGTAGAGAGAAGCTCTGCAAAGAGAAAGGATAAGTTTTAGGTAAATATGGGTATAAAGAGCGTAAGCCAAATACCGATTCGCGATGACCCAAATCATGAGACATGAAATGTTGAACAGCAGGTTCAGCCTCTTGATGGGCCACAGCAGCGGCAACATCTTCAACGGCACGTTGAACAGCCTCATCATCCACGGTGGGTAGGATGGTTTGGGTTTTGGTGCTAATTTTAAAGAGAATGAAAAAAATATTAGGAGAATATTTTTTTTGTTTTGATAAAGGAAAAAAACTAACCTTAAAGTGGCTTCTAGATATTCCTCAGCGGCCATATCTTTGTCACTATGTGCCACTTTAGTGGGATCCACTAAAGTTTCATCTTTACTAGTTTTTGACTCTTCACTGGTGAATGCTGAAGAATCCTGTTCGGCCTTAACCATATCATCCACCTTTTTGGCTTCTAAACGTAATTTTTCTTCACGCAATTTCTCACGTTCGGCAGCTCTTTGTTCTTTACGTTGTTTTTCGGCCAAACGCAAACGTTCCTTTTCAGCTACTTTACGCTCAATTTCTACACGATATTTATCTAAAATAGCGGCCTCAGCTTCCTCACTCATACCCAAAGATGAGCCGGGTATATCATCTTTACTGCGTAAAGCCAAAATGTAATCATTCATTAGTTGAGAAATTTTGTTCGAGAGTTCGGGATAACGTTTAAGCATAGTCATGGATTGATTGACAGCACGATCAATATCAATAAGACGTTCTAAGGTACGGGGACGTTCTGAAGCAGCAGCCTCTAAACCACCAGCACCACCCGAATTCAAGAGATGACGATAGTGAGCCAAAGCATGAGCACGATCTTTGTGTAAAGCACGTAACAATTTTTGTAAACATTTCTCCACATGATGAGCCTTCAAAATTGAAAGGGGTAGAGGAAAATAAAATTTTGGATATAATGGATTTGGTAAGAGGCCTATAGTGTTGAGGGTCCATTTTTTTAATAACTTAAAAAAATAAGTCGCCTTTAATGAAAGATTTAGACATTTTAAAAGAATTTTAAGTATATGGGAAGTATAAAGACTTTGTATTGGACCGACTTTTAGTGTTTTGTTAAATTTTATCTTTATGGGTTTAAAGTCTATGAAGTTACTGATCACTGGGTATTTAGTTTCTGTGATTAACTTGAGTTCTATGTCAGCTATAACGTCCGTCCATCTGTCTGTCTTTGAATATAATGTTTGGGAAATACTTAGGAACTGTAGGGCTTATAGCCTGGATTTAATATATATTTCGGGTATCATAATTCTCTTATTTTTAGGTACAGAATCCAATTCACCAGTTATTATAACTTTTTGAAAATGTTAACTGAAGTCTGTGTGAGTTATGATGTCTGTCCTTCCGTCTATCCAAGATTTAAAATAGACTTGAAAACGAGTATGGTAAGCAATCTGGAATTGTAGGTTTTATTCCGGGATTTTAAAGAGATTTCGAAAATATTGTTTTATTGCCTAAAAACTATGTGCCAGTATCTATTAAATGGTATTTAATTTTAAGAGTTTGCTTGAAATATCTGTTAGTTATAGTGTCCGTCCTTCTGTCTGTCTTTTTTGCTTAAAATAGTGTCAGAAAAGGGCTTAATAAGTAAGAATGATCAATAGGGTTTTTTCCCGAATTTTATTAACAATTCAAGTATATTGTCATTATTGCCATTAAGTATTGATTTCAATTTATTAGTAATTATTTAGTTTCTTAAGATAACTGATAGCCTCTGTAAGCTATGCCGTCCGTCCTTCTGTTTGTCTTAAGGAATAAAATTTTGCAAATATTCCCGAACTGCAGAGTTTAATTCCCAGTTTCCACTTAAATTTCTAATCGTTTGTCTTTTTAGCAAGAAAACTACTTATTCTTATATAACTTTATATATTAAATATTGATATTTTCCTTAAGTTTTCTAATAACTATAATGTCTGTCCGTCTGTCCATCCGTTTGTGTTTTACTTACATTTGGTGGTTGCTCAGTTAAGGCTTGTGTATAGCATGTCATCGCCTCACGTTTACGTTGATTTATGTGTGCCAAAACACGTTGCTGATGCATGGCTGCCAATTGGTGTTTTTCCGCATTGCCTTCTTCTTCGAGTGCCTGAACAGAAGTCTAAAATTACATTCCCATATAAAGATGTATTGTACATTTAAGAGAGAGAAAGATTATCAGAAAAGCATTTTTCTTTTGGCCTTTTTTTTCTATTTTTCTATTTTTGACTAAAAATTTTTGGTGTCATGATTTTAGTTTTAGATGATTTTTCTTGGTTTAAAAAAAAAACAGTTGTTTCAGTGATCTTTTTTTTTTGGTTTTAATGTTACAGAGTTTAATGTTTAAAACTGTTTCCGGTTAGTGGATGGAAGAGAAATGTTCTTTTATCTTGTTCAGGGACTGTTTCTTTTTTTTAATAAATGATATATAAAACAAATTTGCTACAGTGCAAAAGAAAAAAACTACAAAATTCCTTTTGTCTACCATTAACATGCATTTTTTTTGGAAAATTTACATGATTTTTTTAAAATTTACAAATTAAAAAAAAATATAATCAAAATTTGTTTTAAAAAAAGGGGGAAAGAGAGAGGTGAAGTGATTGTGTTATTTGCTGGCAATTTGAAACGTGGTAAAATATTGTGAGGAGGGGTAAAATACAAATGACAAAAAGGCAAAGTGAATGAGTTAAAGGTGAATTTTTAAAATATAAAAATTTAAGTTTAATATTTTAAAAAAAGTTTATAGAAAAAATTAAACAAAACTGAAATTTCCATTCAAAATTTCTAGTTAAACTTATTCGATCCACCCGGACTTTCAAACTTTTGTATAAATCACAATATCTCCAAAAAAATAATCTCAACAACCGATAATCACCCAGGACCATATAAGATTCGAGAACAATGTCTGATATACCTGAACTGTGAAAGTCATTAGAAACTTGTCTTTTAAATGAAAACTTCTATCATAAGCTTTCGCAATATCTCGGAGATTGATAAGACAGTTTCATTATCCATTAATTCCTCATTCAACCAACCTTAAGGGAACTTGCATCGAACTACAGAATCTTAAAAACAGACAGAAGTCCATTTCAAATCATGAATAAATATGACTTAAAGTGCGAAGCTAAAGTTTCGAAAAACAGCAGTTCAACATCTCTTTCTAATAGACGATCCGAAGAAAAGTGATTAGAACGAGTGAGAAAAATTATTACCAAAAGTTCAAAGTCTCCCCAAAATAAGGTGGAATAACAAGATGTAGAATAAGTTGAGGACAAATCAGAATTGGATGGTATAAATTTAATAAACTTTCAAGAGCTGATGGAATCTTTGCAGAACTATCAAAGAGTTCAATGTTTGCAATAATATGTACTCAGTAAAAGTTGCCATAATAAATGGTGGAAAGACATTCTGTAAAGTGACATCAACTACGAAGAAGGAATCCCATAATTAAGATTGAGAAGCTTTTGCAGAAATTTCGTTAGAATTTTTACCACCAAAAGCGAAGGGAGGAATAATCAAATTTGCGAAAATTAAAATTTTATAGATCCATTAAAGTCTATTCTATGTGATCAATTCAGTTTTATTATAGTGAGAAGTTAATATCAAATCCAAAAAATTCAACTCGATTTAAAAAAAAAAAAAATTTTCCAAAAAAGTGAAAATGTACTGAGTTATCGTGCAATCCAGGCGCAGCTTACAAGATTCTTTTTCGAAAGTTTTGATGTGAAATATCCAGCTCGATGTGGTCACTAACAGCACACACTTACATAAATATGTTTCTTTTTGACATGTTCATGTTGGCAATATGAGATATAATTTAATGATGAATTCATTTGTTATATTCCGAAGTAGTTCTCTAATGGATTAGACCGAACAATTAAATATACTGATGGTTATAGAACAATTTCTGAAACAAACTTATAAACTGCAAAATTTCAAACTCACAATTATGCAAATTGGAGCAGATTGTTTAGCTGGGTCCAATACTGTTAACCTATCAAAATTAGAAATATCAACAGAAAGTAATAAATATGCTTTCTGAGATATTCTAAAAATTTGATATATAAATTATACTGTTTAAGAGCTGACTATAGCATACAGCTCCTTTCGGTAGGACTGGGGATAAAGTGTTCCACATGTAGGGAAAATATTTATATTTCTTTTCTTTTGAATTGTTATAGAGAAGATATTCATTCTTGTATTTAGTAGACAGATTTTTAGGAAAATTGGCGTTAAAGGCAGAAGCTTGTGAGCTATAACAGTTTTCGGTAGGAGCGGGAAGGTGGTGTTTCTCTTATAAAGACAATATTTATTTATTATTCAATAATAAAAGAGGAAGTATTATCGCTTATTTGGGCAATTATTATTACTGAGATTTAATATACAGAAAGCAGGTTTAATGCAGAAGGCTTTAAGCTTCAGTAGGAGGGATTAGGGCAGGGGAAGAGGTGTCCATTGAACAAAGAACATATTTCTTAAATAATTCTTTGTTTCCTTTTGAAGATTTTATATGAGATTGATTTAATCTTTTTATAACTTTTAAAGTTGGTATTTCCAGCTACAGGGGAAAAGCTTCATTTTTTCTACAATAAAAAAAAACATTTCCTTTCCTTTTTTGTCACTAACCATTTACAACAGCATTAGACATAAAGTCTATGACCACATTAAGCCTCATTAAGACTCACCATATGAACTGATGTAGCAATAGCAACAAAGGAGAAACTCAATTATTACGCATAAATTGTTATAGTTTTTGTTATTATTATTGTTGTTGTTATTATACTCATATAATATTAGATAATTAGATTAGATATAAATTTCCAACTAACTAAATTTGATAATTTGCTTATTATTTATTTATTTATTATACGATTAAATTATTAAGTTTTATTTTTTAATAATTTATTAAAAAATAATAATAATTATGATTTTAGTAGCAGCAGCATTATTGTTATTATTATTATAATTATTATTACTATAATTGTTATTGTAAATAAAATGTAATATTTTAAGTACTTAAAGCAACAAAGCTTTTCAAAATATTTATATAGAAAAAAACAAAACAGAAGATATATATTTATTTTATAGACAATAATCAGATTAATAATCAAATTTAGCGTTTATTCGTCTATGCCGAATCTTCAATACCCTTCAGCATAAATTCATGTACATACACACTCACACATACGCTCTCAAATTATTATATTTAAATTTTAGACAGAAACACTTGATGAGTCATAAAATGTTTGGATATATTTTTGGCTATAACTTTTTTTGTGTCTACTGAACTGATATTGATAATTTTTGGAATGGTAATGCAGCATATATCACTTAATATTATGGCAAATTATCGATTTATAATCGAAAATTTTACGAAAATTCTGCTCTTGAACTTAGAGGTTGTCTCAGATATCGTTCTATATCTTTTAATATATTGAACTGATTTTGCTGGTTTCAAATAGGAAACTTCTCAGGACTATAACAAATACTCAGGACAAATTTCATTGAGCTCCGACAATTATTGTGGATGTGAGTGGGCCAACAACAGTCAAACAGGCGGAGAGACAGACAGACAGACAGACAGACAAACTCGGATTTAGATTTGATAGGATCTGAAATGATACCATCTTAGCGTTACACACGAAATGACTAAGTTAATATACTTCCATCACCACTTGTCGTGGTGGTGATGGAGGGTATAAAAATTATTATATTCGTATTACAGCAAAAAGGACTTTAATTTGAGGGTTAATTTGGGTGAGAAGGGGGGAAGTAATAGCAGCCGTAATATAATATTAATATATTACATTTATTAACAAAATTTGTCATAGAAATTTAATTATCATTATCATTATTATCATCATCATCATCATTAACATCACCATGGACGACTTGACTACATTTATAAATAAAATCATAAAAGCTTTTTTTGTTGTTGTTGTATTTTTGATTATAAATATTTCTGATGATTCTTTCGCTCCCATTATTAATGCACAACTACAACTAAAAATAATATATATATATACATATACATACAAATATTTATATAAAAAAATCAATACAATTACAAAATTCTAATGAACAGAAAAAAAACTTAAAATAATTATGAAAAAGAAAATCTCTTAAAAAAAGTTCTCTTAAAAAAATGTTGAATGAATGAAGAAGCAACTTAAAAATACTTGAAACTTAAAACAAAAGAGAGTGTATCAGCTTTAAAGTTCACACTACTTAGCTTTATCGTACTTTACTCCAAGAAAAGCTTTAAGAAAAAACATACCTGGAATCTGGCTGTCATTCTTTGTTTGAAACTCTGAGCAGCCTTGGGATCCGCCAAACGCATATCCTGATACTTCTCTTCCAAATCGGACCAGTCCTTCATGACCCGGGTAACCTTTTCACGATGTGATTCCTCGAGGCGCTGTTGGGCTTCCTTGTTTTAGAATTTATTTGGGTTTTGATATTAAAAATAATGCCTTAGCATGGGAAAACACTTACTTTTTGACTTACTTTGTAGCTCTGGTGTTCATAATGTGGATCGAAGTGTGTAAAATAGGGATCTGGTGTAGGTTGTCCGGTAGTGGGTGGCATTGGTAAATCACCATTTGTTTTTGTTAAACTACCAGTTGAACCCTCTACTACACCATCGGTTTTATCATTATCTTTATTATTACTATTCGATTTGGTCACTGGCTTAGCACCACTAGAGCTACCCTGTTGATCATAATTATCAGCTGCTTCCTCCTCATAATTATCCTCTACCGAATCGTATTCCGCATTAGCATCATCTCCTGTAGCAGCAGCTTCATCGGCAGCCATTTCATCTTCTTCATCATCGGCCAATAAATCATCTTCATCATCATCGTTATCATCAATATCATCGGCGGCATCTTTAGAGTAATTGGAATCATTGTCATCACTGCTTATGTCATCGAGTTCATCATTGATGGGATTAGTGATTTCAGCTGGGGGTAAAACGGGTAAATCGGTTTTCTTAACACGGATTTCATCGGCTGGAAAATATACAATTTTGATTTGAAAAAAAAGTTCCATTAAATTTCAGAGACCTTTTTGTAGTTATAATATGAAAAGAATAGACCAGAGTAAAATCAATGCTTTTGTTGGACTTGAGTTTAGAAAATGTAGTTGCATAAGCCAATTCGTGTTAGGGGAACATTTTTTTAATTTATGTGAATAAAACTCTTTCGACTCGAGTGTTGGAGATTGATTTAGATCCTGAAAATCTGATAAGCTCTTCCCAAGTATTTAAATACAAAAGTTTTCCTGTTTTAGCTTTTATTTTGGTTAAAATTTAAACAAAATTTGAAGGACTACAGGTAATTATTTTTATTCAATTAGTCATTTAGCAAGAAAGCTTATCGTGAAAGCTTTCAATTAATAAATTGCAGGTTAAACAAGGAAATATAAAGTTTAATAGAAAAAGCTTATAAAAGCTCTGCTTTATTAATAATAGAAATTTCTTTTGTTTGATCAAAAGCTCTAATAAATTTTTCTTAGTTGCCCAAACAAATAATAAAAAATTCCCATTGAAAGCTTCCACTTTAAGAAATTTATTAATAGAAAGCTTTGATTAAAATCTTTTATATATTTTTTTTTTAAATTCTGAAATTTTTTTAAATAATGGCAAAAGCTTTTAATTTCTTTTCATTATATTCTTTATTGTACTAAATAAAAAGCTTCCGAAAGTTACACAAATAATTAAAAAGCTTTCAAAAGCTTTTAGTTTAATTTTTTATAGAACGAACTTTCAATGTGTTTAGAGTTTTTAAAAAATAATTTATTAAATTATACAAAAGTTTTCGTTTTTCTAAAAAAGCTTTTATACTTTTGGTGATAAAAGTAACTGAAAACTTTGATTTTTTAGTTTAAATTAGTTTGAAAGCTTTTCTATTTCTAAAATGTTTTAAGAGCTTTAATAGGAGCTTAAAATCCTTAAAGCTGGAAAAACAATTAGAAAGCTTTCTATAAATATCATTCTATCGAATTTTGAATAATTAAATAGAATAATAAATTTTCTTTGTTAAATTCTCCATAACAAAAAAAACTTTAAGAGTTTTTGAAAAATAATTTCTTAAATTATATAAAAGCTTTCGTTTTTCTAAAAAGCTTTCATTCGTTGGATGATAAAAGTAATTAAAAATTTTGATTTTTTAGTTTAAATTAGTTTGAAAGATTTTGCTAATTCTAAAAAGAAAATCTTTTATTTAAGAGCTTTAATAGAAGCTCAAAAGCTTTAAAGTTGGAAGATCAACTAGAAAGCTTTCCATAAATATCATTCTATGGAACTTTTAACAATTAAAGAGAATGATAAATTCGCTTTGTTTAAATTTTCCATAACAAAAGAAGCTTTAAGGCAAAAAGGTCTTTATTATTTTATTATCTTTACACTTCGCTTCTTTCTCTTCTTCTGTATATCCCTAATACTATGCTATGGAATTAGATTAAATCGTAAGAATTTACCAAACAATTTAGTCACGTTTTTTAAACATTTACTTTACGAAATTGGGTTATATTTATTGTGTGATTTCTTTTCTCTCTTTCTCTCACTCTCACACTCTAATACTATTCTACTGTATATTTTTTTGCTTTTAGGTGACTAGGGGTAATTGTGTGTGTGTGTGAGTGAGTGTGTATATGTGCTTTTAATCTCCTTCCGCTAAACTAGCAAAAATCTATCTAACGATATATTGAACGAATATTTAAGTCATTTGTAAAACAAACAAAAAGAAATTTTCTATAGCATTTTTTTGAAAGGAAGATAAAGGTGTTAGACAGATAGAGAGAGAGAAAGGGATAGAGAGAAAGAGTGTGAGTGTTTTTATTTTATATATATGTATGTGAGTGTTAGTGAGTAACAGTTTGAGTGTTTGTTTGGTTGTTTAGTTTAGTTTAGATTAGATTTAGTTAGATCTACATTGGGGTGTTAGAAATATGTTATACTCACTTTTAAAATGTTTTGGACAGCATACAAATTCAACACCCGAAAACAAGGATATGCCACATGGCAATAACATGGCAAAGCTACGCATTTGCATGCCACGTTCTTGACAAGCAGCAGCACCAGTTTGATTCCACCTAACGAATGGCCAGCAACGTGAAGCATTGTGTATGTGATCGAATAGACAACCTTCGGGTACTAATAAAGCATCCGATTGGAATGGTCCTTCTATAAAAACATATATAGAAAACACACACATATAAACACATACATACAAAAAGCATTAACAAAAAAATAGTTCTCCTCTATTGGTTTTGTCTGCCTTAACTTTTTAGCTTTTTATACCCTACACCACTATAGATGGTTGGGGTATAATATGTTCGTACTTAAGTTTGTAACGTACAAAAAAAAAATATTTCTACCATCACTTTCAAGTGACTCAGTATAACTTTCTGAGTCCGTCCGTTTGGCTGACTGTCCTTATAAATAAAATACAGGCTGCAATTTTAGAGATATCCTGATGAAATTTCACCCAAGGATCCTTATTGAAATTGGTAATGATGAGTGAATTTTTTCACCTGGTCTCCATACAAGTGTTCCTCCCAGAATGAGGGTTTAAGATCATAAGGGTCCAAAATATAAAGCGATTTAACGAGATTGAGCATAAATCTTATAGTAATTTTAAACGATGTGCCAAATTATACGAGGAGCGGTTCATTGTTTCTCATAGGTCCCATACAAACACCCTTCCAAATATCACTTTGAAGGCCTAAGTCTCACATTGGAATTATGTCAGTAAAATTCAGATAAACATAAGTGGAATTCGATGTCGAAATTCTGCGAGGGTTGGCGCATAATTTCTTCTAGCTCCCATATATCGACCCCGAAAATATAAATCACACATAACAAAATACTGCTTTCTTAACTATAATTATACGAGAGTCGTTCATTAAATTTTTGTATCTGCAATTTATAACCAACCGTGTGGTGTAGGGTATACACAAGTCGGACTTGACCGACTATAACTTCTTACTTGTTTATTTTTTTTTTGGAAATGCCTGCAATAATAATAATAACAACAACAACAAATGAAAATATACTCACCCAAACAACGGAATGGTTTAATCCAACGATGGGCTCCCTTGCATTTGTTAGCATTCAATGCACCCTGACGACACCAGCCACCAATTTTTTGATAGTGTGATGATTCCACAATATTGGTTATATCTCTGTTGGGATATGCCTGCAACAACAAAAAACACACACATAGAAATTACTAACTTAAAAATCTATAAATATAAACATGTTTTAGAAATCAGCAAAATATAAAGAGAAGAGAGAGAGAGTTAATACTCTTATTTAGGTATACATGTTTGTTGGTGTGTGTGTACATATGTGTATGTTTAAAATTGAGTTTTTTTTTCAAATAAAATGAACACAAAACGAAAAAAAGTTCTAAATAACCTAAACATTTTCCAATAAACATACGCTTACACACACACACACACTTTCACTCATACTCATACACACACATATTGTTGTTTATTAAAATCATATGAGTACAGCATTGTACTCTTCTCCTCTCTCATCTATCTCTTGTAAAAAAATACTCTTTTTAACTCTAACAGCAATACAAACAAACAAACAACACCAAAATACCCAACGACATGCACAACAACAAAGTGAAAGAGGAAACAGGAAATGGAGCATAACAAATCGATTTCAAATCGTATTGAAGACTTAAAATTGAATTTGTCTATCAGAAAAATAAGAGAAAAAAGGTTTTTATTCATTTTGTTGGTTTTAATTTTTTTAAAACTTTTATTGCTGTTTGTTGTTGTTGTTTTAAGGTAAATTTTAAAATTGTTTTTGTTGTATATTTTGGCAAGGCAGCATTATACACATAAACACATACAGTAGAGGTTTTCGCCCCAAAAAACAGTTTTTTTTTACTAAGGAAACGGATATATAACATGATAAAGTGATTTTAATCACGGATTTAATACGTCACAAAACAGTTTGTCGCCTCAAATTTATGCCGTAAAGGTAGATTTTGTCTTTTTACCATAAAAATTCCTAGTACGATAATGAAATTGCCCTAAAGTATATAGTCGCCTTAAAAAAAATATTTCGCCGTAAAATTATGTTTTTGCCGTAAAAATATATTTGCGCCAAAAAAATTGTATTTTCGCCGTAAAGATAGATTTTAATCGAAAAAATATATAAAATAGATTTTTCCCGAAAAAACATATTTTCGCTGTAAAATTATTTTCTCGCCAGAAAAATAAATTTCCCCACTGTAAAAATATTTTTTTGCTGCTGCAATAATTTATTTTCGCCGTAAATTTTTTTCGCCGCAGAAATATATTTTCCCTGGAAAAACAGATTTTTGTCAGAAAAAAAGATTTCTTCCTCGAAAATAAGTTTTAACCATAAAATTTCATTTTCTTACACAAAATATGATTAAATAAATAAATAAATTTTTACCTCCAAAAATTCTTTTTCACCTCAAAATTAGTTTTTCACCACAAAAAATTTAATTCACCTCAAAAATATTTTTTCACCACAGAAACAGATTTTTAATTTAAAAATAATTTTACAATACAAAAATGGTATTTCGCCTCAAAAAGAGATTTTTACGCTTAAAATAAATTTTCACCACTATAATAAATTTTCACCTTAAAAACAGATTTTCATCCGTTTTCAAGAGTTTAACCTTGAAAACAGATTTGTAGCTTTAAATTGCTTCATAGGGATCCTATGAATATTATTTTTTCCATTATAAATTAAATATTTCTTTAACAGACATTTTTAAATAAATTATTTATTTTCTAACAAATTTCGTAATTAATTTTGTTATTATTTTTCCTTATAAACCATTTGCAAATTTAATTATTTTTACTTTTTGTTTTTTATATTCATTTATAGCATAAAAACTTTTTCCTTTAGGTTCTTCTATAAAATCCATAAAATATTTATAACTTTTTCTTCTTCTTTTTTGGTTTATGGGTAAATTTATATTTAAAATGTGTCTTTGTTTAAATAATATTATTTTCACATTATTTGCTTTCTAAAGCCTCCTTTTTAAGTAAATTATCCATTTTATATAATTTCAAAATGGCCTCAAGCATTTTTATAGTGTGTGTGTATGTGTTGGGGAACAAATATTAAGAAATATTAATACTTAAGACAAACTAAACTAAGTTTTTTTTTAATATTTGTAAATATTTTATTTGTATTATTAATTTCTGGTATTTGAAGAAGAATTTTGGGACCCCTTTTTTATACCCTTCACCACCACAAGTAATGAAGAGGATATGTTAACTTTGTCATTCCGTATGTAACGCTAAAAAGCAAACAGAAGTCAATGAAATTTGACCTGCATATTTGTTATAGTCCTGAAATGTTTCCCATTTAAAATCAGCAAAATCGGTTTAGTATATTAAAAGATATCGACCGATATCTGAGGCAACCTCTAAGTTCAACAGAAGAACTTTCGTAAAATTTTGTTGAAAAGTTTATAAAATTTTCAATTATAACTTGACTAATTATATTGAAATTTTGCCATAATATTAAGATTAATGTACATCATTACCATTTTAAATATTATGAATTAAATCGGTTCAGTTGAAAATAAGTTATAGCCAAAAATATAACTAATTTTATGACTCATTAAATGTTTCTGTGTTGTATTTCAGAAAAACTTTTATATGTTGTATATGTTTGCGTGTATCTATGTAAGTGTGTTTTTGTATGCATCACAACGTATATACTTCACACGCATTTGTGATGAAGAGTATTGACGATTCGGCATAGTCTTACTTGTTTTTAACTTCATTATTACAAGAGAGAAAAAGAGCAAGATTTCTCTTAATTAAGTACTTTTTGTTAATGGCCTGTTTGTTAAGGTTTTGTGTTGCATATTTTTAGGAGGAAAAAAATTTAACTCCATTTGTTGTGGCTTTTGAGGCTAAGAAAACACTTTATTTTATTACTCCTTTTGGTTTAGAAAAAAGTTTTTTTTCCAACCAGACAATTTCATTTATTATAGAAAATTTTCCTAAATAATTTGATTATATTTAACATAAGTGTGTAAGTACACATGTGTCTGCATATGTGTTTAACCCAGCAAACATTTTGTTGAGAATTGAATTCCCTATAAAGTTTTCTTTTTGTTAGAAAATTCTTTATTGGGTTTTTTCTTGTATTTAATGTTGCAGTTTATTTTATAGATTTTACATCAAGATTTTGGTAGATTTATTTTATAGGATTTCTATAAACTTTCTATAAATTTATGTAATTGTTGTTGTTATTGTTGTTGTTAAAGTTTATATATCTAACTAAAATGTATTTTATTAATTGTTAGTATTTTACATATTTATACCTCAAAATAATGTTAATGCCCATTAAATATATGTTCTATAATGTATTTTGAGTTAAATCTCCAAATAAAGACAGATTTAAAATAATAGAGTAGAAAATCTGCATAATAGTTTAAAAGGTCTTTAATAAAGGATTTTTCGAAAATTTAGGTTAAACTAAAGAGATTCGATAGAAAAGGATTAAAAACAAATGGATTTTAATAAAATCAATTAAATAAATAAAAAATCAATATTTTAAAAAATAAAATTTTAAGAAATTAAATTTGAATTTTTCAGAGCAAAATTTTTTTTGTAAATTAAAAAAATTATTAAAATATTTTTTATGCTTTTAAGTTTTGTTTAAAAAAATATGTCCTGCTTCATTTCCCCTCCAAAAATCAAAAATCGAACTTATTGAAAATTATTACACAATTCACACATAGAGGGCGTAACACGATTTGATTCAATTGTTTGAAATAATCCTGTACCTTTAAACGCGTTCAAAATATCCTAATAAATGTACATAAGTTTAAAGTTAAACTCTTTTCGAGTTCATTTGAAAGAATGCAGACCCCTATCTGTTCAGGAGCGTAGTCAGTGACTCTCCAAACATGACCACCTCTGGTATGTTTTAGGCAACACATTGTTTTTTCGCTAAAAATTTGTAACTTTTAAACCGTTAAAGATATTTTCATGAAATTTTACAAGTTTAAAAATGAAGTATTTTACAGTTCATTTAGAGAAGTACAGGTCCCTAACTGGTCAGGTGAGTAGTTTTTGACTATTCAAATTTAGCCACCTCAGGTATATTTAAGACAACATTTAGAGTTTCCAAATCGATATTTTTGGAAATAATTCTGTAAAGTTTGAACAGTTAGATATATCTGAATGAAAAATCGTTAAAAAGTTATTTTAAACTGGAATTAGAATTTTGAAACAAAAATTATTTTTTTAGAATTTTTTTTTCAAAAAAGTTTTATTTTTCCTAAAAACAGCAAAAATTCAAAATTTTAAGTTCTTTATAAATTTTTTACCATAAATTGACATTTTATTAAATTTTTCTTTATAATTTGTGAATCTCCTAGTTCTAACGTTTATATAGATACTAAATACTTGTGTAGTAAGTTTATAGCTTGGCTGAAAATCGAACCTAAATTAGGCTGCCTCAAAACAATATTTAGTTATTTTTCATACATTTCTATGTGAAATGTGATCTGCTTGCATTTGCCCTTAGAAAAATAGTTTGGGAAACACTGTTTTCTCTATAAATGAGACATGGTAGAATGAAAATTAGCAATTGTGCACACATAGAGGGCGTAGTTTTAGCTAACATCATTCTAGGACAAAGATAAAACAGATTAGTCATCTATTGAAGTGGAATTAAAAAAGGGGGTGATTGAAAATCTAAAACAAAAACTTTCTGAAAATTAAATTTTTCAGAACAGCAAATAAATTATTAGAAAATTTTAATTTTTTTAAATTTTGTTAAAAATTTGTTCATGATTTCAAGTTACTTATTTAAGTTCCTTTTAGAAAAAAAAATTTGAAATTTTTCTTATTTTGTTTTCTCTTGTCTTTTTAACATTTTTCCCTCATTTTTTTTGAAACAATTTTCCATGAATTGATGTTACCGGAACAGATTTACTATCTGTCATTATTAAGTAGGTGCTTCCTTTTGCTTTCAATGCAGGCAAAATCGGAACAACAACAACAAGAAAAAAACTAAAACAGGTTAGACAAATATTTTTCCATACAAGTAAAAGAGAAGAAATTTAAGCAAAATTTAGGTTGATAGAAAAAGTTTTTATTTGAAACTGAAAAAATAGATTTTTAAGGGTTCTACAGGCACTTGAAAGGCTTAAGATTCAATTTACCAAAGTTGACAATAAAAAATTGAAAAAATAATCAATTTATTTATTAAATTAAAAATTAAATATTTTGGATTTCCATTCCATCCCCGATACCCTTAACTAGTTGTCAAACCCTTCTCGAATTGGTCCAAAATTTCTTTTAAATTTTTAAAATGGTTTTGAAAATTCACAAACACTCAACACTTCACATAGAAATTTGCCTCTCTTACTCTCGCAATAACACCAACACAGAAATAATTTTCTATATCCAAAACACCCCCTTAATTTAAGTCCTTTCTTAATCTCTTATATTTAAATCCATTTTAAAATTTATTTTCTACCTCTTTGACATCCTTTTAATCCACCTCCCTTCCTCCCATTATCTTTCTCCCTTTGTAATAGTTTTACTAACCTCAACTAAACACAATGGCGATTGGAGAAATAACTGTTTATGACTGAAGTGTTAAAAAGAGTGTATGCAAAAAATTGCCCATGAGTGTTGAGGGAAAAAAGCAAATCAGTTATAAAAATAAATGTAAAGGAACTAAAGGACATTAATATTGGGTTATGTGAAAAAGTTGCAAAGGACATATTTATAATAAAATATGTTTAAAATACTTAACGAAATGTTTAAGCTTCATTTCGAAAAGTTTAAGCACCGATTTCTTAATTCTGAGACGATTTAACGATGTCCGTCCGTCTGTCTGGCTATTCCTTTATTCATGTAAAAGGACATTAATATTGGGTTATGTAAAAAAGTTGCAAAGGACATATTTATATTAAAATATATTTATAGTTCTTAACGAAATATTTAAGCTTCATTTCGAAATGGCTGAGCACCGATTTTCTATTTCTGAGATGATTTAACGATGTCCGTCCGTCTGTCTGGCTATTTGTTTTTTCTTGTAAATCTTGCAGGAAATTTTAACATTAAAATGTTGCTCTCCTCTAATTTCTAAGACCAAAAGCAATTTGGCGCTTGAGTCTTTCCCATTTTATAGATTTTTTTTGTGGCGTTGCAGATGTGATTAAGAGAAATCAGTAATGATCCTTTTAGGGATTTATTGATGGCTTTTGAAATACTTCGTTTTGGTTTTTTCAACATCATTTCACCAACTGAACATTTGATCTTTTATTCTCGAATATGTTTGGAACCTAGAGTGTCAAAGTGTTCATGATCATGAAAAATGTCAGAATCGCTTTCGATCCTGGGTAAAAAAAAATCCAAAGTAAGTCTTTAACTATTATTAATCTTTCCACTGCCATTTCCGAATTATTAAAATTAGCAAATTAAATTCCCTAATACTACATCACCCATAGAGGGCGTTTTTTCAGGCAATACTTCATTATGGCAAAAAGCACTAGAACCAGATATTTTTCCAATGATTTCAATCTCGTGGTTCCAATTTTGTTACTCCCTGATCTTAACGAGAAACTTGGTAGTTTAAACCGCTTTTTACAGATTTTTTTTAATTTGAAATGACTTCAGATATGAGTCCTTATCTAGCTGCCCACTAAACCGATTCTGCTGATTTCAAATAATGATTAGCTCTGGGTAACAACATATAAGCTGGTCAAATTTCAATAAGAACCGATTATTAGTTTGGATTTTTTAAACTAAATCATTTGTCCATTTTCATGGTTCAGTTATTAACAGGACTAAAACCGAATAAAGTCTATTTTACGAAAAGCCTCAAAGGGTTAAATCCTTTTTTTCTCTTGTTGTTGCTTCTATAGTTTAAGTGAGAACCTACAATTAATGGTTTCGTTTATAAAGATAGTTTGTCTTCAACATACACACGTCTCTATAAACAATTTGGTTTTAATTTCACAGAAAAAAAAACTCGACGTAAAAAAACCTCTACAAAACGAAACATTTATTCGCACGAATGAAAACATACCGGCCATGTAAGTAGAATTTTTACAAAAAAAAAATGAAGGACTCGTTCAAATACACTCACACATACTAACACACACACACTCATATATTTATACAAATGAAAACTTCCCTTCATATACAATACATATTTAACATGTCTGTGGTTGATTAATTGGGGTCATCATTACTGAAGGATATAACAAGTATCCTGTACATATATACTCACACATATACACATTTAAACATCAGATTTATTTTTTTTATTTTGAACCCATATCATGCATATAATATCACAAATGAGTACTTGATACAATGAAATGAAATTTATATTAAAAGGACACATATAACACGAGGGTAAAAGAGAGAAAAGGATCTAAAGTTAGGCTCATATACATATGACAAGCGATTGGAAAAAAATATTATTTATAACGAAATTTGTCATTAAGTCAAGTGTGAAATTAGCATAAATTGGACAGAAATTTTTCTGAACAGACCATAAAAACCCTAAAGGTATTTTTGGAAATATAAAAAAAAAATATTAAAATTTATGAAAATAATGAACAAATAAAACAATTGAAGCATGAAATATAATCAATAACGCTATATAATTTATAGGCTACTTAAAATTAAATAATATAGATTTTTAATCATAAAAGCACCGTAAAGTAGGCAGAACTTTATAATAAATCTTGACACTTTCAAATAGGCCATAGAAAATATATTTTAAAAAATATTTTATAGAGTATCACATATTGTTAGGAATTTAATCTGTTCTATTTCATTATAATTTTTATAAATATTGACACCTTAAAAATAGGCAACAGAAAATGTATTATAGAATTATATCTAGGGTGTTTAAAGGAGTGTTACATATTTTTAGGGATTAAATTTATACTTTTTACATTTAAATTAAATTCCTTATTTCATCTACTATAGTTTAGTCTATAGTGTAGACTTTAGTTTAGTCTATAGTGTAGAAGACTATAGTCAAGACGAAAGACTAAAAAATAGTCAAGCCAAGGGACTGAACCATAGTTAAGATGGGAGACAAACTTGGAGTCAAGGCTGGGAACTAAAGTTACGAACTAAACAATGGTCAGGTCTAAAGACTAAACTTCAGACAACTAGAGATCAACTTATAGTCAAGACTAGAGATAAAACTATTGTTAAAAAGCTGGGAAATAGAGTCTATAGTGTAGAAGACTATAGTTTAGTCTATAGTGAGGACTATAGTTTAATCTATAGTGTAGATTATAGTTTAGTCTATAGTGTAGACTATAGTTTAGTCTATAGTGTAGATTATAGTTTAGTCTATAGTGTAGACTATAGTTTAGTCTATAGTGTAGACTATATTTAAGTCTATAGTGTAGACTATAGTTAAGTCTATAGTGTAGACTATAGTTTAGTCTATAGTGTAGACTATAGTTTAGTCTACAGACTCCAGTTTGGTCTACAGACTCTTCCAGTTTAGTCTGTAGTCTGGCTTAAACTATAGACTTAATTATAATCTATTTATATAGTAAAGTATAGTCTTTACTTGGCTTCTAGTCAAAACTTTAATCAAGGATTTTTGTCACGACTGTCCTGTCTATTTGTTTATTTATGTTCCACTTTTAATTTTTTTAATTTTATTTCGTATTTAAATAATTTTATTAAATTTCGTATTTTTATCAGTTTTTTTTTACTTAAAGATTATTGAACCGTTAAATTTAAATCTTAGTTTGTGTGTGTGTCCTTTTGTCCGTCCAAATGTCCCTCTTAATGTCCTTTTTCTTTGGTGACTGTAAATGTAGAAATAAGAAAGAAAGAAAAAAAACTATTTCTATGAATAAACGGTTCCATTTCAATGACTTTTACATCAAAACCACAAAACCAATTTAAAACTAAATGGTTATCATCATCATATTATTATTATTTCATTTTCATTTTCTATTTTTTTTTTCATTTTGAGACATAAAAATTTTTACCTCTAGAAAATCATATTAACTAAAAAGCTTGAGGGCCATTTAAAAACTTATACTCTTTAAGAGCTTTGAATATGAATGTCTAAAGGAAATCATTGGCATGTTCTTCTTCTTCTTCTTCTAGAACAATTGACTGTTCATAATGAATGAACAAAAAAAAAATAATAATAAAAACTATAAAAAATACGTATGAATTGAATTGAGTAGCTGAAGAATCCTTTTTTTGTTGTTGTTAAATAAAAAAATATATATATTTTTCCTCTCTTCCAAACAAATGCATTCTTAACGATGCATAAATATAGAAAAAAATAATAAAAGAACTAGAAAATGTAGATTTCAGTTTTTTTTTCATTTCAAGGCCTAAGAAATGTTTTCCTTAATGGCGATAGTTTTAGTTTTTTTTTTTTGCTTCAAAATGTCCTTAGGCTTTTGCTTTCCTCAAAAACAAATCTGGTATTTAGTATAAAGTTTAGGAAAAAGAAACAGATTTTTTTAAAAAATAATAATTTATAAAAATTACAAAATGCTATATTCGGCTATGGCGAATCTTCAATACACTCATCCTAATACACACTCACAAACATTATGAGTCAGTAAAATAATTTATAATTTTTTCCTGAACTGAAAATAAGATCAGAAAATTAATTAAAGTCAAGTATTGAGATTAAATTATAGTCAAGACGAAAGATTAAAAAAATAGTCAAGCCAAGGGACTGAACCATAGTTAAGATGGGAGACAAACTTGGAGTCAAGGCTGGGAACTAAAGTTACGAACTAAACAATGGTCAGGTCTAAAGACTAAACTTCAGACAACTAGAGATCAACTTATAGTCAAGACTAGAGATGAAACTATTGTTAAAAGCTGGGAATTAAACAAGAGTCCAGACTTAAGACTTAACTATAGACCTGATTAGAGACTAAACTAAAGTCACGACTGGAGACCGATTTTGATAATTTTTGGAAAGGAAAAGAAGTTCACATAACTTAATATTATGGCAAAATTTCTAATTCCTAACTCAGATATCGGTCTATATGTTTTAAAATATTGAATCGATTGTAATGTTTTTAACGGGAAACTCCTCGGGACTATAAAAAATACTTAGTTAAAGTTTCATTGAGCTTTGTGATGTGAGAGTGCCAACAGACAGACAAATGTACATAGCATAATCGACTATAAGAATATATATACATTATGGGGGTCTAAGATGGTCCCATTTAGCGTTACATACAGAGTGACAAAGTTAATATACCCTCTTTACCACTTGTGTTGGTGAAGGTTATAAAAAGCTTTGACTTGTTTTCTTTTTTCCTATTTTGTTATAATATTTTACAAACTATTTAAGGAAAAATTAAAAAAAAACTTAAACTACACACACACATACACACACTTAAACACAAACTAAGAAATAACAAAATAAACATGAGAAAAATTGTAAAAAGAAGAAGGATTTCCTTTTTCTGTTCAGCTTCATTTCCGCCTTTAGTTTTTTTCCACTTTTTTTTTTTGGTTTTCTGTGGTCAATATAACAGTTTGTTTTAAAGCTTATTTACCCAAAGAGAGCAAGAGGGAGAGAGCGAGAGGTAGAGAGTTCCTTTTTTAGTGTTTCTCTTGAAAGATGTGAATTTTTAGTTAAAATAAACGCAAAATTGGTCTTTAATATTTTTGCTGTTGATTTTGTTCTTTGCGTGTTTTTTAATGTTGTTGTTGTTGCTGCTGCTGCTGTTTTTATATATTTTTTTGTTTTATTTCTTTTCTCTGTACTTTTTCTTCTTTTTTCTTTTTTTGTTAATATAAATTAACTTTGTTGTTGGTTTAGCATGACGACCCAAATGTGCTTTGAAGCTTATTAATGTTTTATTTTTCTTTTATTTCATTTTTTTCTACTTCTACTTCTTCTTCTTGTGTATATAAAACATATACTTAAGCTAAATAAACACATACACACATTCATACATATACAAAAATAATGTTTATATTTAAGGATAATTATATGTGTGAGTGTTTAAGTGTTTCCTTGTATATTTGTATAGCAGCAGGTTGAAGAAACTTGTTGGTTTGGTTTTTTCCTTTTATTTCTTTCTTTTTCCTGTACAAAAACTTTAAAGCTTTAAAACGTTTGCAAACTTAATTTGAAGAAGAAGACTATAATTAGACTATAGTTTGTCTAGAACTAAACTATCATACAGACTATAAACTAAAGTAAAATCAAGACTAAAGTTTGAACCACAATCAAGAAAAGGGATCAAAAACAAGATCAGAAAATAAACTAAAGTCAAGTATTGAGATTAAATTATAGTCAAGACGAAAAAATAGTCAAGCCAAGGGACTGAACCATAGTTAAGATGAGAGACAAAATTGGAGTCAAGACTGGGGTTTAATTTAGAGACAAGTTGAGAGACAAAACCATTCTTAAAGTTATGAACTAAACTATGGTCAGGATAAGAGACTAAACTTCTAGAGACCAACTTATAGTTAAGACTAGAAACAAAAAATATTTTTAAAGTTAGTAATAGAGACTAACTTACAGCAAGACTTGAGATTAAATTTAATTCAACTTTTGTAAAGGCTATAAATCAAGTTAGAAAAAATTCCAAATACTTAGCTATAGTGCAGACTAACTACTTAGCTATAGTAGCCACTAGACACCAAATTGGAGTCTAGTTAATATGCTAATATATAGTCCAAACAAAAGGTCAAACTATTGCAGAGATAAGAAACTAAATTCTAATTAAGAGTGGACTCTTATTTAGAGTCGAGTCTAAAGACAAAAATTGAATTGGGACTTGAAACTTATTTATAGTCCAGACATGACATATGATTATAGTCAGGATTAGAAACTAATTTAGTTAAGGTTAGAACTAAATTTAAGTCAAGACTAAAGACTAAATAAGAGCCAATACTAAAGACTTAATTAGAGTTAAGGCAAGAGAGATAGTAAAAGAGTCTAAAGTATAGTTACGAAAAAGGATAATCAATTATCTCAACTAGAGACTTAATTATTGTCTAGAAAAAAAGCCTTAAGTCGAGTTCAGACTCTCTACATATTAACTTAAACTTAGACTAGAAATTAAAGTTTCAGCTAGATAATGAAGGGAAAATAAACAACACTACTGTAACATAGTTAAACTAGAGATTAAGTCATAGTCATGTTTAGACATTAAACTGTAGTCAATACCAAATACTTAACTGGAGTCAAAACTTTAGTCTAAGAAGGAAACACAATTAGATATTAAATTAATTAAGAAACTAAAGTAGAATTAAGTTTGGAGTGTAAACTTTGGTCCTGAGCAGGCACTTAACTATATTCTAGACAAAATTTAGGACAGAACTAAAGATTAAACTGTTAAGTTAAATCAACAGATTTAACTTTAGTTAAATAGAAATAATAAGGATTATAGCCGAGGCTATAACCTTGACAACTTTTAAGCTTAAACGGCCCAAAATTTATTCTTTGGCCAAGAGTTGACCACAGTTAAGACTTTAAATGAACTATAAACAAGTTAAGATTTCAGATTACAGTTCAAAATATTCTACCAGACTATAGTTTAGATTATACTCCAGATTATAGACTATACCCCACTCTATACTCAAGAGTATGCTACAGGCCGCCTTTTATTCATAATTTCATTTTCTAAATTTCTTTTTAATACCATTTGGGTAACACAAAGTAATAAAAAAGGGAACCTCCAAAAAAAAAGAAGATTTCAATTAAATTTATTGTCCTTAAACTGATTTTTTATTTAAGGTTGTTGAGAAAGAATAAAACATAAAACATTTTGTAGCCTACTTTTAGGTTATATTACTTTTTTAAATCATATTTTCGTTAATCATATTACAACATATTACCCGAACCCGAACATAAACACACATATACATACACACCTTTATTTTCAAAGCAGCCAGGGAAATATTTTCTAAAAGTCAACTGAGAATTGTTAACCTTTACAATTTATGTCATTTTCTCTCTATGAAACCTACATATGAGTTAAGTTGGTTATGTTCACCTAATATTTATAGCCTACTTTAAGGGGTGTTTGTTGGTAAATATTTCTTGTACATCTACGTAAATATATTGAAGGTCTTTTAATAATAAAAACTAATAAAAAGCACGAACAGAAACTTTTTACCTTCACCTTCTGCGACAAAAAAAAAAAAAAGAAGGAAAAGTAAAAAGAATGTTAAGGAAATTGTAAGAAAAGTAAAAGATGAAGAAGTGAAATAAAAACGTGTTTACTTTAAGGGATATCAAAATACAGATAAATTGTAATTTCTTTATAACAGCATAATTTATGGCTGAAGAACAGGGGTTAGAAGAAGAAGAAAAAAAGTAAAAAGACTACTTTGAGGCAAAATTTAATGAAGCCTACTTTTAGGCTTTCAAACAAAAATATATACATACAAAATTATTTACATATACACTTTGAAGTATCATTTTCTATTTTTTTTTTCAAATCCAGATAATATGATTATTGAAAATATGCTGAATAATTTATTTTTCACATGACAAAGCCGCAATTTTTGAAAAAAAAAATAATAATAATTTATAGATTTAAATCTATTTCATAATATGTAAAGCAGTTTTTTTGCTGTTCATAAAGAGATTTTAGGCAAATGATATTGATACTTTCATAAATATTATTTTCATATTTTAATTTTTTATAACCTCCAACACCACAAGTGGTGAAGAGGGTATATTAACTGTGTCATTCCGTGTGTAATGCTTAAAAGGAATTTGTTTGTTGTTGTTGGCATGCTCACATTCACAATAATTGTTAGAGCTCAATGAAATTTGGTATGAGTATTTGTTATAGTCCTACTAAGTTTCCTATTTGAAATCACCAAATTCGGTTTAGTATATCAAAAGATTTAGACCGATATCTGAGATAACCTCTAGTCAAAGATTTTTTATATAAGAATTTTTTTACGAAACAAAACGTATTTGCTTACACGCATTTGTGCTGGAGGGTATTGGAGATTCGGCATAGCCGAATATAGCATTTCTACTTGTCACTATAATACATTTAAATCAATGTCTTTTGAAATGACATTTTGGTTTTCAAAAAGTTTAAAACTGCTGACTAGTTTCCCCCCTCCCATGTCCTCCCAACCACTTCAAGTCCTTTAGTTTTTGTTGATTTTCAAAAATTGAATAACGTTTTCGAATTCAGATAAATCAGCTTTTGTTGTATACTTTTGGGAGGTTAGTAAACGCTTAAAGCCAAAAACCAATTTGTATAAGATATTTTAAAGAGATAAATATTTATGTAAAGCATATATTTAGGGGTTTTTATTTGAAAGCATTTCAAATCTTAAAAAATAAAAACACTCATCTTAATTTTTATGATAAATAGAAGATTTATGACATAAGAAAATTTGATATTTTTTTTTTTGAAAAGAAAGGGAAACAAATAAAATAAGTTTTGAAAGAAAGTAAAAGATAAACACTTTTTTAAATTCAAAGGTAAAGCATAATTTTAGGGGTCATTAAAAGGTATATAAAAAACATAAAAAGAATAACTTAAAAAACCTAAAATAAAAGTATAAAATGAAGTATTAAAAACAGTGAAAGGTTCAGATAATGGATAAGCTACAGTCATCTCTTCAGACCAGATTGTATACAAAAGACTTAAAAAAATTTCATTATTTTAAATTTAGTACAAACAACATAATTTTAATATGTATTTGAATATCTAAAATTTTGTACTAAAAATCTTAAAGTTGTACTAAAATCTTAAATGCTAAAATTTGAATATTTTACTCAATATATTGTTATAAGATTTGGAACTGGAAGTATAAAATGTTTTATATTTTGTACAAAAATTTTAAAACAAAATAAATTTACTGTTTAAAAAAATTTAGTACATAATTAATTAATTTAAATTTAATACAAAAATTTTAGTACTAATTATAAAACAAATGTAAAAAAAGTAAGAATGCTATGCCCAATATTCAATACCCTCCACCACAAATGCGTGAATATATGTACATAATGGGGTCTGAGATAATTTCTTAGCGTTACACATGGAATAACAAAGTTAATATACCACTTGTGTTGGTAGAGGGCATAAATTTTTTAAATGCTTATTCATATTAATTCGGTGGAAAATTTAATCCATATTTTTTTCATATTTTAAACTGTTTCTTCCATTTTATTAAATTTAGTACTAAAAAATTTAATCCAATTTTTTATCATATCTACAATATTGTTTAGAAGAAAAATAGTACTAAAAATTGTTAATTTCAATATTTTTACGTGTTTTGAAATATTAAATCTGGTACTAAAAAGTACTAAAATTTTTAGTACAAAAATATTTTAATTTTTATTATGTCGTTTAAAAATATTGACTTAAAGCCGGTTGTGAACTATTCAGTTTTAATTTAAAATATCTTTTGCTCTAAAATATTGTACCAGAAATTTTAGTACAATTGCTTTTTGTTCTAAAAAAAATAAATTCTTTATTTAATTTTCTAAAACAAAATTTATTTTAACTAAAATAATATTTAATATTTATATTTATTAATTAAAAATATTTTTAATACTGATTTTATATTATTTGCATAATGAAAAATCTACAGCATACTTTTAGGTAATTATGATTGTTTTCTCTCTCTTTCTCCATCTCATTTCATATTCTAATGTTCTGTGAAATTAAAAACAAAAAGAGAAAATAAATCCAAAACTAAATGAATATTTCTATTATAATTTCGGAATCAAAAAAAAATATTATTATGAAAGTAACAAAAAAATTACTTTTGTTTTCACTTTTGGGAAAACCTACACACACCCACATATATAAACACACATAGAGCAAACAAAATGGAGGAAACAAAATAAGAGAAAAACATGAACACAAAACTCAGAGTTTGTATAAGAGCTCAATTAATCCACTGGGTTGTTTTAAATATTTTAATGTGTTAGTAAGTAAGCATAAAAATGTGTGAGTGAATATGTGTGTGTATGAGTGCATTTGTGTATGTAAAACATTAACAAAATGTAATTATTTGCATTTACTGTAAACTTTGGCCCGAAAAAAAGATGAAATTATGCACCAAAAGAGCTTACAAAAATTTTCTACTAAATAGAAATGAACTTTGCTCTGAACTGAAGGTACAGCAACATGCTGTGAAGAAGAGAAAACAGAGAGGGGAATATAGAGAGAGACAATATTTCATATTAAAAAAGATTTTTGTGTAAAATTTCAAATAAAAATATTTAGTTACCAAAATCAGGAAAGACCACCCAACAAAATGTTTAACTTGGCCAACATTTTTCTTTGAAATATCAATATGTTTCCTCAAAAATGTTGCTGGGTTGTCTTTTTTAAAATTTTTCCCTTATGATGTGTTGCATACATGCAGGCGTTGTACAAGTATAAACATATATGTGACGTGTGGGTGTATTTAAGTAACTGAAAAGATTTTACTGCTGCTATAGCTTTTTCGCTATATGCAAGACCATAAGCAAACATTATTTACGAAAGATCATATGTATGTCGTGCCAAAGAAAAAAAGTCATTAAAATAACAAAACAAACCTAATTAAAACGCGTTCTTATGTACACAATACCACTATTTCATTCCCTCTCTCTACTTCACTCTCCTACTCTCTCCCTCTCTTTCTCACTACAATAATATTAAAAATAAATATTTTTAAAACTAAAATTAAATATTTGGGTAACTAGTGGTAAAGGGGCTTAAGTTTAAGCATTTAATAAGGAAAAGGCGAAAGCGCTATAAATGAGAACTCAAATTGGGGTCAAAAATAGTTTGTAGCTAATTAAAAAAAATTCATAGACAGCATTAAAATTTTTTGGTTTAGTTTTAGATTAAAATTATAAAAATTAAGAACTTTATTAGGAAAACCTCAAAAAGAGATTTAAAGGAGAAACTTAACAAATTTAAAAATAAATTAAACTTGATAAAAGTTTAAATTAGACTAAACTGTGGAGAAAACGATGTATTATAGAATAACTGTAGACTATGCTATAAACTAAACTACATATTAAGCTATAGACTAAAGTGTAGACTAAACTGAAGACTAAATATTAGACTAAACTGTATACTAAACTATAGACCAAACTGAAGTTCAAATTATAGCTTAAACTTCAGTTTAAACTTACGTTTATACAATAGTCTAAACTATAATCCAAACTATAGCTTGAACTGTAGTCCAAACTATAGTTAAAATTACAGTTAAAACAATAACTTAAACTCTATTCTAAACTTATCCTAAACTGTACCTAAAACAATACTATAGTTTATAGTCTAAACTATAGTTAAAACTACAGTCTAAACAATAGCTTAAATTGTAGTTTAAACTATATTCTAAACAAGAGACTAAACTTAGGTTTTCACTAAAGATTTAACTAAAGTCTATGCTGAAATCTAAACTATAAACTATAGTCTAAACTATAGCTTACTCTTTAGTCTAAACAATAGTCTTTTTATAATCTAAACTACAACTATAACTGTTCTGTACACTTTTTTTATAGTCGAAACTATAGTAAACAGTATAAACTAGATTAGTCTATATAGGCTGTTATCTAGTTTACAGTCTGAACTGTTAACTAGTCTAAAGTTTGACTATAGTCTAGTCTAAAGTTTGGACTTTAGTCTTGTCTAATGTCTGTACTATAATCTAAACTAATGCCTGGACTACAGTCTGGTCTATAGTCCATTTATAGTCTGAGCTATAGTTTAGTTAATAATTTGGTCTATAGTCTAGTCTGTAGTCTGGACTATTGTCTAGTCTACAGTGTGGACTATAGTCTACACTATAATCAAGTCAATAGTATGTACTACAGCATAGTCTAAAGTGTGGACTATAATCTAATTTAAAGTCTGGACTACAATCTAGTCTAGGCTGTAATCTTGTCTATATTCTGGACTATAGCATAGTCTATAATCTATTATATTACCTGTTCTAAAATCTGATAAGGACTAGTAGCTAGTCATTAATCTAGACTATAATTTGGACCGTTATATTGTTGTAACAGAGAGGTTGAACCGTTTGTTCGGTTGTTTGATACACCAGTGACTGGGTTGGCAAGGTCGTTCGGAAATGAAGATCCAACTCAATCTAGTTTATTGTCTGTACTATAATCTATAATATAGTTTATAATCTGTTCTTAAATCTAGTCTTTAGTCTTGTCTATAGAATAGTGTCTTAAATTGCAGTCTGTTTTATTTTCTAGTCTTATGTTTTTTACAACTATGAAACCTTTTTCTTTCTCTTACCCCTTAAAGTATGTTACATTTCTTTTATAATTTTCTTTTCTTGTTCTTTTATAACAATAAAAACAAAATATTAATTATAATTTTGCTTTCTTTTTATTAAAAAGTCTACAAAAAAAAAGAGAAGAAAAACAGCTCAAGGAAATAACTTTTTCCAGTTTTTTTCTCTTGTCTTAAGCAAATAAACAACAAAAATAGCAAATTTATAATAAAATTCTGAGAATTCATTACTTTTGTTGTAGAGTTTTAGTTGTTGTAGTATAATATTTGAATTTCTTTTAATTTTGAAACTTAATTGCAACAACTAAATTTAAATAAGGAAATGACTTTTGCATCCGTTGCAATAAAAAAATCAAGGTGCTCTTTTTTTGAGGGGATTTCAAATTTCTTGCTGGGGGGGGGAGAATAACGAAAGGAACTTTAATAAAGACACACAGTGTATTAAAATCGATTTTCTTTGGAAATAATTCTAAAACTTTTAAGGCGTTAGAGATATTTTAATGAAATTTCACATAGTGAGAGCTGAGGTATTTTTGAGTTGATTTGAAGGAATATAGGCGTCTATGTGGTCAGGGACGTAATAAGTGAACATCTAAAGTTGACCAACTCGGATATGTTTTTAATTTTTTTGTAAATATTTTATTGTTTGAAAACTTAACTCTTTTTTAATTTTAATTTGTTAAAAAATTTGAATTTGATTTAATTAGTTTTATAATTTAGAGTTTTTATTGGTGCACGTTATAAATTTTAACAATTTTATTAAATCGTTTTCATATTGAAATTAATGCAAAATATGATTATTTTTCAATGTTTATTTAATTTTTTTCTGATTTTTTTCTGTTTGTAATAATAATTGTTTGCATTTTTTATATTTATTTAAAAATTCATTTCATAAACACTCATCTACCCACTGACCACTTTTATTCGAATGTTAGAAAAACAACTTTATTTAAAAAAGTACGAATATTATATTCGGCCTTGACGAATTTTCAATACCCTTCAGCACAAATGCCTGTAAAAAATACGTTATGTTTCGTTCACTCACACATACACTCACAGAAGTATACAATATATAAAAGTTTATCAAGAATATAACGCAGGATTATCTAATGAGTGATAAAATTAGTTATTTAAGCTTTGAGGTTGCCTCAGATATCGGTCTATGTGTTTTAATATACAGAACTGAATTTGCTGATTTTAAATAGGAAACTTCTCAGGACCATAACAAATACTTAGGCCAAATTTCATTCAGCTGTGTCAATTATTGTGGATGTAAGCGTGCCAACAACAGACAGATGGACAGAGAGACAGAAGGACAGACAGATGGACATAGCTAAAACGACTCAGATTATGATTTGATGTAGAAATATATATACATTATGGAATCTGGGATGATTCATTCTTAGCGTTACACACGAAATGATAAAGTTAATATACCCACTTCACCATTTGTGGTGATATTGAAAAAATAACAAAAATACAGAAAAATATAATATTTATTTCGCAATATTAGTGGACAGAAAAAAATATATATGCAAATGACATCAACTAGAAATTGTGGCAGCCACCAACAACAAATTGCTGCCACAACAAAAATTCTATAAAAGTTTTTGACAGCAGCAGCAATAATAACAACAACAATAATAAAATTATATAAAAATGGCATTGATTTCAAATTTATTAATTTTAAACAGAGAAAAAAAAACTAAAACAACAAAAATTCATAGACTCTGCTATAAAGTGCAATTGGGTGCTGTGTTGTTGTTGTTGTTTTCCAATAATATTAATTTAAAATTAAATTGTGATAAAAATAGCAAAAAAAAAAAAAAAAACAAACAGAAATCAGTAAATATGAAATTGTCACAAATATATTTTTAAATAAAATTTATTTAAATATTTTTAATTAATTTTTAATATGAAATAAATTATAAAAATAAATCATTTTTATAAAAAATAAAATAAAAATACTGTAAACTAAACTATATGATGCTTATGAAGACACCTATAAACTGAACTATATTCCTTATAAAAGTCCACATTAATAATAGACTTAATTTCAAATTATTGATAAGGAAGCAGACTAGACTTTAGGCCAATAAATAGACTAGATTATTTTTCCAAGCTATAGACTAGACTTAAAACTATAGACCATACTAAAGACTATAGTCAAAGCAATGAATCAAATGACTTATTAAATTAAATACTAGAATATATCTAAAAGTGTAAATAAAGCTATAGACTAAGTTATAGACTACATTTGAGACTATAATGTAAACTAGACTATAGTTCAAATCATAGACTACTTTATTGTTCAAATTTAGACTAAACAATCTACAAGCTTTAGATCGTACTCTAATCTATAGTTCAGATAGAACAAACTTCAGAAAATATAGAATGAGTCATAGACTACAATGTACTCTAGACTATAATCCAAATTATAGGATTAATTATAGTCCAAACTTTAAACTAAACAATGTTGCAAACTATAGACTGTATTGTAGGCCAAACCATAGTCCAAACTATATCATTTAAACTGTTAACAAAACTAATCACTAGATTATAGACATGAAAAGCTATAGACTAAATTTTAAACTTAATCATATTCCTAACTAAAAGCTCAAAGTCATAGTCCAAAATATAAAACTAACTACAGACTAAATTATATATTAAAACTATTTTTAATTTGATTACTTAACTATACTAAATTAGAGACTACAGATATAGACTGAATTTCAGATTAAATTGTATTCAAAATTATGATTAGATCGTTGACAACATTATAATCCAAACTGTAGTTCACATTTTTCTAAGCTTTAGCCAAAAATTAATGGTGACTTTAACTTAAATATAGACTTGATTATGGTCCATTTTATGGACCAAACAATGAGCCAAAGTATAGACTAAAATAAAGTCCAAACTAAAAATATAGTCTTCTTTGAGTCATAGAAGATCAAGACTAAAGTCTTGATAAAGTCAAAAATAAGCTTTGATATAATCAAAATTTTAATCATAAAATCGAGTCTAGAGTTTTGTTTAAAGCCAGAATCAAGATTAGAGTCCTGTTCGATTAAATACTTTAGTGTTAAAATAATCAAGACTTTTACTAAATTTTTAATTATTTTTATTTTCCTTTGTGTGTGTGTGTATGTGTGCGTGTTCCTTTTAAATTCTCATTAAGTTTTCCTTTTTCTTCTTGCTGTTGTTGTAAATATATTTCCCTTACAATTATTTATTGAAATCATGTTATTATTTCTTTCATTTTGTGTTCTTTTTCTCTCATTCTTTTTTTTTTTTTTTTGGTTCTAATTTTAATAACAAAACAACAAAAAGAGCTAAAAAAGGACACAAACAGCAAAAGTGAAAAAGCGGAAAAAAGAGGAGAAAAATAATAAACGTTTTAACATTTTCATTAAAAAAAAAGAACTAAAAAGGAATGAAACGAATAATATTCAGGCTAAATGATGATGTTCATGATGTTGTTTTTGTTGTTGTTGCTGTTGTTCTTGTTTAAGGAAAAATTAATTTTTATATTTTGTTTGTTTTGTGTGTTTTAATCCACAAAAGATGAAAACAAAACACAACAACAACTTTGTTGTTGGTAGAAAGAGGAGGGAGAGAGAGAGAGAGAGGGAGAAAAGATTCTTAGAATAAAACAAGTAAGAATGGTATATTCGGCTATGCCAAATTTTCAATACCCAATGCCACAAATGCATATGGAGTAAATACATTATGTTCGTTCCAACACACTTACACATATACTCATAAATGTATGCAATATATACAAGATTTTCTTAAATCTAACACAGAGACACTTAAAAAGTCATAAAATCAGTTGTATTTTTGGCTATAACTTTTTTTGCTGCACCGATTTTGATCATTTTTGGAATGGTATAGCTTAATACTATATTAAAATTTCATTCTGACCGATATCGGTATATATTTTTTAATAAACTGAACCGATTTTGCTGGTTATAAACAAAAAAACTTCTCAGGAGCAAACCAAATACTCAGGCCAAATTTCATTGAACTCTGTCAATTACTGTGAATGAAATCGTGCCAACAACATGCAGACACAGCTAAATCGAATCAGATTTTGATATAATGTAAGAATATGTATACATAATGGGTTCTGATTACACACTGAATGATAAAGTTAATATAACCTCTTCACCATTTGTGGTGGTGTTGGTGGATATAAAAATAATGACAAGAAAAAGAAGGTTATTTGAGATTTGTTTTTTGCATTTTTTTGTTAAAAGAAAACACCTCTGGCTGATATTTCCGTTTAATATAAAACACAAATATAAAAAGTGTGGGTGTATATGTATGTGTGTGTGCGTGTAAGTGTAAAATATTTACAATAATTTTTGCATGTTTTGGCTGCTTTAAAAGTTTTAGTTTGTTTTTTTGCTCTTTTTGCAAAAAAACAACAACATTCTTTCAATACGTTTAAAGAATATAAATGTGAAAATATATTAATAACAACAACAACAACAAAATACCTTCAATCTAAATTTGTTGTAGTTGCTTAACAACCAGTTTAAACCACTTTTCACACAAACATATACATATGCATACACATACAAACATTGACAACATTTGTATTCGAAAAATGTAAATTTTCAAATACTTTTTTCTGCTTTTCAACACTCACACTTATACACTCAATTCTTGCAATATTTTAAAGCTTACGGTTTCTTTCTCCCATACAAACACACTCTTGATTTTCATACCCTTCACCGCTACAAATCACAATTTGAAGGTATATTTACTTTGTCATAATGTGTGTAAGACTACAAAGGAATCATCTTAGATCCCATAATATATATATCAAAATCTCGGCCGATTTAGCTATGTTCATCTGTTGTTGGTACACTCACATCCATAATAATAGACAGAGCTCAATGAAATCTGGCCTGAGAATTTGTTATAGTTCTGACAAGATTTAAAGCATCAGTATATTAAAAGATATAGACAGATATCTAAGGCAAACTCTAACTTCCAGCAACAAAAATTTGCTAAAACTACAAATTGTAAATCGACAAATCAGAATGAAATTTTGGTTTAATATAAAGTCGGTTCAATGATCAAAATTGCTTTAGTAGAATATAAGTTATAGTCGAATTTTATGACTTACGAAGAGTTCCTGTGTTATATTCAAGAAATCTTTCTATATATTGTATACATCTGCAAGTGTGTATGTGAGTATGTATGTCACTGGCATTTGCGGTGGAGGGTATTGAAGATTCGGCATAGCCTCACATATTTTTACTTGTTTATTTTTATTGTTTTCTTTAGAGTGTATGAATATGTGTGTGTGTGTGTGTTATTGTGAGAGGTATTGAAAATTATTTTTTAATGCAACATTGATGTTGTTTACAAAAGTGTGTGTCGGTATTTGTATGAGTGTATATGTGCTGTGTTTTCAATATGGAGTCTAAACAAGTGAGGGTGTTTTAACATGTTTTCTGGTGGTTGGAAAAAAAGGGGGGTCTATTTAAACGATTTTGCTTGTAAAAAAGGAATGTTCTTGATTTTTTTGTTCAATTTTTTAAAGGGTTTTCAATATGTAAATATTTTTTAAATCCTGTTTTCTGTTTTCTTTCTAATTTACACTCTTTTTCTGCTATTTTCCTCCAAATATGTTTTCAATGAAATTTTCGTTTATTTTTTGTAGTCAAATTTAATGCGTGAGTTTTTTTCCAGTTTATTTACATGAATTTAGAAATCGTTTTCATAACATAAATGAAGGTCCTTTTTTGTAATTTCCCAAAAAAAAAGGAAGTAAAAAGAAAACAAATTTCTTTTTTTTTTGGTTTTGTTGTATGACATTGATAAATTTCTAAGAGGAATTTTGGTGTAAATTTTTGTTAGGGGGGAGGGAAAATGGAAAGAAATAAACGTTTGGCAAATAAATTGAAAGATTTTTAATTAAGAAAATTAAAAAGAAAGAAAATAAGAAGAATTTAAAGAAATTACACAAATAGTTTCAAAGAATTTGTGTTATTGATTTGAAAATCAAAGGTCAAGAAGAATTTTATAAAATAAATTAAATAAAAAGAAAAAATAAAAGGAAATGGAACATATAGGATTTTCCGCTATAGTCAAAACTATAGATAAAAATTTATAGTCCTGACTATATAATAGTTAATACTCTTGGCTATAGACAAGACTATAGACGAAAGTCCATACGCTTGGCTATAGATAAGACTATAGACGAAATCTATACTCTTGGCTATAGACAAGACTATAGACGAAAGTCTATGCTCTTGGCTATAGACAAGACTATAGACGAAAGTCTATAGTCTTTGGCTATAGACAAGACTATAGACGAAAGTCTATAGTCTTTGGCTATAGACAAGACTATAGACGAAAGTCTATACTCTTGGCTATAGACAAGACTATAGACGAAAGTCTATACTCTTGGCTATAGACAAGACTATAGACGAAAGTCTATACTCTTGGTTATAGACAAGACTATAGGCGAAAGTCTATACTCTTGGTTATAGACAAGACTATAGGCGAAAGTCTATACTCTTGGCTATAGACAAGACTATAGACGAAAGTCTATACTCTTGGCTATGAACTGGAATTTAAACGATTATTAGAACTAGATCCTGAAATCGAAACTGAACTAGAATCTGAACTGGAATATGAACCTTAATTTTATCTAGAAACTTAATGAGAATCTTAACTAAAATCTAAACTACAATCTGAATTAAAATCTGAACTGAAATCTAAACTAGAATCTGAAATAGAATGTTTACTAGAATATGAACTGTGCCAGAATCTGAACAAAAACTTCAGTTAAAATCTTAACTAGAATCTGAATTAGAATAAAACAAGAAACTTAACTAAAATCTGCATCAGAGTCTGAACTGGAATCAAATATAGAACCTAAAGTAGAACTAGAATTTGAATTAGAATCTGAGTTATACTCTTCGAGACCTGTCTCTTGTCTAAAATTTATACTTTATACTAAATTCAAAAATATTGACTTAAGTCTATACTCCGGACTGTAGTCAAGTGTACAGTCTGATTTAGCCTGATGTATTATTTACCTTTTGGTCTCAATTATAGTTTAGTCTATAATATAGTTTATTACGATGTCTCTAGTGTAGTTTATAGTCGAGTCCTTTCTCTTGTTTTATTTAAATTACTGTCAGAATTAAAAAACATGACAAACAATAACAACATAAACCACTATTATTAACATAAAAATAATAACAAGGGTTAAATAAACAAAATGTTGCTTTATCCATCTCCACATTCCTGTGTCTCTCCCCCTCTTTCTCCACCACTCTCTGCTATAAGTAAACAAGTATTAAACAAACTATATTTACACACATTTTATAAACACTCTTATGAAAGACACCAATACAACATACACGAATGAATGAGTGTGTATATATGCCTGTATGTGTGTGAGTATAAAACTATAATGACACTTAAAATAGAGATTTATATATTCAGTCGCTTACACACACTTACACACACATACTTACAAATGTATTTAATAATAATACTTTTATATATAAAATAATTCATATAAAATAAATGTTACACACATGTTTAAACACACACACACACATTTACACACACCAGGTACAGGAGAAATAAAATAAATAAATTAAGGTGTATTTGTGTTTTTGTCTGTATGTTTGTGTGTGTGTGAACATATCACAGTATTAAAAAGAGATTGAGTTTTGTGGGCTTTTGAAATAAAGCAAATATTTATGTTTGTAGAGAATGTGTAAGTAAGTAGAAGAGTGTATGTAAGTGTTTGTGTGTGTGTGAGTTATTTGTTATTTTATTTTAATAGTTAAAACAAAAAAATAGCAAAATGTTATTTTATTGATTTGTACATGTAAAACATTAAAGGACACAATATTGTTTATCATCAATACAAAGACAATAAATATACATATAAATAGGCAAACATACATACGTATATGTATGTGTATAGACATATAATTAAGGACATATTTTTATATGACAGTAAAGGCCATAAATGAAAGAAAGATATTAAAAGAAATTTTTAAATTTTTGATTATTCTTGAATTTTGTTAGACACTGTTTTATAAAATGTCTTATTGAAGATTTTGTTTTTCTGTATGTGTGTGTATGTAAGTGTTTATAAAAGAGGAGGTCCTCTTTTATATAAAAAGTTTGTAACATGTCCACTTTTTACAGTCTCTGTTACATTTTGTTGTATTTTGTTTTACAATTATTTACACAAACACCACGTATTTTATATTCATGTATTTGTATGTTTGTTTGTGTGTGTGTGTGTGTTTGGCATTAAAAATGTCAGTAATTATTATTGTTGCAGTAGCATGTTAATGATTTGCATGGCTTGTCTTATTTCAATATGGTTGAATAAATTTCAATTTTATAGATTTTTTTTCTCTCTCTGTATTGCAACAAAAGCCTGTGACAAGTTAAACTACAGGGAGTCCAACCATAAATATGTGTGCGTGTGTATCTGTGTCTGTATATGTAAAGGATATTATAGGTTATAAAATAACCAATAATTATGGTAATAATGACACACAATATGACATAAACATATTATGACGCAAAACAACAAAACAAAAAAAAAAAAACAAAAAAAAACAAAAATACAGAAATTAAGGAAAAAACACTATAAATTTATTAAAAAAATCCCTTTAATAACTAAAATGTGAACAAACAAAATGGAAAAAAATTAAGGGAAATTAAATGAAAATTTACATAAAATTAGACGAAAAAAAAACACTAAAATTGAATAAAATTTATATGAAAAATTTTCCTTTTTTAACTAAAATCTCATAACAATAACTTTTTTATATTAACAGTCATAATCCTATAATAGTTCTTATCCCCCCTTCCCACTTGCCCATATAAGTGTTTTCCAATTACATTATTTTGTATAAATAATCCTTATACGCCCTAAAAATTTTCTCTTTTATTTTTTATTTGCTTTTGTTTTATATATTTTCTATAATTTGTATTAACTGTAATTAGTATCCTTTTTTCCCATTTCCGGCAATTGTCATTTCCTTTTGTTTTAATTTAAGTTGCGGGGAAATAATTGCAAATAATTTTTTATAGTTTTTTTTTTTTTTTTTTAATTAATTTGTTATATTTCAATAAAAACAAAAACATATTTGAAATAAGTTGTTAAACAAAAAATGACATAAATAAAAACTACAACAAATTTAAATTTAAACTAAATCATTAAACTGAAAAAGATCAGAACTTAACTTAAATTAACCTAAACTGAAGTTGAAATGAACTAGAAATGGACTAAAAGTGAACTTGAAATGAGCTTGAAATTAACTTGAACTAAACTTGAACTGAACTTGAACTGAAGTTGAACTGAACTTGAACTAAACTTGAACTGAACTAGAACTGAACTTGAACTGAACTTGAACTGAACTTGAACAGTACTAAACTGAATTAGATCTGAATTTGAACTCTACTAAACTAATTTAGATCTGAACTTGAACTGTACTAGAATTGAACTACAAATAAACTAGAACTGAACTTGAACTGAGCTAGAACTGGATATAAACTGTAGTAGAACCGCACTAGAACTGAACAAAAACTGAACAAGAACTTAACTTTAACTCAACTAGAACTGAACTTAAACTGGATTGGAAGCAGATCGTGAACTGAACTAGAATTTTATCTAAAAAATCTGAATTAAAAACATATAAACTAAATTTTGAATTAGAACTTAACTTGAATCTGAAAAACTAGAATGTAAACTAATAAAATAATCAAATCTTATGTGGAACTCATACTAGAATTTGCGTTAGAATATAATTAAGAATTGAAATTAGTATTAAAACTAGATATTATACTTGAAACTGAACTAGAATCTGATATTAAATCAGAACTGAAACCTGAGCTAGAATCTTTACGAGAATCTGAATTAAAATTCAAGCTAAAATCTGATTAGAAGTTTAAAATAGAATTTGAATTAGAATATAAATTGTAATCTGAATTTGAATTTAAACAAGAGTCTGAATTACAATCTGAAATAGATTTTGAACTGATATCTGGAATTAAATCTGATATTAAATCTGAACTTGAACTTGCGTTGGAATATAAACAGAAATCTGATTTGTAACCAAAGAAAGAATCTGAACTGTAAACTGAATTATAATCTGATTTGGAATCAAAACAAGAATCTGAACTAAAATCCAAAATGAAGTCTGTTTTAGAATTTTAACTGGAATTCGAATTAGAATTTAAGTTTGAATTTAAACTTGAATCTAAACTAGAAACTTAATTAAAATCTTAACTAAAGTCTGAACTAAAATCTGAATCCGAATCTGAACTAGAAACTAGAAAAAAATCTGAACTAAAATCTGAAATTAAATCTCAACTGAGGTAGAATCTGAACTGGAATCAGAAGTAGAAACAGAGTTACAATTTGAAATATAAAAAAGGATCTAAATTAGAATCTAAACTGGAATCTGAACTTGAATTTGAACTTAAAGCTGACATAGAATGTGAATTAAAATCTAAACTAGAATCGAATCTTAAATCATTATTATAATCTAAGCTGGAGTTTTAACTAGAATTTGAACTAGAATTGAGCCAAATTTGAACCGGAAGTACAGAAGAATTTAAGCCGGATTTGAAATTCTGTTTTCTTGATTTCTTGTAAATATTTATGTTCATATTTTTATTCTTCACAGCATTTTATGACCACAAAATGTTTATTAAACTGCAAAACTTTTTCGGTTTTAGTTTACCAAAATTTAAAAATAAAACTTTAGATTTTACCAACAATATTTTTAGAGAGAGGAGAAAGGGAGAGAGAGAGATAGAAGTCTATAAAATCTAAAATAATTTTGTATTAAAAATACAAATAATCATTTTATATTTTACATGCATCCATAATATAAAGTATGTGTATGTGTATGTGGTATAAAACCTCATATGACCTCATATACGAGTTTTTTTCCCCAACATTTTCTTTACGGGTTTTGGTTCTGAGAATGTTGTGGAAAAAATACGTATAAAAAAAACTATTTCAATATACGTATGTGTGTTGCAACAACTACAATGATAAACCAATAAAACCGCATAATCTTCTTAACTTGAGGTTAAGGCACGCACACAATTTACTGCAAAAATTGCACAAGAAAAAAACAGAAATAAAAATAAGGAGATGGTAATGCAAAAGGGTAACGAGGAGGAAGATAAAGAAATGTTGGATGACAAAATTTTTTGAAAAAAAATTATGATAATTTTTCAACACCCTGTAAATAGTTTGAATATTAAACAGGGTGTTTGGAGTAAATTTTTTTAAAAAGCTTATTTTATGCTTGAAAACTTTGCTATATAACGTTTTTCTTTAGGACTTAAGGTTTAAAAGTTATAAGCAATTTTCTCTGTGAGGGACTACATGTCGTATAATTAATATTAATTAATTAAATATTTTAGTTATTTGCTAATAACTTTTTAGGGAAAAGAGCTATTAAAGAAATTCAAATTGTTTAAAAAAGTAAACATTTAAAGCTTTCTAATGTTATATTTTGTAGTCGAGTGTTTTCATTTTTGAGCTGAAATATTTTGCTCTTAAGAAAATTTCATTTTTATTTTCTTTCTTTAAACTTGTGGTTTTATCTTGCAAAGTCATAAAGTAATTTGTGGTAAAAAAAAATTGCAACAATTTGTATTTCTAAAATAATCTGACATTTTTTCTAGGCTGCCTGGATTCTATATTTATTCTTGTGGTGAAAGCAAAAAAAAAAAAAAAGAGAAGATTTAATATGTAAATCTTAAGCCGATAGGTGAGAATGTTTGTGTTAAGATTTTTCCTTTTGATTTCATATTCAGATGTTGAAAAGGATTCCCTCTCACTTACCTTTTTACAATAATCCAACAAATCGAGTTTATCACGCAGACAAGTTGCGCCCGTTGATTTCTTTTTCAAATCTGTAACCCAACGTCCCTCTTCGGAGAGATATTGAGGTTGATAAACTTGGCCGGCTTCACATAATACTGCAATTTGTGGCTCCCAGCGTGGAGAAGCAGCCTGTAAGAAGATAAAAAATATCAAAATAAGAAAAATTTTAGTTAAAACATGTTTTATGCACAAAAAAGACTTTTACTTGGTTTATGGTGATAATTAAAGAAAACTTAAAAGTTTTAAAGAATAAATAATAAAATTTAAACTGAAAAATTCTTAAATTTTTGCAAGAAGAATGAATTTTCCCCATTTTAACACTTGTTATACTAGACGTATGATTGATATTAATTAAGGAATAATTTTAGTAAAATCCTTATAACTCCTAATTGAAATTATTTTTTAAATATCTTTTTCAGCAATTTTAAAGAAAACCTTTCAGATCATTAAATTTTAAAGCTTTTCATTTCAATAAACAATTTTTTATTACTTAAAAAGGTCTTGGAAAAAAGAAAAATTTCTATATATTTTTCTCCATTTTATTTTCTTTGCCGTTTTTTCAATTTCCTTTTTCTTGTATTATTGTTATTTGTGTGTGTTTGTGTATGTACAACAATTATATAAATTTAAAGCTAATCCCCTCTTTCATTTAAGGATACAAATCTTAAATAATCTTTGTTATATTAATTAAATTACCAAAGAGGATTTAAACGTTTTTAGGTATTAAAATTTTAGCTCTTATAAAATGTTTATATAACTGAAATTATATATTATTTAGCTAATATTTAACAATATGCTGTTGTAAGCACAATAATATTTAGTAAAAAAAGAAACAAAATTAATTAAAATATTAAGTTTACAAAATTCTTCAACTCATGTTTCTCATTTTAGTTTTTTTTTGTTTCTAGCAAATTAAGCTGTAAAACAGCAAAAACGTTTAAAAATATAGAAAATCATGTTCATAAACTAGGCCATAATTAAAAATAACAACAACAAAAAAATAGAAACCCAAGTCTAACAACCATGTAATAAACTTTTAACATAATATCACACTGTGTTTTAAATATGCTTCTTTTTTTCATTTCAGCTATTTTTATTTTGTATTTTTCACTCTTCAGAGATTTTACAAACATGTAGCTATTTTTTTATTTTATTTTTGGAATAGAAACTTATGAGTAGCTACACTGCACGAAATTAGAATAAGGGAAAACTATTAAAACTTACTTAACATTTTAAACCTCAGTCCTAGTCCATTTTTAGTTCTGTTGTAGTTCATGTCAAAATCAGTTTAGTTGCAGTTCAGTTCTAGTTCGGTTCTATTTTCGCTTTAGTTCAGTTCTAGTTAAATTTTATTTCCTTTTAAGTTCATTTCTATTTCCGCTCTAGTTGAGCTGTAGTTTAGAACTGTTTTCTCTCTAGTTCAGTTTCAAGTCCGCTCTAGTTCGGTTATGGTTCAGTTCTGTTTCCGCTCTAGTTTAGTTCCATTTTCGCTTAGTTAAGATCTAGTTTAGTTCTATTTCCGCTTTAGTTCAGTTTAATTTCCACTTTAGTTCAATTCTATTTCCGCTCTAGTTCAGTTCTATTTCCGCTCTAGTTGAGTTTAATTTCCGCTCTAGTTCAGTTCTATTTCCGCTTTAGTTCAGTTCTATTTCCGCTCTAGTTCAGTTCTATTTCCGCTTTAGTTCAGTTCTATTTCCGCTCTAGTTCAGTTTTGATTCAGTTCTATTTCCGCTTTAGTTCAGTTCCATTTCCGCTCTAGTTCTGTTCTATTTCCGCTTTAGTTGAGTTTAATTTCCGCTCTAGTTCAGTTATGATTCAGTTCAATTTCCGCTCCAATTTAGTTCTATTTCCGCTTAATACAGATCTTGTTTAGTTCTATTTCCGCTTAAGCTTTGTTCTATTCTATTTAATTCAGATTCGGTTTCGATTCTAATTAAAATTCCAGCTTAGATTGCAGTCCAGATTCTAGTTTATGTATTAGTACGATTCCAGTTCCCATTATATTTCAGATTCAACTTTAGATTTCAGTTGAGATTCTAATTTGGATTCGACTTCGGATTTAGTTTAGTTTCTAGTTCGGTTTAGAATTCTTGTTTTATAGTCCAGTTCAGATTCTAGTTTTGATTTTTAATCATATTTTATTTCGGTATCTGATTTAGATTTTAGTTCAGACTTTAGTTATGATTCTAGTTTTTAATTTAGTCCAGATTCTACTTAAAATTATTCCAATTCTAGTTTTGATTCTAGATCTGATTAAATTTCCAAATCTAGTCCGATTCTAGTTATTTTCAGATATAATTCAGTTATCTTTTTCAGTTCTTACTTATATTTTCATTTTAGATCAGTTGAAGATATTTATTGAAACACTTGATGACCCCACTTGGTGGAAAATTTTATATAGAGTCGAAGAACTGTCATTAAGTAACGGCTGTAAACTTGCACTAAATATAACTTTTGCCAATGAAGGACCGTACTTTTCTTCAGTAATCGAAAAGATGAAGATGATATTGGAAAAAGTGTTGGCTGACAGAACAAATTTTTGTTTTCAAATTATACAGTTTATAAATTAAATTAACAAAATTATTTTGTATTAGTTATATCTTTTATATTTGTGAAATAAATTTAATAAAATCGGATTATATGTTTCATTGGATTTGTCCATATATGGAAAAAAGCTAATTAAGTCCTAAATTTAGATACTTATTAAAGTTAAGAAAGACATTTTTTAATAAGTACAAAAATTCATGATCATGTAAGGTTCAAATGACATTGTGTTGTCTAAGAAATAGCTTTAACTTTGTGAAACTCCTAATGATTTTAACAGTCCATATTTTGGAGTTTTTAAAGACAATTTTGAGTATAAATTTAACAAACCAAAAACTTGTAATATTTTCGACATGGAAAGTTGAAAATGAATTTTGATTCGCATAATTAATTTGTTTCAGAGAGATCTTTCCATATTTACTCTCAAAAGTGAAAAATTTCGAAAAAAATATTTTCACTCCAAAAAAAGTACCATGTATAATACATGGTCTTTTTTCGAAAAAAATTAACTTGCTTTTTTTATACTAGAAAACGCTTTAGAATTTCCCAAGGATTCCAAAAATATATATCTTATAGGGTATCCGAATTCATTTTCTAGCAAAAATATGCGAAAAACTATTTTTCGTTTGAGGGTTAAAAAAATGATTTTTTTATTGTTCAAAAATTTTGCAGATGTAACAGGCGAACAGCATTCAGCAGTAGATGCAGTAAGAGTGAAATATTGAAAAATTAAATTCTTTTCTCTTAAAAAAGTAAAGCATACTTTGAGGAGTTAAAATTTATTAGTCAGATCATTGCCATGTTAAGTTTGGTAATTATTTATAAATATTAAGCCCTAAAGTATGCTTCACTTTTTTGAATGAAATAAATTTTGAAAACTTTAGGAACCAGATAGTAAAGCATATTTTAGGGGTTAAATTATTGTAATAGAAAACGGCTGCAAATACCCCATATATATATTTTTGGAAACGTTGAGAAATTCTAAAGGATTTCTGGTATAAAATTAAAGATATTTTTTTTCGAAAAAGACCAGGACCATATATACGTGGTACTTTTTTTTGGAGCGAAACAAAATTTCAAAGTGTTGCACTTTTTGGAGTGCAGAAAGAAGGGTCTATTTAAAACAAATTGTTTAATCAAGTCAGAACTGATTTACAACTTTTTAACTCTAAATTTAAATAAAATCATTTGGTTTATCCTAAAAATATTATAAGAAACTCAAGTGATTTCAGGTGATTTTCCATAATTTTTATTTATTTTGAAAGTTTTAATTATAAAATACTCTGACATAAAATTATTAACTATAAATATCGGTTAATTTCTTTTAAAAATGACAAGAATTAATTAGATAATTAATTTTGTTAATCATCAATAAATTTGAAAATTATAAAAATAATTAAGAATGTTAGAAAGAAGAAGAAACAGTAGACTTCTGTTACAGGCTGGTGTTATGAAACTTAAACTTTCCAGATAAGACTTGAGCGGTGAATATAGATGTGATCCTTGGAGAAAAGATATTCATTTCAATAATGAAATCTGAGATCATTGAAGTTGTTTATAAGCGGATCATTGTTTTCATAGACTTCCTATTAGTTCTTTATAAATAAGATTTTTGTTAATCAATATCTGAAATTTTAAAGCTAAAAATGAAAATTAAAAATTATTTGAAAATAAAAATTTTAGGTTTTTCTTATAATAAAAAATAACTTTTATTTATTTAAATTGGTAATGAAAACTTATTTTGAAACATTTTTAAAATTTCTTTATATTTTCATGTCATTTAAATATTAAATTCATTTCATTTTTTTTAATATAATTTTGTATATATTTTTCTAAGAAAATGGCGATTTCTTAATATTAAAAAAAAAAATAATAATAATTCTGTCCATTTTCCCTCTCAAACACTTTGATTTTTAAATTTTAAAAAATGTTTAAGGGTGACGTATGATTAATATTAATTATGGGTTATTTGACAAAATCTTTAATAACTTTTGTATTAAAAAAGATAGAAAGAAAATAAATATGCCATTCTAAAGTAGACATTTCAGGCTTTTATTCGGTTATAAAAAATATTTCAAAAATAATTTTGTTTAGCAAAATTTGAAGTTATTATTTTTGATATTTTGTAATTTTTGGTGATTTTATTCAAATTATTTGTGGTGTAAAAGTTATAAATAAAAATCTAGAAATTTGTTATGTTAAAAAAAGAAATTTATATAAAAATAAATAAAATAACAAAACAACAGCAACATTTTTTCTTACTTTACTTAGAGAGCAAACAAAAAAACATGTTGATGTTTGTTGTGATGGTGGCTCGATGTTGTAGTTAGTTTATATTATAATTGTTGTTGTAGCTTTAGTAGTTGTTGCACAAGAAAGAAAGCAAAAAAGAGAAAAAATAAAATAAAATCATACAAAATAAAATGCCTGGCAGTAAAAAATAAATGTTAAGTATTGTGTTCATTGTTTTCAATTTGTATACCCTACACCACCACAAGTGGTGAAGAGGGCATATTAACTTTGTTATTAAGTGTGTAACACTAAGAAGAAATCATATCAGACTTCATTATGTATATATGTTCTTTCATCAGATAAGATTTTGAGTCGTTTGAGCTGTGTCCGTCAGTCTGTCTGTTGCAAGCATGCACACATCCACAGTAATTGACAGAGCGTAATGAAATTCGGCCTGAGTGTTTTTTAGAGTCCTGAGAAGTTTTACATTTAAAACCAGCAAAATAGGTTTTGTGTATTAAAAGATATAGAGCAATATCTGAGGCAACCTCCAAGTTCAAGCGAAGAACTTTCTTAAAATTATTAATTAAAATCGACAAACTAGAATGAAAATTATTCATGCTTCTTTACCGTTCCAGAAATGATCAAAATCTGTTCAGTGAAAAAAAATGTTATAGCCAAAATTATAACTAATTTTATGCCTCATTATTGTGTGATATTTAAGAAAAACTTAATTATAATCTATACATTTATGAGTGTATGCGTAAGTGTGTGAGTACGAACATAACGTATTTACCTTGTATGCATTTGTGGTAGAGACTATTGAAGATTCGGCATAGCCGAATATAACATTCTCCATTGTTTTCTCTTTATATAAATGTAAGAAAAAAACTATACAAGTATAAGTGTAAATACGTGTATATACATGAATGTAAGTAAATGTAAGGATAAGAGTAAATACATATGAAAAAAAGTAAAGGTATGCGTTAACATATACAAACAACATATTTTGTAAGCTGCTGTTATTATTAAAAAAACCTCGGAAAATATCACAGGAAACATATACATACATACAAACATATTAATTTATATACAAACATATTTACTTATATAAATATATATGTATATATGTTTAAATTGATGTTTAAGTAATCATATATGAGTATAAAGATTTAAATATATATATGTCGATGTATGTAATACGTGTTTTATTAAAGTCTGTGTAAGTGAGAGTATTAAGAAGAGAGAAAACAAACATATAAACAATTGTGATATTTATATATGTACAAGAGTTTTATATAATAAATTCCATAAAATTATATATGAAGCATATGTATTATATTACCAACAATATAATATATATAGTAATATTAACAATACAAGAGCAACAATGCTATTGTTATAAGATAATTTATGGTCTTTTAAAAGCTATAAACTTTACAACAATAAAACAAACAACAACAACAACAGATTTTAATAATTATAATTCTTATGTAATCATAATAAAGCGAAAAAACAGGCCAATAATTATTTAACTTTCTCTTGAAAAAAACTATAATTATTATCAAAGATAAAGAAATGTTTTTGGGGCACAAGAAAAAAATTATGAAAATTTCCAGGAAATTTTTAATTAAAACTTATTTTTTTACACTAAATTTTCCACAAAACTTTTTAAATTCTTACTTAAACATCGCTTTTTATTTTAAACTTTCAAAGAAATTTAAAATTTAAAAATTTGTACTCCCCAACGTATGATTGATATTAATTAAGCTATAAATTTAGAAAATCACCCATAACTTTTAAACTAAATTAAGGAAAACAAAAATTTAAAAGCCATTTTAAAGCCAACACTGAAAACTATTTTTATTTCATTATCAATGAATTAAAGAAATAAAATTTAAATAAAATTTTGGTTCCTTAATTTTTTTATTATTGTTAAAGTATTTAAAATAAAATTTTAAAATAGTTTCTTTATTTCTTTAAACAAAATTATGCATAAAATTGTTAAAAATCATATTTAAACATTTTTAAAATTCAAGAAAATTTAGAAGTTTTAAATCTAAAAATTGGGCCTCCCCAACGTATGATTGATATTAATTAAGCTATAAGTTTAGAAAATCATCCATAATTTTAAACTAAAATAACTAAAACGAAAATTTAAAAGCCATTTTAAAGCCAACACTAAAAGCTATTTAAATTGTATTATTTAAGATTTTAAGGAATTTTTAATAATTAAAATTTAATCTCTCAAAAATATTTTTTCTTTTTCAAAAATGTTTAGAATATTTGAAATAATATTATAAAATATGTTCTTTATTTTGATACTGGTCCAACTACCAACTAAAGTATCAATTATTACTTAAAAAAAGGTTAAAAATTTGTATATTTAAAAATTTGACTAACACGGCGTATGATTGTTATTAATTAAAAAGTTAATTTAGAAAAACTTCTATAACTCTTGAACTATAACAGCTAAATAAGAAATTTAAATGCCATTTTAAAGCTAACACTCAAGGGTATTTATACTTTAATATCCTTTTTGAAGAATTTTTCATTATTAAAATTTAGTGTCCCAGAAATGAAAAAAAAGAGATGAAATAAAATCAAATAAAATAAAATATCCAAAAAATATTGTTTTCAAATATTTCCTTTATTTGGGAATCTTTCTAAGCCCTAATTCAAGAGTCAATTATTTCTTAAACTTTAAGAAAAAATTTGAAATTATAATTTTACATTTTAGTCTTTCCCGATGTATGATTAATTTATATAAAGCACTTCGTTTAAAGAATCCTCTATAACAATTCAGCTAAATAATATAATCAAGAAATTGAAACGCATTTTTAAAGACAAGACACTAGACTCTTTATATATCAGTTTTATCAATTTTTTTTTAATTTTTTTTAAATAAAAAATTTGTTAACAAAAATTTTGTTAACAAAAAATTTATTTCCTATTAAAAGTTGTATTTTCCTTATTTTATATAAAATGTATTACTAATCTGTTCAAAAGCTTTTGTTTAATTCAATTTTTATTTAAAATTTATAAATAAAAATTTTGTGTCCCGGACGTATGATTAATATTAATTAAGAAGTTATTTTAGAAAATCCTGTATAACTTTTTAACTAAAAAGTTTAGTAGACTAATGTAAAAGCTTTGTTGAAGCTAACATTTAAGGCTATTCATATTTAATTATTCCAGATTTTTAAACATTTTTAGAAATACGAATTTTGCTTAGAAAAAAATTAAATTTATTTATAAAAAAATTTAAATTTATTTTTTTCCTTTAAATTTCATTAAATTTAATTTTTTTTTTGCAATTTTTGTTTGTTTTGCAACAAGTTGTTGCTTTATTTCTTATTTATGTTTCCCATACAATATTAATCTTTTAAGTACTTTTATCATAAATTTTTCTGTAGTTTTGTTTCTTTTTTAATTCTATTTTAGTGTTTATTCTTGTGTTATGAAGCATTCACTCATTCATTCATTCATTTGTTACTTGTTAACTACTCATTAACTTGATTGATTTTCATAAAAATTGTAGGAGAAAAAAGTTTTGCTTTACACTTGATTTGCAATTCGCCTTGAAGTATACTTGGATTTTTAATTATTTATTGTTTTTGTATAAAAATAGTAAATTGTATTTTTAACAAAAGTTTCCAAAAAAATGTATATAAAATATAATAGTTTTTGAAGAAAAGTTTTGAAAACTTATTTAGAAAGAAAAATACAAGGAAAATAGAAAAACAAGAAGTTTTCGATTAAAAAAATATTTTTAGAATAAATTTCAATATTTAAATAATATTTTTTTCTCTCTGCAAAGAAATCTAAAAATTCTGATTTTAGTTCCATAATTAGCTTTTAATGTTTACTAAATGATAGTTTTTAAATTTCTTCAATAGCTTTCAAAGTTCAAAAGTTATGAAAGCTTTTAGTAATTTATGTCATAATTAATATTAATCATACGTCATGAAGAAAATTTTAAATTCTCAACTTTTTAATAATTTTTTAAAATAAAATTTGAGATAAATTATAAAAGTGAAATCAGATTCAGTTTTTGAAATATTAAATAAAAATTAAATTTTTAAATTTTGTTCGAAATTTTCATTATTTTTTTTTTAATTTAAAAAAATAATGGTTGGGTAAAAATTAAATATTTTATTGTATTCATTTGTTCTTCTTTCCATTACATTAAAATTATTTTAATATTTCTAAAAAAATATTAGTTTTAATATTTCAACCTGACGTATGATTAATATTTATTATTGAGTAGTTTTCTTTTAATTTGTTAATAACTTTTAAACGGTTAATGATATTAAAGAAATTTAAACTAGAAATTATAGTGAACACTCAAGGCTTTTTAAGGTAAAAATTTTAGATTTAGAAGAGAAATTTTATTTAACAAAATTATTTAACAAAATAATAAACTCAAAAATTTTGTTTTAATTTTTAATTAATTATTCAAAAAAATTAAAATTTGAAGAAAACTTAAGTAATTTTAATAAAATTTATTTGATTTTACATAAAAAAATAAATTTTATTTCTTATATAATAAATATTAAATTTTTTCTATTGAGATATAACCTGACGTATGATTAATATTATTTATCTTTTTTGCTTATAACTTTAAAAGGGATAAAGATATCTTGATAATTTAAACAGAACCTATAAGAAGCACTTTAGGCTTTCTAGATTAAGAAATTTGGAATTAAAAAAAGAAAATATGTAAAACAATTTTTTCAACAAAATCAGAATTTTAAAATTTTAAATTTAATTTTTGTTAGAATTATTAAAATAATACTTTAAAATAAAATAAACTAGAGAAAAAGAAATAAATTTAGTAAAATTTAAAAGTCTTAGTTCATGAATTTTATTATTTTCTTTAAAAAGTTTGATATATTAAACATATAACATTTGCTTAACTTGACGTATGATTAATATTAATTATTGAGTAGTTTGTTAGTTTTCTCAATAACTTTGGAATGGTTAAAGATTATTTAAAAATTTCAAAGGTATATTAAATAAAACACCTAAGGCTTGATAAGGACTTAAGATAGAATTTTAAAGTTTAAATGTTTATGAAGAAAATCGTTCAGCAAAAAAATCTTTTGTAAAATTACTAATTAAATTTGTCATCTTTTTCTACAGCTTTATATTCTTTTAGGAAAATAATTTTGCTGAATCACTTCAACTTTCCAAACAAAACCTTTGTGTCATATTTTATAGTTAAAATCATAATTATTTTCCCAAGAAAAGAAAGAAATTGTTTTGCCATAAAACAATGTCTCACCTTTTACCTCCATCACCAGATGATGACAAAACATAAAGTGTAACTTTAGCTTAATTTTTATTTGATTAAAATGAAATTTTCCAAAATAAAAAGAAAAAAAAAAACGCGTTAAGACAATTTTGTAATAAAAAAGAGGAGAAAAAACTCAAAACTAAACAATTAAATTACCAACAAGCGAAAGAGTGGAATACAAAAACTCTACTCTGGCTGAAACTGTTTTGGTAAAAAATGAATAAAAAATTTAATAAAAATGTAAGAATGTTTTATTCGGCTTTGCCGAATCTTCAACACCACAAATTTGTGTGAAGTGAATATATTATGTTCATAACAATACTGAACCGATTTTGATCATTATTAAATGGTTATGAAGTATATATCTCTTAATATTACGGCAAAATGTTATTAAAAAAGTTATTTGCTTCAACTTAGATATCAGTCCATAACTTTTAATATATTTAACCGATTTTGCCGGTTTTAAATAGGAAACTTCTCAGGACTATAACAAATACTCAGACCAAATTTCGTTGAGCTCTGTCAATTATTTTGCATGTGAGCGTGCCAACAACAGACAGATGGACATACGGAATGACTAACTTAATATAGTTTCTTCACCACTTGTGGTGGTGGAGGGTTTTTAAAAGCAATATAGCACAACAACAACAACAAAACAACTAGAACTTTAACAAAAAAATATATATAAAAATAGAGAAACTATTTTCATGGCATGAATTTTTATTTAATTTCACACAACGTCAAGAGTGTCAACTAAAAATGCCATTTACTCACGGTTTTTTGTTTCTGCTTTTTTTTTCTTTGCAAATATTGTTGTTGTTTTTGTTTTTTAGGATTTCGTTACATTCAGGGTGAAAATCTAAAAAAAACACTAGAAATTGCTTACCTCTCCCCCCCACAAGTCAACACTTTTGAAGAAAAACTTAACCTTATTAGACTCAACAAAATTTAGAACAAAAATATATAATTTTAAAGGGTTTTAGGTATCAGAATTAAATATAAACTTCAGAATTTATGTAAATTTGATAGAAAAATTTTAAAAAATTTATTATTTAATTTAAAATTAATTAATTTAAAATTTTAAAGACAAAAGCGTATGATTAATATTAATTAAAGAGTTTAAGTGGAAAATTTGCCATAACTTTTGTTCAACATATTTTAAGGAGAAAATTAAAACGAATTCTAAAAGAGATTTCTTTTTATCGAAAAAAAGGCTGCTTCCATTCTCAGGCCAAAAATACTATTTGCACGTATTTTTGACCTGACTTTTCAGCCAGATTTTTTTTTGTAAAACATTTTTTTTTAATTAAAAATTTATATTTTGAAAGGGATTTTCAATTTCAGATTTAGAAAACTCTTAAAAATTTCATTTAGGAAATTGATTTTTTTTAAATTAGTTTAATAAATAAATTTTTTAAATTTACCATTTTTTGTCTTGTGTGACGTATGATTAATATTAATTAAGTGGTTCAATTGGAAAATTGTCTAAAACTTTTAAACTTAATATTCAGGCACAACATTTTAAATAAATTTTGGAAGAAAACATCTAAGCCTTACAATAAATTTTGTATAAAAATTTCTAGCAATTTTTTATAGCAGAAAATTTTTGCTATAAAAATGTTTTTTATAATTTTTTTTCTTAAAAATTTGAAAAATATTTGTATTCAAATTAAATTTTTTAGAATAAAAAAACACCCAACGAGGGGACAAAAAATGTTCTGACATTCCCATACGTATCTAGATTTGGAGAAATATAAAGCAGAGTTTGAAATTAATGATTATTCCTGTTTCCAAATTAGATATTTTCAAGTTCGGATAAATTCTAAAAAAATGTCAGCAAAAGTTTACATATGTTGTGGACTACATGTAGAAAAGTCATAAGCTTCGATTAGGGCCTTAAACATTGAACTATAATCTGGCTATAGAGAATTATATCATACTTTATAGTCCTATGAATAAAACGATTCCAAAACAAGAATGGATCAGTTAAAGGTACATTCTATTCAAGTCATTTATTAACTTTCCAAGTATCTCTTTAAGACTTCTGTGTTAAAATGACTACTTTTTACTCTTTCTTTTACTCCCTTCGTCTGGTTTAATAATTATTTTTTTTTTTTTTTTTTGTGGTTTTCTAGAAAATATTTGCTTAATTATTAAATTTAATTCCAACAAGAGAAAACACATGTTATACAGATTAACTTTATGAAATTAAATAAGAAAATAAAATTTCTTGGAAAACCACAAAAGAAACAATTATTTCTAAAAAATACTGAAAATTAAAGATAAATTTTATGATCAGAAAAAAAATATTTTTTTATACAGATTTTAAATAAAATTAAGTTTCAAAATTTTTGTCTAACATAACGTATGATTAATATTAATTATTAAGTTTTAAGTGACAAATTGCAATAACTTTTAAATGAAAAATGATAATAAAAATATTTTAAATGATTTAAAAACTAGACATTTTAGATAATCGAAGAAATAAAATTCAAAAATCTTTTTTTAACACACAAGCCACCAGGGAGCCTTCAAAATGACTAATTTTTCATAGAGAAAATATATTTTTTGATTTTATTATATTTAAATAAAAAGTCACGTCCTTTTTAATATCCAGCCAAATGTAACTAAAGACTAAAACTATTGTACAATCTTTGTTGTCATTATTATACATATATATATAGAATAATGTTAGATGAGATTACATATTCATAGAGAGGTTTGGTAACCCTGAAGCATTTTTCATGTTTAAATGATTTTATATTATTTCTGTGGAGTTCAAAACTGTTGGATTTTTTAGAGTTTATATTAGGAGACAGCCATATGCATCATTATGACTTATCATTTATATGTTAAGTTGTAAAAGGAATATAAAAAGGATTTGTTTGTCTACTATTGGTTGACTCATACTCAAAGGCATTAAAATAATAAATTCATATATAGACAGACTTAAGGAGCCAAAACTAGGAAAATGAGCTTTTAGGGAGTAGTTTTTGATGTGTACAAACGAACAAATAGAAAATGTGAAAGAAAATATTTAAAGTTTAAAAGAAATAAATGTTTATTCCTAAAAAAATCATTAAAAATATTTTGGCCTCAAAAGAAATAAATGTTTATTCCTAAAAAAAATCCTTAAAAATATTTTGGCCTCAAATTAATTTTCCATTAGAAAAAAACAGCCAAAATTGTTAACTTTTAATAACAGTTTAAATATTTTTAGTATCTTTTAAAATTTTAAAGTTATGAGAATTTTTGTAAAAATACTCCTGAAATAATATCAATCATACGCCCCCATACTAAAAAATATTAATTTAAGAAAAAATCATTACAATTAATATATTAGGATTACTTTTTGTTAAATATTGGAAAAATGGTTGAAATAGAATGCCTTGTAATGAAATAGAAAGAAGATTAAAAATAAGGTTTCAAAAATTTTGATTTACTTCTTAAAAATTCATTTAGCAAATTATTTTTATTAATTTTTATTTCTGGAGAAAATACCTTCAAATGTCTTCTTTTAAAAACCGTTTAAATTTTTGCAATATGTTTTCATATGTAAAAGTTATAAACATTTTAGTAAAAATACCCTTGGATTAATATCAATCATACGCCCTCTGCTATGAAATATTAAAATTAAGAAAATATATAAAAAAATCACAATTTCAGATTAGTCTTTATATATATATTAAAAAAAAGGTTGAAATTGAATGCGTTTTGATGAAAAAGAATGAAGACTTGAAAATTATGCTTCAAAAATGTTGCTCTTTTTTTCAATAATTTATTAAACAAATAATTTTATTAATGATTTTTTATTTCTTGAAAAAATAGCCTCAAGTGTCTACTTTTAATAACCGTTTAAATATTTTTTAAATATCTTTTAAAATTTCAAAGTTATAAGAAATTTTGCTAAAATACTCCCGAATTAATATCAATCATACGTCATCATTAAAGAAAAATTTTAAATTAAAAAAAAATCTTAAAAACAAATAATTTTTTAAACATTTTGTAGCGAAATATAATTAAATGATATAAATTAATTACATTGCAATTAAGTAGTTTAGAAAATAAGTTATTTGGGGTTACGAAATATATTGTTGAAAAAAATTTCTTTTTCAAATAAATTTTGTTATTGAGCTAAAAAAAAACTTTCTAAGGATTTTTGCTATAACATAATTATTTACTATAATATGTGCCTAAACAAATAAACAAAGTACTTGTAAATATATAAGAAAATTTGTTATTAATTTCTGGGTCTTAATAAGAGTTTTATACGAAAACAAAGGTTACTAAATAAATTAAGGTCAATTGTTTTAGGCAAAAAAAGTACCGACAAAAATAAAAGCATTAGCAACGTTAAAGTCTCAATTTGGAAATAAATGTCTAACAGACTAATTTAAGGTTCTCTAATTGCTCTTGATTTGTTAGTCACTTGACCCATTTTGCGTTCCACATTTGTTTGCCAGACTATTTGCCTTAAAATTCAGACTATTGATATTTTGGTCTGGCTTTCAAATTTTTTATTCAATTAAATCTTTTGCATTTTTTTCTTTTTCGAAAAAAAAATTATTTTCTAAGAGTTATTTGTTTAGGCGTGTCCTTTGTCTTGTAGATAATATGTGACATTTATTCTTGGGAAAGAAATTTCAAACATTTGTTTTAAACTTCATCGAATATAATTTTTTTTCTTTGAAAATGTCTGTTGTATTATTTGCTGTCAACTTCTATTTGTTGTCTATTTTAATTTAGTTTTTTCTCTTTTTCTTTCAATTCTTGGCAATATTAAACCCCGAGTGTCATTGTCTTGTTGGAAATATATTTGTCTTTTGGAGACTATTGATCTTTAATGTCGGTTTTATTAATGGTTTGGTTGGTCATATTATTAAGAAAGGAAAATAATATTAAATATAAGATTTGGAACATATGTTAAGCTTTGGAAACAACATATGTTGAATTAAATAGGAAAAGAAAACATATTAAAATAAACAACTTTAATAATTTGCCCTTTAAACTAAGAACTAAATTGAAGGAAGTTGAAAAAAAAAATTTAATAAACATTTTTTGAAAAAATATTTTTTTTTGCAACCAAAAAATTTATGAAAAATTGATAATTTAGTGATTAATTATTCCTTACTTTTAGATCCTTAAAATGTCTTCTTTTAAAATCATTTAAAATTTTTTAAATTGCTTTTTTACATCCTAAGTTACAAGCGTTTTTGCTTAAGTACTCCTTAATTAATATTAATCATACGTCACCTTTAAAAATTAAAATTATTAAGAAAAATGTTTAAAATTAAATTAATTTGAAGGATTTTAATACAAAAATATATACAATTTGCAATTAATACACTAAAATTGTAAAATAAACTGTGTAGAAGAATTTTTGGTTAAATTTATTTAAAAATTCTTATTTAGTATTTTTTTCAAACTAAATTTTTAAATTTTATTAATAAAAATAATTATCCTTAATCCTTAAAATGTTTTCTTTTTAATATTTTCAAAACGGTTTCTTAAAATTTGAGTTATAAAGAATTGTGTCAAAATAATATTTCATTAATCATACGCCCTCTAGAAAATTATTTATATATATAAGAATAAAGCTTAAAACAAGTTCTTCTTGGAGACTTTAAAAAAGACATAAAAATTAAAAAAATAAATTAAAGAAATTTTAAATCGCAAATTTTAGAAAAAATTATTAAAAAAATATTTATTTTTAAGAAAAAATTAAAAACAAATAAAATAAAATTTATTATTTAGAATTAATAATTTCTAAGTCTCTAAAAAGACTTCTTTTTATAACATTTTCAACTTTTTAAATCTTCCTAATAGAACTAAACTTATAAACAATTTTCTTAAACGACTCTAGAATTAATATTAATCATACGCTCTCCGATAAAAAAATTAAAATGACGGTAAAACACAGTTCTTGGAAGGATTCTGATTTGGCATTAACACCATGTTTAAATGTTACATAATCCTAAAGCGTTTTATTTTGAAAATCTTTTAAATTTTTAAAATACACCAGCTACAAATAAAGTTATAAAACTTTTTCTCATAATTAATATCAATCATACGCCTTCTATATAAAATTCCTAAAAATGTCAATATCTTGAGATAGAAATCTACAATTTAAAAAATTCAAAAGGATTAGAAAACTACAATTTTTAAAGAAAATTTTTTATAATAAATCATTTCAATTTCTTTGTTAATTTGAATATAATTTTAACTTCAAAAGAAAAAGGTGGGAGGATGTTTATAGTTAAATCTCTATTTTTTTCTTCTTTATAAGTGAAACAAAACCTTGAAAGTTTTTTTTCTTTTTTTTTTAACAAAAGCCTCTTTTTATTATTTTGTGTGTTAAAATAAAACATATTTTTGTTGTTGTTGTTCTTATTATTTTCTCCTTCGTCATCTTGTAAATAACAACAAGCGTAACAATACAACAACAAAAAAATATATATTAAAACAAAACCAGATTAAAATCCATCATAATCATCAACAAAAAACAATACCTACAAATAAGAATAAAAACAAGTAAGAATACTATATTCGGCAATGCCGAATCTTCAATACCCTCCATCACAAACACTCACAACATTCACTCACAGACGTATAGTAAACAGTGTATAAAAGTGGTTTTATAAGGTGATCTAAAATGATTCCTTCTTAACGTTACATACGGAATGATAAAGCTTGTGGTGGTGTAGGGTATTAAAACATAATACTTTTTGATTTATGTCATTGTTGTATAGGAAAAAAATAAGAAAAAAATGAAAAGAAGCAAAAAAGACTGAAAACAGGATATAAGAATGAGGTAAATTTTTAATAAATTCTATAAAGGAGGTTGGTATGTAGGTGTGTACGTGTGTACAGTTGTAAGACACTTGATAAAAAAAACGTTCTTATTATTCATGAAAAAAAGCTTTATATTTTAAGAATCAACAAGAAAAGTTTTATTGTAAATAGTTGTTATTGTATTTTTTAATCTTTAAGTATTTGAATTATATTCAATTCAATATGAATTGAAGAACAATAAAAATTATAAATATAAAAGTATAAGAAAAAAGTGAGAATATTATTTGTTTATATAATAAAAGCGAAAGTAAGTGGGAGGAGAAAATAGATAAAATACAGTAAATGGAAGAAAAACTAAAGAAAAATATGTATTAAAAAAAACAAAGTTTCATAAGATATATTTATGACATAAATTTCAAAAAAATCTATTTTTTTAATACAATTTTTGTTAATAAATTTTAGCTAAAAAAATTTATTTTAATAATTTAAAAACCCCTTAATGTTTTCTTTTGAAATCCTTTTGAATTTTTAAAATATATCTTGCGCTTCAAAAGTTATTTAGGATTTTGTAAAATTACCCAATAATTAATATCAATCATACGCCCTCATCAAAAATGTTTAAAATTGTATCAAAATAGCTTAAAATCTGAGTTTTTATAATTTTTTGAAAGTATATTCCTAAAAATATTAATGTCAATAAGAAGAAAATAATCAACCAATTTAAATAATTTAATATTAAAAAAAATATTTTTTTGCTTATAAAATTTTGACAAAAGTTGCTTTTGGATTTTTCTATATTTTATAAATTATAAATTTCTTAAATGTTTTCTGTTGAAGTCCTTTTGATTTTTAAAAATCAAAACAAAAAAAAATTAAAAAAAAAAAAAAAATAAAAAAAAATTCTGCCTTAATTTTAAAAGTTATTTTGAAATTTCCAAAAATACACAATAATTAATATCAATCATACGTCTTCATACAAAGTGGACATTTTTGAGAAATAATTCCATAACTTTTGTACCGTTAGTGATATCGTAAAAATAGCTTTAAAATTTGTAACAGCTGACTTAATAAATACCGAAATTTACATCCAGAAATGTTAACAAAAAAAGGCTGCTTCCATTCATAAGATTTCATAATGTGTCCACTCATATTTGGCCTGACATGGCACCCAGCCTTTTAGTGGTACTACCAAGAGAGGCAAAACCATTAAACTGCCCGAAACTAAAGCCATATGAGAGATATTGGGATCTTGTTAAAAGAGCATTGAGTAGCAAAAAATGGTGGCCAAAAGTGTGGCAGATTTTTAACAGAAATAGACTATCCATTCGAGCAAAGCGACAGAAAAAAGTTATTGGAATGGGGTTTCCGAAAAAGTTTCAAATTTAAAACTAAAAAAAAACTAAAAATTTCAAACAGTAAGTATTGTTTTTATTAACATAAATGTTTGTTAACAATTTTTCGATCTCACTACTTATTTTTTAATATATTTTTACTCTAAAATGTTAACACTTCAAAACCATTTAAAATTTGTGATTATTATTTGTAGTTTTGAAATTATTTAGATTTTAGTCTATTAAGCCCAGAATTAATATTAATCATACGTTACTGGGAACAAATTTTTAAAATAAAAAAATGGAAACATTTTAAGACAAACTGATGAGATTTTGTTAATAAAAATAATAAACATTATATTTTCTTTAATTAGAATCCAACATGGATTAACGCTATTTTTTTAATTAAAAATCCAGCATTTATTTTTTATAATACATGATTTCATTTTTGTCTATATTTTTAGCTTGATTTATAGCTTGAAGTGTTTCCTTTTCAGAACCGCTTAACTTTTCCTCGTAACAGTTTTAGTTTTAAAATTATGTAGATTTTTGTGTATTCACTTAATTTCTATTAATCATACGTTTGCGGTAACAATTTAAAAAAATGGAAAAAAATGAATAAATTTTAAGAAATATTAGAAAATTTAGTAAAACTGTAATAAATAATTAGATTAAGTTTTATAAATGTAAATTTTTCCCAAACTAGGACGGGTATATATTTTGTCTTGTGTAAAAATTAAAAAAAAAAAAAATTTTATCATTTATTTTTGCTGTATTTGAAAAAGTTTTTATATATAGTTTTTCCATTGTATTAAAGCTTGAAATGTTTATTTTTCACAACCGTTAAAATTTTTCAATCACCATTTATAGTTTCAAAATTATTTAGATTTTTGTATATTAACCTTTGAATTAATATTAATCATACGTCTCCAGCAAAAACTTTTAAAATAAAAAATTAAGCTAAATTAAAGATATAAGTTAAGTTTATTGACAAATTGTAATAAGTCAATAAAAAAGCTTTAGAAAAGTTAAAGTTCTCTAAGGAAATCTTAGTTCAATTGTCAAAATTTTAAAATGCAAAATTTCTAATTTTTTTTTGAGTTGAAAATTTTTTATTTACGAAAATCCTAAGAGCAAAATTTGTATGCCATTTTTATCATTAATTTTATTTTAATTTAAATACGATGTCTTTTTTGTTTTATTTTTTATTTTCCATTTTTTTTTAATTAAAATTAGTTGTGAATACAATTCATGTTAAATATTGAGGTTTTTTTACATTTTATTTACTCTATTTTATCCCCTTTTTTCATTTTTATTTAAATAAATTCAAGTATTTTACAAAAATAATTTATTTGTTATATAGAGAAATAAAAAAATTAAAATAATTAAACATATAAAATTTAATTAAAAATATATTTTTTTATTGCAATTAATTCGCATAATAAACGTTTAAGCAGCTTCCGGTTTTTTTAATTTAATTCATTTACGTTAAATTTCAAATAATGTTATTGAATGATGACGGTGTGATAATAAATATGTAAATTGTGACTGTATGATGTTCATGATGACGATGATGATGACGCTTTACATTGTCTTTATTAATTTGATTTTGTACCCTGCACCACCACAAGTGGTGAAGAGGGTATATTAACTTTGTCATTCCATGTGTAACACTAAGAAGGAATTATTTCAGACTCCATAATTTATATATTTATATTCCTGCATCTAATCAAAATCTGAGCAAATTCAGCTATGTCCGTCTGTATGTCCATCTGTCTGTCTGTTGTTGGCACGCTTACATCCTTAATAATTGACAGATCTGAATGAAATTTGGCCTAAGTATTTGTTATGGTCCTAAGAAGTTTTCTATTTAAAATCAGAAAAATTGGTTCTGTATATTAAAAGATATAGACCGATATCTGAGGCAACCTCTAAGTTTAAGTTAAAACAAAACTTTCGTAAAATTTTCATAACTTATTTTTCTTTACACGCATTTGTGGTGGAGGGTGTTGAAGATTCGTCATAGCCGAATGAAACATTCTTACATATTTTTTTTATAATTCAATTTCTAGAAATTTATTTACAATCAAATGACTTTTATTAAGTTATTAAAAATTATCAATACAATTTTTATTAAATATAATTAACGGGGGGTGGTTGGGAGTAAGGGGATGACACTATAAGTTGTTATCAAAATTAATATTCATCATACGTTTTTATATTATTAAGCAGATATTAATTAATATCTTTTACATATTTTCTATTTTTTTATAACATTTTAATAATAAAATCGAGCATAAAGTGGAATTATTAATAAGACAATTTGTAAAAAGACTAATTTTAGGTCAAAAAAAGAATAAGAGATTAAAACGTGATCTAAATTTTGAAAGGAAATAAAACAGACAATAATTATTAAGAAACAAAATAAAGTATTAAATTTATAATACAAATTCTTTAATATTGAAATATTTAAATTTTGGATTTCTTTGAGAAATTTTCTAAAATTCTTGATTTTTTTCCAATTAATTTGTTCAAACTTTAATTTTTCATTAATTTAGAGAATTTTTAAATAAATTTTAGCATATTCTTTTATAATTTTCTACGATTTTAAAATTTAAAAAATTTCTATTAGGTTGCGTATGATAATATTAATACGTGAGTTATTATAGAAAAATGGCTATAACTTCTGGCTGGAAGAAGATTTGGAAATAATTTTAAGGGATATTGAAAGCAAACACCTTAATTTATGAATTAAGAAAACAACTTCTTTAAATAAGAAACAATAAATTTAAAATTTTGGAATTCAAAAATAATTATTTCATTCTCAAAAGTAAATATTTTTATTTATCTTTAATATTTCCCATAATTTTAAAATTTCTTACATGAAAAATGAGTTATAAACCGATATTTTAAATAACCTCTACAACTTAAAGAATTTAAAAATATAACTATTTTCTGTTCTAAAACTTTAAGATTGATTTTGATGAAGTTATTATATTTAAACGGGGCGTGGCATCTACCAATAAATAAAATACTGAGGAATAGATATTTTTAGGATAATTAAGTGTAAGATTTATAACACATTCTTATTAAACTCCTAAGTTAGGATGGATACTTTTGAAGCAAATTATTAATTATATTTTATATAAAATATTTTTTTTTAATTTGTTACAAATTATTATTTTTACCTGATTAAAGACTTCAAGAAAATGATATGAATTTAAAAAATATAACTATTTTCTGAAAACTTTTTTGATTTCTATATAAATAAAATACTGATAGATATAGGATAATTAAGTGTAATTTATAACACATTGTAAATTAAAACACGATTTTTAAGATTCCTGATTAAAGATTCTTAAGAAAATGGTTGAATAATGACATTTTTCTAAAAATATAATATATATTTTTTAAAAACTGCTACAATTTAAAATTATCCTTTCCAAACAAAAGCAAGAAATATTAAAAAAATATATTAATTTTTTTTAATAAATAATTTTTCGAAAAAAAATGTTGTTATCAACAGATTTTTATTAATAAATAACTTTTTGTAACTTTGATTTTTTAAGCCTAGAAAGCTTAGAGTGTAAGCTTTTAGAATCATTTTAATTTTTTAAATACTAGTTACAGTTTTAAAGTTATAACGGATTTAGTAGCATAACCTCAAAATTAATATCAATCATACGCCTTCAATTTCATTTTATTTTCTTACTTAAAATTAAGAGAATTAAGGAAGTATTTGTAAATTTTTTGTTGGCAATCTAATCAAAACTTGTAAGTTTATATAAATTAAAATATTTTTCTTAAACTTTTTTTTATTTTCTTAAAATTTGAGTTTATGTCTTGCTGACTTTTTTTCAAAAACTTTTATTTATTTAATATTAAATTACCTTTATGCATTTCTATCTCTGAGATATTTATTTACTTTTCTGTTATATAATATTTTCTTAAATATTTTTCTTAGTTTTTTTTAAACTTTTCTGAAGAAGTTTTTTTTATAGTTTCGTGCAAATATTTGTCTGTATTTTTGCTTGTCCATAATAAATGATTTTTTTATCGTTGTAAATATACATTTTATATTATTTATTATTTATTTTTCATAAAGCTATAATATTTTTTCTGGATTTTTTTATTATTAACATGTCGTCTATCTTGTCAGAGCAATTTGCCAAAAAAAATGATTCATAAAAAAACACTGAGTAGAGAAGGAAATTTTAAGGTCATAATATTTTTCCTAAAATAAGAGTATACAAGACAACAAAATGGAAGACATCAAAAATCTTGAAAAATGATAAACAATTTTCAGTTTAAGTACTTGGAAATTGTTAAGGGGTGATCCCATATAGAACTTAAAATATTTGAAAACAATTTTTTCCTATAAAATTTGAGACTCTCTTTTAGCAAAAAAACCACAATTTTTTAATTCTTTAACAGAAACCATAAAGACTAGAAATTGTTAGTGTTATATTATATTGTTGTAGACTAAAGCAACGAAGCATTTTATTTACAAATGTATTGTATGACTCATGCTGAGTATAAATATTTTCTTTCTTGCTTCCTTCTGCTATATTCTTTTTTCCTTCTACTCCTTTTGTGTGTTAGAGACATTTTTGTCTCTGTTTGAGTTTTGCTGCTATTCTAGTCTTCAGAAATGTAAGTGTATTTTTTTGTAGATGTATGTGTAAGCAACATATTGTATTTATGACGCGCCCAGGCAAGCACATCACTCTGAAAAATATTAGCAGCAAAGAAGAGCAAAGAAGAGAAAATAAAAATGGGGAAAAAATTATGTGTATAAAAAACCAAGCAACACATGCCAAAATATATACATGATGTTTTCAGAATTTAAATAAATTTATAAAGATTTAAATGTTTTCTTTTCAAATCAGTTTAAATTTTTTAAATCCCTCATTACAATCCAGAGATATTAAATATTAAATATTAAAAAAACTTTAAAATTAATATTAATCATACGCCATAGTACAAAAAACAATTAAATAAGTAGAATTAAATGACTAAGAAATTTTGGAATTTTTAATATTGAAAACAAAAAAATAGTTGTATTTAAATCCATTAATAATTATCAATTATTTCTTTTTTTAATCAAAAAACTATAATTATTTTAAAAATATTTTTTTTTAATTTCTTTTAATTTTTTATTAAAGACTGTTTGTGACGTATTCAAAATTATTAATTCATCTAAAATTAGTAAATGTTTGCTTTCAAAATCTGTTAAAATTTTCAAAATATTTTCTTCAAATCAAGAGTTATAAAAACTCTCAATAATTAATATTAATCATACGTTAGAGGGCTTCAAAATCATTTAATTAAAAATATACTAAAATTTTAAATTTTTCTCTAGGAAAACTGTTATTTTGATTAAATTTTTATTTTTAAAAGTATTAAGACCAAGAAAATTAAAGAAAGAATATTGAAAAATTATATTAAAATGTTACATAATTTGTTTATTGAAATACTTTTTAATTTTTTTATTATTGATAATTTGCAAAACGTTTAAAATTCTTAATTAGTTTAAGAATATAAAATGTTTTCTTTCCAAATTAGTTTAAATTTTTAAAATCCACCAATCCATTCATGGGATATTAATATTTTTATAAAAGTACTTTATAATTAATTTTAATCATACGTTACAGTGAGCAGAAATGTTTTATATGAAGGAAAGCATATGTTTACATATTTTTTGAGATAAAATATCTGTCCATCTGAAAATAAAAATTCAAAATTCACAGCAAAAAATTTTCTTAAAACTTCTAACATTTTACTAAAATTTCTGGTTTTAATTAAAGCTTGAAATGCTTTTTTAAAAGAAAATATAAATTTTAATTTAAAAACTAAACAATTTTCTAAGTTTTAAAATAACCCATAATTAATATTAATCATACGTACCCTGTTATAAATTTTTTAAAATCAGTATTATTTTTTAAACCAAACAAATTTAAAATTTAATGCCATATGAAAGCCAACAAATAAAGCTTTAAATTATATTTAATTAAAATTTATTTAACTTATTTGATACTTTAATTTAAAATTTCTTTTAAGATTTACAAAATTTCCTAATTTAATTTCTTTAACTTTTTTGGGTTTAAAAATGATTTTAAATAAATTTTGTTGCAAAAAAGGTAACAACCAAACGAATAGAAAAACTTTTTAGGTTTTATGTTTTTTTTATATATACTTTTTAGGTAGCTTTAACTTATTTTTCTTTCTTCTTTTCTCCAACAGTTCGGAACAAGAAAATCTGTATATTTTTTCCTTAAAAAAAAAGAAAACTTTTTCAACAACTGTTGGCTGCATAAAATAAAAGAAAAGAAGAAAAAATCTTAAAATGTTTTACCTAATGTTACATTTATTTCTGATAGAACACTGAAAGTGGTTAACATATGTAAAAAAAAATCAAAAACAAAAACAAGTAAGAATTCTATATTCAGCTAAGCCGAATCTTCAATACCCTCCACCACAAATGGTTGTGAAGAAAATACGTTTACCACGTACACTCACGTGTACTAAGAAACTTCTCAGGACTATAGCAAATACTCAGGCCAAACTTCATTGAGCTCTGTCATTTATTGTGGATGAGAGCATACCAGCAACATTCAGACAAATGGACTTAGCTTAATCGACTCAGATTTCTATTTGATGCAAGAATATATATACATTATGGGCTCTGAGATGATTCCTTCTTAGCGTTACACATGAAATGACAAAGTTAATATACCCTCTTTATCACTCATAAAAGAAAATAAAGCTGGCAAACATGCCAGAGTTTTGGTGAAAAATTTTAAATCAAAAACTTAGTTTGCTACCAAAAAAAGTCTACAACTTTCTAGAGATTTCGCTGGAAAAAAATAAGGCGAAAAAACTTTATATGTTTTTCCATTAATTCCAAATTATATTTGTTGTGGAAAAAAAGCATTTCGATTACAAACTCATAAAACTATAAGAAGAGAAAAACATATGTACAGCAGAATTAAAGGAAAATATCTTTATGTTTCTTTAACCCGATTTTTTTTAGAGGATTTTAAAAGTTTTGTATTAGTTTGTTGTTGTTGTTTGTCTTCTTCGGTTTTCTTGGTTGCAATTATAGAAAGTTTAACAATTATGCAAATAAATTAAGAGATTGAAAAACTACTTTTTTTAAACTCAAAAAATTATTTTCAAAAACAATTTTTTGAATTAAATTTTTTATCGAAATTCTTTAATGAAAATCTAATTTTTATTTAAATAATATTAATTTTATGTATTTTTTTATGGGAATTGCTTAAAATTTTTTAAAATTTTCTTTATCTTTTAAAGAAAAATTAAAATTTATATATATTTACCTGAAGGCGTATGATTGATATTAATTATTGTAATATTTTCTTAATTTAATTATAACTCTTTTTACCTTGAGCTATTAATTCTGATTTTTTTGTTATTAATTAGAAAACTAATACAAATTTTTATTGAATTAATAATTGTTTAAAAATTATGTAAGAATTTTGAAAATTTTGTCAGCAAAGTTGAAAAAAAAAATTTTCCTTAAAACATTTTTTCAAATTTAAATAAATTTTTATTAAAATTATGCTGAATTTATTAATTTTTTTATTACAAAATTTTAAAAATTTCTGTTTACTTAACTGAAAGCGTATGATTGATATTAATTATGCTGTTATTTTCCTTATTAAATTATAGTCCTTTTATTATCTGTAGAAATAATATAATTCCAATTTGTTAGTTTAAATAAAAAGCTTAAGCAGCTTCTTATTCAATAAATAAATCTTTTAAAAATTGATGTAACTTTCGCTATTTATAGATCACTTTATAACGAGTGTCATGACAAGAACTTTTTGGAACATTTTGACTGCTTTCGAGTCTAAATCTACCACAACATCCGTTTCATCTTCCATTATGCAGCATGATTTTTTTTTTAGAAAACTTGAATGTGTTGGCAGATCTTTTGAAAATGCTTTCTAGTTTTCTAGCTTTAGAAATACCATGTCGAACATTCCCTCTACCTGAACCAGGTGTTCTATCAACAGACAAGTTCAAAAGACATTCAAAAAAGTTTGATGTTTTGCAAAGGAAACATGATCGAAAAAGAATCAAAAATAGTTGGGTTAAGAGTTTAAATGAAAAATGTGTGTTAAGAATTTTTCGATCTCACTCCTTAACTTCAATGATTTCAATTTTATATAATTAATATTAAATTAAATTGCATTCGATGTTTTAATTTATCTTTTAGTCTAAACATTATAATTAACTTTTATAACAACTTTTTTTCCAAAAACACTTAAACTGTTGTTTTCAATTAAGTGTTTTGAAGTTAAACTGTAGCAAAAACTAATTAAATATTTAGCATCATGTGTTAGAGCGTCATACTGGCAGCCTAACAAAATTATTATATCCCCTCAAAAATATCACACATTTCCAACTCCTTCCTACTGTTGCTGATGATATGCAGTGAATTAAACAAAAACCAGTGAGAATGTCATATTCAGCTATGCCGAATCTGCAATACTCTCCACCACAAATGCGTGTGAAGTAAATATGTTGTATTTCATACATACACATACACTCACAGACGTATGCTATATATACAAATATTGTACTTAGACTTCGCCTCATATATTGCTCTATATGTTTTAATAAACTGAACTGATTTTGTTGGTTTTAAATAGGAACCTTCTCAGGACTATAACAAATATTCAGGGCAAATTTCATTAAGCGTGACGTTAACTGACAAAAGAACAGCCAGACAGACTGACAGACATTGCTAAATCGCCTCAGATTTTAATATGATGCAAAAATATATATGCATTATGGGATTTAAGATGTTACGTTACACACAGAATGACAAAGTTAATATACCCTCTTCACCACTTGTGATGGTGGAGAGTATAATAAATTGTTTTATAATTTCTATTAAAGGTTTTTTTCCAAATAGTTTCTACTTCCTGCTAATGGTCATAAAGTATTTTTATTATATTAACATCAGCTGCTGAAATGGTTCTATAAACTATTAAATTATCCCAAAATTATATTTGTACGTTTGCAAAATTAAAATGGTTCACAAAAAAAAACAACAAAATGCCAAAAACATATGATGAAATAATTAGAAGGAAATTTGAGTTCTTTTTCGTTAGAAAAACAATTAAAAGTTGGGTTTTTTTAGATGAAATTCAAAAACGGCTTGAAAAGAAAAAGTTTTTTTTGAAGTTAGAAAATTTTCCCAAAAAATTTTTTTCTGTATTAATTTTTACAGCTTTTTTTAAAGCTTTATTAATAAGCTAAAAATTCCTTTTAAAAAGTCTTTTCATTTCAGAGAAAATTGAATTTTTCTAAAATTTTCACCTAGAGCGTATGATTAATATTAATTCCTTACAATTTTTACAAAAACCTTTATAACTTTGTTCCTATTCAAGCTAGAACTAAAATTTAAATGACTTTCTATAGAGAACATTTTCAGCTTTTATTGTTTTATAATTAAGTTTACATAAATTATTCTATTAGCTTTATAAATTGTGTCAAATTAATGAAATTTTTGTTTTTTTATTAAATTAAAATGTCATTATTATGGGGAAAAAAGCATTTAAATTGTATATTCACAAGCCAATTAAAAGCAAAGTTTGTTACTTTTATATTTGTTGCATATATTCATAAAGCTTTAATCATATTATCAGACAAATAATTTCCGTTTGGCAAAATTAACAGTTTAATTTAAAAAAGGAGAGAGAGAGTAAGAGAGCAATACATGTATAAACTACCCAAAAGAGAATAACAAACAAGAACATGACAGTAGAAAGTGTTTTTGTTGTTGGTGCAGAGAAGGAAATAATAAATAAAACATGTATGTTTTTTTTCTATAGTAAAAGTTTATAAATCAATTAAAAATCTTTATACATTTTTCCATACTGCCAGCATACTTCAACATTTACACACATACAAACATACCTAAAATTACATGATATTTTTCTCTTCTTTCTGTAGGTTTTTTACAGAAAAAAATCCAATCAAAATCTTAAATAACACACAGAGTTTTCTAAATGAAGTTGCTAGTCAATCAAGCAATTAAAAAACAAGACTATAAAGAGAGAGAGAAAGAAAAACTAAAGAGGAAAAGAACAAGAAAAAATCTCTTTAAAGGAAACAAATTTTGAAAATGTAAACTGTTAAATAAATGGAAATTTCTAATAACTAGAGAATTATTAGTCAATTAAAAATGAAATATTTCCTGGTTTTAAGGGAAATTTTAAATGATCCGTTTTTTATATTAAAAGTTTAAATTTCTTACTTTAAAGTTTAAAAGAAAAAATTTTGAAATATTTAAAAGTACAAAAAAATTTTAATATTTAAAATTTTTTTCTGGAAGCGTATGATTGATAAAAATTCGAAGTAAATTTTTTAAAATCTTTATAACTTTTTTAAAATTCAATCGATTTTTGAAATTCAAACGGATTCTTAAAACAAACATATGCCTCTAATAGATAATAGTTCAGTTTTGTACATAATCGAAATCGTATAAGTTATCTTGGGACACAAAAAAAATCTAAATTTTATTTAAAACCCATTTCGAATTTCTTTTTTGAACTAAAGTTTTAATTAAAGCATTTATTTGTTTAATAATTTTATTTAAAAAATCGAAAACAATTTTCTTAATAAATAAAATTGTCAATACATAAAATGTAATTTTAGGAAGCGAATGATTAATATTAATTCAAAAGTCTATTAACTAAAAACTGTAGAACTTTTTAAAAACTAAAGATATTTTAGAAATTTAAAGGAATTTTTAAAGAAAACATATGCCTCGAAGGAATGGCAGATTCTTTTTTAATTCAAAGTAAATTAATTTTAGAATTTTTGTTAAGATAAAAATTAAATTTCGATTTTAGTTATATATTTATTGCTTTTAAATTAAGTCTAACTTAAATATCTTTAGTTTTTTATCTGAATTTTTGATTTAATTTACAAAGTCATTGGAAATTGTTCTTTCAATACAAATTAAAAAAAGAAAATTTTTAAACAAGACGTATGATTAATATTAATTAAGAGGTTGTTTAACAAAAACTTTTATAACTCAAAAAGTTTAAATTTGATTTTAAAAATTTAAACGGTTTTGAAGTTTCAATTAACAAGGCTTAATTTTTATATAAAAAAGGAAATAAAGTTATCAGGTTTTAAAGGAATTATATTATTTCAAAAATATTATTTCCTGTTTTTTATTTAAAAAATTTAAATTTATATTTAATTTGATTTGTTGACTTTGAAATTTCATCATAAATCACTTAAAAAACCCTTTAGAAAATGAATGAAAAAAGCTTTCACATATAAAACCAATTGTGTCCTTAAACTGTGTTGTCACTATTTGTAAATGTTATTTTTTTCGAATGTGAAATAAAGCAGACATTTATTTATTTCGCAATAAATAAAAACAGAGAAAAAACTTAAATTTAAAATATATATTTTTTTAGCCTCGAAAACTTCAACGTTTTTTTCTTCTGAACAACCTTAACTCAAATTTGTCTTGCAAACAAGGCAAAAATGAATGAAAAATAATTAAAAAGCTTTTGTATATTATCCAGTAAAACAACAGCAATAACAATAACAACAATATCACCATAAGAACATAACAACAACTTCAATTTCTGCCAAACCAACAAAAAAGTCCTTCATATTTAAGGTCATGTTTATGGTAGAAAAGAGACACAGGCAGCGATCGCCTTAAAAAAGAAATGACTCAACCATGAAATCGAATAATATACTGACACCTCAATATAAAGAGCAAAATGAACAAATAAATAAACATAAATCATACAAAGATGACAAACATTAAGACGAGAGTCTTGGATTTTCTTTTTTTTATTTTTCTAGAGAAAAGTTTAATTTTTGCAAAAAGCAAAAAATTTAATAAAAAAAATCTTATGAAAAGAATCACTAGACTGTAATTAACTGATATTAATAGTATTTGAATTATAAAGCAATTGATACACACAAACAACAACAAACTTTAGTATTGATTTTTTCTGATGATTTTTATAAAGCCAAAGTTTAAAGGATAATTTTCTGTATTTTTAAAAGAATTTTCTAATAAATAAATTTTATAATAAATGGTTTTAAAATATTTAAAAAAAATTTAATAATTTTCTGAAATTTTAAAGCTTTTAGGTTTTTGTCCATCCTGGCGTATGATTAATATTAATTATTGACTTATTTGATAAAATTGCTTATAATTTCTATAATAATTGAGATAATTTTAAAATGTTTAAATCTATTTAAAGTCAATACTTTGGGCTTCATATAAAGTCATAAATTTGTAATTAAAAATTTGTTTAAAATATTTAAAAAAATCTAAAATAAAAAAAATCAAATTTAAAGAAAACATATTTTTGTTTAGAAATATTTTTTATAAAAATCATCATTGAGGAAACGATTTAAAATCAATTTAAAAATCTTTCAAATCTTTTTTCTAAAATTTGAAACTTTTGAATTGTTTGTCCATTCTGGCGTATGATTAATATTAATTATTGACTTATTGGATAAAATGCTTAATAACTTTTTTAATATTTTAAGAATTTTTATAATTTTGGTTTTAATAAAGAGAAATTCCCTGACACTATCTAATTTTTATTCGAATTCTTTAAAATATTATTAATTTTCTTTAAAAATTAAGACAATTTAAAGGAATTTTTTCAACAAAAACCCAAAATTTTAAGGAGTTTTTTTCCAAAAAAGTAAATCATTTTCAATAAAAAATGTCCAAATGACAAATGTTAATTTCTTTATTAAATCCCCTTTGTCACAGTCTTTTTACTTAAAAAAAATATTTTTTGTTTAATAAAAATGATCTTAAAATGTCTTATATTTTGGCTTTTTGCAGAGAAAACATGTTAAACAATAAATATCAACATGTAATAGACTTTATAAGGATATTTAGTATATTAAGATGACAAAAAGACCTAAAACGTTTTCTTGTTTTCACTGTGGGTCTCTTAGGGCGTTGCTTTTTAAGCTCATGTTGGACGTTAATGGTCTCATTTCAAAAACACATACATCAATACTTAAATAACTTAATAGAGAGGGGAGAAGTGGAAGTGGGGTATGGGGGGATTGACTTTGAGTAGAAACCATAAGTGTTATTTTAAGATTTATAGCAAAATAGTGTTGTGTTCATTTATTTCGTCTCAGTTTTTCGCTTTTTTCTATACTTTTCATTTACTTTGTTTTTCTCCTTCTTTTTTGTCATTTGTTTTTTGGGGGTAAATTATGGGTTTTTTACGTTTTACTTTATTGTAAACTAAGAAGAATATTAAAGTATTTATGTATGAGTGTTTGTGACAATATGTGTAAACATTTTATTATGCCAAACACGTATTTACTTTGTTTGTCTTAAATATGTGTGTAAAAATGTCTCAAGTGTAAGAGGAGTAGTACCTTGGCAGGAGTAAGGAAATTAAAACTTTATTTTCTGTCTTCTTTTCTCTTGTCAGTCCTGAATAGTAATTTTTATTTTTGTTTTTATTATTGTCTTTATGCTTTTTTCTCTCTATGACTTTTTGCAATTATTGTCTTTCAAACAAAGTGGAAATTGAAAATTTTTACACGTTTTTGTTTTTTTTCTATTTAACCAAATTTATTTGTTTCCTTGTTAAATATCATTGAAAACAATTAGAATGTTTTAAATAGACTATTTTATTTATTAAGTATCAGTCATGAATTGAAGGAAATTTAAGAAAATTGTAATTCTAAACACATAAATAAATATATAAAAAATCCTTATAAAAATCAGTTATATATCTTCTTTAATATCTGTTAAAAATGTTACTCAAAATCGTTATAAAATTAACTTAATAAAATGTTTTAAAAATTTTAAAGGTGGCGTATGATTGATATTAATTATTGACTATTTTTACAAAATCTCTGATAACTTTTTTAAATCGAAACAGAATTTCAAAATTTTAAAACATTTTTAAAGAAAACATTTTAGTTTATTATCTTCCGATTTTAAATATTCAATACATCATTAAAAAATATAATTATGAAGGTTTTAAATAACATCAATTACAAATACAAAAATTATTATCAAAAGTAATAATGAAAAATTGAATATTTAATTCAAAATACTTTTACATTTAATGCTTTTAATTATTTTCTTTAAAAAATATTTAATACAATTAAAAAAATTATATATTTTTCATAAGTTTTTTATAAAAATATTTTTTACATCAATTTTTTTTAATAATTTTTGTTTTAATTTTCAAATGAAAAATCTTTTATTTTGTAATTTTATTAATAAATAAAAATATTTTCTTAAATTTTTAATTAAAATGTAATTTTAAAAAATTTAAATGGGTGACGTATGATTGATATTAGTTATGGGGTTTGTTAGATAAAATTTCCTATAACTTTTTCGATTAAAAAGGGATTTTCAAATTTTTATTTATTTTAAAGAAAACATTTTAATTTATTTGATTGCTGAATTAGATTTTCATTTTTTAAAAGTAATTTTATATAAATTTCCCTCTAAATAAAAATATTTTCTAATTTATGAATTTTCTTTTTAAAATTTATTAATTTTCTACAGGAGGAATATTTTTTAGCAATTGAATTTAAAAATAAAAGTATTTTCTTTAGTTTCCAAAAAAATTGGGCTCAATTTTCATTTTACCATAATTTAAATATTTTGGAATGAGTGACGTATGATTGATATTAATAATGGGGTTATTGGACAAAAATTTCCATAACTTTTTTATTTTCAAAGGGATTTAATTTTTTTCAAAGCAAACTCTTTAAATTTTAAATTTACTTAACAAATTTTAAAAATTTCTTTATACATTTTTTTAATTAAAAATTTTAAAATTAATTTTTTATTTCAAATTTTCTAAATTGTTTTAGGAAAAATATTTTATTTTGGTTATTTTATTTATAAATTAAATATTTTTCTTTGTTTCCAATAAAAATTTATAAAAATTGTGATTAATTTTTATGTTATCATAATTCGAAAAAATTTAATGGGCGGCGTATGATTGATATTAATTATATGGTTGTTACACAAAATCTCTCATAACATTTTAATTTTTAAGGGATTTTAAAAATTTTAATTTTGTTTTAAATTTAACATTTCAATTTATTAAAAACTAATTTGAAATGGAAAATATTTGAAAAATTTCGTAACAAATTTTTTAAAATAAATTTAAATTTTATTTTTTCAATTTAAAATTTATGTTCCTAAAAGTGGCAACAAATATATATATGTTTATCTTTATTTGCCATTATTTTCTATTGAGATTTCATTAAAAAGTTTTTTATATTTGTTTTGATAGCTTTTCATTTGATAAAGTGTTTTCAGAGAGGGAGATAGAGAGAGGGAGGAGGAGTAAAGAAAGTTAGAAAAACTCAACTTGGCAGAAAATTTAATAAACAAATTTTTGTTGTAAAATAAGGATGGGAGAGGTATGTGTGTAGGTAAATTTTTAAAGTACTTCCTTAGTTAGTTTTTTTTTATTTTTTGGAACTTAAAAAAGTTTTTCTTTTTAATACTTTTTTTGAGAGATAGAGAGGGGAAGGAGAGAGAAAGAAACGATAAATTTTAGCTGCTTACCTTTCGTTATGTTAATTAAGTGTAATAATTAAATATTCTCTAACAGCAAAAAAAAAATGTGCAAAATGGCAGAAAATTTAATCATCAAAATATAAAGAAAAAATTCTAAAATTTTAGAAAATTTATTTAAAGAAATCAAAAAGAGATTTTTATATTTATTTAGAAAAAAACTAATGTTATTATACCTTCCTCTACTGAAGTGTTGAAGAGGGTATATTAACATTGTCATTTCGTGTGTAACGCTTAATAGGAATTATCTCAGACTCCTAATGTCTATATATATTTTTGCATCGATTTAGCTATGTCTGTCGTCTATCTGTCTGTTGTTGACACACTCACATCAAGAATAATTAACAGAGCTTAATGAAATTTGGCCTGAGTGTTTATTTATAGTCCTTAGAAGTTTCCTATTTAAAACCAGCAAAATCGCTTTAGTATATGAAAAGATATAGACTGATATCTGAGGCAACCACTAAGTACGAGGCCCAAAACTTTCCTACAATTGTTAATTATAAATCGAGAAATTTGAATAAAATTTTGTCATCACATTTAGCTGCATGTACTTCATAATGAACATAATAAATTTACTTCACACGTATTTGTGGTGGAGGAGGAATGGTGGATGGTATGGAAGATTCGACTTAGCCGAATTTATTTAAAATGTTTTGTTTATTTATTTAATGAATCTAAACAGGTATTTAGATTATCAAGCAATGACCTCTTCAAAAAAAGCTTAAATTAAGCTAAAAGAATTTTTATCTTTTCAAAATAAATAAAATGAAAAATTTTACCTTTTTTGCTAGGAGAAAATAGAAAAAATGTCTCCCCTATACGTCCCTACATTTAATGAATGTTTGTTAAAAAACAAAATGAACATTATCCTTGTTCATCCTGCTCAATGCCAGGTTTTCAGTTGCCCCCCCCCCCCTTAAAACATCAGCTTCCAACAAAGTCCTCGTCATCATTAACATCAACATCGTCGTCATCATTATCATCATCATTTTTTACAGCATCCTTAACATTATACTTCTTTATACCTACTCAAACTCATCATCAACAACAACAAGAAGAAAATAATAAATACTAAAATGAAATGGCAGGAAAAAAATATAAAAAGTACTAAATAAAAAGTACTAAAAATAAATATCTATAGAGTAAAGTATACACAGCTGAGTGGCAGTAGGTTCCATTATTATAGGGGTTGCTATAAATAATAGTTTTACTTGTAAAATACCTCTTCTTCATCTTTTCAACTCTATATAATAATTTTAAATTAAATTTAAGTTAATGAGTCGTATGATTAATAATAATTCTCTAAAAACTCTAAAGAAAACTTAAAAAAAACTAAAACTTTTATTTTTGTTATTTCATAATTAATTAAATAAAATTATAGTTTAATTTATTTTAAAAAACATTTTAGTTTTTTCTTAAAATTTAACAACTGAAGGAGTTAAAAGGATTTAAAAAAAAATTTGCACATGGCGTATGATTGATATAAATTTTTGTAATAATTAAGAAAATTTGAAATAACTTTCACAGAAATTAAAATATTTTAAAGATTATTTTTCGATTTAAAAATCAAACTTAATGAGCTTTAATAGTTTTTAATAGTTTTTAAGGAGCTGGAAAAGTTTGTGCAAATTTTCTAAAGAATAAGAAACAAATTTTTAAATTTCCTAATAAAAAATTGAAAATTGCAGCACATTCAAGCCTTTAAACTGAGCTGAAACCGTTAAAAATTACTTTCCTTAGAACCTTTCTTTAATTTTGCAATCATTTCACATGAAAGGGAATAGTAAAACGTTATATAAAGCAAATTAAAAATGTTGAAAAAAGATATCACAAAATCCTTATGAAAAATCGATTTTAATTTATTTTTTAATAAAATTAAAATCATTTCAATATATAAAAAATTTCTTTTAAATTTTTCTTAGTTTGAATTAAACTTAAATTTTGAAAAATTATCTGATAACGTATGATTAATATTAATTACTGAAATATTTTACAAAATATTTCATAACTCAGCCAAATTTCAAGGGATTTTTAAAATTTCAACTTCATTATAAAGAAGACATTTTATTTTATTTAATTGCAGGAGTTTTCTACTAATTTTTCCAAATTTTCTATAAAATATATATTTTTTTAATATAAAAATTTTAAATAATTTTTTAACGGTCTAAATGTTAACATTTTTCATGAAATATTTAAATTCTTTTATTTAATTCAATAAATTAAATTATTTTCCCCTTTAAATTTAAAAATTTCTTTAGATTTTACTATTGGATTTAAAGAAATTGATATTGATGGCGTATGATTGATATTAATTATTGACAAGGTAAATATCGTTCATAACTCATCTCAAATTCAAGAGATTTTTAAAATTTAAATTTCGTTTGAAAAAATCTTTAATTTCATTTAATACAAAATTTTGTTTTAAAATTTATATAAAAAATTATTTTAAATGTCAAAATTGTAAGTGTATTTTTTTAATATTTACCTTTGTCATGAATATATTAAATTATTAACTTAAGAATTCTTTAAATCTCAGTTGAAAAAAAATAAACTGAAAGCGTATGATTAATATTTATTATTGACCAACTTTGGAAAATCGCTCATAACTCATTTCAAACTCAAGGGATTTTTATAACTTAAACTTTATTGTAAAGGAAACGTCTTAATTTACTGAAATATATGATTTTCTGGGAATTTCTAACAATTTTTCTAATAAAAAATCTTAAGTAAATTTTAAAAATTTAAAATATTTTTATTGACTAAATTTTCTTAAATTTTCATAAAAATATTTTAATTCTTTTTATTTTATTCTTTTAAATTCAATTCATTAAAATTCTAATTAATCTTAAATTAAAATAAATTTCTAAAAATTAAAGCTGATAGCGTATGATTGATAAAAATTATTTAAACCTTTCGTAAAATCACACATAACTCAGCCAAAATCGAAGGGATTTTAAAATTCTAACTTCGTTGAAAGGATAACATTCTTTATTGTATCAATGCAAGATTATTTATTCAATTCTTCTCCATTTTCTAAGAAAAAAATTCTGAAAAATATATATTTTTTATATTTTTCCAAGAAAACTATTTTTCTCATTTAAAAAAGTTGAAGAACTTCATCATTTAAAAACGGTTTTATATAATTTATATTTCATTTATTTATATTCTATTAAAATCCTTTTGAATTTCTTAAAAATCTTTTATAGATTTTGAGTTATTTTAATTTATATAAAATTTCAAATGAGAGCGTATGAATAATATTAATTCATGGGTAGTTTTACAAATTTGTGAATAATTTTGGCAAATTTCCAACAATTTTAAAAAATTGATAGCATTTGAAAGAGAACATTTTAGAGAATAATTTGAGCATTAAAACATGAAAATATTTTTAGAAATTTTACAAAAATTTTTAGGTTAAAAAAAAGATTTCAAAAATTTGTTTTTTATTTCTAATTCATAAATTCCTAAATTAACTACTCGAATTATCCTTATAAAAATATACCCCAAATAAAAATATTGCTGACAAAGTTGACAATAAAAAGCTGTATTTTAATTTTAATTCTGACTGTTTTTTTTTTTTTTTTGCACATTTAATTCTTGTTCCTTTGTCCTTTTTGCAACCCTTATTTATCTCCCCTTATTTTTCTAAGCAAATTTTATGCCATAAATACTTGTAATTTTGTTCAAGTTAAAATGTTAAACTGAAGGAATCTGTTTTGCAAAAACAAAACTTGGTCAATATTTGTTCATTTCTTGTCTGTTTTTTTGATTTTCATTTTTTTATGTTTAATTTTCATGATTATTATTATGTTGTTTAGAAGGTATTTTCTTTAACAACAACAACAACATTAGTCAACTCATAAAAATAGAAAAAACAGAAGAGATAAGAAATCCTTTTTGTAAATAATGATTAAAATATTTTATTTTCCAAAAATTTTTAAACCCTCCACCAGGACAAATAGTGAAGAGGAGAAATTAACTTTGTCATTTCGTATGTAACGCTATGAAGAAATCATCTCAGACTCCATAATGTATATACATATTCTTGCATTAAATCAAAATCTGAATCGATTAGGCTGTATTCGTCTGTTTGTTTGTCTGTGTGTTCGCCTGTCTGTCTGTCTGTCTGTCTGTCTGTGTGTCTGTCTATCTGCTGTTAACAATCTCACATCCACAATAATTGACAGAACTCAATGAAATTTGCCCTGAGTATTTGTTATAGTCCAGAGAAGTTTCCAAGTTAAAACCAGTAAAATCGCTTAAGTAAATTAAAAGATATAGACCGATATCTAAGGCAACCTCTAAATTCAAGTAAACAAAAAAATCGAAAAATTGTCTATTATAAGTCGATAAATTAGAATATATTAAACTATAAGTACTTTATTTAGTCATTCCAACAATTACGAAAATCGGTTCAGTTGGAAAAAAAGTTATAGGGGAAAAAATCACTAAGTTTAGGAATCATTCAGAGTTCCAGTGTTAAATTAAAGAAAAACGTTCATATATTGTATACGTTTGTGAGTGTGTGTGTGTGTGTGTAAGTGTGTGTGTGTGTGTAAGTGTGTGTGTGTGTAAGTGTGTGTGTGTGTGTGTGAGTATGTATGTAAGAATGTATGTTTGTGTTGAAGGGTATTAAAGATTCGGCATAGACGAATATAGCATTTTTACTTGTTTTGTAATGCCATCAATTTTAATTGGTATTTTACATACTACAACAACAACAACAAAAATTTCCTTAAAAATATTATTTAATAAAAAATACCCCCAACATTTATTTTTCACAAAACATTTTCCAGTTGTGTGGAAAATTTTCCATTTTCATACGTTTTATTTTTTAACTAAAGTTTTCCTTTTTATTTTGAAGCTTTTGTTACTCAAACCCAAAAACTTTAAAAGTTTTTTATAAGTTTTTCCAGTCTTTTCAAATACTAAAAATGAGTTTTTGGAAAAAAAATGGCAGAATTGTAAGAAAAGAACCTCAAATTAATTGAAATGTATAAATATACTTCGAGAGAGTTTTTTTCTTCAATATTTTCAATCCATAATAAATTTTTTTGGGGTTTTGAGAAACGAAAAAGGAAGAAAAACATTAATAATTTATTAGCAATTTCACTAAATAAAATAGTTCAACAAACTTAATAAAAACTTCGAAAAGGAAAAAGGACCTAGTTAAAGGGTTTAAAGAAAGTTCATAAACTAAATTTTAAATTAAATTATCAATTTCCATTTAAAATCAATTGAAATTTTTTTTAATGTTTTATAGTTTTTGAGAAAAACTTAAATTTATGAAATTTAAAGGGAAGCGTATGATTGATATTAATTCAATAATAATTTTTATAAAGATATTAAAAGGTTTTAAAAATTATTAAAAAATTGAACTTGAAATGAACGATAACTAAATTATTACTGAACTAGAACTAAGCCAGAACTGGAACTAACCCAGGACTGACTTAGAATTGAACTATAACGGTTATATAACTGAACTAGAACTGATCTACAACTGAACTAGAACTAATCCTGAACTGGAATTGAACTAGAAATAATCTAGAATTGAACTAGAACTGAACTATAATCTGGGATCAAAATAAGTATCAAAACAAAACTCCGAAATAAAATCTAAACTTAAATCTGAATTAGAAACTTATCCAGAATCTGAAGTAGAATTCTAATTAGATTTTGGAACAGAATCTGCACTACAATCTGAAATAGAACAAGAACTAGGATTATTACTAAACTTTGAATCAAAATTTTAAGTAGAAACTGAATTAGAGTCTAAAATAGAATCAAAAGTAGCATAAAAAAGAATAAAATTAGAATATGAAACATAAATTTAGAATCTGAAATAAGAATGTAAAGGAAATCATAAATAGAATCTACTCATGGTTTAAAAAGAGAATCACTGAAACTGCAATCAAAATTAAGGAAAGATAACTATAACTCAATACTACAATTAGAACTATAAGCTGAACTTAGATCTGAATTGGTATTCTGGCCTATACGCAAATGTCAGCTTGAATTCAAGAACTGATCTTTAAAATTCTTTTGTAAAGTTTTATGTTTTTGAATTAAATTATAATTCTTTGATTTATTCTCTTTCAGAATCAATTTAAATTTTAAGAAAATCCTTTTAAGTTTTAAAATTATAGAAATTTATATAAAATTAATGATGGAAGCGTATAATTAATATTAATTCAAAGAAAATTTTTAAAATTTTAAAAAATTCTTAAAAAATGGAACAATTTTAGACTTTTTTTTTGAAAACATGTTAAAGAAAGCAAAATAAATTTTTAAAATATATAAGAAAAATAACAAAAAATGTGAAAGAAATTTAAGGAAATGATTGAAGTTTTAAAAATTTTATTTATATTTTATTGCTAATACTTAGCACACTCTGTCATCTATTATTCTATCCTCTTAATATTTTATTTAACAATTTTAGAATTCCTTCTTATGTTTTTGTGATTCATGATAAATCGTTAGTTATCGTTATTAGCTTTGTGGGGGAGAAGGTGGGGGAAAAAACCTTCAAAAATGTTTTTCAACTGTCATTTAAAAACCTTTTTAGTGTTTTTTTCTATATTTTCAAACTCGTTTCTTTTCCCTCCTTGTTTTTGGAAACACAAGAAAAGTTTTTTTCTTTTTTTCCTCTCCTTTATTTACTATATTTTGCCAATCAATTTAACCTACAAAAACAAAAATGAAATTGTACAAAAACGGAAAGTATAAAAATATATAAAAATAACAACTTAATACCCCGATGAATATAATATTTTGTGGTCAAGCCTGTGGTAAATACACCAGAGTCCAAAAGAAAACTTGAAATGTTTTTGTAAAAAAAATACAATAAAAACTACAAACTACAAACAAATACACAATACAACACCATCATTTATCACGGCTACAAATGCTACAGAAACAAAACAAAAGCTGCTACAAAAGTCAAAAATACTATAAAAATTTAGCAGCAGTAAAAGGCAGCCATGAACACCATAATATAACGAGCCAAAGTTATAATGGCAACTGGGTTTTTTTTTGTATTTGTTTATAATGTTTTTTGTTGTTTCTTTATACAAATTTAAATTTATGTTGACAAAACAATAAAATCTATTCCCTTGATGTTGCCAAAAACAGCAGAAATAAAAAACTTTATATATAAATATTTTTTTCAAACATTTTCTCTCTGACAACCAACAGAAATGAAAAAAAATGTTTAATTTTTGAACAAGAAAATATATGATTTGTAAAGTAATCAGCTTAAATTTGTATAAAGATTATAATAATCGATTTTATTTGCCATTAAAATCCATTTAAAAGTTTTGAAATCTGTTATAGATTTAAAGTTACAGCGTTTTAAAAATCTACCAACAAGGTTGCGTATGATTAATATTAATTCATAGGAAATTTGCAAAAATCCCTTAAGACTTAAAAAAAATGCTTAAAAATCTTAAAATTTTTCAAAATTTCATAAAGAAAACCTTTCAATTATTAAATACAAATATAAATATTAATAAAAATTTTCTTCAAACCCTGACAATTTTTACTCTAAAAAAACATTTTTCAAAAATTTTCTCAGTGTTCTTTTTCCAATTTCTCCCTCTTTTGAAAAAAAAGTCAATAGCAAAAAAATAAAATATTGATTTTTATTTTATCATCAATACAAGATGCCTGACTGCCTGGTTTTATAAAATTCCAGAAAGACAAATATAAAAAAATTATAAAAAATATATTTCTTCTGAACATTTTCCACCCTAAAACCTTATTTTCTTCTTCCCCCTGAAAACAAAAAATAAAAACAGCCAAAAAACTTCATTTTATTTTATTTCTTTTAGCCACGTTTTTAATTTGATGTGGCACATAAAAAAGAAGAAAAAGAATTACAAAATACTCTGGCAATAATGTTTAAATTGACAAAAGATAAAGAAGCGACAATATGATATAAACCCCGTTAAAAGCACTGAGAATCAAAAAAGGGAGAAATAAAAGACATTTTAAAGAAAGAAAGAAAAAAACAATTTTACAAAATATTTAAAATAAATTTGAACATAAAAGGAAAACAAACTTGAAGAAAAATTTATAGAAAAAATAAAAGAATAAAACTACTTGATAATGGAGTTTTTAAAACTCCTTCATAAGTCAAATTCTTAAAATCATACATTTAAAAAAATATGCTCCTGAGAGCGTATGATTAATATTAATTGAAAAAACTTTGAAAAATTATCGAAAATTAAATAAGAACTGAGCCCGAACTAAACATGAAAAGAACTAGAACAGAACAAGAAGACAACTAGAACTAAAACAGAATTAAGAGAGAACTATAATAAAACTAGAAGAGAACCAGAAACAAAACCGAATCAGAATTAGAATCTGAAATGGTATCTAAACTGAAATAAAAACCAGAATCAGAATTAGGATTTGAAGCAGAATCTGAACTATAAACTTAAGTAGATTTTAAGGAGAGATCTGAATTAGAATCTAAACTTAAAAAAAATTATTAAAAATTCATTTTCAAAAATCTATTATTTTTATAAATTTTTTTGAAAATTTTTATTTTCTAAAAAGAAATTATGATTCGTTGATTTATTTCCTTTCAGATTTAATTCAAAATTCATCAAAATCTTTTTTTGTTTTAAAGTTATGGCAAATTTTATAAAATTCTTAACGGGAGCGTATGATTAATATTAATATGAAGAAGGTTTTTTAAATTAAAAAAATTTCTTATAAATTGCAAAATTTTAAAGAATTTTTTAAACGGATCCAAAAGAAAATATAATAAATTTTGTATATAGATATCACAAGGGAACTGTTGAAGGGATGAACTAGAACTAAATATTGATTTGAAAATTAATTTAGAAAAAAAATTTAAACTTAATAAAAGTTTTTGTTTTTTTTTTTTTTTTGTGAAATTTGTTACCTTAAAATTGAGTTTTTTGTTTTTGGAACATTCCCTCATGTTCATTAAATAATTTAAGATGTACGTAATTTTTGTTTTTCTTTTTTCTTTGAGACTCGGTTAACCAAAAAATTTAATTATTTTCTCAGTAATCAAGAAACAAAAAAAAAAAAAACAACAAAAACAAGAAAAAAATATTTTAAAGTGAAACACATTTAATCCTTAATGTCTTCGATATAAACAAAAATTACGTTATATTCTTTTTCTCAACTTTTCTTCTCTCTCCCTCTCTCTCTTTTTGTTGTACAGTTTATGGAGAAGTTTATTAAAATTGCTGCTTCAATAAAATCACGAAAAAAAGGGAATAAAACAAAAAATTAACAAATTAAAAAACAAGTAAGAACACTATATTCGGCTATGCCGAATATTCAAAACTCTCCACCTCAAATGCGAGTGAAATGAATGCGAATACATACACTCACAGAGGTATGCGATATATAAAAGTTTTTCTTAAATAAAACACAGGATCACATAATGAGTCATCAAATTAGTTATATATTTGGAATGGTAATGAAGTCCAGTTTAATTCTGTGCCAAAATTTCATTATAATTTATTGATTTATGATGGTCATTTTAACGAAAGTGGTTTGCTTGAACTTAGAGGTTGCCCCAGATATCGGCAAAAGAGTATTCCCGCGACAGCCGGTTTTTCGTACGGTAATGTCTCGAAATTTTTCGGCCAAGGGCTGTCACCCCAGCAACGGAAGAGAGAAGCACAATTTTAGTATTGAAGCAGCACATTCCGGTTGTACTGTACATACATACAGACTGACAGACGGTCATAGCTAAATCGACTCAGATTTTTGATTTGATGCAAGAATATATATAGACATTATGGGGTCTTCTTAGCGTTACACACGGAATGACAAAGTTAATATACCCCCACATCACCTCCAATTATTGGTGGAGGGAATAAAAATATTTTACCCAAAATGAAGATAAATAAAGAGAATTAATCCTTTTAAATCACTTAAAACAAATACACATCTATCTTTTTTCAAAAAATCTGTCCGGATGTCTGTCTGTCTCTGACTGAATGACTGAGTGACTGACTAAAAGAAAAAGTTATTTTCTTTTGCTTCTCAACCAACGATGTTGGCAACAAATTTTGTAGCAATTTTTCTTCTTGAGTTTTTTGTTTCAAGTTGCTATTGGGTTGTTGTTGTTGTTGCTGTTGCTGTTGCTGATGAGGTATGTGAATAAATGTGAATGGGTTTGTAATGACAGCTTAAGATAGAAAAATGGTGAAAAACTCTGGATACAGCAGGGAGTTTAATTTTGTTTAGTTTTTTTTCTTCTTCTTCATTTTTTTTGGTTTAGATGGTTATTTTGTGTGAAACCCTGTCGGTCCTTTGCAGATTTTTATGTTATAACATTTATCCTTATTTCTGCTATTTTGTTATGTATTTTCGGGCTAAAAAGACAACATGTTAGATTTCCAGTAGCTTAGTTAAGAGTTTTAACCAAGTTTGTTTTAAGGTTTTGAACGAGTACAAAATGTGGGAGCGGAAATGAAAGGAAAGAAAAACTATAACCTGGTCACAAAACAAAACAAAAGCTATTGAGGTGTGAGTAGGTATGTGTGTGTGTGTGTGTGAATATATGTGAATAAGTGTTTTTGAGTGAAGGTTTTGGAATTTTAACAAATTGTATTTTGAGTTTTATAGTTATGCTTGTATTGGTTGTATATGTTGTTGTTATAACAACAACAAAACCAAACAAAAATATATAGATTTAAATAAAATATTATACAAATTTTTTTCCTCACTCCCTTTCCTCAAACTCCTCCTAAAAATTACAAATTACATTTTATTAAAACCATAAAAATTTAAATTAAAAGCTAAAAAGTCATAAATTTTATGTTAACAACATTGTTTTCTCTTCATTTCCTTTGAGCCCTTTTTTCAATTGTTTTTTTTTTTGGTCCTTATAATCCTATCAATTGGTTAAAAATCTAATGAATTTCCAAGTGACATTATCAAAAATGTTTCAGAGGTGTTGAAATTCCTCTATCAAACAAATGAAACGCAATCGAGCAAAAATAACAGTAAATCCTTTTTAATCAAATAATTTCCATTAAAATAAAATTGTTATAATAAAAATGTCATAATAAAAATATTTTACAATTAAATAGCAAAAAACTGCCTTGAATGTTGGAAGTAGTTTCGAGCCCTTCAAATAAAAATTAATAATCATTAAAAAAGGTGTAAAAGGTTTTATGTTGTTTTTGTAATTAAAATAAAACAAAAAATTAATATTTTACTGTTGTCAGGACAATAAAATATAATTAAATTCCTTTTTTTTGAAAAAAGGGAAGGAAATGAAGTAAGAAAAATTAAAATTAATATAAAAGATTATAATTACAAAAATATATGACATAAAAGGAATTAGGAACTAAATTGGCTTTGCGATTCTAGAATAGCCAACTAGAATTCAAACTACAAACAGGAACTAAAATCTGCATGATAACAAGAAACTAAAATCTTGGAATGATAATCAGATTTAGAATCTGAATTAGAATCATAACAATAATCTAAAGAAGAACCTGTATTAAAATTACTGAATTAAAAATCTGAATAGAGCGCAGGAATCAAATTCTAAATTAATTTGTGAAGCAGGATCTTAAACAGCAAATGAAGGAGGAATCTGATGCATAACATGAAAATAGTAACCGAACCAGAATCTGAACTAGACATCATTACTGGAATCATAATCGCTAATTTAAATTGAAATATTAACTAAATTAGATAAGAAAAAATCTAAAGCAGAAACAGAAAGTAAAGCAGCTAAAATAAGATTTAGAATTTTTATTAAAATTAAATAAGATTTTTAACAAATATGGAAACTAAAAATGGATCATAATTAGAATCACAAATAGAACTTCAAATAAGAAGAAAAATTAAAAACAGAAAAAGATTTCGAATTATAATCAGAGTTAAAATCTAAATTGAAATTAGAACTAAAAATAGAATCAAAATTAGATTTTGAAATAGAATTTGTAACAAAATTAAATCTACTAAATATCAGAACTAAAATCTAAAACCAAATCTGAAATGGAATTTAAATCAGAATATAAATTGCAATTTGAATTATATTCGACAATTATTTTAACTTTATTTTGGACTATAATCCCAACTTAAGTTCAAACTATTATCCAGATTATAATACAAGGTTATAATTAATGTCTTTACTATAAAGTCTTGCCCACATTCTAGTCTATAGCTTATAGTTTGTTCTGATTTATAGTTCTGAATTAATCTAAGTATAAATTCTCAAAAATCTATTTTTTAGTAAAATAATGTTTTGACATACAGTTGGGTCAGCATTTAAGTCTACTCCTTTCATAATCGTCTTATGAAAACTTCATTTTCTTTTTCCATTTTCTTTTTATTTCTTCAAATTTAAAACCAACAAATGCGCAAATAAAATAGTAAATTATGCATAATTTTCATCATATTTCATATTTATTTTATTCTTCTTTTTTCATAATTTTTAATTTTAACATAAATATTTTCATCTTAACCTAAGAAACTTGACAAAACACATATACATAATTGGACCAACAACAACAAGAAGAAGAAGAAGTAGAGAAGGCAAAGAATGAAATTACACCTAAAAATGAGGCTGAAGCTAAAATAAGAAAAAAATGCTACTTTATTAGCATATTTACGACATGATAATTTAATGAAAGAAATGGAGGAATGAAAAGACTGAAAACAAACATAAATTTTGTTTCTTTCAAGCAACAACAACAACTACAACTACAATACACAAACAGCATAAACATTTAAATTGTGGAGTCTCATATATTTAACGTTAAATTTTATGCTTATAACTTCGTCTTATCATCAACAACACAAAAATGGAGACAACAACGATCCAAAAGCCAGAAGTTATAACAGCAGCAATAACAACAACAACAACTCAAGCTCATTTTCCAAAAAGGACTGTTAACGATTTGTAGGTAAAATAAAATTATGCAGACTTAGAGTGAAGGAACAAGAAGAATAAGATTTAAATTAAAATAAACATTTTCTCTTTTCCTTTATTTTTCTCTCTTCTTGAAATGAAGTTAACAAAAAAGAAGATAAATTAAACAGCAAAAGAAAAAATGTTAAATAACAAGAATAAAATTAAAAACCAGCATTAAGTTAACAGCAAATAAACATAAAAAGGGAGAAATATTAAGGGCAGGAAAGGGGGCTAAAGATGAAGAAATAGTCAGGACTACAAACTAAATTATAGTTAAGACCACATAGCAAATTGTGAAATGGAACAGAACCTGAACTGAACTGGAATCTGAAGTAGAACTGAACTTGAACTGAACTAAAACTGAACTAGAAATGAACTTGAACTTAACTAAAACAGAATTAAAACTGGATAAAATCTTAACTTGAAATGAACTGGAACTGAACTTAAATTGAACTAGAACTAAACTAGAACTGAACTAGAATCTGAACTTTAACTGAATTAGAACAGAACTAGAACAGAAGTAAAACTGAGCTAGAACTGAGTTCGAACTGAACTAGAATCAGAACAAGAATCTGAACTATAATCTGAACTACAATCTGAACTAGAACTGAAATTAAACTGAACTAGAACTGAACTGGAACAAAACTAGAACTGAACTAAAACTGAACTTAAACTGAACTAGAACTAAACTAGAACTGAACTAGAATCTGAACTTTAACTGAATTAGAACAGAACTAGAACAGAACTAAAACTGAACTAGAACAGAACTAAAACTGAACTAGAACTGAGTTCGAACTGAACTAGAATCAGAACAAGAATCTGAACTATAATCTGAACTACAATCTGAACTAGAACTGAAATTAAACTGAACTAGAACTGAACTGGAACAGAACTAGAACTGAACTAAAACTGAACTAAAACAGAACTAAAACTGAACTAGATCTAAACTAGAAATGAACTGGAACTGAACTTTAACTGAATTAGAACTGAACTAGAACAGAACTAAAACTGAACTAGAACTGAGTTCGAACTGAACTAGAACTGAACTAGAATCAGAACAAGAATCTGAACTAAAATCTTAATTAGAACTGAAATTAAACTGAACTGGAACAGAACTAGAACTGAATTCCAACTGGATTCGAATTGAACTAGAACTGAACTAGAATCTGAACTTAAAATGAACTAGAATCTGAACTAGAATCCGAACTAAAATCTGAACAAGAACTAAACTAGAATTTGAATCCGAACTAAACTACAACGTAACTAGAACTGAACTCGAATTTGAGCTAGAATTTGAACCAGTATTAGAACTAGATCCCTTCCAGATTTGAATAAAAAATGTAGTAGAAAATTTTCAATTGAATATAAACATTAATTTAATGAAATCATATTTAGATTCAGAACTTAATTTGAAAAATAAAATTTCTTCTTTTTCCAATTTTACCAATTTTATCAATTTTACTCCCCTCCTCCCTCCACCCAATTCCAAAAGATTTATTGGTTCGTGTCTGTAAAAAAAAATTGTTTTGCTACGTATAAAGACTTTAAAAGAAATTAATACACACTGTGCCACAAACAGCACGTATTTTGTACACATGTGGGTGTATGTGTGTAGTTGTGTGTGTGTGTGTGTTTATGTGTTCAAATGTGAGAAATAAAATTTATTATTTTTTTTCCAGTTATTTGCTGTTTTCGAAAAAAATAAAGGAAAAATTATAACCCAAACACAGACACATACATAGATACATAAGTTGAGAGAGAATAGAGAAGACAGAATATAATTTCCTTGAATGGAAAGTCAGACAGGAGGAAAGGTAATGGATATTTGTGTGTTTTTTTATTTTGTGCCAACAAATAAAAAATGTGTTAAATACACCTACAAGAGCTGATACTTATATGTGTATGTGTGTATGTGTGTGTGTCTGTAGCAGCATGTGTTGGCAAATAAATACAGGTGTATTTAAGCCACAATGGCTGCATGTGTATTTGTAAACTAATATGTTCGTTTAAATACCTTTTTGCTCTTCGCTGCTCGAATACAATAACAAAAAATAAACTTAGAAAAAAAGGAGAGCTTTTTTTAAAGCTTTTTTTTTGTTTTTGTTTATTTATTTTCTAATGTTTGTTTGTGTTGTTGTTGTTAGAAAAGTTTTTATTGAGTCTTATGAAAAATAATAACACATGAACAACTGAACGTATCCAGCCTTGTGGTAGGTTTTATTTCTTTTAACACATACAGCTACTAAATACACACACTTATGCACACTTGTTAATACACAACTAAACAATCATCATTAGTTTATGTTATTTTAGTTTTTATTTTCTGTCTTTCTCTCTGTGAGAGTAAGTATGAATAGAGAAGTTTAGGTGTGTTTGCTTGTGTGTTAGTGGGCTGTTTTAATTTATTACCTTGTTTATTAAACTCACACACACACACACGCATATATATACGTGTTCATGGTTATGAAGGATTTTTTCCTATTTTTTTCTTATTCTATTTAAAATTTGGCTTCATTTGTTTTTATTATTTTTTTCAAAATCATTTTTTTATTCTGTTTTCTCTAAAAAAAATTCTGTCTTTTTTGTTGCTGACAGTTTCTATGGTCTGTTGGTTGTTGGATTTCGTTTCTTTATTTTTATTTTTAATATAAAAAATAATACAAATGTATAGCTAAAGGCTTAGGGCCTTTAAACACACATATATTCACACACAACAATGCCACATTAATGTTTGGTTTTGTTCTCAAAAAAAAATGGTAATTTTTCCATAAAAAATAATGTTTATTTTTATACATTTTAACACATTTGTAATTTTGCTATACAAAAAAATGCAAAATAATTATTTTTAGCAGCTGTTTTTTATATTAAAAATAATGAAAAATTATTTAAAATAAAATTGCTTTAAATTTTACCATAAACTCCCGATCGTAAATTTAAGGACCATTGAATACATACCTGAAAATAGAAGAGAAAAAATAGTCAAATTAGTAAATATAAAGAAACATTATTAATTTTATAGAAATAAATAACAAATCAAGTACTTTAGTCCTTTTTCAAATTCTACTTCAGGTTCTATTTCAGATTAAGTTCTAGTTCCGCTCTAGTTCAGTTCTAGTTCAGTTCTAGTTTAGATCTAGTTCAGCTCTAGTTCTAGTACAGTTCAAGTCCAATTTTAGTTCAATTCTAGTTAAGATTCTAGTTCAAATTCTAGTTCAGACTGTAGTTTAGTTTGTAGTTCAGATTCTTATTCAGCTTCTTATTCAGATTTTGGTTTAGTTTATAGAAAAGATTCTAGTTTCCTTGTTTATTAAAGTTCTTTTTCTAGTTTAGTTCAGTTCAATTTCAGTTCTAATTCAGTTCTTGTTCAGGATCTAGTTCCGATTTTCCTCAGATTCTAATTCAGATTTTAGTTCATATTTTAGTTCAGTTTCTAGATCAGATTCTGGATTCCTAGTTTACAGTTCTTTTTCTAGTTCTGATTTTAATAATGATACAAGTGCAGTTTTCTGTTCAGTTTATAGTTCTGATTCTAATTAAGATTCTAGTTCAAATTCTCATTTAGTTATACTCGATTCTAGTTCTTATTCAAGTTATAGTTCAGTATCTAGTTCAGTTCAATTTCAGTTCTAATTCAGTTCTTGTTCAAGATCCTCAGATTCTAATTCAGATTCTGGTTCATTTTTTAGTTCAGATTCTAATTTAGTTTGTAGATCAATTGGATTCCTAGTTACAGTTTTTCTAGTTGATTTAATAATGAACAAGTGCAGTTTTTTCAGTTTATAGTTCTGATTCTAATTAAGTTTCTAGTTCAAATTCTCATTTAGTTATACTCGATTCTATAGTTCTTATTTTAGTACTGATTCTATTTTGGTTTTAGCTCTGATTCTATTTCTAATTCTATGTCAGTTCGTAGTTGTGAGTCCAGTTGTGATTCTATTTCGGTCTAGTTTTTTATAAGCTGCATATAAATTTCAATGGCTGAATTAATGATATTATTAGCTGAATTTGAAAAATATATATAAATGTTTGTTATCAATAAGAAATATTGTCTATTAATAAAATTCATTTTCATTTTTCTTCAGAAAATCTGTAATAAATCATTTATTTTTTTCTGTCAGAGATTTAGTTACAAAGAGAGTTAAATATATAAAAATATCATGATTTCGTGACTTTTATTTTTTATATTTAACATTTATTTATTTATTTATTTCAAACAATTTCAATTCTTTAGCTTTTATTTTATATTAAAAGCTGATTCTTTTTTTATTGTTGTTGCTGTTTGTTGTTGTTATTGTTAAAAATATTTCTTTGAAATGATATTATGTATAATCCTGGTATTTTGAAGGGATATATTTTTTTGGAAACTTTCCCAAGTCAATAAAAGGACAAAGAGAGGGAGAGAGAGTTCAAAATAATAATATATATTATTCTTATCTAAATATTCAATATGTATTTCATAAATAAATTTATGTAGAAATTTCATATTGTATGTGTATGTATGTGTGTGTAAATTTGTGTATTAAAAATAAAAATATTCTAGTGAACTTCTCATTATAATTTATGCTATTTGTTATCTAGACATGTGTAGTTTAGTTTATGTTTGTTATTATGTATTGAACATAAACACACACACACATAGATACTTATACTCTTATGAATATATGTGTGTTTATATGTGAGTGTTTTTTATCAAGCACACACTTACATTTTGACCCCATTTCAATTTTTATTCAATTGTTTTTTTTTTTTTTTAACATTCATACACTTATTCATTCATTCATCTTCTTTCACTCACACTCTTTCTCTCCGATATTTATGCATGCACATACACTCATACATGTATACTACATATATTTAAAACATTTCCTAATGATTCATTGAGATGAAACCTTCAGCATTTTTTTCTTTTCAGAAAAATTTGTTGAAGAAGCTTCAACACCAGTTTTCAAACCAACGTTAAAAATCTGTTAAAGACGTATAAGGGGTGTATGAACTCAAATTCAGTCAAGCATATAAAAACCTTTAGTTCACACCAACCATTACAATCATAACATCTAACACACCATTTCTTCCCCCTGCTCTTTGGCACCATCACCACCCAATTTTATTGGGTACAACAATAACAAAAAATTAACAATAAAAAAATAGAATTAAAAGCATAAAATCAGGCAGAATAAACTGTTCTAACAAAACTCAACTAGGCTGAAAACAATGATGTTTTTTATCTCAAACAAAACGAGGGTCTACTTTAAAAGGCTTAAAAATATCCTAAATTTTTAATAAATCCCATTTAAATCGTTATAAAGAAACATTAAACATCATAAATTTCAAATATTCTTAAAAAATGTGGTAAAAAAACTGCTATCCAGCTAATAAAATTTCAATTCAGCTAAATTTTTATTGGCTGAATATTTTTAATATTGAATAAATTTTCAAAAATTTAGCTAAAAATTATTACACTGCTTTTTCCAATACAATTCAGCTGAATTTAAACATAAAATTTAAAAATTTCAACTATTTTTCTTCCAAAAACTTTAAATTTTTCTTTTGAAATTTAATTTCTAGCAGCTGAATTTAATAAATCTTCAAAAAGTTTTAAGAATATATAGTAAAAACAGCTATTCAGCTAATAAAATTCTGATTCAGCTAAATTTTTATTAGCTGAATATAACAAATATTAGTTATATTTTCCCAATTTAAACTAAAAAATATTACTCAGCTGCTTCTAATAAAATTCAGCTGAATTTTAACAAAAAATTTTAATTTTTCAAACATTATCATAACAAAATCTTGAAATTTTTCCTTTGAAATTTAATTCTAAGAAGCTGAATTTAAATAATCCTCACTAGCTTTTTAAGAAAATATACTAAAAAATTCTATTCAGCTAATAAAATTCCGATTCAGCTAAATTTTTATTAGCTGAATACAATAAGTAGAACATGTTTTTTCCCAAATTTAACAACAATTGTTATTCAGCTTTTTCATTTAAATAATAACCACAATTAAGTTATTTTTAAACTAATTCAGCTAGAATTTTCAATACCTTTGTAGCTAAATTGGATTTTTAGTAGCTGAGTTGAAAATAAATAGTTAAATATTTTTTTTAATAATTTCTTTACAAAAATTTATTTAAATTTAAATGCAGATTTTTTAAATGCAATTCAGCAAGGTCTTTTTTCAAATTATGTAGCTGAATTGCAAATATATATTAAATTCTTTATAAAAAATCATAAAAATTTGAAGTCAGTTATTTTTAATTTTTTTAGCATTAATGAAGCTGAATTACAAAAGTAAAAAACTGAATAACTATTATTTGTATATAATTTTATAAAACTTTATTAAAAATTCTAATTCAACTAATGTTTTTACATTTCAGCTCGAGTTTTTCAAGAATTTGAAAAAACTAAAGATTTTTAGTAGCTGAATTAAAATTTCTTTTAGCTGAATAGAATCCCTATATTGTTTTCTTTAAGAAAATTATGTAGAATTTATAATTCAGCTATTTTAAATAATATTCAGCTAATTTTTTGTATAAAATTCTCACAATTTTTTCTAAAACAAATTTTAAGTTCTTCCCTTGTCTCTTTTTATTGAAATTAGACTGTGTTTGTGTAACAGTTATACAATGATGAATAATGTTAAATGAATTATAAGTGTGGGGTGAGTATGAGAGAGAGGTAAAAGGCGAGAGAGAGAGGAGGAAGAGCCACTTATCTTGTATTCATTCATATAAAAAACATCGCACATACTGATGTACTTTATTATGTGTTTGAAAACGATTTTTTTTTGTAGTTGATTATATTTGATGGAGAGCAAATGCAAGGAGCAAGAGGAGAGTGGATATTTAAGAGATTTTTTGGCTGAAAAGTTTGAAAATGAATGAATGAGAAACAAAAACATTGGCAAAACAATTGATTGAATTTTTAGTTTTTTTCTTCACTCTCCAGTTTTTTGCCATTAAATTAGTTTTTTTTATCAGTGTTTAAACAACAACAAAAATATTTGTTTTAAACATTTTTTATTTATTTTTATACCCTCCACCACCACAAGTGGAGAAGAGGATATATAAACTTTGTCATTCCGTGTGAAAAGCTTAGAAGAAAGCATCTCAGATCCCATAATGTATATATATTCCTGCATCAAATTAAAATCTGAATAGATTTAGATATGTCCGTCTGTCTGCCCATCTGTCTGACTGTCTGTCTGCCTGTATGTCTGTTATTGGTACGCTCAAATCCTCAATAATTGATAGAGCTCATTGAAATTTGATTTAAGTATTTGTTATAGTCCTGAGAAGTTTCCTATTTAAAACTAACAAAATCGGTTTAGTATATTAAAAGATATATTTAACTTTATTTACCATTCCAAAAAATATCAAAATCGGTTCAGTAAAAAATAATAACCAAAATTATAACAAATTTTATGACTCATTAAGTGTTCCTGTGTTGTATTAAAAAAAAACTATTATATACTTTATAGGCCTGTGAATGTATGTGTGAGTGTGTATATACGAAACATAACGTATTTACTTCACACGCATTTGTAGTGAAGGGTATTGAAGATTCGGCATAATCAAATACAACATTCTTACTTCTGCTTTTTAACAACAACAATAAAAAATAAATTCATTTAAAACATACGTTATTTAAGTAAATAAATATTTTTCATTTTAGTTTTTTTCTCCCGATCACAAATTTTTTATTGAATTAAACTTTTTGCTCTCTCACACAATAAAAAAAGGAAGTTGTATGTGTTAAAAAATGGATTTTTTATATTATTTATTTAAAATGAAAAATCGTTTTATGTGTGTATATGTGTGAGTATATTTCCGTTCGTTATTTAGCGTAGTTTATTTTTTTGTTTTTGTTTTTGTCTTTATTTTATTGTAAATATTGATTGCTTTGCTTCTGCTGCTATTTGGTTATTTGTTTAGTGAAGAGTACTTAAATTGTGATTTTGTGTTTGACACATGAATACACTTATTTGCCAAAATCAATACACACACACATACATACAAACCTTTACACAATTTTATACAATTCTAGAAAGCCTTTAATTCATTTCCGGTATTTCAAGTATCAACAAAAATATAACAAAAGATTCTTAAAAAAGGGAAAACAAATAACTCAAACAAACCCCCTTTAAATAATAATAAATGACAGGATGTTTCATTCAGCAACTTTAAAAGCAAATTCAGCTGGACTTTTATCAACATTTTGTAAAAAAATAAACTTAAAAATTAAATTTTAAACAAAATTTCTTATCTAAAAAATACGTTGGCTGAATAACATTTAACTTAGCTGAATTACAATTAAGCTGGAAACTTGTCAACAAACTATAAAAGAGAAACTTAAACTCGATTTAAATGAAAATTTTTAATTTTTGTAAACATTTTTTTTGCTGAATAAAATTTTCTATAGCTCAATACAATTCAGCAAGGCTTATTTATTTTATTTTTATTAAAAAAGAAATTTTAAAAAAGTTGTATTTTGTAAAAGAATCATTTTACGCTGCTGAATTACAATTCTGCAACTTAATAAACCCAAATTTATTAAAAATAAATTTAATTTATTTACAGAATTCCTAAAAAATCCTGATATTTTGAAAAAAATTTTTTTCTGAATAACATTTCCAACAGCTGAATAACAATTCAGCTAATTTAAAAGTTATTCAGGTAGTCTTTTCTATGTGTTTTACTAAAATAAAGAAAAAAATTTAAAATTTCTAAAATATACTTGCTAAATTCCGCTATTATTAAAAAATCTTCTCTGAATCATATGTTAAGTATCTAAACTACTTTTATTTCTTATTTTGTTTAGGGAAATCAAACAAAAGTTGCTATTCAGCTGCTTTAAATGTAATTCAGCTAAATTTTTTAAGAAAATTTAACTTCTAAAGAATATAAATAAAAAATTTTGGGATCATTTAACACAAAACTTAAGTCTAAATAAAATTTTAGCTAATAAATTTTTAAGCTGAATTAATTTTTAACTTAGCTGAATAGCATTTGTATAAAATTTTCTTAAAGAAAATAACCTTAATAATTCAGCAATGCTTAAAGCAAATCAGCTAGAGTTTTTACGAAATTTGAATTAAATTTTAAATAGCTGAATGATAATTTTTCAACTATATATGAAATGTCAGCCATTTTTCATATAAAATTAAATAAAAAATTGTAATTCAGCTACAACATTTATAGAAAATTTGAAAAATCTTATGCATTTTTCAAAAGATTATTAAAAATTAATTAAACTTAGATGCTTATAAATTAGGTTTTGTGGAAAATTCTAAATTTTTTTAAAAATTCATAGCTGAATTGTATTTAAAATAGCTGAATGAAAATTTTTCTTAGGTATATACAAAAATTACACTATTTTTCAGATAAAATAACTTAGAAAATTGTAATTAAGCTGCTTTAAAAACAATTCAGCTAAACTTTTTTTCTTAAACTGATTTTTTTAATTCACTTTTAAATGATATATGCAATTCAGCTTCTTTAAATAAATTCTGGTCAAAAGGAGGAATTTTCTTGAAACTTATTAAAAATCCTTAGCTGAATTAAATTTAAAATAGCTGAATTGAACATTTTCTTCTTTAAATATAAAATATCTATGATTTGTTACACAAAATCATATAAAACATTATAATTCAGCTGTTTTTTTTTTTTTTTTTTTTTTTTTTGGAAAATTATGCACAAAAAAATTATGTGCCTTATCTGGAAAATGCAACATTTCTTTCAAATTGCATAAGTTGTTCTGTTGAAATAAATTTTGTGTTATGCCAAATTTCTAATACTTAAAATTCAGGATACTCTGACGCATATTTATTTTTAATAACATGTTGTTAAAACTTATAACAAAAACAACTACAAAAAAACATCAAAATTTACATGATTTCTTCCTGTTTGGCTTATGGCTGTTTTTACGCTTTTTTATGATACTCCGGCTATAAATTAAATAAAATGCATATAATAATAACAACAAAATAAAGTTTTAAATTATACCTCTCTTTCTTTCTCTCTCTCTCCCTCTAACTTACTCTCCTCATATATATATATATAAAACACTATGTAATTTTTAGCTAAAAGTTCTTTTTAACAAAATTATTTTTTTTATTTTCTCATTTTATTTTTTATGGCGTCACACGATATTTTATGACCCACAGGCTTCTTGAATAACCAACAACAAATATAACCTTATAAAAAAACTGGAGACCAACAAATTCCGAAAATAAATAAATAAAAAAAATATAAATAAATGTGCATTAAATTTATGTGTTTGTCCATGTAATAGAGTTTATGTGTTACTTTATATATGTACTTGGGTGTGTGTGTGTTTGTATATTTCTCTTTTTTAGAGTAATATGTTTACTGTTATTCTTATTTATATACAAAAGAGAACCATAATATTTTGTAATAAATATTTAAACATACTTACACACACATACAAAACACTCAAAAAATATTTGCTATTTGAAAAAAAAGTCATAAAAAATTGTTCCTTTTTTATGCCTAAAATTATGCAATTCATTTTTTAATTCGTTTTATTTTAACACCCGGCTTTATTATGATGACTATAAATAAGTTTAATGTGTTAGCACGAAACGAAAAAAAATGTTAAACTTTTTTTAAGAGAAACAAATTTAAATAAAATTTTAATCGATTAAATAACAAAAATTTTGCCGGAAATAAAATTAACTTAAATCAAGTAAAAGGAAATGAACCACAACTGTGACTGAACTGCACTATAAATAAACTAAAAATGAACTAGAACGGAACTGAACAAGATCTGAAATACAAATCAACTAGAACTAAAAAAGAACGGAATTAGAACTGAACTCAAAATGAACAAAAGTGAACTCGAACTGAACTAGACCTGAACTAGATTTGAACTAGAACTGAACTAGAACTGAACTACAACAGAACTAGAACGGAACTAGAACTGAACTACAACAGAACTAGAACTGAACTACAACAGATCTTAAACAAAATTATCTGTAAAAAAAATTGTCATTTAAAGATTTAAATAAGTAAAGTTTTCAGAACAAAAATTTGCTGAAAAATGTTGACAAATTTTTATATTTCTTTTTAATAATTTGTCACATTTTAGTCTTTTTGTCATTAGCAACTGCTACTAGTTAACCATATGAGGGTGTTTATTCATACTTGAGTGCTCTAACCTCCCATTAAACATAAACATGGTAAAACCTTAACATGTATGTTCCTTTAGTTTGTGAAGTTTACACTAAAATAACCTTTAAATAAGAAACAAATGAAAATTAATTTTTTTTTTCTCAAAACTAAAAATCCCCTTTAAAAAAGGAAAATTAACATTGAAGTTCTAAATGGGAAAGAAGACAAAAACAGGAGTTGTCCTTTTATTGTATTAAAACAGTTGCTTAAGTTTAAACGAAACTAAAAATTATAGTCAGAGATAACAAAAATTCAGTCAGTCGTCAGTCTGTATGAATCATGTGAAATTTATATGCTTCGTTGAGTTTATTTTATTTTTTCTGGTTTAGTTTTCATTTTTTTCCTTTTTTGGGATTTAATGAAATTATGTTGCTGCTGTTGCTCAGACTTTGCATTTGGTTAGAAGGTGGAAATATTATTATAAGACACAAGGGCTGCATTTTAGCATAAAAATAAAATAAAAACCTAAAAACCACAGCGATAACGATATTTTGACTTGAATTGTATAAAGCCAAACACTCACACACACACACAAACAAATACACACCTGCAAACAATGTAATAAAACACCCTCTCTTTTAGTTCCTGTTCCTTAACAAATGACATTTCTATTGACTTTGCTAACTGTTATCATACACCCCCCCCTCACCATCATTCTTGTGTAATTTACACCCTAATCTTTCAACAACAACATTTGAAAGTACCTTAGAGATTTAAAAAAAAGTACAAAATAATAATGGAATTTGTATAAGAGAGTTATAGTCAGTTCTTTATTTTTTCTTTTTCTAAAAATAAAGAAAAATAAACACATGACTGTAGCAGCATTTATGAAGTGGTTTTGCTTCATATAAATATATTTTTTACTTAAAAATCTTATATGAACAAAACAAAATAAAATAAAAAAATAAAATGAAAAACATTTGACAAACAAACGAAAAAATCCCTCAAAGAAACATACACACACACATACACACTCATACATTCTAACTAACAAACACTCTAGAGATCTATTACTATATACACACATAACCAAACATTTATACATTCATACTAATACTCAAAGGAAATAGAAGGAGCAATACCACATACATACACAACACACACTCATATATAGAAAAATAAAATGAAAATAATAAAACAAACACGACCTCACATGTCATAAAAAGGACGTGAATATTTCTTTTGCATTCAAACCCTAACACACTCACAATACACACACACACACACACAAATAATCAAACACATACTCAAGTACCACAAAACAAATTGACAAATATCTCTTCTTAACTCCCACTCACTTTTTTTTGCTTTTGCTCTGCTGTAATAAAATTATAATACAACAACAAAATATGTCATAAAAATATACGTCAATGCCAATAATTTGTCATACCAAGATGACTTTTTTCTTTCTTTAAACTTACAAATAAAAAATAATGAAATAATATGATTATAAGAAGAAAAAGAAATCATAATTTCAAGTCATTTGACATTTAAATATAATTTTTTTTTAAATAATCGTAATTTTCTATAATTTAAAATTTGATTTAGAAGAAATTTTTCAATTGGTTACTCAACGATTAACATCAAGCTAATTTTTGAATTTAATAATTTAATCTATCGAATGTTAATATTTAATGAGTGTTCTAATTCAATTTAAGTACAATTATAATTTAGTTCTAGTTCAGTTCAAGTTCATTTCTAACTCAGTTCTAGTTCAGTTTTAGTTCATTTTTTCTTCAGTTCTATTTCAGTTCAAGATCAGTTCAAGTAATATTTCAGTTCTAGTTCAGTTTAGTTCATTCTTTCTTCATTCTATTTCAGTTCTAGTTCAGTTCAAGTTCAGTTCAAAGTTCAGTTCAAGTTCTATTTCATTCTAGTTCAGTTCAAGTTCAGTTCAAGTTCTATTTCAGTTCTAGTTCAGTTCAAGTAAAATTTTAGTTCTAGTTCAGTTTTATTTCAGTTCTAGTTCAGTTCAAATCAGTTCTAGTCCAGTTCAAGTTCAGTTCAAGTTCTTATTTCAGTTCAAGTTCAGTTCAAGTTCTATTTCAGTTCTAGTTCAGTTCAAGTTCTTTTTCAGTTCTAGTTCAGTTCAAGTTCTTTTTCAGTCTAGTTCAGTTCAAGTAATATTTAAGTTCTAGTTCAGTTTTATTTCAGTTCAAGTTCTATTTCAATTCTTGTTCAGTTCAAGTTCAGTTCAATTTGTATTTCAGTTCTAGTTCAGTACTATTTCGGTTAGTTCAGTTCAGTCAGTTCTAGTTTAATTCAGATTCTAATTCATATTCTAAATATGATTATACTGATTCCCGTTCTGTGTTAAATAAATTTTTTTCCGATCCGTGCTTACTTCTAGTTCCTATTCTAATTCTGATTCTAGTTCTGAATTAAGTTCAAGATTCCATTTTCATAGTAGTTTGAATTTGAGTTCGGATTTAAGTTCAGATCGCAATTTATATTCCAGTTCAGTTTCTAGTAAATTCCAGCTTAGATTCTAGTTCCGATTCCGTTCGAAGTCTAGTTCAAATTCTAGTTCAGATCTTGTTCAGATTATAGTTCTGAATATTGTTTTAATTCTAGTTCAGTTTGAAGATCCGACACTAGTGGAATTCAGAATTTAGTTTTAATAAGTGATTATAATTCAGAATAAAATTCAGATTTAGTTTAGAGAAAAAATGCACATGTTAGTTCTGATTCAAGTTCAGTTTAAGAAACTGATTTTAATCCTAATTTTATTTCAGAGACAAGTTAAAATTCTAGTTTTAATTCCAGTTAAGTTTTAAGATCAGCTTCTGGTAGAGTCTCGGGTTCATATTCTGGTTCAAATTCTAGTTTAGTTCTCAATCAATTTTTGTTAAATTTTATATCACTTCAGGTTCATTTGTTTTGATTTTTTTTAAATCAATTCAATTTTAATTTAAAATTTCAGATATAATTTTTTAAATAAAATAATTTATTCTTTTAATATAAAAAATCGAAAGAAATATTTAAATAAAATATAAATGACATTTCATTTTTTTTTGTTCTGTTGCTCCCTGTTCATCTTTCTGCTGAAATATGGTTCCTTATAAATATTTTTATTTTTTTTTTAATCCTCTCAACCATATTTGGGGAATTCAGACATTTTGGCAACAACAGAAAAAATAAAGCAAAAAAAATAAATGCAATTTTTCTTTGAATTCCCTTTAGAACAAACTGTCAGTCAGTCAGTCAGTCAGTCAGTGATGTTGTGAAAATTTATTATTATTTTTTTAACTTTAAGTTCTTCAAATGACGTTGGAAACTATAAAGAGGAAGAGAGCGGAAAGAAGGGGAAGAAGAGGAAAGGAACTTAATTTAATATTTATAATTTTTAATAGGTTTAACATTTGCCAAAGGAATATTATTTGTATTTGTTGAAAATAAATAAACAAAAGGGAATTAAATATTCAATAAATTGGGAAAAAAAGGATAAAATGTTTAAAGGAAATTAATTAAAATTATTTTGTTGTTTTAGGGAAAAAAGCTTAAATTGAAAAAAAACCTTTATTTAAATTTAACCCTTAAAACCATATGACTTTTGGCCGTTAAAAAGTTATAAGAAAAAAATATTTTTAATGTTTTAATTTCCGGTTTGAAAGAGAAAGCAATTAGAAGAGAGAATGAGAATGAGAAAAAAATTGAAACTAATTAATTATTCTTCAGCACCAAAAGTGGTGAAGAGGGTATATTAACTTTAACTCATTTCAGAACAGATATATTTCTCCATCAAATTCAAATCTGAGTCGATTTAGCTATGCCCGTATGTCTGTCTGTTGTTATCATGTTCACATCCACAATAATTTATAGAGCTCGATGAAATTTGGCCTGAGTAGTTGATATAGTCCTCAAAAGATTCCTATTTAAAACCAACAAAATCCATTTAAATTAAAAGATAAAGACCGAAGATCTACATCAAATTGTTAACAATAATTCGACAAATTGAAATGAAATTTTGCCAGAATATTAACCTTTATGTACTTCATTACATCACAAAAATCATCAAAATCGTTTGTGAGTGTATGTGTAAGTGTGTATGTAAGAACAACAACTTCATACGCATTTTGTTATCGAGAGTATTGAAGATTCGCAAGCCTAATATAACTCTACATATTTTTCAAATAAAGAAAACAAAACTTCTTTTGAAGAAAGATGGCAACCCTAGCAATTCATATATATACACTGACAAACACACGCTCACAATGTCATTTAGTTAAAAGTACTCAACCCCAATAAAAATATAACGACCCCCCCCCCCCATTTAAACATGATGATGATGATAATAATGACGATGATGATGGCGACAACGATGACTACGACGAGAACGATGTAGAAAATACGAATTTGTAGCTACGAAAGACGATGATTCAGACAATCAAGCAAATGAACTGAAATGAATAGCAAAATAACAACAACAACAATAACACACAAAAAACAACAGCAACAACACCAATAATAACTCTACAAAATAACAGCTTTTGTTCGAAGGAAGAATAAACAAAAGCAACAACAACAACAAAGAACTGCAAAATAAAAAGCTAAAAGTAACAATAATAACACACACACACACAAACTTGTTTACTTTTCCATAAGAAACTAAAGAAAAACAAAAATATAACGGAAAAAAACGGGAGCATTGAGAGTAAATAACTAAACACTAGAAAAAAAGAGAGTATGAGTAAGAGGACTCCAAGGAGTATGAATACCAAACAAACGACTATATAAACATTACACTTGTCTATAACAGTAAAACACACACACATACACAGCTACCACCTCTCTCTCATTTACATTTACTTCCTCTGTCTCTATACATTCCAAAAAAAAAAAAAAACAAGTGTTAAAGCGTGTGTGTTCGTAAAACTCATGCTTAAATGAGAACTGAACATCTAGTAAATAAGTAAGAAGTGTAAGTGTATGAGTATGAGTATAAACAGTGAGTAAGCAAAGTAAATGAATGCATGAGTATGAGTATCAGTGAATGAGTTAACATCAAAGTACATTTTTTTCCAACGTTTTATTTGTTAAGCTAACGGAAGTGGAAGTGTTGGATAAGAAAATGTAACTCTTCTCTACACATTTGATGTTTAAGATGAACAACAAAAACAAAAAAAATCGCTACAATAAAATGTGAACACACAGGAAATAACGGTTAAATAAATATACTTACAAACTCATTTAGAAAATAACACACATACACTCACTCATACATACACATTTTCATTTTCTATTTTATACAACACACGTATCAAGTTATAGACAAGTTTAAATATTCAATGTTTAAGCAACTAATACTTGTTATACAACAACAACAACAAAAACAACACCAGCAACAAAAAGCAAAACATGTATAAAAGAAATAATTCTATATTATTCTCGAAACAAAATACAACAAAAAGAATTGAGTGTATAAAATTTTTTTACTCTGGGGAGCTTTTCTTAGAACATAAACACACACACACTCATGCATACAGTGATTGAAAAAAGTATTGAAGCATACAAGGGAGAAAAGTAAAAATTAATTATGAAGATTTTTTTATAGAGACAAGATTATGACAAGACAACACTGTAGTCAAGGGAAAACAAAGAAGTCTATAAACAAACAAATGAAACTGAACTGGAACTGAATTAGAAACTGAATTCGAACTGAATTAGAAATGAACTAGAACTGAAACTAGAAACTGAACCAGAAATGAACTAGAAACTGAATTAGAACTGAAGTAGAGTTGAACTAGAACTAAACTAGAAATGAATTAGAAACTGAATTAGAACTAGAAACTGAATTAGAATTAGAACCGAACTACAATTGAACTAAAACTAAACTTGAATCAAAATTAGATTTGAATAAGATTCTGGTTCACTAGAATCTGAATTAGAAAAGGATTTGAAATCTGATCCAGAATTTGAACTAAAAGTATTTAAATCTGAACTTGATCATGTATCTCAAATCGAGTTAGAATCTGAATTGGAATCTAAAAAATATTACCTTCTATAATCTAAACTTGAAACGCATCTATAATTAACAAGAATCTGAACTAGTATTTATACCAGAAACTGAACTAGAGTATAAACTAGAATCTAAAATGGAATCTTAACTATAATTGAGACCAGAATCTGAACAAGAATCTGACCGAGAATATAAATTATAATCTGTACTACAATCTGAACTAGAATTTGAGTTGGTATCTAAACTAGAACTTTAGGTTCTTGAATCTAAACTCGGATCTGAACTGTAATCTAAATCAGAAACTGGACTAGAATTCACAAATGAATTTTGACTTAAAAACTAAACGAAAATTAGAACAAAATTCTAAACAAGAATCTGAAATAGATTGAGCAAAAATGTAAACTAGAATTCTAATATAAAATCTGATCTAGAATATTCATGAATGTGGGCCGAAACTAGAATTTAAACTGGATACTGTACTAGAATCTGTTACAGAATCTGGTCTCAAATGTGAACAAGAATTTGAATTAGAATTTTCACCAGATTCTGTTTTAAAATCTTAACAAGAATCAGTAACAGAAAGTGAAAAATGTTTTAGAATCTGAACAAGGATATGAACTAGAGTCTTATCTAAACTGGAATCTGAACCGGAAACTAAATTTAAATATTATCCAAAATCTGAACCAGAGTTTAAACTAGAATCTTTGCCAGGATCTGAACTGAAATCTAAAATAGAATCTGATCCAGTAACTGAACTGGATTATATGACACAATCTGAACGAGAATCACAACTTGAGTCTGAAGTAGTACTAGAACTAGAGCCCTTTTAAAATAAAATCATAATTGAACTTTAACTGACTGAAAAAGGAAGTTAAGTTACATTAGGAAGTGATTATGGACAAATGATGACTTTTGAACCTGACCTCATATACAATTTTGTGTGTGTGTGTGTGTTTGTGTGTAATTGCAATGATTTTATTTATTTTTTAAGGTGGTTTTGGAGGGTTCTGACATACAAGAGGGAAACATGAGGCTGATATGGAACAAAAGGAAGTACAAGAAAAATGTACGAAAAGAAAAATTGGAATACAACGAGTTTTTGAAAACAGAATAAAAAGGAATAAAATAGAAGTAAATAAATGAATAAAACGTTTTAAAAAGAATATTAAAATGTATGTAAAGAATGTAAGAAAAAAATACAACAACAAGTAATACAAGGAATGTGTGACAACTTGACTGAAGAACTAAAATACTAAAGGGGGGAAATATAATCAACATCCGTTTAAAATACACGTACACACACACATAAAGTATGAAAAAAAGAGGAATTTTTTTAGAAAACATGAACAGAAGTTGTTGGCTGATAAATTTTTTCTATAAAATATTTGCAAATATTTGAAACAAATACGAAATAAATTGAAGGAAAGAAAAATTGTTGAAGATTAAATGAAAAAGTTTAATTTGGACACGTTTTGTTGTTAAGCCAAAATACATAGAAAAATATCAAGAGAGAATTATACGAAAACATTTTTTCCAAAGAATTTTGGTCTCTTTAATAAAGACAAGTTAGGATGTTAAATTTGGCCATGTGAAATCTTCAATACCCTTCAACAATTTTATGAAAGTTTTTCTGATGAATTTAGTGGTTGCCTCAGATATCGGTCTATATTGTTTAATATGATAATCCGATTTTACTGATTTTAAATAGGAAAATTCTCAGGACTATAACAAATATTAAGGCCAAATTTCATCGAGCTCTGTCAATTATTGTGGATGTGAGGGTGGCAACAACAAACAGACAAGAAAACAAGCGGACAGACAGACAGACAGACAAAACGACAAGCAGACAGACAGTCAGCTAGATAGACAGAAGAACAGACAAAGCTAAATCTACTCAGATTTTGATTTGATACAACAATATATATACATTATGGGATCTGAGATCATTCCTTCTTAACGTTACAAACGGAATGATAAAGTTAATATACCTTCTCCACCACTTGTGACAGTGGAGGGTATAAGAATTAAATTTAATTTTGTTTAATAAATAAATTATTATAATTATTACAATTTCTTCTTATTTCTTAATTACGCAGCAAAAGAAATGAAATGTACATGAAATAAAATGGAATAAAAGTGAATTAAATGGAAAAGGACTTTAATGTCATTTTCTCTTTCTTATGGCGTACATTAAACAATAATTATTTCTTTTCTCTTCTCTTCTTTTTGTTAATAATTTTATTATTAAAACACATCACACAATCGATTTTCATATAAAAAAAAGAAACCCAACAACAACAACACTAACAACAAAATAAGTGAATCAACAAAAAAGGGAACGCAAACGTACGCAATCAGTAAATAAATAAAAGCCATAAGGTCATTAAGAATCAAAGACAGGAAGGAAGAAGAGGAAGGCAGAGATGGCAGTATTTTAATGTCTAAGTGTTGAACAACAATAAAAGCAACAACAACAACAAAAAATATGAATAAAAGTAACTGGTTGCTGAGTCAACAAAATGTTTGAATGGCTTCGGGTATTTTAATTTGGTCACTATATTTTTGTAATCATTTGATGGCCATTGATGGGGTGTTCCATTTGGGTTGTTGCTATTGATTTCCAATGAGTGTCAGCCAATTAATTGTAAAAAAAATATATTAAAATTTTTTTATTATAAAAATTGCAATTTTATTGCCAGAAATCTCCTCTGGCAGAAGAAAAAATAAACAAGAAATTATTTTGTTGCACATAAAATGCGGATACAAATCCATACAACATCCAAAAACTACATTCCGAACCGAAAACATGAAAAACAAAAAAAATGTAAATTAAAAATTTCAGTTTTTATTTTCCAAATTTCGCTTCAATAGCGAAGAGACAGGCCGACAGACAGACAACAAAAATATCTCTATAAATCCTGACTTTACTATTTATTCAATACATGGAATATACAACAACAAAAACAACAAGCACAATTTGTATGCTCATGATTACTATTGGAGTTATAGTATTATTTATATGCATATGTATGTGTGCACATAACATCCTCTCACACTCTCTGTGTCGTAAATGTGAAACATAAACAACAGACAAACATATTGAAATTTTAGCATTCAATTGTAACATTTTAATTTTAGCAATATTTGATAGGAAACAGAGTTGCCAAGTATTTAAAACCGGAACTAGAAACTGAATTAAAATCTGATCAAGAACAAGAACTAAAATCAGAATCAGAATAAGTGCCAGAACTATAATTTGAACAAGAATGAAAACTTGAACCGGAACTATAATTAGAAGTGTAATCAGAGCTAAACTCGGAAATAGAATTAAATTGGAAACAGAATTAGAATCGAAACTAGAATGAGAACTAAAATTAGACCTTGATTAGTTCATATGAACTAGAATCTGACTAGAAAACCAGAACCTGAACAAGAATCTGAACTTGATTTAAAATTTTAATCAGACCTTCAATCTGAACAAGAATCTGAACTGGAATCTGATTTAGAATCTGAAAAGAAATCTGAACTAAAATTAGAACTGGACTCTGAACTGGAAACTGAACTTGAATCAGAACTAGTCGAATATAATCTTGAAGCAGAATTAGAAGGAGAACTATTAAATCTACAAGAATCTAAACTAGAAATTGAACCTGAATCTGAACTAAAAAAAACTTGAATCAGAACTTGAACTAAACTGAGCAATTTTCTATAGAAATCGGCTTGATTTTCTCAAGCAAAATTTTCTATAGAAAATCGGCTTGATTTTCTCAAGCAAAATTTTCTATAGAAAATCGGCTTGATTTTCTCAAGCAAAATTTTCTATAGAAAATCGGCTTGATTTTCTCAAGCAAAATTTCTATAGAAATGCTTGATTTCTCAAGAAACAAAATTTCTATAGAAAATCGGCTTGATTTTCTCAAGCAAAATTTTCTATAGAAAATATGCTTGATTTTCTCAAGCAAAATTTTCTGTAGAAAATCGGCTTGATTTTCTCAAGCAAAATTTTCTATAGAAAATCGGCTTGATTTTCTCAAGCAAAATTTTCTATAGAAAATCGGCTTGATTTTCTCAAGCAAAATTTTCTATAGAAAATATGCTTGATTTTCTCAAGCAAAATTTTCTATAGAAAATATGCTTGATTTTCTCAAGCAAAATTTTCTATAGAAAATATGCTTGATTTTCTCAAGCAAAATTTTCTATAGAAAATATGCTTGATTTTCTCAAGCAAAATTTTCTGTAGAAAATCGGCTTGATTTTCTCAAGCAAAATTTTCTGTAGAAAATCGGCTTGATTTTCTCAAGCAAAATTTCTATAGAAATTCGGCTTGATTTTCTCAATCAAAATTTTCTATAGAAAATCGGCTTGATTTTCTCAAGCATTTTTTTTTTCATTTTAAGGAAACTCTTGTTTTTCATTAAGTTCTCTATTTCACCCCTTTGAATTTTTGCTCTCGATATTGATGGCAACAAATATTTTACATTTTCAGTTGTGTGTGTTTGTTTTTTTTTTTTTTTTTGTGTAAAAATACTTTCATATTGTTTGTTCAGAAAAATGAAAAGAAGATCCAGAAAATATATGTATGCATACATATATTCATAAATACATAAATACATATACACATATATATTCATTATTACTGCAGTTGATTGGTATTATTTCGATTTGTATGAAATAATTTCAATTTGCATTTAATTTTAATGTATTTTTCTCGCTGCTGAGTTTGTTTGTTGTTATTGTTGCTGTTATTTTCACTATTATTGTTGTTGATATTGCTGATGGTCTCCCAGCTATAGAGCTTGAAAAAAAACATAAAGCAAAATCCTGCAGTTTTGAAAAGGGGATCACAAACTCTTTATTTAGAGAATGATCATGAATTCAATGGAGATGAAAGAAATGTTCTTTTTAAGAGAATCTTTCTGAAACATTTTTTACTTGAAAATATTTTAGATATTTTGAAATTTGTATTCAAAACTTTGGAGTTTTCTGTTAATTTGGATTTATTATTTATTTTTATTTTTATTTTTGTATGCATGCAGAAGTTTGTTTATTAAATGTAAACAAAAACAAGTACGGATGCAAAATTCCGCTATGACGAATCTTCAATACGCTTCAGCACAAATGCGTGTGAAGTAAATACGTTAGACTGTGAATTAAATACGTTAGGTTGCTTCAGATATCGGTCTATATCTTTTAATATACTGAACCGTTTTAGCCGATTTTAAATAGGAAACTTTTCAGGACTGTAACAAATATTCAGTCCAAATTTCATAGGTCTCTGTCAATTATTGTGACTGAATTAAATCTGAATTCTGAGATGGTGCCTTCTTAGCGTTACACACGGAATGACAAAGTTAATACACCTTCATCACAAAAAAGGGTTTCAAAATACTATAAAAAAGAGTCAGGAGTATAAAACTAGAGAAAGAGGGGAATTTGAAGAGCGTAAAGAGAAGGGGGAGGAAAATTTTAAAATCGTTATATTATTTTCAAATATACAATTTTTTTATTTATTTTGCTAAAATAAACTTTATTTTAGCAAAGTGAGGTTATGTTTATTATTTAATTTAAACATTTTTTTCTAGTCAAAGAGAAAAGGAAAAATTTAATTAATTTTATAGGAATTTATTGTAATAAATTCTTTACAGTTAAACAAATTATAGTTCTTTTCATTATATTTCATTTATCTGGTCATATTTTCTTTTATTTGTCTTAGTTTTTATGATTATTTTGTGTAACTAATTTAATGATACTTGCGCTAATCTCTCTTCATAATTTCAGCCATTTTATTTGCACCATTTAATCAGTTTATTAGAACATTAACAGCAGCAGCTTAAATAGCAGCAGCTAAAACTAACAGCAATAAGAAAAATGGGTCAAAATTGTTATTTGTAGCATTTTGAAAACAAAAGCTCCAAAGGAAGAGTCATAAAAAGCAAGAAAGAAAAAAATAAATCTATAGAAATATAAATAATCTCTCTTCTAACAAGTTATTAAGTTTTTAATTTTATTTCTCAATAAACAAAATATGCAAACTAAACATTTTCTCAGTTATCAGTCTCACAAATAACAAAATTTATGCTTTAAAATTTTGTTTCAACTTTAATGGAGACATAAAATCTTGTTTATCTTTTATTTTAAAATAAACATTCAAAATCCCCTCCTCAACCCGATTTTTCAAAAAAATTTCCAAAGAAAATCTTTACAAAAACAGCAAAAACCCATAAAATTTAATTTCAGTTGTGTTTGAATGACGATATTTTGTTTTGAGGGTTTTTACAATTATTTTAATGGGTTTGAAACTTTACTAACAACTGCCATTTCTCTAAAACACTCTCCACTACTGCTCTCTCTTAAAAATTTTCAAAATTTAATGGAAAACACACACACACACACGCATAAAACTTCTCAAATTACTTTTAAGAGTTGTTTTGTAGATAAAAAATATATTTTTTGTAGCCAAAACAACAAAAATTAATATCAAAAATTAAACCACTCAAATGGTGAACAACTGTTCTCTCAACATTTTCACCAGTAGAACTAAATCAGAACTAACAGGAATCTGGATTAAAAACTGCACAAAGATCTAAAAAGATTTCGTAACAAGGTTCTGAATTAAAGTTCTAGTTCTTATGAAGAACAATATGAACCACAATTTGAACAAGAATTTCAATAAGGATCTGAAGAAGAGTTTGAACATAAACTGGAATTAAAAATTGGACACGAATCTGAACCAAAGACCGAGGAAGAATTTGAATAAGAAAGATAACTAAAATTTGGAATCAGAAACTTGGTTTGTTTTCACAAGCAATTTTCTATAGAAAATGGACTTGTTTTCACAAGCAATTTTCTATAGAAAATGGTCTTGTTTTCACAAGCAATTTTCTATAGAAAATGGTCTTGTTTTCACAAGCAATTTTCTATAGAAAATGGTCTTGTTTTCACAAGCAATTTTCTATAGAAAATGGTCTTGTTTTCACAAGCAATTTTCTATAGAAAATGGTCTTGTTTTCACAAGCAATTTTCTATAGAAAATGGTCTTGTTTTCACAAGCAATTTTCTATAGAAAATGGTCTTGTTTTCACAAGCAATTTTCTATAGAAAATGGTCTTGTTTTCACAAGCAATTTTCTATAGAAAATGGTCTTGTTTTCACAAGCAATTTTCTATAGAAAATGGTCTTGTTTTCACAAGCAATTTTCTATAGAAAATGGTCTTGTTTTCACAAGCAATTTTCTATAGAAAATGGACTTGTTTTCACAAGCAATTTTCTATAGAAAATGGGCTTATTTTCACAAGAAATTTTCTATAGAAAATGGGCTTGATTTCTCAAGCAAATTTCTGATGAAAATTTTTACAATTTTCTTTCAAAAAATTGCTTATTTTTAACCGGCAACAAACAAAAGTTGCTCAGTTTCTATTTTCTAAATTTATTGTTTCAATTTATTTCTAATTACTTTTCTTGAGTTTTAACAAATAAAAGAGCTAAATTGAATACTATTGACGTTTTGTCTCAACAATTCTTGCCACTTTCCTTCCTTCCATCCATTCGTCCTTCTTTATTTTTTTTTTTTTTTTTTTATTTTAAGAAGAGTTTTCTGTGAGTGTAAGTGTGATGGTTTAGATTTCTTTATAAATGTTCGTTTTAAATGAAGACAGACAAATGTTAAATGAATAAAATTCACACACACACAGCCACAGCTATAACCACTCACACAAACATTTGCTGCTGCTAAATAAAAATAAATGAATAAGAAAGAGAAATAACACAATGGGCCTGAAAAAAACTATAAGAAATAAAAGAAAGCAGAGAATTCTAAAGAGGAAACAAAAGAAAGAGAACAACAACTAAATGAAAAAAGAAAAGAAATAAAGAAAGAAAAAGCTTGTAAAGCTCTAGAAAATGTAATGAATAAGAAGAGGGTCAGTTTGTAGGTTGTTTTTTCTCGTTTTCTGTTTTCTGTTTTTCCTTTTTCTACCATTTATTTGTTGTTGTTATTGTTGGACGGTTATTTTGTCTGTCTCTAACTGTATTTATCTGTTTGAATGGAAAATTTTGAACAAAACAGAAGTCCTAAGGCTTTAGCAAACATCGATTGCTAAATGTACAAAGAACTAAAATACACTGAGGAATATATAAATAGAAGCACTTAATTTATTAAGGAGTTTAACAAAAGGACTTTAATGCTTAACAAATTAAACATATAAAAATCATGTTTTCTAGTTTTATTTATTTAGTTTTTTCGGATTAAAAGATTTTTCTCTTCACCTTAATTTTTTACCCCTGAGTATTTTTATGAAAGTCATGTCATGGTTTTTGGTTTATTGAATGAAAGAAATATTTATTTCTCTATTTTTTGTTAGGTTTTAGTTCTTCTATTTTTATTTATTTTTCTTTTTATTCATAAAACATGTTAGCAGGTTATAATAGAATCATGTATTTTATTTTCTATACGATAAATAAAATTTATAGAATATGAACTATAAAATAGAAGGTTTTACTTTTCTTCTTCTAGATTTATTTGTATGAATTTGCAATTTATGTTCTCGATTACAAACACACACACATACACACCAACAGATCAAAGTTTGTTTTAGTATTAATTAAACTATAAAATATAGTCAATCTCAAGCTAGAAAAAATATAGAGCAATTTATATATTTTTTCAAGTACTTGTAAACTAATGAAGAGATTTTCTTTGAGACAACAAGACAATTTTCTATAGAAAATTGCTTGAGACAACAAGACAATTTTCTATAGAAAATTGCTTGAGACAACAAGACAATTTTCTATAGAAAATTGCTTGAGACAACAAGACAATTTTCTATAGAAAATTGCTTGAGACAACAAGACAATTTTCTATAGAAATTGCTTGAGACAACAAGACAATTTTCTATAGAAAATTGCTTGAGACAACAAGACAATTTTCTATAGAAAATTGCTGAGACAACAAGACAATTTTCTATAGAAAATTGCTTGAGACAACAAGACAATTTTCTATAGAAAATTGCTTGAGACAACAAGACAATTTTCTATAGAAAATTGCTTGAGACAACAAGACAATTTTCTATAGAAAATTGCTTGAGACAACAAGACAATTTTCTATAGAAAATTGCTTGAGACAACAAGACAATTTTCTATAGAAAATTTTCTATAGAAAATTGCTTGAGACAACAAGACAATTTTCTATAGAAAATTGCTTGAGACAACAAGACAATTTTCTATAGAAAATTGCTTGAGACAACAAGACAATTTCTATAGAAAATTGCTTGAGACAACAAGACAATTTCTATAGAAAATTGCTTGAGACAACAAGACAATTTTCTATAGAAAATTGCTTGAGACAACAAGACAATTTTCTATAGAAAATTGCTTGAGACAACAAGACAATTTTCTATAGAAAATTGCTTGAGACAACAAGACAATTTTCTATAGAAAATTGCTTGAGACAACAAGACAATTTTCTATAGAAAATTGCTTGAGACAACAAGACAATTTTCTATAGAAAATTGCTTGAGACAACAAGACAATTTTCTATAGAAAATTGCTTGAGACAACAAGACAATTTTCTATAGAAAATGCTTGAGACAACAAGACAATTTTCTATAGAAAATTGCTTGAGACAACAAGACAATTTTCTATAGAAAATTGCTTGAGACAACAAGACAATTTTCTATAGAAAATTGCTTGAGACAACAAGACATTTTCTATAGAAAATTGCTTGAGACAACAAGACAATTTTCTATAGAAAATTGCTTGAGACAACAAGACAATTTTTTATAGAAAATTGCTTGAGACAACAAGCAATTTTCTATAGAAAATTGCTTGAGACAACAAGACAATTTTCTATAGAAAATTGCTTGAGACAACAAGACAATTTTCTATAGAAAATTGCTTGAGACAAGAAGACAATTTTCTATAGAAAATTGCTTGAGACAACAAGACAATTTTCTATAGAAATTGCTTGAAAGTCAATTCCAACGACTTGTAGTTTAGTTTCTGTGTTTCAGCTTCAAATGGAGTTTTATATCATTTTGGGAAAAAGAACTGAAATAAAAACTTTAATATTTTCCCTTAAAATTATTCCAAGAAATAAGGACAGAACTTTCTTTTTTTCTTCTTGAAATAAACTCATTTTTAAAATTTTTTTGTTAAACTAAAATTCAAGTGAAATTTTATATGTTTAAAAATAACATTTTCCTTTTAAATTGAAAACTAATTATTTATGATGTTTTTTTATCCTTTTTTTCAAACCAAAAACTAAACTCGCAAAAAAATTCCTTTAAAAAGGGTAAAAATTAAGGAGTTATTTTTAAATTTACTTCCTTCCATTTTTTATGTTTTATTACTTGATTTATTTTTTACAATTTTATTTAAAAGTGAAAAAAATGTCGATAATATTTCCTTTAGTTTTTTTTCTTGTTTAAATTATGTTTGCTAAAGGGTTTTTTATTATCCTTATTTTTTTTCTTTTTGGTCTGTGTTCATATAAAGTTTTGTTGTTTTTATTATCCTGGTAAGGTTGGTTAGTTTTTGTTAAGGGTTTGTTGTTGGTATTGTTGTAAGTTTATAGGACTTCATATAATAATATAAAATTTTGTGTTTTATTTACTCTCACAAAGCCAACAAACAAATTACATACACATATCCTTAAACAATAGCAAAAAATGAAGAAATACCCGATAGTTCTCCACGTTTAAAAAATGGAATTTGAGACTAAAGTGATGTCATAATAGTTGATTTCATTTATTTTGCCTATTTTAAAGTACATTTTATGGTTTTAAACTTTTTTTAATCCCAAAATAACAACCTCAACCTTTTACTGACCCTTAGTAATCTAAAGTGTATACAATAGCTAATTTCTAAAAGTCTAAAATTCCTAGTTTTTTTTTAAATGGATTTATCAAAATAATTGTTTTCTTTTCTGAATATTAAAATTTTACTTAGAATTAGTTAATTTTTATTTTGAAAAAATAGAAACTTCAGAGTTTCTAATTTTTTCTGGCCTTAAAATTTTGCTACTTTCTCTCTACTTAATATTCATTTTTTTTGTTGTTGTTTTTTGAAATCATATATTTATTTTGTAATATTGAATAAAGTCTTTTCTTTATTATCTCCTCTTTAATATTCTTTAGGTTTGGTATTTCTCTTCCAAAGGATTTTTCATTACAAATTACATATTTATTGTGAAAAAGGATATAAAAAAATATAGAAAATATTTTAAAAACTCTATTTATTTAAAATATATTATACCACAATATTTGAGTTTATTACAAAACTCCTTAGGTAATTTATACTTTATTTAAACTTAATTTCCATAAAATAATTTTTCATTTTAAATTTTCACTTTTGCCATAAATTCAGGAAAATAAACAATATTTTTTTTGTATAATTGTTTTAAGGACATGAAAATATTGTAAACAAGTAAATATAAATTAAAATTTATAATAAATAAATAAAATAAAATAAAAAAATATTAAAAAAATAATAATTAAAAATTTAAAGGAAAACCAGAACTGAACTAGAACTTCGCTGAAACAGAACTGTAATCAAAACAAGAATGGGAAAAAGAGTCTAGAGCTGAACTAACAGTGAACCAAAATCGAACTAGAACCGAACTAGAACTGAACTAAAACTGAACCAGAACCAAAATAGAACTGGACTACAACTGCAACTGAACTAAAACCAAACTAGAACTGAATTAGAACTGAACTAGAAATGAACTGAAACTGAATCATTAACACAACTGGATTCGGAACGGGAATCAGTACTAGAATCCGAACTAGAAAATGAAGTAACTGGTAAACTTAAATCTGAACAAGTATCTCAACTAGAATTTGAGCTAAAATTTAATGTAAAATTGAAAAAGACTATAAAATCATTTAATTATTTTGACAGTTTCAATTATATAAATTATCTCAATAATAATTTAGCTAAAATTGTGAAATTCTGCATAAATCGTTCTTCATAATAAAATAACTTTTTTGGAGTTGAACCAAAAAAAAAGTTTGTTATAACGTCATTTATTGATTTCTGGAGACATGAAATTTTAAATGTTTTCTTAGTCATAATAAATTTGGAAATTTTGAAGGAGTTATGAGTAAAAACAACAACAACAAAATTATTGATTTTGCTTTAAAAAAACGAACAATTAAAATCCTAAAAAAATTATTTAAAATGCTTTTTTGAAAGAAAAAAATATGAAATCATTTTTAGGACCACCGAAGGAATATTTATAAATTTATTTTATTTTGAATAAAAATAAATGAAATCAGTTTTGGAAAGAAATTTCCAACGGAAGACAGATAAGTAAAAATTCCAAAACTAAAGGTTCTAGATATTTATTAAAAAACGCAGTCGAATGTTTAATTTATATAAAACTATAATTTGTGATGATTTCACTAGAAATGAAATAAATATGAAAATTTTCTAACAACCAAATTATATTTGGTGTTTCTCAAGAAAAACCTACAGACGGAGGGACAGACTACAAATAATTGAAAATCTGTTATTTAAAGCAAAAAACTAAATAAGAACTAAAAGTTTTGATTCTTTAATTAAGGTTGAAATATAATAAATAAGATTTTAATAAGAAAAAAAACAAAAAAATAATTTTGAAATTTTTGTAAAATTCCAATTTTAAATTTTCTATTACAACCGACAGACAGAAGGACGGACACTAAAACGCAAACAATTTTAAGTTTAAGATTACAAAATATATAGAAGTGAATATCTCTAGATATATACTTTAGTATAACATATGAAAATTGAAATTTGAACTTTAATTTAAATTAATATGATTTATTGTTTTCAGTTCAACTAAGAAAATATTTAGAAAGAAAATACAGCCAGACAGAAGGACGGACTCTGAATATTTGAAAGTTTTCATTCTAAGTAAAAAATTTGTTAAATAATTAAAATTTTGGATTGTAAATTTTTGCATAACACATGAAATGATGATGTTATAACTCGAAAATAAATTTATATGAATTTTTGTTTTATACAGAATTAATTTTTAGTATTTCAAAAGAAAAACATCCAGACGGAAGGACAGACAACAAATATTTGAAAAGTCTACATACAAAAAGAAAAATATATTAAATATTTGAAAGTTTTGATTGTGTAGTTTAAGCTGTAATATAAAAAATAATGTTATATCTCCAAATGGAATTTATAAAAATTTTTTACAGTCCATTAAAATATTTTTAGTATATGAAAAAGAAAACATCCAGACGGAAGGACGGACTATGAATATTGGAAAATTTTCTTTCTAAGAAAAAAAATTCTTCAAATAATTAAAATTCTAGGTGGCATAGTTTTGCGTAATATTTATACAAAATGGTGTTATAACTCGAAAATAAATTAATGTGAATTTTTGTTTCAAATAGAATGAATTAAAATTCGTTGCAAGTATTTCAAAGTAAAACAACCAGACGAAAGGACAGACTTTAAATTTGATAAAATCTCGATATTAGAAAATAAATTTATGATTTCAATAAAATTCTAGAACGTTCAGTTTAGTCTGATATATAAAAAATAGTGTTACAAATCGATTAAAATAAATAAATTTTTTTTTTGGTATGAAAAAAGAAAAACATCGAGACAGAAGGACGGACATCTTATTTTGAAAAATTTAGACATCAGAAAAAAAATATATTAAATAATTGCAAATTTAGAGGATATAATTTAGCATGAAACATTAAAAACTGAGTTTTACTTCGAAATCGAATTATTATGAATTTTTGTTTCGATGTGAAAAAAATTAATTTCAAACAAAAGTATTTTAAAAGAAAATCACCCAGACGGAAGGATGGACATGTTATAAGGCATTTTGTTATTTAAAGAATAAAGTAAACCAAAAATAAGTGTACTACTTCTTATATAATATAGTTATTAATGTCTCTTTCTTAAAATTGGCATCATTTTTCTGAGGAGAAAGGACACTTTGAAATTTAATTATGACGTTTTTAAAGTTGGAATTTTAGGAGATTTCAGAATTTATGAAAGCAACTTTAAAAGGAAAGGGAAATTTAAAATGTATGTTTTATGAAAAAGTTATCCTTTTTAATGAAAATAATAAATAAAATATATTTGAAATTTGCAGAGAACCAGCCGCCAGACAAAAAGATTGACTTGTATAATGTTTATACACCAAGTTTAGATAATTTAATCTCATAAAAAAGTCCTTTTATTATTAGTGGTATAATTATCAGAAAATCTATAGAAACAAAATTTGCCTAGAACTTGAAATTTTAAAAATACTTCATTTCAAGGGGGAAAAAAGGAACCCCATCACCACCTGCCTGCCTTCATTACAATACAAAACAACCCTTGAGGTGTTTGAAAAAAAATCAATAAATAATTTCATAATATAAACATAATTACACAGCTATTTAACCATTAAAAAAAGTTATTATAAAAAGAGGAAAATAACTAATTTACAGGAACCAACATGTTACCTTTTTTTCTATAATATGATTACCCCCTCTCTCATCCCCTCTGGACACTAAACTCCTTTAATTACAAGACATACATACAAATACTCTAGAATAGAGTGCAAAGGAGAGAGAGAGAGTGAAAAATAAAGAGAGCGAGTGTAACCACAATAATAACAAAAATGTGTGAAATAAAAAGTTTAGGATAAAAATATGTGACGTTTTGTGTAAGTATGACTCACTTACCTGAACCTGTGTCGCTGTAAGGGCCATTAAAGCCATTAGGCTTAATGATGATAAAATCCTCAACATTTTCGTTTTTTTTGTTTTTGTTTTTTCTAGTTTTTCTGTGGTAATTTTCCTTAAAATTTGAATCGTATGGGAATTTTTTTTCAAAACTCTTTCAGTTTTGCTTAAAAGAATTTGCTTTTGCAATTATTGTTGTTGTTTTGTAAAAATGACGTAAATTCTGTTAAAAAGTGGGAAAATTATTTATTTTTTAAATTTTCTACTCTCTCAAAAACACTTTTTCTTATTTTCTTTTGAAAAGAGATTTTTTCTGAATTTTCCAATTTTAGTTTAAATATTTTGTTTAAACAAATTAAATTTTTTTGTTTTTTATTATTTTCCCCAAAAAAAGTATTAAATTTCTTTTAATTTTGGCGTGGCACACCCCGAAAAAAATACTATTACTTTCAACACGACAACGAGACGTCAACGACGCTTGCTCCCCTTAAACTCAATACAAATGACGTTTAAAGGTTTTAGAGCTAAGGGAGACCGCTTCTTAGCCCTTCCAACAAAAAAAAATTATATATTTTTTTCACTGGCGTCTTCGTTTCTAAAAATTTTTATAAACACGCAATGTTTTTTTGTATTGAGTTTTGAATTTTATAAATTTTTCTTAATTTTCAACATTTTTCTTAACAAAAATTTTCATAAATTTTAAATAATTTTCCAATTTCTTTTTGGTATTTTTTTTTTTTGTAAAAGAAGAAAAAATTTCAATATTGAAATTTTTCTTATAGAATTTCAAAGAAAAAATATAATATTTTTTATATATATAGAGCGTTTATTAGTCACCGTCTTTATGTATGCTTTAAGATGCGTCTACAAAATCCGATTGGTGTATGAAAAAATTTTGCACTCATCATTAACCTTTACGAGCCTTTCAAGCCACCACACTTATACATATACACACACACAAACGCATGAATTCTAATAAGGAATTTCGAATACCAATATTTAATTCGAAATCACCAATAATAAAAAGGAATAAAGAAAATCCAGCAGAGTTGTTTAAAAAGGGTAGCAAAAAACATGGTTGTATTGTGGTTCAAAAAAAATTATTAAATTTGTTGCAAAAAATAATTTTAACAAGAATTTATTTCAAAAATTTTAAATTTTAATTAAATTATTTTTTTATAACTTTTTTTATTATTATTTTTAATTCAAATTTTTCCCCTAAATAATTTATTTTTCTTCATAACAATTCAAAATTCTTATTTCCGTTAACAAAATCCTCTTTTATCCCTTGTTTGTTTTCATATTCGAATTTTCGTTTAAAACCTCTTTATATTCTCTTATTTTGCTCACTCTCTCCCTCTCTTTATATTTCATATACAAACACTTGTTATTGTCGTCTTATTTTTATATTGACTTGTTTTTCTTTTTAACTTGGCAATCATTTTAAAAATTGGCTCTTTGTTTCAGGCGACAAGAAAAAAAACCCACAAACATACATAAGCGAAAAAACAACCCCTAACTATTCACACACAAGCGCACTTTGAAACATCATTAATTCCATAGGAATTTCATAAGTAAAAAACCACTCACTCATCCCTCATTTGGTATCGAAATATATCATAATAATAAAAAGCTCTCTTTTTTCATATATTTACATTAAAAAAATATAAATAAACTCTCTTTCACTTACTCATAAAAAAAAATAAACCATTAATACAACTCTATTTGAAACAAAAACATACACACACACACTCTCTCACATACGCATTAAAATATACAAAATAATAACAATAAGAAACAACAAATATTCACAGAGAAGCTAAAAATAGTAACTAAATAAACCGTTAATTTAAAATAATTCACTCAGAATCAAACAACAACACTCTCAGAGTAGTTGAGATAGAAAGTATTCATAAATTTACCGTTAAGCTCATATTTGTACCGAAATAACATTCTCAGAGATGTTAAGAAAGAGTAATAAAAAATACTCTGTTAATAAAAATGTAACCGTAGAAAACTAAAGTGAACTTTAAGGGACTAAATCGTTTACGGAACAAATAAACTATTTTTGTGAACATAAATGTTAACATGTATATAAACAAGTAAGAATTCTATATTCTTCAATATCCACCATCACAAACTTGTGTGAAGTAAATACGTTATGTTTCGTACACATTCACACATTACATAAACGTTGTTCATAAATATAACACATGAACACTTAAAGGGTCATAAAATTAGTTATATTTTTTGCTATAACTCCTTTTCTACTGAACCGATTTGAGCCTGGTTTGGAATGGTAATGAAGTTCACTTAACATTATGGTAAAATTTCGCTCTAATTTATCGTGTTAAAATCGACAATTTTACCAAAGTTCTTCGCTTTAACTTAGAGGGTGCTTTAAATATCGGTCTATATCTTTTAATATACTGAATCGATTTTTTTTGATTTTAAATAGGAAACTTCTTAGAACTATAACAAATACTTAAGATAAATTTCATTGAGCTCTGTTTAGTTGTGGTAGATTAAAATTTTCAATCTTGTAATAAATGTCAAAAAATAGGTTTGTGTCTTGACTATTTTTTTTAATTTTCCCTATTCCTGTTACAACTTTTACATTACAACACTTAATGTTATTTAACATTAAATTACAGGGTGTAAAATTTACAATTTAAATTTACAAAAACAAATGTTAAATAAAATATTTAGTAAATTTTTAAACCTTAAACGAAAATTAGTTTTATCAGTAAAAATAATCAAGAGAATAGAATTCGTTTAGAAGAGCAGAGTATGGCAGAGTAACAATGGAGTTAAAACAAAATGATTGGATGAGGAGAAGATGAAAAAGACATTGGTGAGGTCATCGAAGGATTCAAGAAGTTTGGAAGATAATAGCAGATCAATAAAAATAGAAAAAAAATAAAAAATTTAATTTAAATTTCTTTATCAAGTTGTTAATCCCATTACACTGAGTGACTAGAAAAAATGGTCAGTCGTCAAACTGTTTTGTAACCTGAAGGTTACAAAACCTTCAGGTAGAAGGAATGGTCGACATGATATTTTAACCAAATAAATAGAAAATATTTTCAAAGAGCAGCTCTGTTAGCTCAGTGCAGGTTTAAAAGCATACAAGACTCAAGACGTTCCTGACAGGAACGCTGCCTAAAATTTAGAGGCTAAAATTGGAGTATAGAAATTGAAGTCAAGTTGTCGAAATGTTTAGGACTTAATATACTTCGAGAAATTTGTACAAAATTGGATTCATATTACTTCATAATGTGTCCTCTCATTTTTGGGCTGATCTGCACACTGTCACTATGGTAAACAAGCCCTTGAGTAGTATAAAAATAATGTGGTATTTGTGCACAAAGATGTAAAACCTCCAAACAGACCAAAGCTAAGGCCAATAGAGAGATATTGAGCTCTTGTTAAAAGAGAATTGAAGAGCACAAGAGTTTATTGAAGGCGTTTAGAAAATTTCAATTTAGTCCAAGTTTTGGCGATAGTTTATATAAAAACTTTAAATTCAAAATTTTAAATGGTTAAGAAAAATCCTCAAATTTGGGATATAAATTGTCAAAATGACATTTTAGAAAATTGTCAAAATGACAATAAATCGTAAAATTTGACAACAATGAGAGCAAAGAAAAAAACAAGTGTAAATAAATTTATGCAATTAAAAATGATTATGGTTAGTGAGTGATTGTGTTAAAGAACATAATATATAGAATAATTAAATAACAAAAGACTTAAGAAACAAACTTTCAATTTAGAATTAACGAAAGACCTAAGAAGCAAACTTTAATTTCAGATTTTTAAATAACAAAAGATTTAAGAACTTTTTTAACAAAATATTAGAAAAAGAAGACTCTTTAAAAATAGGTTTTGTTTTAATACAAAATATTTTTGTTATATTTGTATTAACTTAATTTCCAATTTATTAAAAATAAAAATATATTTCAATTTATTTTCTAATTTTAATTCATTTAAAAAAATAAAAAAAAAAAATCAGCAATAAATTTTTAAACTTTTTTAAATGCTTAAGAAAAATCCTCAAATTTTGGACATAAATTGTCAAAATGACAATAAATCGTTAAATTTGACAACAATGAGAGCAAAGAAAAAAACAAGTGTAAATAAATTTATGTAATTAAAAATGATTATGGTTAATGAGTGATTTTGTTAAAGAACATAATATATAGAATAATTAAACAACAAAAGACTTAAGAAACAAACTTTCAATTTAGAATTAACGAAAGACTTAAGAAGCAAACTTTAATTTTAGATTTTTAAATGACAAAAGATTTAAGAAGAACTTTTTTTAACAAAATATTAGAAAAAGAACACTCTAAAAAATTTTATTTGTTTTAATACAAAATATTTTTGTTATATTTGTATTAACTTAATTTCCAATTTATTAACAATAAAAATTAATTTATTTCTTTCCATAATTCATTTAAAAAAAATAAAAAAAAATTCAGCAATAAATTTTTAAACTTTTCTTTCTAACACATAATTATCTGTTAAGTAAAATCTTATTAACTTATGTTTTTAATCAATAAAATTACTTAATATTTAATTATAAATAAAATTATTCAATATTTCTTAAAAAAATTATTACATAATTCTTAATTATAGTATGGTTAACTAACAAATAATTATATTCCTAGAAACCTAATGAAATACACAACAAGAAAATTATTTAAATTATCTTCCCTCTCCCCTTCCCTTCTCTACAGCAATAAAAATATTACATTTTAATACAAAAGACTTGAAATATTTTCAATTAAATAAAACAAAAATGAAGAAAACTTCAAAATAGATAAAAAGTAAAAACTGTTATATTCAGTCATGCGGAATTTTCAATACCCTCCACCACAAATGTGTGTGAAGTCAATACGTTATGTTACACACACAAACGTATACATTATATAAAAAATTTTCTTAAAACATTTAAGGTTTGTTGTATTTGAACAATTTTAAGACAGTTTCTTGCTTGAACTTATAGGTTGCCTTAGATATCGGTCTATATCTTTTAATATATTAAACCGATTTTAATAATTTTTGGAACGGTAATGAAGTACATATAGCTTAATATAATGGCAAAATAACATTCTAATTTTCATTCGACAAGATTTATAATTGACAATTTTAAGAAAAATTTCTCAGAAATCGGTCTTTATCCTTTAATATACTGAACAGATTTTACTGGTTTTAAAATGGGAAACTTCTGAAGATCATAACAAATACTAAGGCCGAATTTCATTAAGCTCTTTCAATCAATGTGGATGTAAGTGTGACAACAACGGACAGACGAACACACAGACAGATAGACACATTGACATACAGATATACAGACAGATGGTCGGACAAATAAACAAATAATACTAAATACGAATATAACTGAATCGTCTCTGATTTTCATTTAATGAAAGAATATATTATGATAAGAATACATTATGGGGTCTGAAATGATTCCTTCTTAGCGTTACACACGGAATGACAAAGTTAATACATCTTCCCTTTAACACCTGTGATGGTGGAGGGTATAAAAACAAAAACTAATAATAATTGTAATGAAAAACATGTTTATGAACAATTAAAAATGCATAACAAATTTTTTATTTACCCGGGTTTTCAATTTTTTCAGTTTTTTCTATTTCTTTCCTAAAATCAAACACGCAACCTTATTAACAGAAACAAACCTCTAAAGCGCCAGAAATTTAAAAATCTCCATAGAAAAAAAGCTTCAGTAGTCAACTTCTGCTACCAAAATCTTAAACAGTATTTGAATGAATATGGCTGTTTTAGACTACGTGCTGTTCAATAAATTGTTTTGTATGTCTAAACATGTTTAACATACATTTTCGTTTTTTTTTCTTTTCTGAAATCTTTATACAGACTGTCAAAACTGTTATTAATCAAAATAAAACATCACAACATAACTTTTCTTTCTTAAAGACATTTTTTAAAATGTCTTTAACATCACGAAGGAATTTTTTAAGAGAAACATGAGAAAGTAAAAAAGTTCTTAAAAGAAAGAGAAAATGGTTACAAAAACGGTGCATAAGACAACCAATTGGAGCGCTATTTTCTTCTTAAGAAAATTTATAAAAAATTAATATCTCAGAGAAAATTTCCTTTAAAAGGAATTCTGAAAATAATTCTCTTACAAAATTGAGGAATTTTTTCTTCCTAAAAGGATTTTAGAATATTTTTAAGAAAGGATTTTTCAGAGAAAATTTCCTTTAAAAGGAATTTCTGAAAATAATTCTCTTCCAAAAATTGAGGGAATTTTTCTAAAAGGAATTTTAGAGATATTTTTTAAGAAAAATATTTTTTTCTCTTAAATCATATCGAAGAAATTTTTCTCTTAAATACAAGTTCGAAGAAAAGAAGGAATTTGAAGCAAAACTTCTCTAAAATGAATTTTTAGGAAAATTATCTCAAAACAATTTCCATAAAAAATTTTTACATAAAAAGGAAATTTCAATAAATAATTTCGAAAATTTCTCTAAATTAATTGTACAAAAATTCGTTAAATAAAGTGAAAACTTTTATCTTAAACTTTGAATTTTTAAGTTCATTTAAGTAATAAATTTTTTTTATTATTGAGTGTTTTTCTAATAAATCTTTACAAATTCAGAGAAATTTCCTGTTGAAAATAACTTATAAAAACATGATTTTGGAAGATTTCCCTTAGAAAAGAATTTATGGAAAATAATCCTCAAAACAAAATGTTCTCTAAACAGAGATTTTTAAAAATATGATAAATTTTTCTTAAAGAGAAAAGTGAAATAATGTCTTAATAGAAAATCGTGAGATATTTCCTCTAAAAAGCAAATTGAGGGAAATTTTCTATGTAACGAAAATTTTATACATCTTGTAACAAAATATTACTCTGCAGAATTGTTTTCAAAATATCCTCTATAAGAAAAATTTTAAGTAATTTTTGTCTAAAAAGAAAATTGTGATATCAATTCCATTGTCGCTAACTAATTTTCTTATTATTTATAGAATTTACAACTTTTAAAAAATTTTATTTTATTGAGTATAACAGTTTTCGTTAACTGTTATAAAACTGTAATACTCTATTCATTTCATTTTTTAATATAATAATTATATTTCACTGCTAAAAACTGTAATATTTGTCATTTAAGAGTTAACTTACTATTATTTTTTGTATTTTCTTTTCAATTATTTTAAGGGTTATATAATTTTCGTATAATTGTAATTAATATACCAATATAACAGTTAATTATAACAGTACCAAATTAATTATACTTTGAATTTTTATGTTTATTTTGATAATTTTTTGTATATTATTGTTTTTCTAATAACTTCAAGGTAAATTTTTTTGTATAACAGATTTGGATAACTGTTATAAAACTGTTATACTAAAGAATTTTCGAATTAATTAAAAAAATTTAAAATGAAAACATTTTCATTGTTATTTAGAATGAAATTCTCGTACATTTTCTTTGTTATTTCTATAAATATCTTCAAAATTCATGTAGGGCTGTTTAAACTTGGATTGTGTGTGGCACAATTAGCTTTTTTATATCTATAAAAATGCATTTTCTTTTCAAAAACATATGTAAGTGTCTAATACCTTTTTTTTGGATTTAAATCTTTTAACATAAAGCTTAAGGAAAATAATACTTTAAATAAGGGTCAGATTTATTTTCATAGAGAAGAAAAACTTCTAAAGAAAGTAAAGGTTAATAGCCTTTTTCTGTCTAAAACAAAAAAACCACATATAAAAAAACAACATAAAACATTAAAACAAACATACAAACAACAATTTCCATACAGACAACAAATCAAGTGCAACAAGTCTTTTTTTTTTTTTCTTCACTCGTACTTAAACAATTTTTTTTATGAATCACTTGTTTGTTATTTTTTTATTGTTTTTGTTATTTCTTAATGGCATTTAAAACAAAAACAACAAAACTGTTATATGTTACAATTTGTTGTTAAATTTCTGATTTATATGTGAGTTTTTCTTGTTGTTGTTATTTTTTGGGGCGTAAGCGTTTGATATATTCGGCTTTTCTTTATATTTTTTATCGTATTAATTTTGATTGATCTTTAATCTGGCATGTTTTAGCTCTTTTTTAGGATAAAGACTTGTCTATTAGAATTCTTCTTTGTAATTAGAAAATAAATTTGTTAAAATTCTAAGCAGGAAATTGAAAATGTTCTCATATTTATAATTCTTTTCCTTCTTTGTTATAATTAAAGGTTTTTGATTAAAAATTTGGGGCATGAAAATTGAATTTTAATCGAAATTTAATGAGTTTTATTGATTATTACAAACATACAACTGAAAAGAGTTTTTTCCCAAAATAATCCGAAAAATATTTCACGCTTTAAGACGATAAAACTTAAAATTTATGAGTTTTTTAAAACATATAAAATAATCAGAAATATTTTTAAATTATTTCAAAATATTTTTTCTGTAAAATGTCAGAAAATATGAAAGTATAACAGTTTTATAACAGTTATCTCTAATCAAAAATTTTTATAAGTATTTAAATATTTAAGAAATAAAATAGTTTCATTGCAAATTATTATTCAAAAACTCAATTATAATATTTCTATAACAGTTAACATAAACTGTTATACAGGACTGAAATCTATTAAAAGAAATTGTGACCGAAATTTTCAATATTTATTGAGTTTGTAAGAAAATCTAAGATTCTCTGTTAATTCCAATTGAGATCTAGTTCAGTTCTAATTCAGTTCTAGTTCAGTAATTCAGATTCTCAGTTGGATTTTAATTCGTATTCGAGTTCAAATTCTGTTCTAAATTCAACTCAGATTATAGTGAAAATTCTGGCATAGATCCTTATTACTTTTTAGTTCAGATTTTTGTTCAGTTCTAGTTCTGAAACAAGATGAAATTATAGATCAATTTATAGTTCAAGTTCTTCTTTAGATTCCAGTTTAGGTTCTGATTCATATTCTAGTTCGGAAACTCGTTTGGATTCTAGTTCTAATTCAAGATCAGATTCTTGTATAAGAGTCCTGCTAAGATTCCAATTCAGATAGATTTTGATTCAGATTATAGTTCAGATTCCAGTTAAGGTTTAAATTGAGATTATAGTTCATTGAAATTGATCTTGAAAAAATCGGTTTTTGTTCGAAACTGGGAGTTTAGTCTAAAGTGTTAATGCAATTTGTTCAGATTCAGTACGAGTTCAGATGTGAGACAAAAATTTAGAACAAGTTTTGTTCTTAAATCTTTTGTTTTTGTTTTTTATTAAAACGGGTTCAGAGAGTTCATACATTTAATGTTTATATTTTCATACTTTTTATTATTTGTTTATGTTTTTTTGCTTTTGTTTATGTTTTTATAACATTTTTTAATATGTTTATTAAATAGTTAATAAAACCATGTTAGTAGAACTAATTAAAATTACTAAAACAAGAACTTAAGTTTAAAACTTGAATTTTCATTTAAGAAAAAATATTCCCACAAATGAAAGTGTCGAAAAGGAAAAACAAAGAACCTGCTTATTTTTATTAAAAAAGAAATTTTGTCTTTTTTTTAATAAAAACAAACAATTTAGCAAAATTTACTTTCAATTAACAAAAAGCGAGCATTAAGTTAAGAACGAATAAAGAAAATTAATAATAATAAAAATGTTTTTAAATAAAATAATTATTATTCTAAGTTTAAATATTTTAAGTGTAAAATCGTTAATGGCGGCAAATAAGGGAAATTATAAGACATTACAAACGGGGACATTTTATTTAAATAGTGAACGTCCTTTGTGGATTTTACAAGATCAAAAGAATGAAAAAGTGTTTGCTTCACCGGCAAAAGTGCCTTTCGACCACAACAAACCTTTGTATTATCACAACAGGCAGTTGCAACAGCATCAGCATCAGCCAACAGCAATTTATCGGAAATTTAAAACAAAAGCTCAAAAACGTTTAAGTTCTTTCAATGACTATAAAGGACCACCAATTCCTCGTAATTATATCCCGGTCAAGAAATCCTTTAATAGTCCACCTTCTTCCAGGAAATATCACAATTCGAAATTTATAAAAAATTTGCCCGTGTTTGATTCAGTACCAGGAGAGGAAGCTTATACACCTTCCACACCCATATTCGTTTACACTGGCAACAAGGGGAGAATGTTAATGAATACCATGTTGAGTAAAAAGAAATATCCCATGCAGGAACCAGTACCCGGTCAGGTGTTATATCCTCCTCCCACTTTGATATTCAAACCAAAACCTTTGGTGGAGAATTTCCAGCAGAAAATGAATGTAACCATGATTCCTTTTTATGCCTATGAAGCCATAGATCCCAGATCTCATACTACCATTTCCTCAATATCTCAATTGCCTGCCAAAAAATATAAAAAAGCTAAACAATATGAAGCTTACTATTCTCCACAAGAAGTTTTAGCTCAACCCATCTCTGAATACTCCCCATATTATTACTCCCTAGAACACACCACCAACTCTCCCTTAACCCTCCAAAAACCCTTTAACAATCATCGTTTTAATAGTGATCAGTTACCCGTTTCCACCACACCTTTGCCTCATAAAAAATTCGAGGTTACTTATAATGATGGTGAGGATAAATTTCAAATTACTTACGAGGATGATACTCCCAATTTGGAAAGACCTTTGGATGTACAAACCACTACTCAGTATGTTACCACTCAAGCTCCTGTTACTTATGAGAGTTATACAATAGATCAAAATTATTACGCTTTTCCGGTTTATACTATGTCCAAGCTAATGGAGAAACCCGACGATACTCAAAAATCAGATGAAACGAGTAACAAAGATAATGAAGAAGGAAATGTAACAGTGGAACAACAAAGAATAGAAAAATATATAGATACGGCGTTAAAGGAGGAGAATGAAAATCTGGTGAATAAATCAAATGAGGATACTTGGTTTATATTGAACTCGAGGTAAAGGACTCTACTAGTCGGACTCACCGAATCTTATTTACACTATAATCTTGTTTGTGAATTAGACTTGAATCTACTTTAGACTTTATTTTATTGTTTAATTTTTATTTTCAGATACAAAGGCCCATTCAAAACAAGCGCAAATAATTTACATTCCTCCAAATATATACAAAGTTCGCCTGCTATCAAAATGCAAGATGATTTGGATCTTCTCAAGACCTCAACAACTTCGGCGACGAAATCTTCATTACAACCACAAAGACGATCACTATATGGCGGGAGTATTAAAGTTATAATTTAAAAATGATTTGGCAAATATCGAAACACTATGGAGTACAAAATGCTGTAAATTTATTGAATAAAAAACAGATAAAATTTTAAATACGTTTAAGATTCTCGAGATTCCAGATCAGATGCTAAATCATGTTTTAGTTTAGATTTCAATTCAAATTTCAGTTTTGATTCCTATTCAATTTCTAATCTTGATTAGCATCTAATTCAAATTTTAGTTATGATTATTTTACAGATTGTTAATCAGCTACCAGTTCAAATTCGAGATCAGATTCTAGATCCGATCCTCATTCAGATTCTAGATCAGATTAGGTTTAGATAAATTTAGATTTAGATTCCAATTCAAATTTAACTTCAAATTCTAGTTCAGATTCTAGTTCAGATTCTAGTTCAGATTCTAGTTCAGATTCTAGTTCAGATTTTAATTCAAATTCTAGTTGAGACTCTAACTCAGATTCCGAATTAGCTTTCAATTTAGCATCAACGTCAGATTCTAGTTGAGATCCTAGATTAGTTCAATCTGATCAGTTAATTTCTAGTTCTAGTTTAATTCTAGTTCTGATTCAGTTCAGTTCCATTTCAAAAAAAAAATCTAGTTCAAAATCTATTTCAGATTCTAGTTCAGATTCTAGTTTATATTCTAGCTCAGATTTAAATTCAGATCTATTTAAGATTTTAGTTCATATTATCGTTCAGATTCTTCTTCAGATTCTAGTTAAGATTCTAACGGCGATTCTGATTTAGCTTCCAATTCAATTGAGTTCATTTCTAGTTCTGCTACAGTTCTATTATATTTCAGATTCCAGTTCAGATTCTTGTTAAGATTCTCGTTCAGATTCTAAATCAGATCTTAGTTCAGATTCCAGTTCAGATTCTAGTTCACATTTTAGTTTAGATTCTTGTTCATATTCTTATTCAGATTAAGTTCAGTTCAGAATCAAGTTCCGATTCTAGTTAAGATTCTAACTGCGATTCTGATTTAGCTTCCAATTCAATTGAGTTCTAATTCTGCTACAGTTCTATTATATTTCAAATTCCAGTTCAGATTCTTGTTAAGATTCTCGTTCAGGTTCTAAATCAGATCTTAGTTCAGATTCCAGTTCAGATTCTAGTTCAGATTTTAGTTTAGATTCTTTTTCAGATTCAAGTTCAGATTTAAGTTTAGATTCTAATTCAGATTCAAGTTCAGATTCTAATTAAGATTAAGTTCAGTTCAGATTCTAATTCTGATTCCAATTCATTTCCAGTGACACCAAAATTTCTTAAATTTTTATAAGTTTTGTATCTTAAGTCTTTTGTTTATGAAGGAAATTTTTCAACTGGATTTAATTAATTTAATTTTCATAATTTTATTATTATTTGATGAAACTTTTCAGTTAACAAATTTCTTTTAAAATCAGTGGATTTTATTTAGAGTCTTTTATATTCAAAAGAAACCTTAATTATAGATATTTTTTATGAAATTTATATTGAAAATTTAATCAATTGTTTTAGCATTCTTATGCTAAATAAAGATACACTTCAATAATAAAGCATAAAATAATTCAATTCATGGAAGAAAATTAAGAAATTTTTTGGTTAATTAAAATTGATTAATTGAAATGGACTAAAACGGAGAATGACAATTCTGCTTTTGTTTCGGAAATTTTTCAATATTTATTTTTTTAACTCTAAATTTTGTTTGTTTTAATAATTTTCGTTTCCCCTTTATGTTATTAATTTTTTTCTCATAATTTAAATTTTCTTATTTACTGTTTTTCTTTTATTTATTTAACGTTCTTTTAAAGATTTTCCTATTGGACTTTAAACATTTTATATGTTTGTGTGTTGTTTTTCTATGGATCTTTGTTTGTGGCATGTGTTTTTGTTCCATTATTAGTTGAATATTTGTTTGTTTAACGTTGTTGTTATTATTGTTGTTGGTTTGATGATCTTATAATTCATAAGATTTATTTTCCCCAAAAAAAGTGCGTGTGTGTTTTTATGATTTTCTTTGAGAGTTTTTTTTCTTCACCACAATTTGTTCAAAATGTTATTTAAACGGTAAATTAGTTTTAGGATTTTGAGAGTTTTTTTCTTTTTCTAAAAAGGGGCGAATCATTTGATTTCTATGGGTTGCGTGTGTATAAAAGAAACTTATTGTTAGAAAATGATTTTAGAATTTAAAAAACCATTTAAGTGTTAAGAACAAATAGAAAATTGAAGTGTAAAAAGATAAAAAAACGAAAAAAGGATTTAAAAATAGTAAATATTAAAAAAATAAACCAAAATGTGGACAAATGTATTAAAATGTTTAGTGGTATGTGAAAAGAAAAATAAAATTGGGTAAAATAAGGAGTGAGACATATAAAATCATAACATTTAAAATTCTTAAATTGAAGTAGAACTGAACTAGAACTGAACAAGACCTGAATTAGAAATGAACAAAAAACGAACTAGAAAATGAACAAGAAAACAACTGAATGATAATCTGAACTAAAATGTGAACAAGAAACTAAATTAGAATCGGTAGTAGAATCTGATTCAGACTTTGATACAAAATCTGAAGTGAAATCTGAACTAGAATCTGGTATAGAAACTGAACTAAAATGTAGATCAATATTTTAACTAGAAGCTGATCTTGAACTGAACTAATTCAGAATTGGAATAGGAATCTAGAATCTAAACTAGCATTTGATCTGAAATGGGAACTTGATACTAGAATCTGAACTAAAATCTACTCAAGATTTTTAATTAGAACTTAAGCTAGAAACTGAACCAGAATCTGAAGTGAAGTTTATACTAGAATCTGAATTAAAATCGGAACTAGAATCTGAACTTAAATCTAAATCAGAATTTAAATTAGAATCTGATCTTGAATTTGCAATTAGAACTTGAATCTGAACTAGAATCAGAGTTGGAACTTAGACTAGAATCTAAATTAGTATAAGACCTTAAATCTGAACTAAAAACGAAACTAGAATCTGATCTGGAATCTGATCTAGAGATTTTGATCTAGAATCTAAAGTAGATTCCGAATCAGAATATGAAATAAAATCTGAACTAGAACTTTAAAAGAATTATATAGAATTATATAATCAATGAACATATTATTCTCTCACTCTCTTCCAGCTAGTCTTCCCCGTTTTCATACCATCTTCTCAGGCGTTTTGGTGGCGTACACCAACCACGTAAGTATATATTTTTTACAAACATCTAGCAAATCACTTTATTTTAGTTCTCAACCTTGTTCTAGTGAAGCACCAACACCTCCTCCACCCATTATGAAACAGATACCTTTAACCTATTTTCGAACATACACCTATCAACAACCTTTACCTGCCGCCCAACAAATACAATTTCCTATGGTTTCTTCTACGGATTACATATCTAATTATGGTGCCTTAAGTAATTCTCCTTATTTCAAAGCCATGATGCCGCCACCGCCTCCAGTGGTACCATTGGGTTTACCTTCACCTAATGAGATACTAATGGATACAAAACCTGATAAAACCTATAATATAAATTTGGTTAGATCATTGGGTACTATAATACCACAAACTTTACCCGTGACCACAACTACCACAACAACCACACCGGAGCCAACAACCACAACTACCACTACAACTACCACAACAACTACTACAGAGCCACCCACGACCACAACTACAACTGAAACTCCTACACCTGAACCCATAGTAGATCTTCCGGTGACATCAACTCCTTTAATAAAAACCGATACTTTGGTTAATGTAGAAGCCACCTATCCGGCCTTTAATCGTAAAGTTTTTACCAATCACTTCAATATCAATTACAACCGTCCGGTTTATCCCTTTCCGGAATATTCGGTTTTTAAACCTAATGCTGCTAATGCTAATGCTAATGAGGAAAATTTAGGAACTGTAGTTCCACCGTTACCACCCAATGTTGAATTTGTTCCTTGCATGTGTCCTGTTAATATACAAAATGGTGGTTTCCCTCCTGTTGTCGGTGCCGGAGTACCCATTGCAGGAAATCCCGCAAATTCTATATTTTTAGCTCAGGGAAGAACAAATGTGGATGCAGAAGCTGCTTTAGATCTACCTGTCTCTAATAAACCTTCAAATGAAGAATTAGCATCAGCAGCGGTAGAGGAAACTTCTAATTTAGTAGACGATTTACAAACGGTTAAATTGGATAGTGAAGAGGAGGGCACCGTTGAGGAGACCTCATAAAATCGACATAGTTTCTTTTAAGTTAGATCTACTAATAAGTATTATTAATTAATAATTTTAGACTGAATATAAAATAAAAAATAATTAAAAATAAATTAAAAAGTCATTTTTTTAACAAAACCGGTTTGACGAATAATTTGATAAATGGCTCTACGAATATCATCAAAAAACGATTTCAAAATTACAAAAAAAAATTGAAAGAAATAATTTATTCTGAACATACATTTAAAATAAAACTAATTTATAGCGAATAATCGACTAAATGTGTAATCGGTTCAATGAATAATGGACCAAAAATCGAAATTTTTAATATTTTATAGGTTTAGCAGATGTTTCATTCTTTTAATATTTTTGTAGGTTTTTAAAGAATACTTGAAAAAAACTTTAAAAATTTTGACGAATAATCGTCAAAATTTTAACAAAAATTCAAAATTCCTTAGAAAATTTTATAAATTAAACCGAAATATAAAAAGCATTTTATAATTTATAAAAAATTCAGATAAATCGTTAATTTTTATTGAATAATCGAATAAATATAAAACCGGTTTTACGAATAATTACAAACAAAAAGATAATTATCATAATTTTTCACAGAATTATTAAAAGATAAATATTAAGTATAAATGAATCAATCATTTTGACAAAAAAAGTTTTTATTCGATAATCAATATTCGCATAGTATAGGAGGTAGCTCCCTCTGATCCTATCCGTCCTACGTTTTTTCCAGTAAAACAGTTCCTTGAGAAAGTTTTTGGGAAGAAATTTGAGAACTCTTACTGTTACAGCTCTTTAGATATTCAATAATCAATATTTGCTTTGTATGGGGGATACTTCTCCCCCAGGCCCTATCAGAATTTTTATAGCCTATGTTACTTTCGGATATGATGGATTATTCTGTGAAAATTCCATGGTAAATGGTCCAGCCATTTTAGGGTATACACGTTACATACTTATATATATATACATACTTACATACATACATACATACATACATACATACATACATACATACATACATACATACATACATATATACACACTTCCTATTTTATATAGATTGTAATCTAAATTGTACACAATTAATCTAATCATTTTGTGGCAGGTTTGAATCGAATAATTTTTTATTCGAATAATTATAAAACAAAAACATTGAATTTAATTTTTTTTAACAATTTCGATTTTTATGTTAAATTATTATAAATAGAAATAAAAGAATTTTATTCGAATTAAAAACCGGAATTTTATTTTTTTATTCGAATAACTTTTTAACCGTTTCTTTACATAAATGAACTATTTTTTTCTTGCTTGTTTCTTAAATCTTTTGATTAAGCGTTTATTTTATATTTTTATTTAAGAATATTTATCAATATTTTTGGGGATTTTTCTCAAATTTAGGTGTGAAGATTAAGTAATTTTAATAAAATTAATCGTTTATTTTCAAACAAAAAGAAACTTTCACTTATTAAATTACAAGAAAAATGAGAAAAGGAAAAAGAAGATAAAAGAAAAAGAATTTTTATTTAGGAATTTTTTATCTAGTGGGATGACATTTGGTTTTTATATTACACTAAAAGATATTGTGACAATAAGATTAATGAGGAAGAATCTTTCTTATTTTTTTAAGAAAAAAGTTTTATTTTTCAAAAATTCTTATTACAAAAAGAAAATTAATGTTTTAATAGAGAGGAATTTTTAAATAAATAAAAAATTATTGGGACTTACAAAAAGGGTGTCAAACAACGGTTTTTTAATAAATTAAGTTGTTTTTTTAGTTTTTTGTTAAATAAGTTAATTTTAGGAGATTTTTTAAATTTAAATAAAAAAGAAATAAATTATACTTGTTGATAATAATTCCTGTTCAATTAATTTTATTTTTATAAATAAAGTTATTAATTTGAAATGCGTGTATGTAAGTAATATGTTATACGCATTTAATGTTTAAACATAATTCCTCCAGTTAATAAAATACCAGATTATTTGTTTGACTTTTGCTAATATTCAAGAAAACATTTCCGTTGACTGAATAGAAAAACTTAAGGCTTCCGTTTTTTCAAATAAAAATAAACAAAAAAATTAAATTAAAATATAAATGTTTAAATTTATATTATTAAACTAAAGTAAAACACAAACACCCACTAGTTTTAATTACAAACAAAATAAAGCTAAAGAAAAAAACAGCAATAAAACAAAATTATTATTTAAAAGAAATAAAACTAAACAAATATTGTTTGCATTTTTATTTTTCATAGTGAACTGAAAATTTTATAAATCTAAAAAAACAATTTTACAAACTCTAATAAAAAACAAACCCCAACAGAAAATTTGTTACAATTCAGTGATTTGATTTTACAAAATAAACGTAAACAAAAACAAAAGCAATTGTTGTTTTTTTTTTCTTGAATTTTCCCTAACAAAACTAAGGAAGTATATTTCGAAAAAAATATTGGCCAAATTGTTTGAATTTTATTTTATTACCATTTTTCTTGTAACATTCAAGTTATAAAAACTCTTGTTTTTCCAAAATTATTAATCATTTTTAATTTTCAACTTGCAGTGTTAAGTTAAATATTTATTTCTATTTTTACTATATTTTTTATATAAAAAACAAAACCGTATCACTAAAAACTACATAAGAAAAATTTAAAAACTACAGTTTCCTCATCCTCTTTGATATTATAACAAATAAAATGAACAGTCGGCAAATGGTAAGAAAAAATAAAAAATAAAAGAATAAAAATTAAAATAATTTCAAATTAAAAAATATACAAAATTTAAAAATATTTTATTCTCTAGTTGTGGAAAATTTTCGTTGTTATTGGAATGGTATTAGTGTTTTACACCAGTTATACGGAAGCAGGGTAAGTAAATTATCTAAAAACAAAAAAAAATAAAGGAATTAACACTAAAATCATTTAAAATTTAATGAAATTCCATTTAAACACGTGTTAATGAATAAAAAACAAAAGAGTTAAGCAACAAGCACATTTCATATATGATAAACAAAAACACAGAATACAAACGGGATTTCGCTCATTAAAAAAATTAACTCACTCTCAAAAAAAATCCTACAAGTCAAACATAAACAAAAAAGACTTAAGCAACAATCATGTTTTTTAATAATTAAAAACTAACAGGATTTCTCTCATAGAAAAAACACACTCTTACGCAAAAAAGACTTAAGCAACAAACTTTAAATCAAAAGGAAGTAAACAGAAAAACTAACGGAATTTCTCTCATAAAAAATCTCACTCTCAAAAGAAAACATAAACAAAAAAGACTTAAGCTGCAAACTTTATCTCAAAAATATTTTTTTTTCTTCATAAACAAATAAAAAATCTTACAGGATTTCTCTCAGAATAACCCTCTCACAATAGCGAAAAAATCAAACATAAACAAAAAAAGACTTAAGCAACAAACATTAACTCAAAAGGAAGATTCTCTCTTAAAAAAAAAAAAAACAAAACAAATTTAACACAAAAAATATAAATAAAAAATCAAGAGAGTTCTTATTCAAATAAAATTTACTCTCTCGCAATCTGTAAAAACACATAAACAAAAGTAAGAATGCTTTATTCGGCTATGCTGAATCTTCAATGCCCTCCACCACAAACGAGTGTGAAGTAAATACGTTATGTTTTGTACATACATGCTCACAATTACGCTCACAAATCTTTACAGTATTTAAAATTTTTTCTTAAATGTAACACAGGAACACTTAATGAGTCATAAAATCATTTATATTTTTGGCTATAACTTTTTTCTACTGAACCGATTAAAATAAGTCGATTTCAACTTTTCGAAAGCTCTTCGCTTGCACTTTGAGGTTGTCTCAGATATCGGTCAATATCTTTTAATATACTGAACCGATTTTGCTGATTTTAAATTTGAAACTTTTTACCACTTAAATACAACAAAAACATTTAGACTAATAAAAATTTATCTATTTCCGCCTTTTCTCGCAGAAAACATCAAAAAAAGAAAAAGATCACCATACACGTACCAATCCATAAGAAAATCGAAAAACATACGCACACAGTAATGAAACACATACATCATCATCATAAACCGATTGTTCTCAAAGAGGAAAAGAAAATTATCGAGGAACATCATCATCCTGTTATTAAAAAGGAACAAGTATCACATGAACATCATCATCACCATGAAGCTAAACATGATCATCAGCATAAACATAAACATATTGAACCGGTTAAGGAATATGCCGATGAGGAGGAACATATACATCATCATCATAATTATGAGCATAAATCTCATGATGAAGAATTAGATGATGATTTTATAGAATCAAGAAGGCATTAAGAATAACTAAAGCAAAAATATTTTAATTATAATTTAGGTGATATTAATTTTATACAAAGACGAAGAATAGAAGTAAAATAAGTTTTCTGATTAAAAATTTTATACAAATTAAGTCAAATTAGAGGAAATAAGTAAAATTTTTGAAAACAAAATTAGAAAATAATAAAATTTAGCTAATATTTGTGACATTCTGTGGTTTTTTAATTAAAATAAATATATGTACAACCCTGTAATAGTGTTGATAATACTGTGACCTAACAGCTGTTATTTATGATAAAACAGTTAAAGAGCAACAACTACAAAGTGAGTGTTTATGTTTACAGAAATAAAAGAGAACTGTAAAAAAACGTGCTCACTTGTGAGATTTTAAGATTTTCAATTTTTTTTTATAAAATTAATGTAAATTTTGTAAATTATTAGAAGAAAAATGGGTAAAAAAGTGTACAATGCCAAGGCCAGACAAAATCCTAAAACTATAGTGGATAATTCCGCCTTAAAAGATGTAAGTTGGAATATTTTTTGAAGGACAACAAAAATTCTATAAAAATTCATGTTCTTTAAGGTAAAATTGGAATTAGAGGAATTGGGTGAGGGTACTACCGCGGGCTATGATGAGTCCAATGCCTTGGTGTTACCCTCCAAAAAGCGGGCCACAAAAATTAAAGTGGAACACAAACAAAATGTGAAAATTTTAACAAAAAAGCAAAGGAAACATTTGCAGGCCATAGTGGACAAGAAGAAGAAAAAAGAGGGGGTAAGTTTACAAAAAAACATATCAAAATTTTCTCTAAAACTTATAAATTTTCATTAAGCGTGCTGAATTATTGGAAGCCTTGGCTAAGGTCCAAGTACCCGAACAAGAACTCAAACAATATACTTCCATAAGTCAAGTGCAAACGGTGGGTGTTAAAAAATTAGATGCTTTGGAAGAGTTAATGGCTAAAAAACAGCAGAGACAACAAAATGTACAAGTAGCGGAGGGTAGCAAAATAAGTTCCATAAAGGGAGCAGCCAAACGTAAACTATTGCTCGAGGAAGAGGCAGAATTAAAAGCTAAAAAGAAAAATCCCAATATAGTGGGCCTGGAAGAGGAGGATGACGATGATGATGAAGATGAAACCTCGGTTGAGGAAGCAGAAGAAATAGAGGTAGAGAAACAAGCAGAACAACAAGAAAAACAGCCAGAAGAAAATGTAGAAAAAACTCCCGCAGTACCACAAAAATTTCCTGAAGTTTCAAATTCAGCCCATGCTAATAAACCTACCGCAGAACCTGTAAAATCTTTAGCTCCTGCTCGTCCTACTGTATACATACCGGTATTACGTGACCCCGAAATTCAAGCAGCCCGTTTAAAATTACCGATTTTGGCTGAAGAACAACAAGTCATGGAAGTGATAAATGAGAATAACATTATCATAGTAGCAGGTGAAACTGGATCGGGTAAAACTACCCAAATACCCCAATTCCTTTATGAGGCTGGTTACTGTGAAAATGGCAAAGTTTTAGGCATTACAGAACCCAGACGTGTGGCTGCCATAGCCATGTCTAAACGTGTGGCTCAAGAAATGAATTTAAGCGAAAAAGAGGTTTCCTACCTCATACGTTTTGAGGGTAATGTCACGCCTGAAACTAAAATTAAATTCATGACTGATGGTGTCTTGCTAAAGGAAATCGAATCTGATTTCTTGCTCAAAAACTACTCAGTTATAATATTGGATGAGGCCCATGAAAGAAGTTCTTATACAGATATTTTAGTAGGTCTTCTCTCGAGAATAGTTCCCTTGAGACTTAAACGTGGTGGCAATCCTTTGAAATTAATTATTATGTCTGCTACTTTAAGAGTAGAAGATTTTACTTCCAATTCTAGACTATTTAAAATCCCTCCACCTTTAATAAAAGTGGAAGCTCGTCAATTTCCAGTTACTATACATTTTCAGAAAAGAACCCCCGATAATTATATAGAGGAGGCTTATAGGAAAACAGTTAAAATTCATTCTAAATTACCAGAAGGAGGAATATTAATTTTTGTTACCGGTCAGCAGGAAGTAAATCAATTGGTCCGCAAACTAAGAAGAACCTTTCCCTACAAAAAATTGAATAATAAGAAAAATTCTACAGAAAAAAAAGCTGAAGGTGAAGCGGAAGAAAATGAAGAACCAAAAGACGAATCGAAGGATTCTGATGATGAATTTGATATGAAACGAGCCATACGTAATGTACGCAAATCGAAAAAGAAGTTTTTATCTCAATTGGCTTTACCCAAAATCAATTTGGATGATTATAAATTGCCTGGAGATGATACTGAGGCCGATTTATTAGAGAACCAAGATTCCGATAATGAAAATGCTTTAAATGAAGATGATCATGATTTAGATGATGAGGAAGATGACGAAAATCCCAATGCAATGGATGAAGATGTAGCTGCTGCCACCACCAAACAACCTTTGTGGGTTCTACCTTTATATTCTTTACTCTCCACCGAAAAACAAAATCGTATATTCCAACCTGCTCCCGAAGGTTGTCGTCTTTGTGTGGTGAGTACTAATGTGGCTGAGACTTCTCTTACCATACCAAATATTAAATATGTGGTGGATTGTGGCAAACAAAAGACTCGTTTATATGACAAAATCACAGGTGTGAGTGCTTTTGTAGTAACCTATACTTCCAAGGCTTCGGCGGATCAAAGAGCTGGTCGTGCTGGTAGAGTAAGTGCGGGCCACTGTTATAGACTCTATTCCAGTGCTGTGTACAATGATGAGTTTGAGGATTTCTCAGTGCCGGACATACAAAAGAAACCTGTAGATGATTTAATGCTACAAATGCGTTGCATGGGCATCGATCGGGTGATAAATTTTCCTTTTCCCTCACCTCCTGATATTGTACAATTACAAGCAGCCGAAAAACGTTTGGTTATTTTAGGGGCCTTAGAAAAAGTCGAAAATCCTACTGCCATCGATAAAGAATTACCTCCTAAGGTTACACGTTTGGGTCATATAATATCACGATTTCCTGTTTCTCCTCGTTTTGGTAAAATGTTGGCTTTGTCACATCAACAAAATTTGCTGCCATATACTGTTTGCTTGGTGGCTGCTCTTTCAGTGCAAGAAGTTTTAATGGAATTTAATTTTGATCGTGAACAAGAAGATGCTGCTATTGCCGCCGGCAAATGGCAAAAGAAAAGACTATCATGGGCTTCTACCGGTCACTATCAATTGCTGGGTGACCCCATGGTTTTATTAAGGGCAGTAGGGGCAGCTGAATATGCTGGCTCTAAGGGTGAACTTATGAAATTTTGTGCAGAAAATGGTCTAAGACACAAAGCCATAACCGAAGTGCGTAAACTGAGAGTACAACTGACCAATGAAATAAATTTGAATATTGACAATGTTAATCTCAGTGTAGATCCGGCCATGCCACCGCCTACCGATAGTCAAGCCAGATTTTTAAGGCAAATCTTATTAGCCGGTATGGGAGATAAAGTGGCACGCAAAATATCTCTAGAGGATATTAGTGACAAAGAAGAAAAACGACGTCTCAAATATGCTTATAATTGTATGGACATGGAGGATCCTGTTTTCATACATTCTTCCTCGGTTTTAAAGCAAAAATTACCCGAATGGGTTATATATCAAGAGGCCTTTGAATTACAAAATGGTGATTCTACAAAAATGTTTATAAGAGGTATAACCGCCATAGAACCTGAATGGTTATTACTATATGCGCCTTTGCTATGTAATATCAGAGGTATAAAAGAAGAACCCTTACCCAGATACAAACCAGAAGATGGCAAAGTTTATTGCTATGTGGATGCCACTTTTGGCAAAGCAGGCTGGGAATTACCTTTAACTGAAATAGAAATGCCTGCCGAGGAAAAGGCTTATTGGTAAATATTTTAAAATTATTGTAGCGATTTTAAATTAATCTTATTTTTTTCTTTTCTATTTAGTTATTTTGCCATGTTTGTTTTGGATGGTCAAGTGTTTCCTCAATTGAAACCCTTTAAATCAAAATTAAAGTCAACTCCTTCATCTTTAACAAAAAGTTGGTCTAACTTAAATGAACACATTTTAAAATTTAAACGTTGTTTTATAACTAAACGTTTAAATACCAGAGAAAAATTATTAGAAGTTTGGCAAAAGAAACCAAATTGTAAGTTTTTTTTCTTATGGATCTAGAATGATTTTCTTTATAATTTAATAAATTTCTTTTTAGTCCTTCTGGAAGAGTACCACAATTTATTGTATGATGTTTCCCTAACGGAATTATCTAATATTTGGCCTCCCACCAAATTAGAATAGTTTTTGTTGATAGATTTAAGTAATAAAAGAATTAAATGGAATTTTAATTTTATAAATTAATTAAAATAAAAATAAAATTAAAAAAATAATATTAAAATGGAATTTTATAAAAAAGTTTAATACCCTTCACCACATTTTTGTTATAAATAGTGGCTATAAAAATTAATGAATTTGGTATTTCTATGAGCGATTTGCGTATTTTAAACTGTGTGTTTTTTTCTGACAAAGTGATTTTTCGGGAAACTATAGGAACTTATAGTAAAGTATCGAACTTTGTTTTCTGTTCCAATAAAACATAATTTAACCAAATAACATGACAATAAAAAAAGTCGACGACATCAACACTGTCGACTTCGCTGGTTATAGTGGCACCCGTAATAGAGTTTTTCTAAATATAAAATAATTGTAATGAATTTTGATTGTAATAAATTTTATAATATTCTAAAATATTCACATTCGTTTGAATTGCAATTGTGATAATGGACCCAACCAAGGGGGGAGGTAAAAAACAAATTGAAGCACTGTATTCGATCAATGCCTACTGATCTCAAATTTAACGTGTCATTCCAAATATTTGTTGACAATGTAGCCAAAGACCAACACCAACCCTACTTTTTTTAGACCACAGCATCTATGGACTCATTCTATAGAAATTGTACAATTTTTTGACCTGGATCTTAGTTAGAATCTGAATTGTAATAATAAACAAACTTGTTTTGCAGTTGTTACAACAACCAGGAGTTTTTCCCCCAGGGAAGAAACTCCAACAACAGCAAAGCACAATAACAACAAATATGAAGATTTATGGACATCAAAGTGATATCTGGAAATGGACATTGTACGGGGGCTATGAGAAATTTCGATAGGTTTCTTCCTTAGCACGATGCTGGTGTAGAGTATACAAACTTTACCGTGGATTTCACACACATTTTTTATCAACTTCATTTCATATGTTTTCATATGTTTTCCAATAAAAATATATATGTTTAATAACACTTACCTTAAACAAATTAAATTCAACCCCAAGAAATAAACCATTAAATATCTTCCTTAAGATGGCTTTAGTGAATTCCACAGGGTTTTAGCAATTGATGACTTTTAATTAATTTATTATTTAAAAAATTCTCAACTAATTTAAATCACTTAAAAATATGTTTAAGTTTTCTATTCCTTTTTTTCTAATTTAAACAAACACTTTAAATAGTCCCTATTTTAATAACTTTAATTATAAATGATATATTTCTTTTTTCGTTTTTTATATTTTTAACTTTATTCTCACCGCCATTGTTTTTAAATATTTTACACAAAGTCAAGGAATTAAATAACGCCGCCATGTTTAATTAATTATTTTTTTTTCACGTTATTGTAACATATAAACAATTTTTGACGCCGTTTAAAATATTATTTACATACATTGAAAATAAAATATACCGTTATTTTAATTTGACATTAAGGTAAAGAAATTTTAAGTGAGAGAGTTTAGTTTAGTACGCCATTATTAAATATTTACATTTTTAACGCCGTTTAAAATGTAATTTTTTGGAAATACACAGTTATTTTCATTTGTTATTAAAATCCACAAATTCTTAGTGAGAGGGTATAGTTTTGTATACCGTTGTTAAGTTATGAACATTTTTAACGCCGTTTAAAATGTAATTTATTTGCTCAGAGGTTTAACTTAACAAATCAAAATAACGGTATATTTTGATTTGTTATTAACATTAAGAAATTCTAATTGAAAGGGGAGCCAGATAATAAAAATTTAATAACAATGAGAAAAAACGCTAAAAAAAGACCAAAATTAGAAATTTTCTTTAAATTTATTAAAATTATATTGAATTTTAAGACTTTTTTTAAATTATTAAATTATTTTAAAGAAACTCTATACTTTTTCTCAGTATTTTATGAAATAGAAAACAAATGTTTTTCGAAAAAGTAGACATGTAAAGAAATTTGTTAAGAAATATGGATAGAACATTTAAAAAAGGGATATTAATTGATGGCTTCAAAATGAAATTAAATAATTTTCTAAAAATTTTTATTTTTTATTTTTTTTTTATAATAATCTTTATTAACTCAATAATATTTCAATTATATTTTTTTCTTGTAATTTTTCCTTTTTCTTTTAATATAGTAGTTATAGTTATAATATTAATTAATTTTACATAATTTATTTAATATATATTTTTTTATTAATTATATCAAGATATTCTTTTTTTATTTGTATATATATTTACAAAGCTAATAATTGTTGATATATAAATTGTTAATTAAATATAACTTTTCGCTCAGTAATTTTATTTTTATTTAACATAGAGATTAAAAAGTATTTTTTTTTTAATTTTTGCATAATTTAAAAATGTTTCAGTTAATTTTTATTATATTTTAATAATAAACTTTTAAGTTTATATAAGTTTTATAATAATGAAAATTGTTCTTATTTTAATAACTAATAAACTTAATTAAATATATTTTTTAAAATTAAAAAGAAATAATAAAAAAACTTATTTTAGATAAAATTAAAGAGAAAATACGCACCAATATAGATTTTTTTTAATTTTTAAATTTTAATAAAATATTTATTTTGTTTATATATAATTGATATGCTTTTTATTTTTTTATATTTTAATAATAAAGTTTAAGAGTAGTTTTTTTATAAAAAGGGTAAACAAATTCAGTTTAGAAATAATAAAAAAAGAAATCAAAATAAATAATGTTTAAAAAATTCTTTGGATGATTTTTTTAAAAATAAAATGGAATTTTTTAGGTTAAGGAAGGGTTTTTTTTATAATTTAATACATTTTTTGTTTTGTTTTTTATATATATATTAGGAAGTTTAATTTTTTGGATTAGTGATTAAATATTTTAAAAAATGTTTGATTTTTTTAATAATAAAGAGGTTATGTTAAGCTTTTTTTAGAAAAAAGAAGGAAATTTTATAGTTTTTTTTTTTTTTTTTTAATATTTAATAGTTTTGGTAATTTGTTTATAATGTTGTTAGTTTATAATTGTTTGTTGTTTTGTTTATGTGTTATTTACTTTAATTTCTTTTATAATATTGTTAGAAAAATCAGTCTAATTTTGTAAGGCAACATGAGAGCTTTTTTTGTTTTTCTTTTCATTATTTTTGTTTTATTACAAAAAAACTTAAATCTAATTTTTATTATTTATAATTCAAGCTTTCAAATAAAGAAGCATTTTTTAATAATTTCAAAAAATTAGAAAATTAAAAGAATTAAAAATTTGTTTTAACCAAAAATTATTAAAATTTTTTGAAATTATTAAAAATTTTCTTTAACAAAAAAGCTAAAATTTTATTTATTAATTTAATTATTTTTTTATAATTTTGCTGATTTTAAAAAAATTTTGTTTGATAATAAATTTGAATTTGTGTAAGTTTTTTTGTTTTTTATTTTAAATATTTTTAAAATAAACAAGTTTGAATGTTATATTCGGTTGTGCCGAATTTTCTAAACCCACCACCACTAATGCGTGTGAATTAATACATTATGATTCGTACATACACACTCACAAACGTATACAATTTAATTACTTAAATTTTTGGCCATAAAATAAAATTTTACGAAACTTCTTCGCTTGAACTTAGAATTTACCTTAGATATTGGTCTATATCTTTTAAAATACTGAACCGATTTTGTTGGTTTTAAATAGGAAAGTTCGCAGAACTATAACCAACACTCAGGCCAAATTTCATCAAACTCTATCAATTATTGTGCATAACAGACAGACAGATAGACGGACATAGCTTAGTCGGCTCAGATTTTGATTTGGTGCAAGAATATTTATACATTATGGAGTTATTGTATGATTCCTTTTTAGCATTACACATGAAATGACAAAGTTAATATACCCTCTTCATCACTTCTGATGGTGGAGGGTTTAAATTAACAAACTTTAAAGTGCAGTTAAAAGCCAATAAAAAATTGAAGAAGAAAAAACCCTTTTTTAAGTCTAAAGAAAAAAATCTTTTTTTGTTCTCTAAAAAAAACTCTATACAAAATGGAGTATTTGTATTATTTTTAAATAAACTATTTATAGAATTATTAAATTTATAATACATTATTAATATTTTTATTATAGAGATTATGCCAGCTAATAAAGCAGTTGTAAATTAAAGTTATTTTTACAATATTTAACAGTTTTTTATTTCTTAATTCTTTAATTTTATAATAATTATTTCTTTTAATAATACATTATAAATAAAATTTAAACAAATAACCCTGTTTTTTATAATTTTTTTCTTTTATTAAATATTTAATTAAACAACCATATTTATTTAAAATTAATTATCAATTAACAAATTATTGAAATGTTTATATTTACAGCTTAAGAGTTTAAAATTTTTATTTGCAAAAATAAAAAAAAGTTTTATTTTCATTTTTTTTTAATTTTGAATTTAAATTAAGTTTTTAAATTCCTTTTTAAACGAGTATTTACAGTTAACAAAAATAATAAGAAATTCGATATAAATAAAACTAATAAATTTTAACAACAATAAAGAGTTTCTTTCAATTTTCGGGGAGGAGTTTTTTTCCAACATTTTTAAAATTTTGAGGTTATAACTTTAAAAGTTTGAGGTTATAACTTTATTTAAAATTCATAAACTGGATTCAAAAACATTCAATAATTGAAAGTGAAACAATTCCACAATTATTAAAACCAGGAATTCACATAAATTTTTTAAAGGTTATGTGTGATTTGAAACTTTGTTTAAAGGTTAGGGAAGCAAAAAATTATGTTTTTTGCTTTTTGAAAATTATTTTAAAATATTTAAGAAATTATGACAGAAATTTTCATACCAAAAATTTAAATTGAGTTTTTAAATTGGAATTGAAATTTTAGAGGTTATATTTTTCAACTTTTTTGAGGTTATTTTTTTATTTACTGGTTTACTGTAATGTAGAATATAGTTTTTTGTAAAATTGAGGCAACTAACACCTAGAGGTACAGATTTCATAATCGGCATGGAAAAGAAGGTTTATGAGAGCTTTGATAGTAGTTCTAACGTGTCTAGCGTTGAGCCTTTAAGGGCAGAATGCAAATATGCAATTGGGATTGTAGGAAGACAAAAGAGACAGCTGTTGTTGTAACAGTTCGATTGTTTCTTATAATTCTTTCATGGAATAAGAACTTTCGTTTGATACAACTGTCGCTGGTTTGAAAATCTTTGGGCGAGTTTAACTCGAAAATGCAATTGTCACGGGACGAGACAGTTGTATCACTGTCTAAGTGTACAGGCCCTTACACTGAAGTTGTTAGACAGTCACACCTTTGGGATCTTATTGGCCGTTATTTTGAGGATCTAATATGGTTCGTGAATAGTATGGGGGACCCCTACAGGCGAAACGTTCTTTCAAGTCTTAAACTTTTCTATTACTTTCTTCTTTTTTTCTTTCTCTTATTGTTTTATTTTCCACTCATTCACTTTGAAAGGCGGATCACGTTCTGTGTCATTGTGCAAGTCTGCAGATACGTAGACATAAGTGATTTGGCAGTCGGTTCTATGAGGTATAAATGGATCGTTCTTGTATCTTATAGTTCTGCAACTACTCACATGTTCTTGTCTTTTCTCATTCAATCCTTTTTTAAGACCTAAAACTTTCGTTTTGCCTTCTTCTTCTCTTATTATTTCATTTTTCAGGTATTTAACTGGAAGGGAACACAATGGATGATTCAGATCGTCGAGTGGCTGCGTATGCTTTTTTAATTATTACCATAATAATACCTTAACTAATGCTTTAAACTTGTAATTTAAATTAAAGTTCTTTGTAGGTTATGTTTTCAATTTTTTTTTACTTTTAACCTTAAATTCCTAAAGAAGTGTAAGAAACTTTTAATAATGGAAACCTAAATCAATTTTTAATAAAACCTTTAAATAATATAAAAATTGAATTTTCTTAAAAGAATTTGTTTGAGGTTAAGTTTTCATTTTTTAGTTTTAATAACAAAAATATTTAAAATTAAAGCAGAAGTAAGAAAAACTATTTTATTTTTAAAACTTATTTACTGAAATCTGCACGGAAAGAATTAAAGAATTAAATTAAAGAAAATGAAGAAAATCTAAAGTATTTTTAAGGTTAAGTTTTTTTCAAAATTTTAAGTTCGTGCAGAAATCAATTTTAACTCCTCCTTAAAGAATGTTTTAACTCTTTTTTTTGTAATCTTATATTTTTTCAAGCTTTTTTAAAGCTTCTAACTAAATTTTAATAATTAAATGCTATAAACAATACTAACATTACCTGCCTCATCGATTTCTTCGTGTATCTCTTCGAAATCGGAATTATCTTCTGATTTAATTTCTATAATTTGAACATGGTTTTCTGTGGGCGATTTAAGAGTTTTCTTCTCCGTCTCTGTTTCATTTTCCTTTTCCACCTCAACACATAATTCATCGACTACATGATCCACCAATTGTTCTACTAATTCTTTAGCGCTAACATTATCTGGTGTGATATCTAAAGATTTGGATTTTGTGGAAGTCTGTTCAACGGTATGATATTGTTCTTGTTCATTCTGTGGGGCAGTCATAATGTCATTATCAGTCTGTTTGTTAACTATTTGTTTAGTTTTATTTTTATCAATTTCTATAGCATTTTCATTATCTGTTATATTCGCCATTATAGATGGATCTCTTGGAAGCTGTTTTGTATTTGTATTTGCTGTAGTGGCATTTTGTATTTCATCTTTAATATTTTGTTCTTGTTCTATGACCTGTTGCCATAGATTTTTTAGATATTCTTCTTGTCTTTCTTTTTCTAAATTTAAAAGACTACTTTCATCTTCTGATGATGAACTACTCACCGCTTTTATTTTTGATTTACTATGGCCTCCACTACTGCTAACACCGCCACCGCCACCGCCACCGCCACCTCCTCCTAATCCTCCTTCGTTTAGCAGTGATGTAGGCGATTCTAAGCTGCTGCCCAAAATCGGTGTTAGACCACGTTCTGCTTGTTGTTGTCTTAATTCAGACATTTCTCTTTGCAGGGAATTACGCCTAGAAGTTTCAATTTCTTTTTGTGTGCTATCCATGGCTTGATTATATTGTCTTAGACCGCTGGCAGTAACAGGAACATAATTTTTACCAATCTCTATGAGATAAACATCACGATTTAAGGGAGTTCGATACATTTTATTTGGATGATTGGGCCGCCAAATGTGTATAACATAGCCCACCATGCCGGCACGAGGTTCCCAACCATCCCAAGACAAACGACCACCTTTTTGACGTAAAGCCTCAAAGGGCCATACAATGCGTCGACATTGATCAATATTATGGAAAATCTAAAATTTTATTCAAAATTAATAAAAAATGTTTAAAATATTTTTATAATAAAACAAATTTACCTCTCTTTCATCCACTATTATAACCTTTTCAAATAAAGCAAATCTGGGTTGGGCCGTTTGAGATTCTTGTGTTGTTAATGCTCGACTGGTACAGGCACCCATATCTCCGGAAGCCACTATGGCAATACCACTTTGATTTGTATTATTAAGATTATTTTGTGTATTAGTATTTTGTTGTTGCTGCTGTTGTACGGCCGCTGCAGCCGCTGTTAAACAAATTGGACCTTTTGTTTTACGCGGGTAATCACCTGGATTGGTAATTATATTACCAATGCCAAGATTGCCCGAGGAACAATAGATTTTGGTATAACGAGGGCTGCCGGATATCGCACAATTTGCTGAAATACCATTAGCACCACCTCCACCTGTCGCTAATGCTGCAACACTATCATTGGAAGCATCCTTATCTAAAGTTTGCGAAGAATCATCAGAATCTTTAATAACTTCTGGTAACACAGAACTAGTGCTGGCTATGGGCAAAGTAGCTCGACGTTCTCTCTCTGTGGATCTTATGCTCGAAGAGGAGAGTTGTTGTTTGTTGGTTGAAGATCTTGCCTCTCTTAACAGTTCTTGTTCACGATTTAACAAACCCGCCAATAAGGTGGTAGATGAGGGTTTTATAACAGTAATAGAGCTGCGCATTGAGGATAGACCATCACTGCCAAATTGTGAGCTTAAAGTAGCTCCAGGTACTCCCGTAGCGGCTAAACTAAACATTGTACTAGCGGTCAAAGTATTATAAATCGGGGGTGATATATACACCGGCCTAAGATCACCACTTTCTCCCAGATTGCTGCAGGGTCCAGAAGGTAAACCTAAGTGTGTGGTTTCTATAGAAGAGCCCGAACTACAGCCTTGACGACATTTTTCCCTTATATGATGCCACCATTCTAATATATTGGTTTTTATAGCTTCCGGTGTTATAGGTCCTCCTATAACATCCCTTAGCTGTTCATTGGTGTCGGCATAAGAAGTGGTTAGAGGAGAAACATATATAGGATATCCTATAGGTTGATCACAGCTAGAATTGATAATATTTCTTAAAGCTTGTTTGGCATTTTGTATGCTGCCTCTTTCCGGATTACGATTACGTAAATAAATTAATTCCTGTTGCTGCCCGGCCCAAAGGCCTCGCACACATTCTCGATTAAGTTTTATAACACGAAACGTTAGGAAACGTTTCGTTAAACGTATTATGCGATATTCATCACTACCATCTTCCATAACATGACGCAAGGCTAGCAAATTAGGAGCCCCTCTCAAAACTGCACTACGCCAAACGGGATCAGCTTCATGGGAAATAACCAAATCTTTGGAACAGGTATCAATAGCTTCATATAAAGCATCAGGATCTCTAAATTCATCGGGATTGGAAATGTGATCTTGTTGCAGTTTTAAAGCCATTTTAACAGCGGGAGCTACCACAGCATGTAACAAATCCATATCTGCAAAAACCCATTCATCTCGTGGAGAGGTAATACGAAAATCTCCTTTAAAAAGAGCATGCAGGCCATGTAAAAAGAATTCTACTCCGGTCAAAGAGCTATGTGAAGCGGTAGCTAAGGAACGTCTTGCCAAAAGACTTAAAGCCAAACATAAAGAGACTATAGGTGAATCTTTAGCTATAGAAGGTACTTTAAGTTTAATTTGTGGAGGCTTTTCTTGTGAAGCTCCTCTTGAAGGTTCTACCGAGGCGGCACGAGCTTCTTGTCTCGATGAAGGAGAGTAATCACCCTTTTGATAACTATGCTTACTTCCGGAAGGTGCCGATTTACTGGATCTAGTTAAAGGTGTCGTACTGCTTAAACCAGGCGCACTTTCGGAGGTTTGCCTGGAGATATTTGCCAAAGAGTGAGAAGTAGCCATTTGTTCTACCCCCTCATTGCTGCCCGTCATGGTAGAACTTTTTTGATTTCTTATTTTCAACTGCTGCTGAGATTGAGACTTTTGTTGGACCGAAGACAAATTAGGTGTACTGGCCAATGTGCTGGTGGAAGCTGCTGCTGTAGGTTGCGGTTGTTGTGTGGTTACCCCTTGGGCAGAAGTAGGCGTGGGATTTTGTGTAGGATTTTGAGACTCTTTACGTTTGTCATAACAATAATTCAACCAACTTAAATAAACATAACAAAAACTAGTGCGTGTTATGCCAACTGCACGAAAATCGAAGTCTTCATCTAAATTAAAATTGAATATGGGATCCAAATCCACAAACTGGCGAGACATAGTGTGTTGTAAAGCTTCCTGTATAACCGCTGAATTCAACCATTCATCCAGTTTAGGATTTTTTATAACATAATAAATAATACTCTAAAATATTGGGAAAAATGTGAATAACAATTCCTCTCATATTTTGGAACACAAAACTAACTCACCTTAACATAATAGGTTATCAAAACCTTACGATATTCAAATACTTGTAATGTTGCACTGGCTAAATTATCGGATATAGAATAACCCTCTACAACATATTGTGAAGCCACCACTTGCCAAGCCAGCCATCTGGTAGAAAACATGGCATTGGCACTAAGCATACGAGGCAAATGACCCGGATCACAGCAACAACAACCATCATTATCCTCAACATCCTCTGTTATGGCCTCGACCTCACGTTGTTGGCAATAGGTGCCACGAAATTCTAAACCACGCATTTGAAAGGTACACAAACCATTGCCCAACTCGATGATGTGCACCAAACAATTCAAATAGTCAGAAGCCAAAACTGCAAATAACAAACAAAAACATTAATTTTAAAAATTAATTAATTACTTTTTAATATTTAAGAGCATACTCACCAAAACAATCTCCCTGATTAACATTACCCCAACGACCCATTAATAAATCCCCACACAATGAATGTTGCAGGGAACGTGTTAAATGCTCATAAAATATTGAATTTAAATTATTATCATCTGCACCCAAATCACGTTCCAATTGTGAACTCAAACGGGTATTCGAATGATCTATGCGACGGGTGTTATAGTCACGTTCCCAAAATTTAATGGGCCTCACGTAGGAAGTCAAAAATATAGCACTACCTAAGAAGGGATTCAGTGGTGTTGAGAGTAATGAGGATATGCCAGCTTGTAAAAATAACATGGCCGAATGGGGCACACTAAAAGGTTGGGCAAAAGCATGAAATGCTGAACCCCAAGTTATTTGCCAAGGTGCTATATAAGTCACTATGAATTGAAGCTGAAAAAGATAAGGAACAACATGAAAATTCAAAATTGTTTTCGAATATGTTCAATTACGTCCAAAAATTATATGAAATGATTTTTTTCTCTATTTTAAAACACACAAACCCAAGTTTCATATGATTATTATTATTATTATTTTTTTTTTTTGAGTTCGAAAATTTCGAAATTTAATTAAATATTCGAAAATAGCTAAATAAATATTACTTAAAATTGTCGAACTATAAGAAAAAATTCTGGAGTTTTGGAATTCTAATGGTGTATTTTAATATTTTTTCTTAGTTCGAAAATTTCGAAATTAAATTTTAAATATTCGAAAATAGTTAAAATAATTTTAATTAAATTTTACCTAAAATTTTTGATTTTTGTAATTTTTCTTCTTAGTTCGAAAAATTCGAAATTAAATTTTGGAGTGTTTTATTTAAATTTTACTTAATATTTTCAATTTCGATTTTTGTATAATAAAAAAATGAACAAATAACAATCAAAAATTTGAAAAATTATTTGTTTTTAAATTTTCGAAATTCGAAAAATTGAAAAATTAAAATTTTTCATTTATTAAAAATTTGAAAATTTCTATTACGTCTAAAAATAACTGAATAATGTTTTCATTTTTAATATTACAAAAATTTTGATTGATTTTTTTTTATAAATTTTTAACTTTTATAATTTCGAAAATAAAAATATTCTAAAATATCTGAAAAATAATCAACATTACAACACAATGACATTGCAACTTTTTAGCACTTACCTTCAAAAAGAAATCACAACATTTTCTAAAAGCCAGCGATACAAAAAAGTAATCGATGAGAAATGTTTCTGAAGCCATAGCAAAATCAATACGAAAGAATAATACAGTAAACATGACAATCAGGTACTGGTTGGTTGGATCCGAATAAGCGTTACGTATAACTTTAATAATAAAAATTAATTAATAAACAATGAATTTCAGATAATGAAAAACACTTACATTTCAAAGCACATACGGCTACAATTATTGTACCCCAGGCAATACCATATTTGGAAGCTATAGTCGCAGCATCAGCTGTTAAGGCGGATATGCAGAGCAATGGGAATAAAACATTTTTCTCCAAAAGACACAAATAGATATAAAATTTTTCAAACCACATTATTTTCGGAGCATGAGAAACTTCATAACGACCATATTCTTTTTGCCTCAATAATGGTTTGGCAAAGCATAACCAGGGCATATGTTTTCGCATTTGGGGTATGATGTAGTGTAGCAAAAAACCCAAAGCTCCGGTAAAACCATACAGAACAATATTCAAATCCGGTTGTAATACTGTAAACACGGTGCTACAATGTAAACCAAAAACAACTACAGCCAAGAAGATGGTAACCACAAAATCATTTTTCAAACGAGTATTAACAGTATATTGTAATTTTTTGGGTAATGGATCTGAATTGCTTTCTGTTTCGGCACTACTGTTATCGGGACAATTCATGGTTAAAACTTCTTGATCTGGATCATTGAGAACACCAGTTAAGGTAGACATTTCGGCAGGATTTGTGGTAGAGGAAGATGAAATTTTATCTGCTTCTGGCTCTTTTGCAGTATTAGCAGATAAATCTTTTTTAGGTAACTGGTCCGTTTCCAAAGGATCCTTTAAGGGGGGTTCGGTTTCTAAATTAGAATTACAAGAACTGGAAGATGCTGTAATGGCCTTCTTACTAGTCGACAAAGTTTTACCCAGAGTCTGGCTACTACTGCCCAAAGATGAAGCTTTCGATTTACTACGTTTCTGGGTATTAACCTCCTCTTCCTCCTCTACCTGGTCATCTAATTCCTCTGCTGTAGGAGTGGCATTATTATCGCCTATCTTTTCCAAAGAAGACATTTCAATATTTTCACTTTGTTGAGTCGTTGGAGCATCATCATCCGACTTTTTATGTTTTGAGCTTCTCTTAGGCGTGCTAGTGGTTAATTTTTGGGTAGTGCTAGTGCTGCTTAATTCATCATCATCTTCATGATAGGTAGACACTATACAGTTCTTTACAATTGCCCAAATGTGACTAAAATCACTGGCCGAACGTGATAAATGATAGCCCAATGGTATAAGTAAAGCACAGAAAATAGAGAAAATTATGTGCTGAGTTCCCTTGCCTTCATTAAAGGCTGCATATAAAGGGCCATACAGCAACATGACACCCAAAAAGGAACGTATAACACACAAGATAGAACCTAAAATAGAAAATAAAAATATTATAAGATTTCAAAAATTCCAAAATTGTTGTGTCCAATTACCTATTAAACTTCCTGCTGCATTACCACCAAACACATGCATATCAATTTGTTCCATTAGATACATGGTGAATGTATTAATTTGTGGAAATAAACCCAAAGAAAATATCAAAGGAAAACTTAATAAGAAAATATAAAGAGCTTGTAAAACCAAGCCATTCACTTGGGCAGGCTGAAACTCTACACCAAAAAATGTATATTCCGGCTGAGGTTCTCCCCTTAATGCTTTCATATCATATTCCTCTTTAAGTGATTGAAATATTAACAGCAATCCCGAGCATATACAAAAGTAAATAGCTCGGGAATATGCTACAGTTTTATTGAAGCCGTGTATGGGAGAGGCAGCATCTGGTTGTACACTTTTTAGCAGAGAGTACTGTGAACCCGCTATGACGGCACAAAACAAAAAAGCAAAAACATCTTTATAGTAATTAAGCTGCAAAATCGATGAACCCAAATAGGCTACCGATGCTGAGAGGAAAACTGACAGTAAAATATGCAGCCAATGGATATCACGATCGAATAAAGCCAATAATTCTAAACGATCCATAGATATTTTAAATTCCTGTTTGTAATTGCCCAATTTGAAACGATATTTGTAAAAGGATTTGGGTTGTATGGAAGGTTTTTCCGAACTTAACATACAGGCCGGACGCCAATAATCGCAATAGTTTTCTATATGATGACCATCTACATTAAGTATAGCAGCCATAGTGGCATTATTATTGGCCGCCGTTAAGGGGGTCGAACCCACTCTTTGATTAGAACCCAAATTCCTCAATTCATCATTGATAATTTCTTGTATAAATCCCTTTAATGAGACCGTAGTGGCGGCACTAACATTACGATTATTTAAAACATTTGTGGAAGCAGGAGAGTCAATCATAACTTGCGTCAGAGGAGTAGAACGTTGGGTATTTGTGTTTAACAAATGAGGCGTGGAATCATTACATTCCATATGCCATTGTTCTATGGCATTACTGTGATTCGAGTCGTTATCTCTTTGCCGTGAACTGCGTCTCAATAATTGTTCTCTGTGATATAAACGTTCTGTTAAGGCCAATCTTTCAGCTGAGGAGGCAGAGTTTAAGGCTTTTAAAGCATCTTGATAAAATTGTAAATGTGCATTGGACATATTGCCTTGATTGGGTGGCGGTATAGAAGCCAAGTTATCAACATTAACTGGTCTGCCACGATCATCCACGGCTCCTCCATGCATAAGCCACAGCATTTTATGTATATCTGCTGTAAAGGATTCAGCACTAACACTATGTGAACTATTGGAAGATGAAGAGGTACGTGAGATCCCCTTAAGATTATTACTGGTCGTTTGTGTTGATTGGCTAGCAGGAGCTACTGAACTCCAATTGCCAGCATGTCTTTTATAATTATGAGAGCAGCCCGACAATTGTAGACTATCACCTGTTATTCCTGCTGGCCTTTCATCTATTTCTCTATACTGAACTTGTTTGGGTATGGCTCCTAAACGTTTGCCCACTGTTTGGGCTGCATTGTTACTGGAGGAATCTGGCAAATCTTGTGATATTTCCTGTTTTTCATTAGATTCTTTACTTGTATTAGGCAATTCCATGGAAGAGAGTAATACATCTTTAGAACTGGCACTAATTTGTTCGCAATCACTGGAGGGACATCCCGAATCATTTTCATTTCTTCTTAAATTATTTTGATTTTGTGGTGCCGCACTAGCATTTGCTGGTGTGGCTTGTGGATCACCATCGGGTTGTTCTAGTTTAATCATATTTAGGGGATTTTTATTAAGGGAATGTTTTTGTTTTTGTACCGCTTTAACTTCTTCTTTTAAAGTCTTATCATTGATTTTATCTTTGGCTGTAGTAATCCATTTTTTGTTGCTGCTACTTAGTAAAGGAGAGCGTGAGCCATTGTTATCAGTTTCAGAATCTGTGGAATGTAAACGTTCTCTTAAAGCACGGGCGCCCTCATTATCTAAATTATCTTCATCATCTTCATCGTCATCCTCTTCCTCCTCCTCTTCTGCACCTTGCTTATTTTCAGGCAGTTTTATTCTGTTGTCTATCTCTTCTTGTTCTCTCTTATAATTGCTAATATCCGTTTGTTTTTGTTGTTGCTGTTGATTTCTTAAATCATCATCCAATTGATTGTGTGTATGTTCCAAAACCTCTAATATATGTTCCACATTATAATCGAAATCTTTAAATTCATCATCATCATCATCTTCTTCCTCTTCATCTTCTTCATGGTCATCATCATCTTCTTCCTCCTCCTCCTCATCATCATCATCAATGTTATCGGTTTCCAAATGTTGTTCACTTTCTTCCTCTTCGTCATCATCTTCGTTTTTATTGTCATTCAAGATTTGTCCTACATCCGATTCGGCACTAAGATGATGCTGGGGTCTTTGCTTATGCAAATGCAAAAAATGATGAGGACATACACCACCTACAGCTCCTAAAGATTCATCATCTAAAATATCTTCTCCTTTACTTTTATTCTCCTTATTATCCTCTTTATCTGGTTTATCTGTCTCATCATTTTTCTTCGAAACCTTATTGTTCTTGTGTTTATCTTTTTGTTCTTTTAATTCAAATACTGGATCTATTAAAGCATTTGTGGAACCAAAATCTAAACTACTATTAGTAGAGCTGCCACCAAAGCTGCCTCCAAATTTGGGACATAAATTCAAATGTGGATTACGTACCAAACATTTACTAGGTGGTGGCAGCAAAGCATTTTGTGGATTCTTTATTTGTTGTTGGCCATTTATGGCCTCCACACTATTGGGATGAGGACATAAATTCGATACTGAGGGTCGTGGACAGGCCACTTCAAGGGCAGCACTTTTAATGCGTCTCACGGTAGTTGTGGTCGTTGGCTGGCTGCCAACATTTGAGGAACTATCTGTGGGCATTTTAAATAACGCTGTAGCATTCGAGTGTCTGCGTCGTTTGATGGCACCCTCACGGCGCGGCCGTTTGTGCAGCTGTAAAGCTGAGATGGTATAAATGGGATCTTTTGTTATGTTGGCACCACTACTACGAGCAGATTGATGTGAATGATTTAAACGATACTGGTTAGAATGAGGATGAACGCGTGTTGAGGATGAGGCACTACGATCGTCTAATTGTTCTATACCCAAATCAGATTTAGTAAAGCTATCGTCTTCTATGAAAACATCCGAAGAAGAGCCTAAAAATATAGATTGTAATTGTAATTATTAACACAAAATTAAGGTTCGACCATTTTCAACTCACCTAAAATCCAAGATTGTAGAGCTCTCATTCTTCCCTCGCCGCTAGGATGACTGCCGTGAGCCACCACATTGGCACTACCACCCAAACCCAATTCCATATCATCAACATCAAAACTATCGCTAGTATTAACACCTGACCCTAAAACTACCACTGAGCCACTACTGGCTATAGGTGGAGCACCACCACTGCCAGCTCTTCGGTGCGTATGATGATGACGATGATGATGGTGATGACCATGTTCATGATGTATGGAAAGAAATATACCACCGCTCGAGGGAGTAGGACCAGCAGAACCTATACTTCCACCCCTTTGTTGCTGTTTCAAACGTTCATCATGGGTTTCCGAGGAACGATGTCTTTGTAGACGAGATGTTTTCAAATTGGCAGATGTTGAAGAAGATGAAGAGGGATTTGAGGTTGCTGCTCCAGAGGTCGTTGTATTAGATCGTTGTGCCTGTTGTTGCTGTTGTTTATTGAGTGCAGTTACGGTTGAGGAGAGAGCAGCTGCCACTGCATAAGGATCAGCCTTGATTTTTTGTGCGTGTAAGAAACTATCACATTTTTCCACATTATTACCGCTTAAGCTTATAGCAGCTGACGATTGTGGGCCTTTGGAACTATTGGTAGTATCCGAAGATTGTCTTAAAAATTTTGCTACTATAGCCGATTCAGCGGCAGCATCCAAACTTGATTGACGTTCCAAACGTCTACGCTGATGATGACCTCTAACAATTTCCGATGATTTTCTAACCAAATGAGGAGGTTTAGGACCAATCAGGGCATTTGAGGAGGGGGTGTTCGTTGATGTTGACGAGGAAGGATGTAATGCAGTAGAATTGGCTATGGGACTGTTATCTTTGGGATACACTGATATATATTTGGCTTGTGGATCTGATAAACTTATAGAATTATTATTATTGTTGTTATTGTGGCTTATGGTGTGCGAGGAACGTATAGATTTTGAGTTACTAGCCGTACCAGCAATAGATTGTTGATCCTGTTGACTATTACCCGATAACATAGAAGGGGCATAGAACATTAACTCTATAGATTCGGAACTATTTTTACGATGGACATCAACTTTTAAATCTAAAAGATGTAAGAACAAATGTTAGAGGACAGAACAAGGAATATAATATTATTTATTGTGTTCAGTTACCAATTATACTATTGACATTGTCTATAGAAACCATACTATTTTCTGCGCTAATTTCATTGATGGCCTTATCCACAGATGCTGCCATATCTGCCTCTTCACCCACATGCATTACCTTCATTTCAATGCCAGGTTCATTGTTACGACTTCTGCTCGGAAAACAAAACAAAACAAAAAAGCACACAAATATATATGACGCACGATATTACATTGATATATAAAAATAAAAAATGCAAGAATAACAACAGCAAAAACAACAAATATGAACAGAATTAAAGAATATTTATATGAAGATAACAAAGATTATGTTGTATATGTAGGTCACCTACCTTTCTGTAGCCGTTTCCTTGGTAACCTTGAAAAAATGTTGTTTTATATTGGCCTCTGACATTGACTGTGCCCGATCGTATAAACGATGCAAAGCCATATTGGCCACTTTCAGTAGTAACACAGTACAACTGGTTAGAATGCAATAGATGCACCAAGTAAGCCATGTTTCCGGAAAATACAAATAGGCCACAAAAGGAGTGCAAAGTAAAAACAACCATAAATACAAATGCACTACATTGCAAAAGACACTTTGATGAGGATCATAAAACCAGCCACCAGTTAAAGAGGCCCAGACGCCTTGACGTAATATTTCCAAGGTCTGAGAACCCATGGCTTACGCCCTGGCATTGCCAAGAAAAATTACAACAACTAAATAACAAATTGTTGTATTAATTGTTTGTGTTGTTTCTTGTTTCTTTCTTTTATAACGAAAAGTTTTCAAGTTTTTTATTATCGTTCTTTATTAAAATTAATTAATTAAAATTAATCAATTCTTTTTTCTTTAATATTCGTTTTTTTACAAGAGTTTTCCTAAGACTCCCGGGAGTCTTAAGTATATTTGTGTTTATTTATGTGAGTGTGTATGTGTGAGTATGTACAAATTTTATTTTTCGCAACTTTCTGTTTGTGTTTTTTTATTTATTATTTTCCTTTGTACATTTTCTTTAATTCATTATTTTTATTTTATTGAAATTATAAATTTCTTTGTTTATTAATCATTATATATTGTTAAATTTTATTTTATTAACTTTAATATTTTCTTTGATTTTTCAATAATTGTCGTGTTTTTTCGTCGTCATTCTATTGAATTTCACTTTTTTCTTCTGTTTCTTTCATACTGCTGCTGCTGCTCTTTGTGCCCACATTAATCATCTCGTAATATAATTATTATTTTCGTATTTTATAATATTTATATGCTTTATTATTCACTAATTTAATAATTTTCAATAATTATAGAACATTTAAATTAATTAATTTTTATGTTAATTATTTTTTAACTGGAGAAAATATTTTTTGTAAAATTTCTCATACAATCAGCAGTAAGTTTTCTACAAAAAACAAAAATTTTGACAGTTCTCTTGCTGCTGCTTTCTCTGTAGTTTTTCAAAGTCGCAGCAGGAAATTTTAACTGGCAGAGAAGTCTTCAAACATTTGGTAATGCATTTCTTATGGGCTTGAAACTCTGGTGATAAGCAATTTTGACAACATCCAATTTAAAAATATAGGATCTGCTGCCACCAAGTTATTATGCAGTCAGTCAAGCGTCGAGCAACGTTAGCAGAACAGTGTTGCATTGTTTGTCAAATTTTTTGGTTTAAAAAATAACAGCGCCGACTAATTTTCAACGGCGCTGGTATTGTTTACATGTGTTTGACAACAAGTGCACTACAGTATTGTTTTAAAAACACATGCCTTAAAAGAGTGCAAAGTCCTAGTTTTTGGAAACGGCGTTAGCAGAATATGTTAAATGTAACGAAAATATGCTTAAACTCAAAGATTAAACAGCTATAACTTTACAAAAAACTTAACAGATTTTAAAAATTTATATATTGTTTAAAAGGTATTTTATTAGGCTTCAGTTTAATGTTTCTTATATTTAATTATAGATATATATTTTGACAGACTATTTAAGTTCACATTAAAAATGAAAGTAAAACTGTTTTAAACTTATGTAGATTGTTATATATTGTATAATTAGCATGAAAATAAATATTAATTATTATATTTAAATTTTTCATGACATTTATATTTAAGCAAGTTTAAAAAAAAATAAGTTGGTAATAGGATTTAAATAAAAAGGTAACAATGTTCTTAATGGTAAAACAGTATCTTAAAAAACGCTAAATTTACTTAAAAACGTTTATTTCAAAAAGATAAAAAAAACATATCAAACTATTTTATAGCTTCTCTAGAAGGAACTTGTACATTTTTTAGACATTCCATTTATTTTATTGATTCCAAACCAAAACCCAAAATATTATGATTCTCTTTGGAAAAGAATATGGAAAAATATTGAAAAAATAACGTTGCGATTTTTTTGCTCTCACATATCTCAAACATAAAAATGGAGTCAAAGCTGGATTATTCCCTTAAGAATAAAAATCCGAGTAGATATTTGCATTAGATATTTAAAATTTTTTCAATCTATTTGTTTACCGCAAAGAATTTTAGTTAGATGACCTGAAAAAAATGTTTGTGAAGTGATTAATTGTATAATTTTGAATAAAATTTAAACAAATTTTGTAATATAAGGAAATTTATTTCAAAATAAATCACGTAATAAGAAATATGATGCTAAAATTAATTATTTAAGTGTTTTTATTAATTAAGCGCATTTTTGAGTTATAAACGCTTTTTCCTGTTTGTATTAAATAATCACACATATTTTTTTTTATCCAAAGCACATAATTTTTTCAATAAAAATTTCTCTTTTTAGAGGACTAGATTTAAATGAAATAAGAGCATGATTTAATTATGATTTAATCAAATTTTGATTAGCGTTTTTTTTTACTTTTCAATCTATTCAATCCCAAACAAATTAAATAATAATCTTTTATAACAGGATTTTTTCTTGTTAAAAATCACAACTAACAAGATTTTGTATTAAAATTGGAAAAAAATGCAAATGAACTCTGCATGTAATAAAAACAGCGATTTGTTCATTGCCACAATTTAACTATAATTTACCACAAAAATACATAGACATCCGTTCCGTTCCCCCATTTTTAAAAGCCATAGAGAAACTGGACTACACAACAATTCACCCAATGAAAAAAAGTGTCTCACATAAATATACGATTTTCAGTTTTATTTTTCAAGTGACAGACATAAAAATTAGAAATAAGTTTTAAGAAAGAAATACGTTAGTATTTGAAAAATATATATGTAAGCGTATGTATATATAACAAGTATTATATAATGATCGTTAACAAAGTTTTTTTTAATATTAAAATTGTTTTTTATTAATAAACTTTTTTCTCTTGATTACGTCGTGAAGCCAAAAATAAAAAAATGTAATAGAAATAACAAGACTTGAGGTTTTCAATTTTTTTTGAAAACCTTAATGAAAATATTGATAATGACATTGTCTATTGATTGGCCAAAATATGTTTAATTCTATAATAGGAACCATTAAGAAAAATAATAAACAATTTAAGAAAACTTATTAAAAATTGCTCGAAATTAATGATTTTTTATTAGAAAAAAAACTATTTTTTAATTAAAGTGTTTTTATTTTGAAATCTTAACATACGTTTTCGGAAGCCATTTTTAAAAACTTTCTAAACCCGTTATATTCGAAAAATATAACAGTTATTATTATTTGTAATAAAATTTATTCTAAACTGGTTCTACAGAAACTCGGAAGATCCTTCTGCTTCGAATATTCCCAACATGAATCCAAAGAATTTTATATCAGTAATACCATCCTTTTCGTTGAGGCACATAGTTCCTCTTGATATTGCAAAGAAATAAGATCGAAAAAATCTTAAAACCCATTTAGGCCCTTAACCCTTTCGGAAGCCATATTTAATTTTTTATTGTAATCTAAGTCTTTCTTAGATTACAATAAAAATATTTTTAATAATTCACTATTACGACTTGTCATGGATTTGAAGTTCATGCTACACAAAAATAAGCTAAAAGATTAAAAAGAAAATCCTTCATCTATATCGAATGGTTCCCACAGGAATCAGGAAAATCTTACTATTTATAAGAACAAAAATTCGATGCCGAAAATAGGTCACACAAGTATAAAGAAGGTCTTGGAAATATATCTCGCACTAAAGTCGCCCGATTAGCTCCCTTCTCCGATAAATATGGGAGAAAAATTGAATCCAAAAAGTCCATTTTCGAAATACCAACAGAAATTTAGAAGCCATAAATACCGCTCGAAAACTAAAATAAAGTTTTATTAAAAAAAAAACTAAACTATGGCGCCAAAAGATTTTTCGCTGCTTTAGGGTCAAAATTCGTCTACTGTTAATAATGGAAAAAATAGCCAACACAAGTTTTGAACCAAAAAGGGGACATCTTTCCTTGAACAAATTAGGTGTAGCAAGCTATAAACAGTAAAGAGAAAAGTAAAAAAAATCTTACTTTAGAATCCTTAGGAATTGAAATATATATCAAAGAATACTGAAAAAAGCAATATACTTTATTTCATAATGGAGCAGAATGTGTTACAGTTGCTTTTAGATCCGATTTTTCGGACTATCAATCTATATCGCTCGTTATTCTTCTTCTCCTGAAATTTCAAGTTTTTGCAAAAATTGATTTTTTGAAAGTCGATTTTCTCCTAATTGGAAACTAATTTAAGACATAGAACCTATAGTTTCTTATAATAAACCCCTTGGACCATCAACCCCATAAAGTCGTATGTATTTGTTTTGTATGTTTATTTGAAAATTATTTAATATTTTCAAATACTTTTCAAATTTAAAATGAATAAGATCTTGTTAGATCTCTTTTACCCCTGCCTCCTTAGCTTGGACACTCTCGGTCTTAATGCTGCCAAACTAACAACCACAAGGACTCTTGAAAATGATCTGATAAAAAATAAAACCAGTTGTCATAAATTAAAGAAACAAAAATATAAATGAATTAAAAATAAAAATAAAATTGAATATGTAATAATAAATAAATAAATAACCTGAACAGTTGAACGGTCAGTATGTCGATCGGTCGCTTGGTCAATGAAAATGAAAGCCAACCACTAACTTACAACTGAAGGAAAAACATTCATATGAAAACTGATCATTAAGATCGTTGGCAGTTAAAATAGAACTAGATAAACTTGTTGTTGGTTGGTTCGTTGGTTGTTTGGCAGGCAGCTAACAAGAGTTTTGGGACAAAATATTAAATGAAAATTTTTTGTAACAAATTTTCAATTATTATATTTTAGTTGGAGGCTTAGTTGAAATCATAAAAAACAGTTCTTATTTAGTCAGCAAACATAACGGTTGTGCAAAGGAATTAAAACGGATCTTTGAGTAAAAGTTGAAATTACAAAAAAAAGTGAACGTTTTTTTTTTGGGGTTTAAAATGAGATTGGAAAATTTGTATTTAATAACGGGTCTAATAATAGCGCTATGCTTTGGATCTCAGGCACAATTAATGGAAGATGAGCGTGATAAACGGGCGGTGGACTTTGGTTTATTTGTGCGTAATTTATTATTGAAAAGTGCCACGGCCAGTAATGTTAAGGCCAATGTGGTGGGTAATTTGGCCAATGCGAAAACCACAGCAATACCACGCAGAAGAACTACCACTACTACAACAACAACGACCACAACTACGCCAAGACCTCCGCCACCTCCACCACCACCCACACCTTTTCCTTATTTTTTCAATAAAGGACCCTTTAAGTTTCCTTTCGATTTGAGTGCGCCCATTAATAAATTCAATAGTGCTGGTTATGTTAATTTCGATTATAATGATTTTGGTCCCAGACCAGGACGTAGAAGAAGACCCACCACCACTACTACAACCACACCAGCACCAGCTCCCACAACAACAACTACAACTACCACACCAGCCCCCCCAACACCCAGACGTAGACCCATACCACGTCGTCCTTATGGTTTATTGGGTAAACAAAAATTTCCACAATTTGATTATTATAATGAGGATTATTATTATGATTATAATTATGATGATGAGCCAGCAGCTAATGGTAATAGTGGAAATGCACCAGCCTCAACAGCTGCTCCTAACCCTGCCCCTTCACCCCCGCCACCGCCACCACCACCAGTTAGACCACAAAGACCACCCTCAGCCAATAGGGCCCGTGTACAGGGACGTATACCTCAGCTAAGTAATCGTTTTGTGTATCAAAATCGTCAACCAGATGGTATAGTTAATCTTCTAGATAATAATTGCCGTTATATAGGATTTTCACGATCACTTTGCAGATATCTTTATCAATAAGGCGATCGCCAGACGACCTCCCCCCCAACCCATAGCAACAACAGCAGCTCCTCCACCACCACCACCACAACCTACTGCAGAACCTACTGCTACTGATGCTGCCGATTATGAAGATCCTGCCCCAGAACCAGAAAAAAATAATAATGCTAATAATGATGAAACCTCAGCAAATGCCAATGACTATACAGATGATAATTATGATGAACAAGATGTTGTTAATGAGGATGATGATGCCAGTAATAATGAAGCCAATACTAATGATGAAAATAACAGCAACATTCCTACTAATGGACAGGACTATGACATTTCTAGTGTTAATGATAAAAATGGTGATCCTAATGATCCCAAAAACAATAATAATTTGGTACAATTACCCTTTCAACCACCAGTACAATTAGATCCTTCCCAATATCCCTTTATTAATTACTATAATAATCCATCAGGTTATGGCAATTTTGAACCTACAACGGACTTACAATATCAAAATTTTAACCCTCAATTTCAAAATCATGCCATTAATGGCGGTTATTATGGGGATTATTAAATGAAATTTTCAGATACTCCCCTGCCCCCATATTTTCATTGCTGTACCTAAAATTTACATATATATTTTTATGATAATTTAGTTTTTAATATTTTTATATAATAAATTTTAATAAATAAAAAAATTAAATAAAATAAATCGAAATATAAATAAAATTAACGAAATTTCTCATTTTTCAAAACAATTTCTGTTTAATTCAAAATTGTTGAAAGAAAAAAGATGAAGTGAAAGCTGGAAATGAAAAGATAAATTTTACGTACTAAAAATATAACGAAGGACCATAAAATGAGCAATGGATTTCGAAGTATTCAAAATAAAATGTTTTATTTCCAAAATAGTTAAAAACTCATAACCAACATTTAAGGTAAAACAGATCGCTAAGATAAAACAGTTCGATAAATAATTTCCTATTACAGAGGATAAAACTGTTTTCTAAAGATTATTATTACTTTCTTAATTTCAGGCATTTACTCTGTTATAAAGGACAAATAAAAGTTGATTTATTATATATCGTTTTAAAGGTAATTAAGTCCTCTTTTAAATGGGATAAAAATATTGAATTTATTTTATATTTGTTTTAATAAATTTTCTAGAATATAAAATTAAATATAATTTTTTTTGTTGGATAAAATTATATTTTGATAAATTTTTAAGATAAATTAATAAATATTTTAATTTATATTAAATTTAAATAAAACTATGTAAAATTACCTCTCTAATGATATATAAATGCTTAATTGTGTTTTCATAAATTTTACCGAAAAATGGCTTCAAATGTAGGAAGATGAGAAATATTTGTGTTATTAAAAGTTTTATGGTACAAGTTGATAAAGCAGTTTTGTAATAAAAGATAAAACAGTAAAATTATCAAAAGTTTTTGGAAATTTTCGAGAAAAAGTCGTTCAATAATTATTATTCACAGATAAAGGCTGAATTCTCGAAAACGCATAATGAGAAAATGTTAATTAATTAAAATGTGATGAATTCTAGTTCTCTAAAGGCATTTTCAGACAAGCGTTTGAGTTTTAAGGAAAGTAATAAACGATCTCATATTAGGCTTATTTTTTCCAAAAACCCTTTATTAAAGGTTTAGGGTGAGTTTTTCTTTGAAAAATTTTATAAGAAAAATAAATTTTTCTTGAAAATATAAGTGATCAACAATTAAATTTTTTTTTTAATAATTTTTTATAGAAATAATTAAAAATAATTTTGTACATTTTAAATAAATTTCCATATAAAAATTAAATTTTGAGAAAAAATTTAAATTATTTTCTCAAAAATTGTTTTTTTTTTTTTTGTAGAATTGTAAAAAAATTTTGAATATATAATAAAAGTTTTTTTGTTAAGCTTTATTTTGAGAAAAATATAATAATGGTGATCACAAATTAAGCTTAAAATGTGTAATTTTGAAGGAAACTCTTAACACTTTTAAATAATCAAAATTTAAATTATATTATCATACTTTAATTTCAATCATGTGTTAATGCAAAAACTGAACTTTTTTCAAATTTACATATTTATACTATGATCACAAATTGATATTATTTTTTAAAAAATAACGATTTGTTTAAGAAATTATTTCAAATTTTGTTTTTTATGGAAATTTAGACAATAAAAACTAATTTTTCTTGAAGTTATAGATAATCATGAATTAAAGTTGTTTTCTCATTATATGATATTTTATAGCAATAAAAACGTTGTTTTATATAATAATAAAATTTAAATAAAAAATTGATTTTTAATCATAAATTTAGCTTAAAATATCCAGGTTTTAAGGATACTTTTGAGACATTTCAAATAGTTTAAATTAAAGTTATGTTACAAAACTTTAATTTCTATCAAGTGCTTATTGAAAAAAAGAGATCAAGAGCAATTTTAAAACATTTTCTTATTTAAAGCAAAAAAAATGGTAACGAAACAAAATTTGCAGTTTTTGCAATAAAATTAAAGATTAAAAGTGCTTATTTGTTAATATTTTTGAAGCCAAACTCTTCATGTTTACAATTTAGCAACAGGTTATTTAAAAATTCATAAACGAAACGAGTTTGAAAATTTTTTTGAAAAAATAAAAAAAAGACTTAAATTGTTTTTGTAACAAAAAAATCTTTAATCAAATCTTATAAACAACATAACTAGTAAAGTAATAATTATAATTACAGCAAAAATCTAAAAAAAAATTATTGTACACAGTCAAAAAATAATGTTTTTTTATGTTTATAACATTTTTTTTAAATTTATACACATTTTCCAGAATTGTGTATTTTTCTTTAAATTAAAAGCCTTATTTGTAGCCATTTTCAGTTCATTTAAGGATTTCGGCCTTAAGCACATTTCTTTTGAAGGAATTCGTAGGCATATTCAAAGACCAATAACATAATGGCTCCACCAGGACCTAAACGCATAATCTTTGGTACTAGACCCTTGTAGAGAGCACGGAAACCTTCTTCTTTGTATACCAAACGTATGGAACCAAAAGTGGATTTATATTTAATAACACCGGGCTGGGGTTGAGGTCCCTGAATGCGAGACTTCGCCACATCGAAGGGAATGTTTACGAAACAGGCCAATGTACCCGAGGTGAAACCAATAGCTACTTTACGGAAGAATTCCTTAGTGTGATCCTCATAGGCGGGCACAATATTCTTGACACTGTGATAGAAGCCAAAGTAAACCATATTGAAAACACCATTACGTCCCATAGTGGCAGTCACACCCTTGTTGAGACCCCGGAAACCGAAACCATCTTTTTGTATGATTTGTTTTGTCACCGCCCAGGTAGTTTGAGCCTCTTTCATTTTTGTTTTATCAGCTTGTTGTGCCACTTTAACGACCTCAAAAGGATTAACAGCAATAGCCTCCAAAAGACCAGCAGTTAGACCAGCCAAAGAGAAAGTCTAAAGAAAAAGAGTTGTATTATCGAAATTTACATAGAATTTATTTTACTTACCAAAGGTGTTGGTGCTGGAGCTCCAAAAAGAAACAGGGGTTTAGTTTGTTCAAAACACACAAATTTAATGGCTCTCTTAGGGGTTTCTGCAATAACTGGTGGCAATATACCCTTCCAAAAGGAAAATAAACCTTCTTGACGATACATTTTTCCAAAACAATCAAAAACGCCTTTATATTGATGCTGGAATAAAGAAAACCACAATAATTATTAGAATATTTTTACAAATAACAAATTTTCTTACTTGATACCTTAAATATAGCTTATATTAGGAAAATAAGCTTAATCTATGATCATTTATATTGTACAAAAAAACTTGTGTCACAAAAACTTTACAAATTTTTTTCTTATAATTCGATTTAATATCTTTATACTTTTTGAAGTTTTTATTTTCTAGGAAAATAACTTAAATTTGTGATTTATAAAATTTCTTAGGAAATTTGATTTTTATATAAATAATTATAATTATATAAATAATTCAACAAAAAAAAGTCGTATTTTTTATCAATTCTCAAATAATAGTTTTTTTTGGCGGTTATAACCTTAATCTGTGATGGCTTACTATTTTCATTAAAATTTGATTTTGTTCTTGAATACTGATTTTTATACAAAATGTCATCAAAATATTCAAATTCGTTTTAAAATTTTCGTTTATTTTAAAAATGACCTTAATTCAGGATCTTTCATAACATTGTGTTGATATCCTTCTAAATTCAAAAATCTGTTATTTACATAAAAATAAAAAATAAGTAATTTGTTAATATTTGTTTCCTTTTTTTACTAAATAACTGTAATGTGTGATTGCTTATATTATTCATTTAAAATCTTTTTTTTTATTAAAAAATTCTTTGAGACTGTTTATAAATTGATAAATTCTTCAATTATTCTCTAAATAAGGCATTCTTGAGAAGACAACTTTGATCTGTGATGTCTTACATTTTGCATTAAAAATTTATTTAATCTTTAAATATTGATTTTATATATAAAACGTCTTTAAAAAATAAAAAAAAATAATTAACATAAAAAATCGCCTGGAAACTAAGGTGTATATTTGCGAAAATAACTTTAATTTGTGTTTGTTTATAGTTTTCATTTAGAAATGATTTTTCATAGAATATTTATTAAAAACTTTTTCATAAATTTAAAAATTGTTTCTTTAAATAGTGATTTTGAAAAAATAACTTTAATTTGTGATTACTTGTATTTTTCATTAAAAATAGTTTTAGCCTTCAAAAACTGATTTTTGATATTAAAAATTCTAGAATTTTTATATTTTAGGTTTATTATTAAAAATAACCTTAATTCTGGTTACTTTTTTGAAATTATATTGAGATAAAATGTAATAAAAATTAGTTATTTTCTTAGAAATTTAAGAAATTGTTATTAATAAAAAAGGCTTAGAAATTAAGTCTAATTAAAGTCTTTTTCAGTTTTTTTCAGTGTTTTAAATTGAAACTAAATTTTGTTTTTGTGGCTAATTGCAAAAAAAAAAATAAAGTGCTAATATCCAGATACATTTGTTAGCATAATAATTTCATTTCATAATTTATTCAAAAATGCTGGTTTAAAGCAGCGATTCTTAAATAAAGTTATTTTCTAGAAATATGAAAATTTTGTTAGAAAATTTTGAATTTAGCTCAAACTGTAAATAGTAACCTTTTTAAAATAATCATTGATGTTTTTTATTATGACCATAACGCATTAAATTTATTTATTATAGGAGCGTTATCATTATCACCACAAGATACTTAAAAATATTTTGTACTTTAGATAAGGAGAAAAAGAAATAAATAGCGTTTTTTATAAATTAAATGGAAAAGTTTAAAAAAGAGCAAAATACTAAACATGACACTAAAAATAAAATGTAAGAAAAGAACTTTAATTTGAAAGTAAAATATGAAACTATATACTTGATAGATTACTAGGGCGCGGTAAAGTATCAAAAGTCACCAATATTCGCTACTTAAGACTCTCTGTCTTTTAAGCTTTATTAAAGTCTAAATTTGTTTTGGTCACAAAAAAAATCTCTAATAATGTAAAAAAAAACGAAAAACATTATTTTCGCTATAACATAAATAATTTATTAAATGACGCATAAATGGTCTTATTTTCACAGTGAAATAATTGAAATTTTCTTAAATAATTGTGACATTACTTTTAATTTAAAACAAAAACTATTAAAAGCCGCCAATTAATTTTCAAAGAAAGAAAACTGAAGACATGAAAATTCCCACATTTTAAATGAAATTTTTTAAAAAGAGCAATATTTGGCGATATAAAAGAAAGACAGATATAGATATCAAAAAATATAGATGTTTGTTCAAATTCTTGTTAATTTAGAATATTTTCCATAAAAAACTATAAATGCATATTAAAATTCAAATATTATTGCTGACACACTTTTGCCTTAAAACAGGTTCATATTAAAAAAAATAAAACACCATTTCCCATTAGAAACGAAAAAAGAAACTTGTTTGAAACAAAAATCTTTCTAATAAGAAAATTTCAATGAATACATTTCAAAAAAATAAGATTTCTCTAAAAAAATACTATTTTTTAAAATATAACTTTAATTTGTGATCACTTTTTCCTTCATAAAAAAATAAAAATTTAATAAAAAATACATTTCCTGCAAATTTCTACCTTTTTTCGAAAAAAATATATTCATTTTTGAGAAAACAACTTTAATTTGTGATCACTTGTTTTTTCATAAAAAAGTTATTTTGATATAAAAAATTCCATTAAAAAATAATACTCTTAATAATTTCCTAATTATACTTTTTTTGAAGACAGACTTAAATTTTTTTAAATAATATTAATTTGTGATCACTTTTTTCTATAAATAAAATTTAATTGTATATAAAAATTTTTATGAAAAATAAAATATTTTTAAGAATAGAGTTTCCTTAAAAAACAACTTTAATTTGTGATCACTCTTTTCTTCATATAAATTTATTTTTATATTAAAATTTCCTTGAAAAAAATATTAATTCTTAATAACTTCCTAATTCTAATGATTTTATAAGAAAGATTTCCATTTTTTAGAAAACAACTTTAATTTGTGATCATTTAGTTCTTCCAAAAAAATAATTTTTATAAAAAAACAAATCCACAATAAGATACAATTCTTAATAATTACCAAATTCTTGAGATTTCTACAGAGGGATTTCAATTTTTTAGAAAAAACTTTAATTTGTGATCACTTAGTTTTTCATAAAAAAATAATTTTTATGTCAAAATTTCCATGAAAAAAATAAAATTCTTAATAATTTCATAATTGTAAGAATTTTTGAAGATAGATTTACAATTTTTAGAAAATAACTTTAATTTGTGATCTCTTATTGTTTCATAAATAATTGTTTTTATATGAAAATTACAATGAAAAATTAAGATTCTTTATAATAAATTATTTCAACGATTTTTTTAGGAAGAAATTTCAATATTTTGGAAAATAACTTTAATTCGTGATCGATTCTTTTTCATAAAAACATAATTTTTACATAAAAAATATCACTAAAAAATAAAATTCTTTGTTATTTTATCTTTTCAATAGATTTTTTTAGAAAAGATTTTCATATTTTAGAAAATAATATAAATTTGTGATCCCTTATTTTTTCATAAAATTCCACTTTCATAAAAAGAAAAATAAAAAAACAGAATATTATGATAAAAATTTCAATGTGAGCACAAAAAAATAAGGTTTCCTTAAAACTTTATCTTTTTTTAAAACAACGCTAATTTGTGATTTTTAATTTTATTTAAAAATTTTTTGTGAAATTTTTGAACTATTGTTATTTCCATAATAAATAAAAAATTTTTAATGGAAATTATATTGAAAAACTAATATTTTCTTGAATTATACGTTTATTTGGAAAAAAACCTTAATCAGATATCGTTTTTCATGTTATAGTCGACAAATTCTGCAAATTTTATAGATTTCTTTATAATTTGTTGAATTATTTATTATGATGATAAATAATCCAAATTTTGTGAAAATAACTTTAATTTGTGATCGCTTTAAATTTGAATTAAAAAACTATTTTAACTTAAAATATTAATTTTTAGATAAAAATTTTTAAGAAAACTTAAATTTTTTATTAAATTCTTTATTTTTTTCGCTTTTTTTAATAACTTTATTTCAGGATATGTTAATTATTCAAATAATAAGGGTTCAAAATAACAAACTAATTGTTTACATAAAAATAGAAAACTAATAATAGAGCTAAATCTTTGATTACTGTCAAATTCACTTCATTTAGAAATTTTAAATTAAATTTCCTTTATTTCAGATTTCTATGCTCCATGGTGTAATTTTATGGAGATTGTTGATTAAAAAAAATTAAAAAGAAAAAAACACCTAGAAATACAAATGTTTTGCCGGTTCTAAAAAAGTTTCAATTTTTTATGTTCTTGTTTATTTCAGAAGTATAGACAGAATGCTGATTATATTGAATGAAACTAATTATGTTTTTTTTATTTTTAATATAAAAATGTTTTTTTGTTAGTGAATTAACCTTGAATTGCCCTTTCTAAATAAAAAAAAACACTAAAATAACAAAAAATCAAAATATTTGATAAAGGAAAACTTATGCAATTTTAATAAAATCTCCAAAATTACATAAAAATGTCAAAAAACGAAAACATAATTTTATTTTGTTTTCATTTCGACGATATCTAAACAAAGATAACAATTATATTTTCGACACACTCGTCTGAGGGAAATTATCATCCAAAGCACACGAACACAGACTTTCAGACCTCTTAACTGATAAACACAATTCGTTTAATCAGCAACAACAAAGTTGTAGAGAAACAAAATTAAAGCATGAAAGTGAAAAAAAAATTATCAATAATTTTTATTAAGCAAAAGTGTATCTAAGAGGGAAAAGGGGTAAAATATGAAATCAAATAACTAAAAAAGCTAAAATTTAACCCCAGTTTTTTTTTACTAGATTATAAGATGAAAACAACTTTATTTTTATTAAAATTAATTTTTCTTTATTAAATTGTCTTATTTTTTTTAGAAAATAATCTAAATCTGTGATCTTTCAAATTTTTATTAGAAACCATTTCTTAATTATATAAATTTCTATTTAATATGTAAAATTCTTTATTTTTCCCTTAATAACAAAATAACCTTAATCTGTGACTGCTTATAATTTAAAAAACTAATTTTGTTTTAAAAAAGGAAAATTTCTTCATAAAACTTAAAATTTCAACTGAAAATGTGTTTTTTAGAAAAGAACCTTAATCTGTGATCTTTCAAATTTTTCATGTTTTGTTAAAAACATGGTCTGAATTCTATAGATTTCTTTTTAATTTGTAAAATACTTTATTACTTTCATAAATAATAAAATTGTTGTGAAAATAACATTAATAAGTGATTTCTTGTAATTAAAAAAATTTATTCTGTTTTAAAAAATCTTTCTCTTTTAAGAAATTATTCAGAAAACTTATAAGCTAAACTGTAAATCTGAAAACAGTGACCCTTTAACTATGAAAATAACCGTAATCTGTGATTGTTTTCATTTTTAATATTTTATAGGGAAACGTCTTTAAAGATTTCTTTTAATTGTTTAATTGTTTATTACTTCAATAAATAATCAAAATTTTGTTAAAAATAGCCTTAATCTGTGATCGCGTTTGATTTTTTTAATGGATTTGAACTTTAAATATTAATTTTTTTAGGAAAATTTCTTTAAAAAAACATTTATTCCTTTAATTTAAAAAATAACCTTAATCTGTGATCGTTTTCATTTTTAATATTTTATAGGGAAACATCTTTTGAGATTTCTTTAAAATTTTTTTGAAATCTTTATTTCTTCAATAAATAATCAAAATTTTGTTGAAACAGCCTTAATCTGTGATCGCGTTTAATTTTTTAAAAATTAATTTTAACTTTAAATATTGACTTTTTAAGAAAATTTCTTTAAAGAAAAACTTAAAATATTTATTAAATTCATGTTTTGTTTATTTCCAAAAATGACTTTAATTCAAGTTTATAAATTGAGTTAAATTTTTGTTTCAAACAATAAAATAAAATATAAAAATTTATTAATAATGTTTTAAAAATTTTTGGGAAAATAACCTTAATCTGTGATCGTTCATATTTTTCATGTCTTATTAAAACAAACTTTAATTTCTATAATTTTAATTAAAAATTGCCAAGTTTATTATTAATTTCAGAAATAATAAAAATTTTGTTATAAATAACCTTAATCTGCGATAAAAAATTCACCTCATTCGAAGATCCCTTTTATAAGTCACTTTAAAAAAAACAAAACTTTCAAATCCGCTTTATTTGAAAAAAAAATATTCCTAAAAGCAATTTAGATTTATTTCTTGCTCTCAATTCGCTTCAATTATCGATCATTAATTGATGTCAACTTGGAGACAGCAATGTCGCCCATATTAACCTCTAACAAATTTGTCTTTTTCTATAAAAATAAATTAACTTTTTTAAACGTTACGAAATTTGTTTATAAATTTAAATTTAAGTTCTTTTTTTTTTGCAAAAGTTGTTTTCTAATGTTTACAAAACATAATTATATTTATTGAACTAAAAATACTTGACATGTTTACAAACATAAGTTTACTCTCTCTCTCTCTCCACGTTTTCAAAAAAAAAAAAAAACAGTTCTCTTTCATTTTACTTTAAACATTAATCATGATGAGAGGAAAATTTGAAAATAAAGCAAGTTAAAAATGTTATATTCGGCTATGCCGAGTCTTCAATACCCTTCACCACGTGTGAAGTATATACGTTATGTTTCGCACATATGCACTCACAACAAGTTTTTCTTAAATATAACACAGGAATACTTTTGCTTCCGATATCGCTCTATATTTTTTTGGTTTTGTTAAGTTTTAAATCTCAGGATTATAACAAATACTACGTCCAAATTTCAGTGGTCTCGGTCAATTATTGTGGATGTGAATGTGCTTACAAGGAAAATCGAGTCAGATTTTGATTTGATACGAAAATTTATATACATCATGTGGTCTAAGTTGATTCCATCCTAGATTTACACACGAAATGACAGAGTTAATATACCCTCTACACCACTTGCAATGGTGTAGGGTATAATAACATTAAATCAGCATGTTATGTTTAAATATTTAAAAAATTTTCCAGATATCACGCCACTTAATTAACAGTCATTTCAATCTTAAATCCAACTAAACAAGAACTAAGAATACGAATAAAATTTAACTTACCGCTCCTCCACCCAATTGCATTCTAGTTTTGACCACATCCAAAGGTTGCATAATACAGACTTCTACAAAACCGGCTGAGCCACCAGCTACCACCTGTAAAGCGGCCCTTTTTAAGGGAGGCAATTCTTTTTGTTGTGTTTGAACGGCGGCCATTATAATAAAATTATTTATATTATTTTCAATAATCAATCAATTTATTTAAAACACTAATATATTTTCTATATATATAATATAATATATAAAATTTTATATATATAAAATTATTATAAAAATATTTAAAACACGCGCAATATAATTAATAAGCAAAAAAAACAACAAAAAATTAAGTTTCCCTGTTTCTTTCTTCTTTCGCACTAAATTTCTGCGTTCCCGTTGCGTATTTTCGCACGATTTGTTCTGTTAGAACACAAACGCCAAACTGATTAACGAAACATTGATTCTGCTCTATTGTTATTTCTCCATGATGTTTTCCTGTTATATACATACTTACATACATATATATATATGTATAATTATGTATATATGTTTGTATGTATGTAAATTTTATAATGTTTTCTTTCCTGGTGTCAGTTTGTTTTCTTTCTTGGACATTTTACCACCACAAAATGTACCAAAGTATTTCTTCCTCTTTCTTTTCATTTGCATCACTTTATAGATGAGACGTAATAAAATTTATTTTCTTTATTTCTAAACACTTTGTATTTATTGTAATCACCACACGAGATATACTCACTTCCAATAACAAACAAATGAAAAAAATTATCGCTTTATTTAAAAAAAAAAAAAAATTAATAGAATGAGTACAAGCGAATTAATGGAGAATTTTTTTTTTTGCTTAATAACAACAGCAGCGAACAAAGAAGAGAATAAAGCAAAGAATATTTGAGGTGATTCTCCAAAAGTGTTCAACGAATTTCAAATGCCCTAAAGCTAAATAAAATGAAGGCGAATTAAAAAAAAAAAAAAACAGTCTAGTTCAGTTCTAGTTCATATTCTAGTTCAGTTCTAGTTCAGGTTCTAGTTCAGTTTCAGTTCAGTTTTAGTTCAGATTCTAGTTCAGTTCTGATTCTGTTTTATTATAGTTCTTGTTCAGTTCTATTTCTAGTTCAGTTGTAGTTCAGTTCTATTTCAGTTCTAATTCTGTTTTATTATAGTTCTAGTTCAGTTCTATTTCAGTTCTAGTTCAGTTCGAGTTCAGTTCTGTATCAGTTCTTGTTCAGATTCTAGTTAAGTTTTAGTTTAGTTCCAGTTCAGTTCTATTTCAGATTCTAGTTCAGTTTCAGTTCAGTTTTAGTTCAGTTCTATTTCAGTTCTAATTCTGTTTTATTATAGTTCTAGTTCAGTTCTAGTTCAGTTTGAGTTCAATTCGAGTTCGGATTCCAGTTCAGTTCGAGTTCAGTTCTTGTTCAGATTCTAGTTCAGTTTTAGTTTAGTTCTATTTCAGTTCTAATTCAGATTCTAGTTCAGTTCTAGTTCAGTATTTCAGTTTAAGTTCAGTTCTAGATCAGTTCTACATCAGGTTCTAATACTAATTATAGTTCAGATTTCAATACAGAATCTAGTCCAGATTCTATTACAGATTCCAATTCCGAAACTAGTCCAAATTCTAGTTCTGATTCTAGTCCAGATTCAAGTTCAAATTCATGTTCAGATTCTAGTACAGATTCAAAGAAAAATTCTAGTTCAAATTCAAGTTACGATTCTATAAAGTTTCTAGTCCAGATTCCAGTTTACATTCTAGTTTATTTCTTGTTCAGGTTCAAGTTTATTTCCTGTTCCATTCTAATTTAGTTAGATCACTTCATCTTCAACTTAATCACCACTAAAAGCTACGAAGTAGACAACAGCAATTTACTCTTAAATATGTTTCATACAGTAGTTCCAGAAGCCTTAATTTTTAGGAATAGTAGACTTACTATAACCGAATCTCTAGAATAGTTAATTTTCTAGAAAAGATCCTAGATATCACCTCGTTCATAAGTTCTTTTCAAAATAGCTACAATTTAAAGTCTAAAAATGTTTGATTCTATGCGATCTTCTGCTCCAAATCATATTCCCAGTTATATAAACTCTCTTTGCATTTCAAATTAATATAAAGCGATCAGTAATTAATTGAAATATTTCCACTATTTATTACCAAAACTTTTCTTAATTTACCCTTAAACTAGTGCCAATTATGTAGGGGACTTAAAACACCTATAAGCAACAACAACAACAACACTTGGTTAATTGTATATGGATAAGTTCTATGAACTAGAAACGATCAAAAGTATTTAACAAAAAGAATTTAAAATATTTTACTTTCAATTTCTTAAAGAGAAATTCCATTTAAAAGAGCGATGGATTACAAAACTCTTTGGAGAAATGGAATTTAAGAGAAAATTTTTTTAAATTGGAATTATAAAATGGGGAGCTAATTTATAATACACTAGAGCCTCGATTACATCGTTAATGAGGATCGAAGAAACGCAACACAAATCAAATCACCTTTTACACTTGTTTCGATTGAAGTGATGTGATAATTTCAGCTAATTGATATATTTCACTGTCTCTGTACAGGTGTTATCAGTGTTATCAATAATGCTAAAAATGGTAATCAGCAAATGCTGAAGAGAAATTTAACCGTTTCTAGTGAAGCAAATCGAAATCAGAACGATGCTACATAAAATTCCAATGACGTAAGTAGAATTTTTTCATTTACAAAAAAAAAACGACACAAATCGAACGACGCTTATCGGAACGATGCAAATCAGGTAAGTCAAGGTACAAGAAAGTGGAGTTTAAGGGCGGGTAAAGTGTAATGGAAAAATGTAACTCAGAGGGGAAATGAAATTTAGTTAATTAATGAATTAAAAATTAACGATTAAACGTTATTTGAAATCGGTAAACTGCCTCAATGATTATAAAGATTTTCTTTTCTAAGATTAAGAATTTTTGGCTAAATCTATATAAAAAATCGGTATGTATGTATGTATGTATGTATGTATGTATGTATGTATGTATGTATGTATGTATGTACAAAACGGCTCCGACAAATTTGATAAAATTTTCACAGAATGATTTTGAAATACCTGAAAGTAACATAGGCTATAAAAAAATTCCGATAGGACCAGGGAGAGGAGTACCCCCCATACAAAGTAAATATTGATTATCAAATTTCTAAAGAACTATAACAGCGATAGTTCTCAAATTTGATCCCAACAACTTTGTCAAGGAACTGTTTTACTGGAGAAAATATAAGACGGATAAGACGAGGGGGAGAGGTTTCGTTCATACAAACTAAATATTGATTATCGAATATCTAAGGAACTACAACAGCGAGGAACTGTGTTACTGGAGAAAATGCAGGATGGATAAGACGAGAGGGAGGGGTAACGCCAAACAAAGCAACTATTGATTATCATATTTTAAAAGAACTATAACAGCGAGAGTTCTCAAATTTGATCCCAACAACTTTCTCAATGAACTGTTTTACTGGAGAAAATATAAGACAGATAAGACGAGGGAGAGGGGTATCGTTCATACATACTAAATATTGATTATCGAATATCTAAGGAACTACAACAGCGAGGAACTGTTTTACTGAAGAAAATGCAGGATGGATAAGACGAGGGGGAGGGGTAACGCCCATACAAAGCAACATTTTTTTAAAAATTTCATTTTAAATACTTTTTTTCTATGCTTGAATATTTTTATTTTCTTTTTTGTTTTATTTTCCATAATTATTATTATTTTTTATATTTTTATATTTTGTTTATATTTTTATTATATATTGTTTTTTTTTTTCTTGTTTTAAATAATGTTTCTTTTTATCGTTTTTTTTTTGTTATATATATTACATAGCATTTGTTTATAGATTATATAATTACTATTTGTCGTATATAACAATATATACAATTAAATACCAAAAGACAACTAAGGGAACAGTATTTTCTTTTATATCATCTTTTGTAATTAATTTTTAAATTTAATAATGATTTTTTTCTTTTAATTTTATATTTAAATTAATAATTTTGTTGGGGTTTTTGGATCGTTTTCTTTATTTCAGATTAATTTATATAAGTGAATTTGTTTATGGTTTTTTGTTTAAATATAATTATTATAATAATTTAAATACATTATTAAAGACATTACAAGTCGACTAAATTTTCGTTTTTATTTTATTATTTATTTTTTTATTTATTTTTATTTTATTATTGTTTTTTATTTTTATTTTTTTATAATAAATATCAAAATTAACAATTTGTTTTTATTTTAATTTTCTTATTAAGGGGGATGTTTTTGAAGGGGCTTTTTTCATGATTATAAATTTTAAGTAAAGGTTTTTTAAACTTTTTTACTTAATTTTAAATTTGGAAATTTATTTTTATTTACTTTAGCAAGAAAAAGCAGACTGTTTTCTTGTTAAAATAATTTAGCAAAAAGTTTTAAATTTTAAATATAAAACAAATAAGAATGCTCTATTCGGCAATGCCGAATCTTCAATACCCTCCACCACAAATGCGTGTGAACTAAATACTTTATATTTCGTGCATACACACTCACACTTGCACTCTAAGATGTAAACAATATATAAACGTTTTTTCTTAAGCATAACACGGAACTAGAGATGAGCGATATCGTGATTTTAAATTAACATTGTTGCCAATGAAAGTGATGTTTCACTGTTCTTTAAAACAGTGACAGTGTTCACAGTATTTCAAATGAAAACAAAAGTATATTTTTCTAATAATTTTTCCTTTTTGTTTAGCTTAAAGGAGGGACGTGGAAAGGAAACAACGTAATGAAAAACCACCTCAAACTACCTCTCTTCAAAGTTTTTCACAACAATTGGATCTCCATTCCGTAACAACCCAAATATTGTCAATTCAATAACAGCAGTATCAACTGGAAGTTTTTTCCCCAGGATGGAAATTACAAGAAAAGCGAAACTGTTACCACAGCAATAACCTCTTTTCAAGACCTCCAGGCGATTTTGCAAAAGGACTAAAAAAAACGAAAGGGGTGTCTCTCTTGGAGGTCAGGCTGTGTACGAAGATTTGGAAATGGCTAATTTTCATTCTAGATGACTCGCCAATATATGTTAGCAGTAAAGTAACAAGGACAAGCGTCTAGAATATGCGCTCAGCATTATATCAAAATACAATCTCTTACTTTTTCTACTAAACCGATTTTTTGATAATTTTTGGAATGATAATGAATTTTATTCTAATTGAATTGAGAATTTTACAAAAGTATTTTTGCTTGTTCTTAGAGGTTGCCCCAGATATCAGTCTATATTTTTTATACTATACTAAACCGATTTTGATGGTTTCTCCACTCAGAACTATAACAAATACTCAGGCCAAATTTCGTGGCAAAAACAGAAAGACAGACAAATGATGCAAGATATATATATACATTAGATGGTGTGTAAGATGTGGAGGGGGTTTGTTGTTTAAGGGTAGAAAAGGTCAAGCTTAAGATTGTCATTTATATGATTTTTTTTTAATTTCTTGTTTTATTTTTTATTTTTTATTTTATAAATTAAAATTATTCAGTCAGTTTAGTGTTTTTATATTAAAAAAGAAAATTTAACGAAAAAGATTTTATGAAAAAATGGGTCGTTTTTTTACGAACAAGTCTTATACTTAAATTACAGTTTGTCAAATATACCTTTGCATTAATACAAAAATTTATATGAAAAATTTTAACTTCAGTAAAGAATTTCAACTAGAAATCTTTTAATTTTCTATTTTTTGCTGTGCACATTTGGTAACTTCACCTATAAAAGACTATAAGACGCCAAAATTAAAAAAGACGGACAAATTACAACAGAGAAAAAGAGAAATTAACACATTTTGAAAGTGTCAAGTAAATGTTTGCAAAAAAAAGTATGTAGAAATTGGAGATGTGGAATTTCATCTCCAATATTTATGTTTACTTTCTAAAAAGGTTGTAATTTTAAAGGAGTAAGAGAAGTGTTCCTCATAATGGTTTGTAAAAAGTGTCAAGTTTCAAAACATTGGAACATTTCTGTCCAGGAAATCGATTCTATGTGATATTCTGCAATCAAGATTATGACAAAAAATTAAAAAAAAGTCCCAAAGTTAAAACCAGCCACAGACTAAGTGGTTGAAGTTAACCATTCGAATTGAATGTCATATTTTTAATCTTGTACATTGTAGGTACAAATGGAGAAGCATTTCCTGTGAAAAATGGCCATGGAATCCAACCCAAAATTTGTTATTACCCACAAATGTCTAGGAAACAATGAGAAAAATTCCATAATTTGTCAACGCTAATATCTCACTTACGGTGAAATGCTCGGACGACTTTAAAAAAATATATGAAACTTCAGTTTTGGAGTCTTAGAAATTTAATTTTTTCCTTTTAATATTATGAAATGAGAGAATCATTAGTTTCTTAGCCTATGAAATCCTATGAAATATACCTTTTAAGCATTTTTTTACATCCACCAATGAGGTTACTAGTGTTTTAAAGGCATTAATTTTGCAAGGAACACTTTCTTATTCCTTTTAAATTACATTTAGAAAAGAAAACGAACTTCATAAATTTCCAATGTTAACGTATTTGACACTTTACAAAGTGCTTTTTTTGCAATCTTTCTGTCTATTTGGAAAATTTTGGCGTCTTATAGTAGTAATCTGGCATAGCAACGGAATGTGTTCAGAAAATTATGGTTAATTAAAGAATTTCTAGTTGGAATGTATTAATAAAGTTAAAATTTATCATATTATTTTATGATTGCAAAGTTATTTATTGGACAAACTGTATATGTTTTGTTGCCAAACAAATTATGTAATTAATTAAAAATACATTAAGCTCGAGAATTAAACAATTTGATTTCTCCGCTAATATTTTCTTTTAACCACAAGGAACTTTTTGTGTCTCAAAAAACAAAAAAAAAAAAAACATAAGAAAAACAAATAATAAATGAATTATGATTATTTCATTTAAGCAACAACAAATCCTAGTTATATATATATATCTATATCTATTATAGCTTATAGATTTTATAAGTTTATATATTTATAAATAATTTTATACATTTGTTTTCTTTTTATATAGAATTCTATCCTTCTTCATATTTTTTGTTATGTAAAGAGTAAAAATTTTAAATAACATATTGCATAATTTTAGGCTTAACTTTGTTTTGTTTAGGTCTCATTTAGGGAATTTTCCTTTTAAATATTTTATCATTGAGTGAGTGAAGGTTTTAATTTCTTAAATATTTTCGTTTTTCTTTTATAAATATTGCTTTATAATTTTTGTTTTTTGTTTTTTATTATTTAAATTTCTTGGTGTTTATTTTGTTTTATAAATTTAGCTTCTTATTATATAAAGCATATGTTTAGGCTTTGGATTTTATATTAAATATTTAATATATTTTAAGGATTTTTAAAGCAGAAAAACAAATAAAATTTGAAATTATTAAATAAATACAAAGAGTCAGACATATGTTTGTTGTATTCTTCAACTAGAAAATGGATTCAGGAGTGAGAGAAGGTAACCAAGTACATGTAACTTCATATTATGGTAAAATTTCATTGTAATTTTTCGTTTTATAATTGACAATTTTACAAAAGTCCTTCGCTAGAACTTAGAGGTTATCTCAGACATCGGTCAGTATTTTTTAATATGCTGAACCGATTTTGCTGTTTTTAAATAGGAAACTTCTAAGGACTTTAATAAATACTCAGGCCAAATTTTCGTTGAACTCTGTCAATTAATGCGGATGTGGCGACAAAGTCAATACATGCCCTCTTCACCACTTCTAGTGGTGGAGGATATAAAAATTCACTTCCCAAAAAAACCAATTGAGAACTTGGTATAACAACTTAAATTCCTTATTACTTAATTGTGATAACTTTTGCACACAAATTCCCATCATTTTGTAACGAAGAATATAACAAATAAATGAAACATTTCTCTTTAGAATTAAATAAAGAGTAAAGAAGAGAGAGAGCAAATCTTGCCACAAACAAGATTTGATTTATGCCCTTCAAAGTGATATTTGTAAGGGGACTTGTATGGGAGTTTTAGAATATCAAATTTGATAAAATGAATTTATTTTTAGAAGATCCATTAAATCGACTCAGAAAGTTATTCTAAATCGAACAGTATATACACCTTCGGTGGTGTAGGATATAAGAATTTAGAACTAACTTTTCTAACATTTATGGTGAAGAATATCACAAAACAAACAAAATTTTTCTCTTTGGAATTAAAAAGTTAGAGAGTCGCTTTAATTACAAAAACAACTAGATTCATTCTTGGATAATTTATCTTCAATTAAAGTTCTTATTTAAAACAATTTCTTGTGAAGAATATAACAAATTAAAACACTTATTTTTAAAACAAAAAAAGAGCAAGTTAAGTAGAGAGAAGGTGTGTAAAGAGAGAGAGGAGAGAGAGAGAAATAATTTACATACAAAAGAGTCATATAAAACAAACAAATCCTGCTACTTTTGTAACCAATATTTTGCACGACGCATACGTGCCGTATCCATATCGTCGGCATCCAATGATAACGATGAAAATGCAGGTGCTGAAGCAGGTGTTCTGCAATTAACATCTACTTCAATATCACCATCATCTCCTAAAACACCACCAATACTACTACTTCGGGCAGAAGTAGAAGCTGACATTGCACTAACACCACCACCACCAGCCATTAAAACATTTAAACGTTCTGTAACACTACCACTATGACTAAAACTTCTTAGACCACCAGTAGCCTGTAAGTAATCACGAGCTGAGGTGGCAGTTGTGGTAGCAGCATCAAATTGAAATGGATCATCATTAAGATTGGCTGCAGCTGCTCTAGAGCTGGTTGTTGAGGGTGTGGTAGTTGTGGTGACGGTGGCGGTAGGTGAAGTGTTGGTGTTATTAATGGTGTTGGCAGCATTATCATCATCATGAAATCCATACCAATATCACATAACCATTATTTGCAGTGCTACTCATTGATCTATAGTACGATAAACACGTCTCTGAGGTTCTGGAGTATAATGGATGCGTGTGCGAAAGTGTTGTGGTGAACCCGGTACACTTTCAGAACCTCGACGAGGTGGAGGCAAGGGAGGAGAGGCATTAACAAATCTGTAAGAAAAATTATTTCTTATATTACGATTCATTTTTTGGAGGTTGAGGAAAAGCTCACCTTCTATTTAACATGGGTGAGGTTCCTGGGGGTTGTCCACTTAATTCCAAAATATTTTTACGTAGCAACAATGGTGATTGTCCACGGTTGTAACGTGGTGGCGGATCAGGTGAACGATGTCTACGATCTAAATTCGCCAAGATATGGGGAGGTGTATGAGCCGCTGGCAATGATGTATTAGGTCCTGAAGCATTAACACTTCCAACCCCAGCTCCCCCAGTTGCTGCATAACGTCTTATAAAGCCAGCAGCACTAGAACCTTCCTGAAAACCTTCTGTTGATATCGATTTATTCGCATCCGTAGAGGGTGACGTTGTATGACTATTACTAGAGTTAGTACTGCTGCCACAGGACATGGTGCGTTGATAATATAAATGGGGCGTTTTACGTTCAGTTCCCGCATTTAACATGTCATGACCATTTGTTGGTGATGTAGCTGAGTTTGTAGATGGATTATTATTAATAGTTTGAGTTTTAACATAATTTGATAACTGGCGTTTCATGGCCCCAGCCAATGTATTAAACCAGCCTAAATTTTTAATTGCATTAATAACATGACAGACAAACAACAAAACCATAACAGCGCATAATGAGAATAGCATTTAATGTTATTGTTATTGTTATTATTGTTTTTTTTTTTTTTCATTGTTTTGTTTACAAAAAATAAGTGCAATGTTGTGTTTATGTTTTTTTTTTTTTGTAAGCAAAAACACCGTTGACATATGAAGTGTAGCAAAGAGCACATAGAGAGCAGAGACGTTCAAACCAAAATGCATAGACATAAACAACATATTTATGTTTTGTAAAGTGCAAAAAAAAGAGATGCAAGTTTTGTTATTATTATTTTGATAAATGATTAGGTGAGAGAGCAATGTGAGAAAAAAAAGAGAATAAAGAGTGTATGTATATATGAAAATATTGTTTATATAATAAAATTCTTAAAAAACAAACAAAAACAAATCAAGTGCAGTTAAAGCTCTTGTAATAAAAACAAAACAATTTATAATAATAAAAAATCAAGCAAAAGCTTTTATATATATAAAAAGGAGACTTTTCAAACTTACCACTTTCCGTTTTATAATTATTTTCTTTGCTAGATGTGGTTGTTGTTGTTGTTTTTGTATTAGCATTTGCCAATGAGGCCGAGGCAGAACCAGAACGTTGATTGTATAATTTACTTAATTTTGTAACCGTAGGACTTGTGACATTCATCATCATTCTAGGATTTTGTTGTTGTTTAGTTAAAACCGCCGAATCGGATAGAGTCTCAGGTGAGGTGGCTGGTGATCTAGAATTGCGCATCATTAAACCACTACCACCACCACCACCTCCACCACTTGTTGTTGTCGTATTATTTAAATATTGTTGAGGCAGTGGTTGATATTGCAAATGTGATGTGGGTGATGTTGTGGTCGTACCAAAACCCAAAGTATTTGGTGATGTAGGTGTTGAATTTGATGTTTTATTTTCCTGAAGGCTTAAAGGTAAACTTCTTGGTCCTTGATTGTTGGCATCACTAGTGCCACCGCTACCACCACCAACGCTACCACCAATTTGTGAACATTGTGAAGATTGTGTTGATGATTGACTAGATGTTGAATACGACGATAATGTTGAGCTGGAGGCAATGGGTATATGAGAACTATATTGTTGTTGGGGTGATGATGCCGAAGTTGTTTGATAGAAATTGCTATGAAAAGGATTTATGCCTTCCGAGGGAGAATGTTTCGTATAAATATTCGTGTATTGCTGATGATGATGTTGGCGTTCTAATTCTTTTTCACGTAATTGATTTTGTTGGTGATAGAAACGTTGAAGAACTAAAAGAAGAGAAAAAACAATATAGTGATAATAAGTTGCTGAACAAACATATATTTTTATGGCAGAAAAAAATAGAAAATCACTTTTTCACAATGAAAATCTATTCAAATTCAAATTCGATTTTCATCTCAAAAATATGCATTTTAACCCAAAATTACATTTTTACCACCAAAATATATTTTCACCATAAAAAATACATTTTTACCTGAAATATATTTTTACTCCAAAAATACCTCAAAATTTATTTTCACCTTAAAAACATATTTCCACCTCAAAATATATTTTCACCACAAAAATACATTTTATACCTAAAAAAAATCATTTTCACTTAAAAAATATATTTTAACCACAAAAATACATTTTAGCAAAAAGTACATTTTTATCTCAAAAGTTCATTTTCAGCTCGAAAAATATTTTTAATCAAAAATGTATTTTCACTACAAAAAGTACATTTTCATCTCAAACATTTATTTTTAATTCAAAAACACATTTTCTTCACCTAAAAAATGTATTTTCAATACAAAAAATAGTTTCACCTCAAAATAAATTTTTACCTAAAAAATGTATTTCACCTCCAAAATACATTTTCGCATCAAAAATATATTTTTACCTCAAATATACATTTTCACCTCAATAATGTATTTTCGCATTAAAAAATATATTTGACCTCAAGAACACATTTTTACCTCAAAAATATATTTTCACCTCAAAGGCAGATTTCAAAGGAAATAGCACAAAGAGTGTTTAAACACATAAATTTACCTATAGGACTATGATTCCCAGGAACACGTTGTGGTTGTGCTTCATTTTTGGTTAATGGTATCATGGAAGGTTTATCTTCCTGTTTCTCCTCTACTTCCACAGAAGTTTTCTTTGCTGCCGTCATATTTGCCTTAGCATCATTACCCACTTGAAATCTCTTACGTTGCAAAGCGGGCGATTCCAAACTTAAGGCCTGTGTAGTAGTAACATTCGTGGGAGAAATGTTTGCATCACATGTATCAAAAGCTAAAGAAACATCTTGTGTGATAGGCATACGCCACAAGGGATCAATTTGATGTGGTTGTATATTATTGGGAGGAGTACTATGACTTTTCTTTTGACTAAAAGGCGAAGTGGTCAAATTGCGAAGAATAGATTGACCTGAAATAAAATTAAAAAAAATATTTTAGGAAAGTGGAATTGGAAATTGATGATAAAAAACAGTATTTACCTATTGTAGTTAAAACCGATTCCTTTTTAGGACTTTCATCACCAGGTGATGAATTATAACGATTAAACGATGAGGAGCCATTAAATTTCTTTTGCATAAATGGCGATTTACGATATAATTTATTCATTTCATTTACCAATTTCGAATCATCTTTGTTGATATTATAAGAAACACTAGGCGGAGATAAGGGACTAGAACTGGTAGCTGAACTACTACCAGAACCGGTATTATAACTACTGCTACTTACACCACCTCCTACTCCTCCGCCTACACCACTACCAGCATTGATAGCATTTATTCTTGTACTATTATTATTTAACATTTGTTGGCCATAGGCTGAAGAAAAATTGCTTCCTGTATTTAGGCTGGTTCCCTGATAATTATTTATTGTGTTTGTTGTTGTAGTATTACAACTACTGCTATTGTTGTATTGCTGATTTAAAGTTTGAGGTAGTTGAGATGGTTGCTGTTGACGTTGATGTTTGAAACTATTTGAACGTTGTTGTTGTTGCTTGCTGGTGAGACCTTTGTGTAAAGTGATCCAATCCTCCACCATGATAACTGGGTATTTGTGATTGTGTTTGTTTGGTTAAAGCATTTATTGTCATTGTTGTCGTTGTTGCTGTGGTTATTGCTCCCATTAACGAGGATGCCGAGTGTATATTTGATGATGAGGCTAAAGCGGTTATAGGATTTTTATAATGATGTTTGCTTGCATCATATGTAGCGGGTGTCGATGATGTGGGAATTTGGGTTCTATAAAAAAGAAAAAGTGACACATATAAGATATTTTTTATTCATTGGAAGCTTTTTCTTTTGATAGACACAAACAATTAGGTGAATTTTCTGATTGAGATAAAAATGAGAAATAGAAGAATCTGTTTTTGGGAAAAATTTAAATGAATAAATATAAAATAAACATGCTAAATCTTTTCGAACAAAATATTAGTAAAAAATGATAATGAAACATGCAAATTAGTTAAAAATTAATAACAAATGTTTATAAATTTTTAATTAAATTATTAATTAAGCCATTTTTAAAATCAAATCTTTTTCTTTCTTTTTTTTTTAATGGAATACAATTATAAACAAAACAAGTGTAATACTTACGGGGAGGTGGGAGAGTAGTTTCATGAAAGGTTTGTTTTCTATTTATAATAATTGTTTTATAATTTTTTTCTGGTTATGATAATGTTTTATGTTTTGTTTTTCGGTTTTTTTTAACTTAATAAAAATTATAAAATTTTTTCTTTAAATTTGTTTGGTTTTTTTATTGTAGGGGGAGGAATTTAAAGATTTGTTTTTTGTATTTTTGTATGGTTTAAGGTTTTAAGTTACCTACAAATAAAAAGATTAATAAAAAATAAAAAGGAACAAAAAAATTAAATTATTAAAAAAATTAAATTAATATTAAACAAATTTTTACAAAATCAGCATAACCAAGAAATTTAGTAAATTTAAGTATTAAAATAAAATATTTTACACAATTAGTTTTAAAATAAAATAAAAAATAAATAAGCAAAACTAAAAATGTAGCAAGCAAAAATTTGTTTAAATTTTTAGAGAAATTAAAAATCTTAAATACAAAAAGGAAATACTTGCCTACGTTGAGTTTTAATGCCCGCCGCATCTACAACAGATTTAAACCAAAAGGGTATGTCAACCTCAGCAGTTTCGTAAAATTTTATAAAATCTAACTCTAATAGTTGAGGATATTTAGGTCGTAAATTATGATTTTTTGTTAAACTAAAAAGAAATTCATCATATAATCATATATTTTAATAAGCAGACATTTTTAATAACTCACCATTTACTAACAAATTCATGAAATTCAATACTAAAATGAAATTTATCATCTTCTGGCAAACGTGGCGGTTCGGATTCTAAAACTTTTGTCAATACTTCAAAATCTGTATTACAGCCTTCATAAGGTGAACGGGCAGTGGCCAATTCCACCAATGTTATACCCAAAGACCAAACATCGGCCCGTATATCATATTTTGGTTTCTTTGGATCAATACGCTCAGGCTAAAAACAAAAGAAAATGAAATCGAATAATTACAAAATTATGTAAAAACAAAATATCATATTTTCTTACCGCCATATATGCAGCACAACCTGCTGATCTGGTGGCCGCTTTTGAATCCACCAAACGCCCACTAATACCAAAATCACATAATTTAATATTGCCACGTTCATCTATAAGTATATTTGAAGGTTTTACATCTCGATGTATTACCCCATGTTTCTCTTTCAAATAAGACAAAGCTTTCACCGTCTGTAAACATTTGAAACGGATAAAAAAAAGAATTTATTTTTACTTCCAATCATCCTTACCGCCACTGTCACTTTCCCCAGTATACGTTCGGGCACTGGTTTCTTTGATAATTTCAATAGCTTATCAAAACACATTGACATCAATTCCATACATATCCATACATCGGCGTCCGTTACAAAACAACCCAAACATTGTACTATATATTGGCAGTCATGTGATTTTAAAACTACATCCAAATCCATAAGTATTCGTTTATTCTCTTCTGAATTACCAGTACGTCGCATTTGTTTTACTGCTATTATTGTGTTACTGGGTATGTGACGCATTTTTACAACATTCCCACTGGTGCCATTGCCCAAATCACCCAAATGTTCGAGATCTTTTATGGTTGAATGATATTTGATGTCATTTATTGTTAGAATACCATTTTGTTTATGGATTTTTTTAAGTTTTTTATCTGTTTCAGATTCAGCGGCAGGTCCGGAGGGCTTTGTAAAAGCCAATTTCATATTATTACGATTTGTCATACTAGGACGATTTGGTATATTGTCCACTGAAAATATTACAAAAATTATTTAAAGTTAATAAAATTCATTTTTATAAAAAAATTATATTATAACCTCAAAACCAAATTTTTATATCTTTCATTATCCAACTATCCTCAGTTTGTAAATTTAATACAAATTTACTTGTAAATATGTTATATTTGCGTTTAGAAACAAGTTTTAATGACAATTGCCAAGATTTTATATTATTTAAAATAATATTCAACATAACCTTAAATTATTTTTCTTAGAATTTAGATTTATTAATACAAAATTGAACATAATTTTGAATATTTAAGGGTTCTTAACAAAATATAGCTAAAATTTTAATAAATATTAAAATTTTCAATATTTTTCACCCTAACCTTCTTTTTTTCTTTTTAAAGAAAAAAATACATATTTAACAATATTGAATTAAATTTTTATTATTAAAAAAACTAACATAAATTAAGTTTTCTAATATCATTTGTTTACACATTGCAAATTTTCCCCAAAAAAATGAACAATTTTAGAAAGCAACACTTTTATGTTTATTGACATTTGAACTTTTAAAATAATACCAAAAGTGTTTATTATTTTATGTTTTTTCCTTGTTATATTGTGTGATATATTGCAAACAAACCCATAACATTTTTATATCAATATTATTAAAGAAACATTACTCCGGAAATACCAAAATGTTCAAAACAAAATACCAATAGGCTGTTTGGTGGGGTGATTTCGTTTAAAATCGTTGCTTTCATTAAAAAGTAAAACAATCACACATACAAAGTAAACAAAAAAATAAATGAGAAGCTGCATGTGGATTTGCCGAATTTTAAATACCCTCCAACGGTTACATTTTAGGTAACATTTGTTTAAATATGTAATAATAATGTTTTTTCTATAATTCAGTTCTAGTTCAGTTCCAGTTAATTTCAAGTTTAATTCTAGCTTTGTTCAAGTTCAGTTGTATTTGAGTTCATATTTTTTTATTTCACTTTGAGTTCTAGTTCAGTTCTACTTCTATTCTAGTTCACTTCTTCTCCTGTTCACTTGTGCTACTGTTATTTCCTGTTCTGTTCCATTTCAGCTCATTTTAATTAAATTCTTATGTTGATTTATAATTCTAATTTAACTCTTGATTAATTCTTCTCCAGCTCTAGTTCTCTGTTGAATTACTTTGAAATCTTTTTAAACGTACATTGATTTATTTGCCGGCTTTAAAAAAACATCCTCTTCCGCCTGAAAAGAATAGACGGCTCAGGTTTCTGCACAACAAACAATTACAGAAATTCAATACAAAACAAACAAAACAAAAATTGAAAGACTGTTTTGTTGTTGTGTTTTGTTTTTTCTTTACGTATTTTTGCACATAAAAAATATGCTAGAGGGTGGGTGGTGGTGGTAGTATATTGAAATAAGAAAAAGTATTAAAAAAACAAGAGAAAGAAAAACAACCGCACAAAAAATATGCATGTGTATGTAATGACAGACCAGTGCAGAAGGTTTGCCAGATTAGGCAATATTTTGTCCCATAAGAATAAACGGCTGAACAATTTTGTCTATTAATCTATAAATTAATTTAAAATTAAACTAAATTATCGTTAAAACATTTAGAAAATTGTTTGTTTATCCTAAATTTTTCCTCTAATTCTGTTCAGTCTTTAATCTGGCAACTTTTATTATGTTGTTTTGCAAATAACAGACCATTAAAGAGTAAAAGCAGCATATTTATTCTCCCCTCCTCTCTCTTTCAAAACTTTTATTTTTTATCAAATGCAAAATTCTAATTTCTTTTATCTTTTTAGAAATTATCATATATGTTTTTTTTTTAATTTATAAACATTAATACTTACAACCCGTTAGTTGAGGACGTCCTAAGGTATTTGGCCTAGTAATTCTGGGTAAATTGGATTCATTTTCTGCCTGCAAACGTTCTTCCAGCGATTGTAATTTGCAGGTTATAGTATCCATAGATGTTTCCATCTTAAGTCTGTGTATGTTGTATGTGTGTTTGAATGTTTATGTGAAAAGTGCTTAGAGTTGAGGGAGTGTGTTTGTGTGTGTGTGTGTTGTTGGGTGCAGGGTTATAAAATACCAGCCACTTTTAAGGCGGTGTTTTTTATTTTATTTCATACACTTTTTTCTTATTTAATGATTAAATAACTTTAAACTTTTATTTTTAATTTCTTTTAATAATTTAAGACCTAAAGGAAGAGGAGGCAATAGAATAAAATAGAACTAAAACCTTAAATACACATGAGATGTCGTTAAATGGTGGCGCTCCTCTTCTCCTGTATATTTTTTCTTTCTTTTTTATTATATTTTTTCTTCTATTTCTCGTTGTTCGTTGGTCTTCTTCTTTTTCTTTGTATAAGACCGTAGAAAAAATATAAAAAAAACTATTTTCTTCTATTTTCACTTAGAATTTTTGATAGTTTTATTATTAATTTCATGTATTAATTTTACATTATTGTTATCTATACACTTTTAACTTAAACTTTTTACAAAATTTGTGGATAATTTATTAATTTTTCCATTAAAAAAATTAAAAATTCAATAACACTTCATGTACAACTACACTTTTCAATGGAAAAAAATTTATTTTTATGAATAAAATAGAATGACAAGTGAAATATATGAGTAAAGAGAGTAAAACAGCGTTGCCAATTAATATTAAGTAAACGACAACACAGGGTTGTATTTTGAGTTGAACAACGTCATTAAGAGTGTCTAGAATAAAAAAACGTTATAATATTTAAAAAAATGAACATTTTTGTCAGTTTTATTAAAGTTTTTTTATTTTTATATTAATTTTAAATAAAAATCGAGCGACTTATTATTTTGCATTAATATTCAACTTCATAATAAGAAAACTACAAGTAAGAACGCTAATTTCGACTATATTAAATATATAATACCCTCCACCACAAATGTGTGTTAATTAAAAAATAATTTTATATTCTACTATACTATGATTGCTTTCAACCTAACCACAATTTTATTTTTTAATATACGCCGCTTAGTAAGTAGAACGGTATACTTAAAGGTGGGGGTAACACCATTTTTCTGTATCTTACAAACATCAGGACAAACGCATAATACCTTTAACCCCTACGGTGGTAAAGGGTATAATAAATTGTGAAAAATAAATAAAATGTTTATTTTTACAGGGTTTTTTGTGGTAAAAATTCTTTATATATTTTCAATAAATGCTGTTCAACAGTTTATTATCATATGTATATAATTCTTATATATTAACAAGTATCTTTTTTATTTTATTTTGTTTTAAAGCCAATTGATTTTATTTTAACAATAATTTGTTTATTTAAATTTATAACAATTTTTATACATATTTTTTTTAAAGCAACTTAATTTTTTAATAAAAAAAAGAAACTTAATTAAAAAAATAATAATAAAATGTGCGTTTCGTTGAAGCTAAGATCACTTGTTTTAAAAACCAAATTGCAATAAATTCTTTTATACATATTTTTTTAAATGTTACAAGATTCCCCAAAATTATTAATAAAACTTTAAAAAGAAATATACAAGTGTTGGTGTGGGGGTGTGTATATGTTTATTGGGTGGGTGAAAATTCAGTAGGGGCCAAAATGCGGCAGTGCATTTCTCTAATTAATGGCACGGTATAAGCAACACATTCATCCCAGCCGGGAGAACGCCAAGACGCTTCGCGAGTTTCTTTACGTTCGGCTAAAGATTTATAACCTGAAAAAAAGACATTTAAAGGAAAATAAAAGAAATAATAGTATAAAAATAAATAAAGAAAAAATTAACTTACACCAAATATGATGAACATTATAGAGACGACCAATTTGTGAAAAGAAGCCAGCAAAACCATTTTTACGGAAATTAATAGCTCTAGCCCAATTGTTACCCCATTCAATCATGGTGCCCGGTTTTAAACGATAAGATCTGGGGTCAAAAAACAAAATAAGTAAGAATGCTTTATTCGTGTAAAGTAAGTACTTTATGTTTCGTACATACACCCACAGACATATACAATTTCAAAAAACTTTTCTTAAATATAACACAACAACACTCAATGAGACTATAAATTAGTTATATCTTTGACTATAACTCTTTTCTACTGAACCGATTTTGATCATTTTTGGAATGATAATGAAATTTACATAACAAAATTTCATTCAAATTTATTGATTTATAAATCTCAATTTAAAAAAAGTTAACGCTGGATTTAAGAGGTTACCTCAGATATCGGACTATATATTTAATTTACGAGAAATTTCATTGAGCTCTGTCAATTATTGTAGATGTGAACCTGCCAAAAAGTGACAGACGAACATAACTAAATCGACTCAGATTTAGATTTAATGTTATAATATGTACATTATGGGTTCTGAGATGATTCCTTTTTAGCGTTACACTTCACCGCTTGCGGTGGTGAAGGTTAAACAAATTAACCACAATTATTTTTATTTTTACCCTCCAAAAACTTACCTCATTTCGTAGATATTTTTACCAGTACGCATTTCTATTTGGGGCCAATAACTGAAAGCCAATAGATATTGTAAATGGCGAGATCTCAAGAATTTGGAACGTTCTTTCATTAATCTCATGTATTCCTCATCATGCCATAAATCCTCTTTGGCTATATCGATTTTTTCAAAACCACCCGTATATTTCCATAAATGCAAACATTGATCCATATCTCCCACATGGACGGTCCAAGAGGCCACTAAATCACATGATAAATTATCCTTTTTATCTTGGATTAATTGAACAGTAGTTTTACTAAGAAAAAAATAATCAAAAGAAAAAATTAAATTACAAATTTTTTTTAATACAAAATTTTAACTTACTAATTATTTAAATATTCTGCAATACAATCGGGTCTAACATTGTGGGTGTGTAGAGCATAAATAATTTCTTTATCACTTAACATACGACTGTGGGACTCTTTAGTGGGCTCTATTTTACGCACCAAAAGTTTGGAAAACCATGAATCCGATTCATTTAAAGAAGCAGTAGTAGAAATGGAACTAAAACAAAAAAAATAATAATAATAATAACAATAATTTATTAAAATAAATCTATTATATATTTTTTTAAACGATAAAAATTTGAGGTTAGAAAGAAAATTTTCTTAAATATTACAAATTTTATAAAAATAAAAACTGTAAATTATTTTTAAAAGATTTCTAAAAAATTAAGGTGTTAAAACTTAAATTTTTAAGGTTAACTTTGAGGTTATGAAGTTATAAACTTTATGGAAAATCAAATTTGAGATTAGGAAAAGTGAATGTAGAAATTTAGTAAATAGTAAAAATGTGGAATTTTGAAAATAGCTAAATTAGAATAGTTTAGGTTTGACGTCTTTTACAAGAATTTGGTATATATGAAAACAATAGAACTTGAAGATCGGATTTGGATTAAAAAAAAAAACTAAATTTAATTTTAAATGAATTTTTTGCATATTTTTAAAAGTTCAGAATACCCGAGTTGGCCAATATAAGGCTCACTGATTACTCTCCTCATTACATAAGCGGATTTACTTCTCCAAATCAACTTCATTTTAAAAGCATAAATTTCACATAAATGTTCACTTAAGAATAAATCAGAAAATAAAATTATACGAGGGTTTTTATTATAAAAATTTCCAAATTTTCAAAAAGTTTTTTTACGAAAATGTCTTAAATTTCTAAATGGCATCACTGTTACTTACCGCAATGCAGTGGCGTTGCATATGTTGGCAACACTTTTTAACTTTAACATTTTTCCTAATTATAATTTTCGTAGTATAATTTTAGGCTGTAAAAGAAATTTTAAAAATTAATATTTTTTAGCCTTAAAATTAAAAAATAAATAATTATTACCGAAATAAAACAAAACAATATAATAAAAATAATAAACATAATAAAACATTAAACAAACAATGACCTTTAACACTAATCAAGGTGACCTGTTTACTTTGCTCTACTTTTGTTATTTTCTTTTGACAATCTGATTGCAAAACATTAAAATGTAAACATCAATGAAAAATTATCACATTTTTTGTTTTTGTTTCAACAAATTTTCTTTCCAATTAACAACAACAACAATTTGTTAAATAATTATGGTTATATTTAAACATTTATAAATAATTATTTTTATACATATATTTGTTGTTATTACTGCACAAATGTTTTTGTTATTTTCTTATAACAGGCAAACTTTTTTTATATTGTTGTTGTTGCCATTTTTCATTTTTTTATACCCTACACCATTTTGGGTGTTGGGATATTTGTAACATACAGAAAAAATGGTGTTACACCCACCTTTAAGTACACTTTTCGTTTCAGAATCGATTTCTAAGTATTTTAAACGATGTCCATTCGTCTGGTTGTCTATCTAAATGTCGTTCTATTTGGTCCAATATTACAGGTAGTTTTTACACAAATGTTCTCCCGGAATGGGGTTTTAAAGGTCGTAAAAGTCATAAATAAAAAGCGATTTGAGCGGAATTCAACACAAATACGTCTTATGATATTCTAAATCAATGCGCCAAATTATGCGACAATCGGTCCATTATTTCACATAGGTACCATACAAGCCCTCTCCTAAATATAACTTTGAAGGGCATGAATCTCACACATATTTTGGGATTGTAATAACAACTGCTCAAATTAAGATAAATACAATATAAAATTGATGTTCGAAATTATGCAAAGGTCAGTCCAACCTTTTCAAACGCATAAATTTTACATAAATCTTAGTTTCATATTAATGTACTTTCACACTCAATTATTAATCAAAAAAGCAAATTACACGAGGGTCATTCAGAAATTTTTCGTAGCTGCCTTTCACAACTAACAATGTGGTGCAGGATATTCTATAGCCGGACTTGACCGACTAAAACATTTTTACTTGTTTATTTTATTCCTTTCTCTTGTTTTTTGTACTTTTTCACTAATTAGCAAATAAATGTCATAATTTTGTTAATATTTATTTTTCAATTTTCATTTGTTTTGTCTAGAATAATTAAAGCTTATCTTCACTTCACGAAATGTGGCTTTTTTTCTAATCTAGATTTTAATTAAATTACAAAAACAATTTCAAAATATCAGAAAAAAACTCAACTAGTTTTTTTAATGTACGTTTGCATAAAATTGTATTTTTTCTTACCTTAATATAAAATTTTGGTTAAATCGTTGTAAATTTTATGGAAAATTAAAATAAACTAAAGATTTAATAAAATTTTCTTTACAAAATCGTTGTAGTTTCAATGTTTTATTAAAAATAATAATAAGTAACAAAAACGAAAAAATTCCTCCGCACTTTGGCAAAAAAATATTACTTTGCTGTTGCTCTTAATTCTTTTCTTATGTATTTGCTTTTGTTTCGGTCTTTCTTCTCGTATTGCGTTTCGTTAATTTTTTTTGTTTTTATTTTCTTTGCCAAACTTTTTGCACTTATCTGAAATCAAAGTCATTGCCTTCTTACGGCGGCAAAATAAGCCGGTAAAAATGTATAACTCATTTAATAATTTTTTATTACATAATCATATTTTCACCTGCTTTTTAATATATAAATTAAAATTCTGTTTAAAATTACTATTAAAGTTTTATTTAACATAAATTCTCTTATTTTCATTAACAACGGCGTCTATATTCTCTTTATTCTTTGGCGGCAGCTGTTTGCTTAATGTCAGGCTCGGTTGTTTGTTCGCCAATGCGGCTTATTATTGATAACAAGTGTCAAGAGTTATAAGAGAGTGAGAGAAATTTGGGAGGAAGTAAATAAAAACTAATAACTGGCAACGTTATTTAAAAGAGTTACCATATTTCCACTCTATTTTTAATATATTTAATTTGAAAACCTGTTAAATTCAAATATATTTAAGAAAATAACTAAACTTCTAAGAATAATTTAAAAATAAAAGAAAACTATTGAAATTACACAACATTTACAAAAATTTTCTAAATTATCCCGAAGAAAAGAAAAAATAGAAATAAATAAAAATAACAGAAACACTGAAAAGCCAACCGACAATATTACAAAGCAAAAATGTAAATGGCAACTCTATATGTAAAGGTTGTCATATGACAATTTTTTTGTTATAAGCAAACCGTTAAATTCAAAATTAATGTGACCAACAAAAAAAACATGAAAAAAAAAATAAATTTAAAAAATGTATGCGTTTTTTTTTACAGCGAAACATAATGAAAAATAAATATAAAAAAATGTGCTATTGATGGAAAAAATAGTCTGTAAAAAGTAAGATAAACTCACATTTAATCGCTTTGAAAAATTATAATCTGACCCTCGCAAAAAGTGTTTCAATTATTCTTCCTTGTTATTTCCTGGAATATTGTGCAGTGGTCAATTTGAAACAGTATCTCTTAAAAAGTTTAATTGTTATCATTTTTTGCCGATTTTTTATCATTAGGCAAACTCGCTGAAAAATAAAAAATATGACGGTCATGTACATTTATCAGCAGTAAGAGAATAGCGGAATTTTGAATAGGATACCAGACAGGGTTGTGTTCTGTCACAAAATTTATTGAATTAAAGAAGTCGAAGACCGCCTAACAGGTTCTCTAATCTCAATTGTAGCTTTCACGGTGTTAGGCCTGCAAAGGAATCAGCAGGTTTGTCGTGAGAACTATATAACAGGTTATTCAATTTTGCTGTTTTGAGAGCATTATACAATAGAGAATGGGCTGAGGATATTAATAATCGTTTGCAGAAAGCACGCCAAACATTTGGCCGTCTTGATCTAATTAGGAAATCATTGTTGTTGATGGAGGGATGGGAAACTTAAAACCCTGTTATTCGTGACATAAATGGAAATATTTGTCAACTTTTCTTCTCGAAAGAACGAAGATCTAGCCAAAAACTATAGCTAACCATGACATAAGGATACGGAAATGATGTTGCATCGGTCATAACCTTAAAAAGCAAAAAGCGGGCAGCGGCAGTTTAATTCAGAAGTGAGTAGAAGCGAAAAGAACTAGGAAAGAGCATGGACGTAAAAACATAAGAGAGAAATGTTTAGGAACTTTATTGAGGTCGTATGATCCTTGTAAGAACCAGAGGAACTTTTATATGTGCAGATAATAGACATCTATAAGGTAATAAAGACTTAAACGAATACTTGGAGAAGGCAGATTGACTCGGTCGTATGATATTTGCAAGAACTGGAAATTAACACTTGTTCTGGAGACGCTTGAAAACTAAATGCTGACATTATACATTTCACTTTTAAATTACATTTGAACATATTAATATTTTCTTAAAAAAACTACAATATCATGCTTCCAATTGAATCTGAAACAATAACATTTATATACATAAATTTATCATCCATCATTGTCATCATATTTAAAAGGTTTCTTTTGGCTGCATTTCATCATTTAAACTAAGCCGTTTTAATAACTTCTATAGTTTAATTTCAAACGAGCCAAAAGTCCTTAGCATGGACATCATTGTTTTTAGACATGGATTATTTTTAGTAGTAGTGATTAACATGGTTTGTTATTATTTGATGCTCAATTTATATACATGTTTGTTTATTCAGTTAATAATAAAAATAATAATAAAATAATTAATGATAATAATAAGTAATTACTTGGTAATATAATAATTATTATATTAAAAATGTTTTATATCTTAACATTTTTTTGGGAGAATAAAACAAAAATAGAGAATAACATGACTTAAATTAATAACAAGTTAATTAATTTACACTCTCATACCTCTCACTCACACCATTATTATCTCTCTCTCTCTCTCTTCCTCTTGAGTTATAGAAAATTCTCCAGAGAATTAACTCTTTGTTTGCTCAACAAAAGAAAACACAATCTCTTCTCTCGCATAAATGAAATTAAAATACAAATAAGAACGTTATAGTTTTAATATTTTTGAATTAAAAACCACCCTCGTACAACTTGATTTTCTGATTTATTCTACAGTGTGCAAAACATTATTGTGATGCTAACAATTATGTGAAATTATGAACCGACCCTCGTATAATTTTTCCCTAAAATGCGTATACTTATTTCAATTTCTTAATTAATTCTTACTACTGCAACACCAACACATACGTATGAGGCTTATCGTTTTAAATATCATAAGACTTATTTCTGACAAATTTTGTTCAAATCGCTTTATATTTAAGACTTTTTATGGGCTTAAAACCTTATTCCGGGGGGACAATTGTATGAGAGCTACCTGAAATATTGGACCGAACATGGGCAAAAGACTTCGTACTCGGCCCAAAATCTTAATATTCACCAAATTTCATCAAGAAATCTAAAAAAATGCGACCTATAGAGTGTTCACAACATTTACATGGAAAGGCAGCTGGACGGACGGACAGAAAGTGGTTCCGAGTAGAACGGTATTTTTTTCTGTATGTTATAAACATCAGTACAAAATCATAACACCCAACCAGGGCATATGATCTTTTTCAATAGTCTTCGTCCTTGGCCTAAAATTGAAATTGAGAGCCAGCCAGAGGGAGATCATTAAATCGAATCAGAAAGCATCAGCTTCAAAGCATAACAATCCATAAAATTCTATTTACTTTGAGGGGGGAATTTACCACTTTGCCTTAAATTGGTTTTATGTAACCAAAGAGTACAAAAGCCTTCAATAGAGAGCAAGAGAATGTGAGTTTTATAGAGTAAACTAAAAGGGCTAAACTGCGACGATACCTGGTAAACAATTGGAGCACGGTATACTACGCTACAGTTGCAAACCCATTAAAATGAGCTGGTTAAGAAGTTTCACGAAGTTTACAACCAGATAAGAAAATATGGTTAAGAGGCACAGATTGCGCAGATAACGTACAATAATCGCACCGAAGATATGTAAGGGACTCTGAAAATAGATGTCCATACATCATGAGAGCAAGAGAATGTGGGCTTTATGGAGAAAACTCTAACTATTTAACTAAAATTTATATACAGACTTCGTATAATTTTTTTCTTAAAGGATTAAAAATCCTTGTTTTGTGTTATTAAGATTAACTTAAACTTAAATTTTTTTTAATTATATACTTAACAGTAATTAATGTTTAAATAAACAAAATATTATTATTTTTTCTTGTTTCAATAGAAAAAATTCTTTAAAAAAAACTATAACTAAGACTTATGCTTATGTGATCTGTTGTAAGTTTGTTTGTTTGTTTTGGAAATTTATGAAAAGTTTAAAACTTTAATAATTTTTCCCAGTTTTAGTATTTTAATTGTATTTTAATTTATGGCTTGCTGGACAGGCCTTTTTAATGTGTTTATAATTATTATATTTCATCATTTCTATTTGGGTTTCATCATCACATTTTGTTAATTTAAGCTGACATTCAATATTGAATAAGAGCTTAAATTTATCTATGGTTAGAGGAGTTTTTATGCCTCCTATAGTGACTTTTGTATGAATTTTAGATAAATCTAATTTTTCCGGTTTTTGTCCATAAAATGAAAAAGGTTCTATGTCTAGATTTAAGGGATAACCAGTGGTGTCATTGTTAAAATGTTTGGGAGAATTTGTAGCTGAGGAAGATTTTTGTTTTCTAGTGGGAATAAGTAAACTATTATTTGTATTCGAAGTTAAATTCGTGGAGAATAAGGTATCACGGTCAACGGCCACAGTACGTCTTCGTTTGGTTATTTTGGCCATTTGTAAGGGAGCATTAAAATTTGCGGTTACTTGAGGCTCATGTTGATCCACAGTGGTTCTTCTTTTCACTATAGACTTTTGTATTGGCGTTGCAGGTGTAAATGATGCTGATTTATTTTCCTCTAACGTTACCACCAATGTACGTCGACGTTTTGATATCGGTTTAGGTTGTTCATCTTGTGTATTGTTAGTGGTATCCATGTGTTTATGTTGTGTCTCTATAGATTTGCGTGCCACCAAACGTGCTATTGATATCCTAGGTATAGGCGGCTGTTGTGATATTTTATACATTTCCTCATATAACTCATCTATGACATCCGTTTTACCATATTTGGTATTTAAAAGATTTTTCTTATTCACCACTAAACCACTGGGAAAAATGATTTGCATTTGTAGCAAAAATTTGCGTAATTCAATTATTGGATAAATTGATTTGAATTTGTGTATAACATTTTTATGTTGGGCATAACAGTGTTGCATATAATTATTGAAAGAATTTTGTGGCTCACGACAAAATTGACAACATAGGAAACGGCTATAATGATCGATCATGTGACGCATTAAATCAATTTCTTTGGTAGTGGTAAAATTGCAGGTATAACAGCGATACATTAATGTATTGGAAAGTTCTCTAAATGAGAAACTTTCCTCGCCAGCATGTACGTTACAAGCATGCTGTACTATGGCCACGCGATTGGAAAATATTTCCGTACATAAGGTACATTGATAAGACACCACCGGGGTGGTTAATGCTAAAATATCTGCAATTTGTTGATTATTATCAATACGTATATCCTGTGCAGTATGCTGTAAACGTAGTTGATGTCTTAGCAAATCCTCTGCGTTGGCACAATGGACAGCACAATAACCGCAAACCAATCTTGATGTATTATCTGTATTTTCCATCATTGTTATATCGGCTGCATAGAAACGTTGTTTAAAATGTATCTTCATTAAATGTTCTTGCAGTTCTGCATGAATTCCAACAAACTCCCGACATTCAGGACAACAAAATTTTCTTAACAAACGATACCAAAATGGTTTTGCCGTTTCCACTTTACTATTGTGTTGTGTTTTGTAATGCTGCTCCTTTAAGACTTCAAATGTTTGTGCTTTATAATCACAATGGTAACAGCCAAATTCATAACCAATCAAATAATTTGTTTGATTATTTTCCTCATCTTCTTCTACCTCTATTTCAATTTCCATTTCCTCTCCTTCATCCCCATCTCCTTCATTCTCCTCCTCCTCCTCCCCCTCAGTTAAAGCAAGCTTTTTACGATATTCTTCCGATTCCTCTTCATCTTCCATTAAAATCCCTCTAATATGTCTTACCCTTGTAGGATCATTTCTTTGCCACAATGGTCTTGTATCAGCTAATTTTTCTTTGGCACTCTCTTCCTTATAATACATGGTGCGTGCCTCTCTGGCCATACCCGAATGTTTCTCATCAATGTGAGTTAATATTTGTGATAGTTGTTGGGAACCAAAATTACAATGAGCACATTTATATTGATTCTTCACACTGTGTTGTTGTTGACAATGATTTTGTATTTGTGCCACGCTACCGGCTTTATGTCCACAAACATCACATACCCATTTTCCTTTGACTTTGGCTGTTGTTGTGTTAGAGGAAGTATTGTGTTTGGTAGCGGTACCATCATTGTTAGTAGATCTTGTTGCGGGTATGGAAGTTTGAGAAGGCTTATTGGTTTCCAAAGTTTCTTTGTATTTTTTGCCTAAAAATGAAAGATTAAAAGATTCAATATGAAGCAAAGCTTTTGTAATGAAAAACTCACCTGAAAATGCCACAACAGTTACAGTGCCCTCAGCATTATCCTCCGTTGAACGCTCATGTTTCACAATATTAACTTTCATTGTGGCATGTTTCTCATTAATATGGCGTTCCACGACATAACGCAAATGATGGACATAGAAACATTCATCGCAACGAAAAATGCAGGCACCATGGAAACGCAAATGGTTGATAATACGATCTACAGTAATGCCACGTTTGCAAATTTCCTCTTGACAGAACGGGCAACGATATGTCGAGGTGTTGCTATGTAAAGTGGTCAAATGGCTTCGGAATAATTCCTCTGATATTGTGTGATAATTGCAGGAGCCACAACCACAAGTAAAACGTTTCGAATCCTGAACATAGGAATAAGGTATTTTTAAATTGGCTTTATTAGTTGATCCAGCCGTTCCCGACGACGACGAAGTGGAGGTAGAAGAGGAAGGTATTAAAGATGAAGAAGCTAAATTGGTCATTTTATCGAAAAATCTTTCGGAACTATTTAGACAGGGTACCGGATTTACAGGATCTACACTGTAAACTTTAGTGGCATCACTTTTATTGCCAAGTCCAGCATATTGTTTGTGCATTTGTAAGTGTCTAAACATATTCGTGCGCACTTTAGTTTTATACGCACACTCACCACAATTAATGTCACGTGTAAAAATAGCAGTCATGGGCAATAAATCAATTTCAGATGATTTAAAGTGAGTCTTGGAACCCGATTTCTTACGTTGCCAATCGAGTATTAATTTTTCTCCGAATTTCCTTACTTCTTCATCATTTAGGTCTTGTGTATAGACAATATAATAACCGGAATCTATAACCGAATTTGAACCATCTGATGAGATTTTTGGTTTAAGTAACTCCTTGGTATACATACTTAAAGTATGCCAATGTTTTTCAGAGAAATGCTTTAACAATTGACCTGGATTCGTTGAGGTGTGTTCACATAAATAACAAAAATAACGATTACGGCCATGATTTTTTATATGAGCCTTAATACCAGCTGGACGATTGTATTGGGAGGTACAATGGGGACATTTATAAATATAATGATTGGGATTGTGGCCCGTAGTGTTGATATGATATAAAATATGATTTAAGAATGTGGATTCATTAAGTTGAGTTTGACAGCTTTTGATAACACAACGATAAAGTTTATTATCTAAAAGTAAAAGAAGCGATTGAGAAAAAAATAAATACAAAAAATGTTATAATTCTTAAATTACCTGCCAAACCCGTAGGTCCCACTATTTCATCAATGGTATTGCGCAGTTTTTCCAAATAAACTTCCTCAGTGTCCGGCACTTGAGGCGTAATTGGAGTTTGGTTGGGTATTTGTGGTGTTAAGCTGCTACTGCTGCATCTGCTACTGCTGCTGCTGTTGTTATTATTGCTGTTAGTGCTGTTTAAAATATGTTGTATTTTCTTAGTTAAAGAAGTGGCGGTATCTATTTCACTTGTTCCAGCTGCTGATACTGATAAACCAGGAGGTGGAGCTCCCGTTTTACCAATAATATGATATTGTTCAGCATGTTTCATATAATCCTCCACGTCTGTGGCTGTATTAAAGCAGAAACCACATGCTAAGTAATCACGCTTATTACTGAAATTACGTCGTTCATGGAAACGCAAATGTTCACTCATCGCCACTGGGACACGAGTAACAAATTTACAACCAGCTGCCATACATTTATATTGCCGTGATGTTAACGTAGATATTGGTGGTGTTGGTGCTGAAGATGTTGTTGTCGTTGTTGTGTTTGCGGAGGTTATTAGTGCGGATGTTTTTTCTGTAGTTGTAGGTGAAAAGGCTGCTATATTTATATTAAAACCTAAAGCAGCTGAGGAACTATTATTATATTGAGCAGATAAGGTTTGGGTAATAACAAAATCACCCGTTTTATTTTGGGCAATGGGTACAGTTTCAGCCACTATAACTGGTGAATCATCTTCATTGCGGGATTCTATTCGCGTTGGTGTTTTAGCGCTTGCTAAAATGCTAGAAACTTCTAACGATTCGGCAGCGGCTTCTTTTAATTCTAAACTTTCATTTTCAATTCGTTGAGACCACAAATTACCCGTTTTGGCTGATAACGTGCGCACATTTGAAATTTTCGGCAACTGTGCAGATGCTTCTGCTACTACTGGATCATTTAAGGGTCGTTTTAAACTTATAACCGAGGAAATTTGTAAAGGACTTTGTTTTGTAATACTTTGTGCCGAAGTAACTGCGGTTATAACAAAATCTTCTTTAATACTATTGAGCGTCATAGCTGGGGTCACGGTTGCATTATTATCCAAAAGTAGAGGTTCAGTTAAAGGCATTAGAGGTTGTGGTGGCATGTCAATGGTGGGTGGCTTGGGTTTAGCCACCAATAAAGCTCCCAACATAGAACTATTTTTAGTAGCTTTACTCTGGACCTCATTGACATTGGAATCCACAATTTCTGGAGTCGCACGTGATAAACAATCTCCTGTTAGTCTTCTCAACTTAATTTTAGGCCTTTCTTCTTGTGTCACTATCTGACCACAGCTATTTGAGTCGGAATTATTAATATCCAAATTACTTTTATTGGCATGTTTTTCCATCATATGTTTAATTTCTTTCGTAATGGAAAGTTCTTCACGGCCTTCGGACTCGGGACAACATTGTGATTGGCATATATAACAATAACCATTCCATTTGATTTGTGAATGTTCTAGCATAAAATGAGTTTCCAAACCAATAGCATCACTTGAAAATAAAAATGAACAATTTTCTAATAAACAATAGAATTTCAAAGAGGAATTGCCATTTGTGGTTTCTTGCTGGGAGAAGCCTACATGGAAGATATTTAAAACCGATTTGGTGGGAAGACTATTGCTGTTGCTGTTACTGCTGTTACTATTTGTATTTTGTTGATGTTGATGTTGTTGTTGTTGCTCTTGCTGTTCATTGACAAAATCTAAAGCCTCTTCTATGCTGGTATGATTATGATTGGCATTTATATTGACAGCACTTAAATTTGAATCCAATATAGAAGATATATCATTAAGATCCTGTAAGGGTTCTAATGGAGCCAATTCGGGTACCAAATCAATGGGATCATTACAGGGAGAATCAGGTAAAAGATCTTCCATTATATTGATGACAGGTTTAAAACCTAAATGATGACGTAAATTAGCAAAAGGCGAATTAGTGGCTGAGCGATTGTTTGAAAGAAGATTAGCTGTAGCAGTAGAGTTGCTAGAAGATGTGGTGGTGGTGGTAGTAGTAGTGGTGTTGGTAGTTGGTATGGTACAGGTGTTGCTAGTGTTGCTTACATTTGTTTTAGTGTTTGTAACATTTGCATTAATTAAAGATTTGTTTTTCTTTTTGGGAATAAATGCCAAAGGTGTTAAGTGTTTTTTGTTTTTCGTTGTATTCCCTTTAAATAAACCAAATTTCTGAAATAGTCCTTTATTTTTGGACTTGACTATATTACCTGTACTAGAGGTGGCTAACGTGGGAGTAGTTTCAGTAATTTCTATATCCTCCCAATCCTCATCGTCACTTATAACAGTGATTACTTCAGGAATACATGGTTTAGAAGATTCTTCATTGTTATCAAGTTTCTCCTTTAATTTCTGTTGTTTATTCATCTCATTCTTATCCTGGATTTCTTTTATTATTGATGTTTCATCTTTACTAGATGTAGACGCAGACGTGTTAGGTATTTCACTTATTCTTGGTTTTGTTTTGTCCTTCTCCTTTTCTAATTCCAATAAAGTATCATTTATTAAATTCTCAACTACATTTTCCTTTGGTGTTGGAGGTGGTGTTGCTGGTGTTGGAGAACTTTTCATTTCTTTTAAACGTTGACTTAATCTCTCTGCCATGGTTATGGGTTTATCTATATTATTTATACACCCCTGTTCTGTATCTTCTATATTGATAATTGATTGTGCCAATATTTGTATGGTGGGGGAGTTGCTATTTTCCTCACGAGTTGTGGTCATAAATACATTGATGGGTGTTTGACAAAGTTTTTTTGATTCTAAAGCATCTGTTTCTTGACTAATGGATCTACGTTTATTGCTGATACCACGTTTGTATATTAAGTCAATGGAATTTGATATAATATCAGACATCGAAGTTTGTGATTCCAAAACTTTTTCCTGTTGTTTCTCATTTTCAGTCACTTGTTCTGACAAATTTAAAAGTTCTTCTTGTATTCTTTCATTTCGAGAAGATTCTTGATTTAGTATTTTTTCTTTTCGGGAAGATTCATTTTCTTCTTTTCTTTCTTCTCGGGAAGGTTCATTCTCTGTCTCCGCCATTTTTGCCGCTAAATTTAGTAATTCATCTTGAATATTTTGTTGAGTTTCTAATTCACTTATTAACTCACAATCACTGTTATACATGAGAGTTAATGTTTCTTCGGTCTCTGATGTGTCTGATGTAATTTGTGAGGTTTGGATTTTGTTTATCTTTTGATCTTTATTAACATTTTCATGCTCTTTCGATTCAATACTTTCATTCTTCTTTAAATCAATAGTTTTAGTAGATGAATCTTTGTTAAGTTCTAGTCCAGTGTCCTTGGAGTACGATGAATCCTCGTGTTTAGTTTGATTTGAATTTTTCTTTGGTTCTACATCTTTAGATTGTGTTGGAACATTTACTTTTTCTTTAACTTGATTTAAATCAATTTCTGTTTGATTCTTTTGATTTTCCTGTACTTTGGCATTTTCTTCGGACTGTTCCTTATTTAAGTTTAATTCATTTTCCTGATGTGTAATACCAGATTTTACTTCTTTATTTATTTTTCCTTTCCTTTCCTTTTCATTTTCATTTGATATTTGTTGATTTTCAATCTCCAGATTAGAATCTTTATTAGATTTGGAAAGTTTTTCATTAGATATAATAAGAAGTGGTTTTTCCTTTGTCTTCTCCGCAACTTCTGTTTCAATTTTATCTTTTCTTGTTGTATCAAGTTTTGAAATTTCAGTTCCATGTGGCTCCTTATCTCTTCTCTCTATGGCATCACATTTTTCTTGAACACTTTCTGTTACATTTTGTTCCACATCTTTGATAGTATCTGCTGATTTTTTATCATTTATTTCCGGAGTTTCTTGATCTCTTTTAATTTGCTCGATATTATTTTTTTCATTTTCTACTTCATGATTTTTTGAACTGTCCAAATCTTCTTCATCTTCTATATCAATAATCTGTTCGTTAGATTCTATCACTTTCCAAGCTTCTTTCTCTTTTTCAGCCGCTTTATCCTCTGTCACACATTCCACATTTTCTACATTAAAAATGGTTATGGTATAACCCAATAGTTCTACAGTTTTCTTATCCATTTGATGTTGTTCTATATAATGTCTTTCCAAATTAGGCCTTTTCAATTGCAAAAAATTACATAAATGACAGATGTGAGCATTAATCTCTCCATTCTTTTGTAATTTAACCGCAGAGGTTAACAATGTTGAACCTTCACAAGATTTAAGATGACGTATTACAGTCAGTCTACGATTATTACCGTAATGACATTTAGAACATTCATAGCGAAATTCAGTAGTATGATTCAGAAAATGTTCCAGCCAGAGGGTAACGGGTGTATTGAAATATTTCAAACAGAAGGGACATCTAAAGAACCAACTATTTTGTTTTATCTTTTTCACACCAAACAAAGGTTTGTTCAATTTATTTTGCTTAAATTGTTGCAGGAGAACGGGAGCCATACGTGAGAGATAGTTCTCAGCATGATGTGATTTATAGTGTGCAGAACTCGATTTAGCTATTAGACGCTTCTCACAAATCATACACCAAGTGGTATATTTAGATTGATTATGCCAATGGACATTATTATTTTTTAAACCTTTAGACAAGTTATTATTTACAGTTGCTGTGTCCTCTAGTGATTTTTCCTCTTCTTCATCAGCCTCATCTTCCGAAACATGTTCTTCTGTTTCGGATTCTACTTTTTGGATTAATTTGGCTTTTTTATTTTTGGGCGTTAACTTATTGTCCAGTTTTCGTTTATTAGCTTCTTTCGATTTCCTATTCTCCCTATCAATTTCTTCGGGTATTCTAATGGGTGTATGAGGTTTTAATACAGGCATTTTTCTTTGTGGTGAACTCTCTGTACTAAGACTTCTTTCGGTATCTTGACCTGATGAATTTTCTGAAGTTTTTGCATTCAAAGATTGATTATCATCTTCTTCCTCATTGTTATCTTCTTGATTTTTCAATGTTCTTAAAGATCTTCTGGGTTTGTTGGAAACATTTATTTTATTTTTATTGTTTTGTTCTGTTGTAGGAGATTTTTTCTCCGCTTCTACTTCTTTACCACCCATTATGGTACACATTCTTCTACCAGTGGCTGTTAAAACACCCTCACATATAAACATATCTCTTATATCATCATTTAAACGATCTAATTCACTGCGTTTCTTTTTATTTAAGCTTGAGATTTTCTTGCCTAATCCACCTCCACCTACTTCTTCATTGGAAACGTTTAATGATATCAAAGGTTTTTCTTCTATATCCTCCATCTCTATCTCCACATTTCTCGCTTCTTCTTCATTTTGGTTTATAACTTGTTTGGTCTTATGTTTATCTTTATTATCTGTTATATTTTCTTGTTTTATTTCTTTTGTTTTATTATTTAAAATTTCATTTTCATTTTGTATCTTTTCCGGTACATTTTGTTCTTCGTTTTGTTTTTGATGATTTTCTATAACAGATTTTATGAATTCTAATCGTTCTTCACTTAAAATTTGTCCCAATACGCTTAAAACATGTTCACGATCACTACTGGGTTCAAGTATTTTATCAACAATTTCATTAAGTATAGCTACATTAGCTTCTGGTGTGGGAGTGGCATTTAATGACTTGCTGGTGTTGCTTGAGGATTCATTATCATCAATTTCTTTTTTCAAACTAGTTTTGTTGGAATTAAAAGTTGAACAAGATGGAGTTTTTGTTGTTAATTTCTCAGCTGGCTGATCGGTTGAGATGGGGGAAAATGTACAAGCTTCCTGTTCATCGATTTCATTTTTAGCTACTTTTTTTGTTATTGATGGTTTTGATTTTGTTCTTTCTTTTCCAGCTTTAAGATTTGCTAACGTTGTGGTATCTTCTTCACTTTCTTCTTCGTTGGTTTCCACATCCGAATTTTCTGTTTCCGTTGTTGATTTATTCGTTTTTTTGGCTTTACGTTTGTTTACTTTTTTAGTTTTGGTTTGTTTAACTATTTTATTTGTTTCTACTTCCTCCTGCTCTTCTTCTTCTTCAGTTGGCTCAGTTGATTCCTCTTGCTGTTTTTTATTACTTTTCGTTTTTCCTATTTTCTGTTGAATTTTAGTAGTTTCTGATTCATCATATTCTTCTGATTCATCTGTTGTCACCTCATCCTCTTGATTTTTTGTAATTCTCTTTTTAGTTTTTATTTGTTTACCTTTTTTATTAGTTTCTTCTGCTTTAGATTTTTCGACATCATTTTGTTTCTTGTTGCCTCTTAGAGATTTTCCTTTAGTTTGCTTTGAATCTTTGCCAGCTTCAACTGCATCTACATCTTCAGTTTCCTTTCGCTTTTGTTTATTTTTTAAATATTTCGCTTTTGCTGACTTCGGTCTAGGTTTTTCAAATTCTTCTTTTTCACTTTCTTCTTCATCGGTTTCTTCTTTTTTATTATTCTTTATGATTTTTGATTCCTTTTGGCTTCCGGTAGTATCTTTAGTCTCCTTTATGATTTTCTCTTTCAAATCTATTTTTGTGAGTTTTATTTTAAAATTCGTCTTTACCGATTTAGTTAGTTGTGCCGGTGTTATTGTATTAGTGGAGGATGAATTCAAGGAGGTGTCTTTCATAGTTTTATGTTTAAATATATTTATAGCATTTACGGTTTCATTGAAATTTATGGTGGTTCTTGTTCTGCGCTTGCCCGTTATTATATTTTGTGTAGATACCGTACAATTATCATCAGTTTTTTTAAACATTTCCTCAAGATGTTTGTTCCGTCTTGCTACTAGTTTTTCCTCCTCTTCTTGTTTACGTTTACGTTTCTCTTCTTCCTGTATATCTTCGAAAAGCATAGCATTGGCTTTTTTCAATTTCTCTTTATCCACCAGAGGTGCTGAATCAAAAACTAACATCGTATTACGTCTTCTTAATATACGCTGAGGTTTTGGATTTAAATCCTCAGTAAGTTTATTGAATTTATCGAGAGCCGTTAGTTGTTTTTGTTGTTGAGGTTTTATTGTAAATTCCTTTTCACCGGAATTTATAACAATATCATCATAAACTGTTGTTTGTTTGGCGTTTTCTTTCGAGTTATCCTTTTGAGTTTCTTTAGCTTTTTCCTCGGGTTTATTTTCATCATCTTGTTTATTATTTTCTCTAGTTTCTTTCGCAGTATCCTTTTGTACTTCCTTATTTTGTTCTTTATCATTTTCTGGCACTTTATCTTCCCTGAGTTCTTTATCATTCTCTGACACTTTTTCTTTATGTTTTTCTTGTTCTTGTTCTTGTTCCTTAATTCCTTCTTTATCTTTTTTTGTTTGTTCTTGTTGTATAGATTGCTTGTTGTCTTTGGCTCTACATCTAGGATCTCGATTATTTGTTTGTTTATCTTTATTTAGATCTGTTGCCAGCTCTTCCGATTTTTCTTTATTTTCTTCGTGATGATTTAAGGAATCACTTTCATTATTTAATAAACTCTGTGATTTTCCCTCTTCTGTTGTTTTTGTGTTATTGTTTTCAATTTCAACTTCTTTCGGCTTCTCTTCCGTTTTCTTTTTGGGAATTTTGAAACTGGTATTAGATTTAGGAAACTGTGTACAAAAGTTTTGAGTTCTATACATTTTATCTAGAGAAGATTCGGCTGAAACAGACACATTTTTATCTTTCTCTTTATTTTTATTTAAGGTTTCCTTTTGCCTCGTTTTTAAAACCTCCACTTTTTTGTTGACATCTTTGGCAGGGGTTCGTTTGTCAGTGGCTGATGTTTGTGGCTCTTCCAATTTTTCTTTTTCCTTTTGTGTTTCTTTAAAAGCTTCTGCTCTTCTTTTGGCTTCTGCCTCATCGGCAGCTCTTTTTAAAGCGGCCTCTTGTGCCAAAGCTCTTTGCTTAGCCTCTCGATATTCTTTATAGGAGCTAAAATCATCACCACGTGGTTTTGGCTTAACAGTATCACAATATTTAGTTCTTTCGGGTTTGTTATCGTTTAATGGCGAATAATTAAAACGATTATTTTTCGGATGTGTCAAAGGAAAATTGGAGTTATGTTGTACCCCTACACCTCCTCCCCCGCCTAATGCTGGATACTGTGGAAGTGGATTATGTATTTTAAATGGTGCTGGAATTGCTCCAATATTATGTACTGGACTTAAATAGGTCTGTGGAGAATTATAGTTATGAAAAGCAACTAAGGGTGGTGGAACATTCGTTTTATCAAAGCTATTTGCAGGGGGACCATTGGATTTCTCAAAGGCATTTGTAGGCGGAACTATGGTTTTTAATTTATTAACTGCTTGCTCCGGTTCTGAGTCCCAATCCTCTTCGGTATCTGATTTTGGAGGATTAGGTACTATTAGAGGTGTAGATGGTTCCATTTTATTAAATTTCTTTTTACATTTTTTCGAATTTTCATTATTTTCGGTTTTATTTAAATTCTGATTCAATGGCGGACATGATTTGTTGTTGTTAAATTTTTCATATTCCAGAGAATTACCACAAGTAAGAGGCATTTTATCGGCTTTAGTATCCAAGGGAAATCTGGAATGACAAAAACTATTTCTACGTTTAAAAGCTGGTCCAGGGGTAGAACTTCTTGGCTGATTTTCAAATCTATTTTCAGTTTTCATGTGCTCTCCTGCCCTTGCTGATGCCTTTTTAGTTCTTTCCTCTACATCCGCATCCCAGTCTTCTTCCGAACTATATTGCGGGTGTGGGGGCTGACTTATACTCGGTCTGCGATTGTTTATGTTTTGTGGTTGTCTGGCAAGTCTTGGATCTATGCGATTACCAAAACTTAAAGAATTTTGTGGTGTTTGTTGATGATATGGAATTGTAGGGGTTGATGTCTGACCGGGAGGTAAAGTAATCGTTGATGGTGAAAGTGAAGGTGAGGGTGATGCTATTATTAGAGGTGAGAACTGTTGCTTTTTCAATCTAGGATCATTAAGATTAATGGTCGGCAAAATATTAACATTTGAAGGAGGATGTTGCGTTATTGGAGAGCTGGTTACTTTCAATTTTAAACGAGGATCATTGATTTTTGTTTGAATGCTGCTACATTCACTGCTCTCAGTGGAAGATATTGACTGTAACCTCTCTTGTCGTGGATGAGGATTATATTTTAAAGCAATTCTTTCTTGTGGTAATTTATTGGATGCTACACTTATACGTTCATCTTTATCCTCTTGCTGTTTGGGAATTTCGATTACCGGGGAATTCATTCTTACCGAATGAGCTAATTTTTTTCTTATGACCTCAAAGGAATTATTTGCAACTTCAGAATCTGGCTTTGTAGGTCTTCTGGTGCCAATAGCAGAAATATCATTTTTATCTGCACCCGTTTCCAATAAAAGATTACTTATATCATTAGCTGAAAGAGGAGGACTTTTTAAAACATCCGGTATGGGAGTATAACGTCCGGATGGTTTCGTTATTGTTTCACTTATTAACTGTTGAGTTTCAGGAACTTTTGCTCCTAAACGTTGAAATACTGGTTTATTATGAGATTCATTATATTGTTCCCATAACTCTTCTGGACTGTAGGCATCATTATTATCTTCAGATTTGTTCGAGATACCACCAGGAGATAACTGTGGTAACGTCTTGAGATTATTATGACATATAGATGATCGTGGCAAATATTTAGAGGAAGAAGGAAAATGTTGTTGTTTTACATGGACCGGTAATGGTTCTGTTATAACCACCTTCACCGTTTGTAAAGTTTGTGGGACCTCAGACGGTTTTTCTTTAGATAAAGGGGTATTTGGTCGTTTGGAATGATGTTGCTGGTGATGTTGATGCGAATGTTGTAGCTGATGAATTTGAGTTCTTGATTGATGTGAATGTGATGTGTGATGTGGTGCATTTTCAACAGATTTGCCAGGTGGTACATGAAATGTTTTATCTCTTAATTGTTGAAAATGTAGATCTTTTGTGTTGACCGAGGTTTTGGAGGACTTGTGAGAATCATTTGCAGACTTAAATTGTTTAGCTTTTTCCTTTAATAAAATAGGAGAACAACGTCTTTCTGTAGGTATAACAACGGGTTGTACCAAAACATCTTCAATTATTTCTGGTGGTGGACTAGCGGGTCCAGAAATGTCTTCTGTTGGTGAATTTTTAGCAGGTTTCGAAGAACTGGTGGAATTAGAAGCTCCCGTAAGTGCTGTTGACTTTTTTAATTGGACGTTATTTAGAATGGAGTCATCGTTCTTCAAAGAAGCAGTATTTTGCTTAAAAAATTGAAAGGAAGGGAGAAAAATAGATGAATTAAAAAAGTTTGAGCATAATAGTCGGTTAAAGCCGCCTATACAATACCCTACACCATGCACAAGCATGGTGATATATGTCATTTGAGGTGAGTTTTTGAAATGGTAATGAAGTACGATTATGTTGGTTTAAAATGGGAAACTCCTCAGGATTATGACAAATACTCAAATCAAATTTCATTGAGCTCTGTCAATTATTGTCGTTTGAGCTTGCCAACTACAGACAGACAGACGGACTTAGCTAAATCGTCTCAGATGATTTGGTGGAAGAATATATATATACATTATAAGATCTAAGATGATTCTTTCTTTTTGTTATGCACGGAATGAAAAACTTAATCCTCTTTATCTCTTGCGGTGGTGGGAGGTGTTAAAAAAGGTGAATATAGTTAAAGATCGAACATTAAACTTACCATTTCCAATTTGTTTTGTAATCTCTTAATAACACCTTCACATTTTTCCAATGTTTCCACTTTAATGCTAGAAAAAGTGCAAAAAATGTAATTAATCTTAAAATGTTTTCATTTAAACTACAGTTTAGATTTTTGATAAGAAATTAATGTTTTTGAAAAATTAAATTAAACTGCAGATTAAATATTTTAAATTTCAAATAGTTTACACTTCAAAAACTTAACTAGAGCAACTTTCGCAACATTGAATAAGAGTTAGAATTAAATAAGAATTCAAATATTATTTTTAAAAAAATTTTAACTTAACAAAGTAATGTTAACTATTTTTAACTACAGTTTAAATTTAACCATAAATTATTTTTTCTACTTTTAATTTTTAATCTTAAGTCAAATTTAATTTTATTTTAAGTTTTTGAAAATTTTCTTACTTTTTTACTTTATTTGTTAATAAATCGTGTAGCTTTTCCATTTTTTCCAATTGCGCTTTGCGCGGATTATCGGCCATATGTTCATTGTTAACTTTAAGTCGATCAATGACACGCTGTATAAAGGGTACATATTTTTGCATGTCCCTAAATTTCGCTTCATATTGTGTTTCAGTCATTTTTTTGTGGATTTTTTCTTTTTGATTTCAAAGATTTCAAATTCTTTTGTTCTTTTTCTCAATAATAAATTATTTTTATTTTATATATAAATAAAAATTTTATAAAATTTATAATGTAATACTTATTTTCATATAATCATTGCAAATAATTTTAAGTTTATATTTCATCATTTTATAAAAGCTGTAAAGAAAATTTAATAATGAAAAAATATATATTTTAACGATAAATTTATATAAAGAAAAATTTTAAAAATTATATTTCTTAAATCTTAATTTAAAACGTTTCGCGCTTAATTATTTCTGAAGCTTTTTATTGGTACACTTTGCTGCGCAAAAATTCTACTCCGTTCTAGATGGAAAAACAAGTTCAAAAATCGCGATATAAATTAAAAAAAGGGGATTTGACCAAATGAAAGGTTTTCGGTTTACTAGTTCCTCTCTCTGCCTCTATACGTTCTACATTTTATTCAGTTAAACAGTTTCTTGAGAATGTGATTTGGGACCTAATTTGAGAACTCTCGATGTATATAGTTCTATAGGTATTCGATAATCAATATTTGCTTTGTATGGGAAGTACCGCTCCCTCCCGGGTTACTGTCTATAATTCCCAAAAAACAGTCACAAAATTATTTTATACTGATAACAATAATTATTATATTATTTTTAAATATAATAACTAAATATTTTATTTTATTTGTAAAATATCATTCAATTTCAATTCATATTTATATTTGTTTACATTTACTCTCACTCAATAAAAAAATATAAAATAACGGCTTTCTCTCTATCTGCTTAATGTAAACTAAGACACAACTAACAAATAATTGGCAATACTAACACAAAATATTTACCCTGGCTTTGTTTACCAAAAACAAAAAAAATGCAAAACCAACAACACTGAATAGCAATAATAAATAAAAAATAGGAACAACTAATTTATATTTCATTTCATATATATTTGCTTTCATTTACTTTATCTAATTTAATTACTGGTTTAGTTCTCTACCGCCTTATCATAAACAGAGACACCTTTGACAAAAACCAAACTGGCAACACTAATACAAAATATTAACTCTGGCTTTGTTTACCAAAAACCAAAGAAAAAGAAAACAAACCCCACAGTAACATTAACAACAACTATTACTTTAAGATCGAAAGAAAAAACACCGCCGGTAAAGAGACGTACTCACGCACTTACACAGACACACTTTTACTAAAAAGAAAAGAACGTCAGAATTAAGGATATTTAAAACACTTATTAATTCTTTCAAACTGAATTAATACCATATTCTCAAAGACTTAAATATGTACACAACATTTATCACGTAATTAATGCGGAGTTATTTCACTTTTCTTTGATTATTTCATACCAACTAAACGAAAACCACATGTTTTATGTTTTTGCTTTAGTAAACCACACAATTTTTTTGCTTTTGTTTTAATTTTTCTATTTTCTCGTTTTTTCTTTTATAATTCCATTTAAATTTTTAATAACAATATAATTTTGCTTTGTTAAACACTTTTTTTAATAAAATCATTTCATTTAAATTGTTAACACAACTTAAACAAACATTTTGTTCAGAACCTTGTGTTCCTACAAAAGCGAAATTGCAACTAAAAGGCAAAATACAAAAAATATACATCAGCGTCACAGTTTGAGTGAGTTTTTTTTTCGCAGTGAACAGCAGCTGACAGCAGAGTTAACACAGCCGGCAACAGAGGCAGTTATGAGTGTTGTTTTTAGTTTTATTTAAAGCGAATTCGATTTACATGTTCGTTAATTGTGCCACTTTTCGTTTTTAATGATTCGTTTAATGTTCGTGTAAGGTTTTTTGTTTTATTATATTTTGCATTTTCTTTTATTTAAGTAAAACGTTTGAAAATGTTTTTTTATTCTTTAAGAAGTAAATGACACGATTGGAAATAAAATAAAAATAGTGAACAAATACGTCAAAAACGGTATTATTTCTCTTCCAAAAATAATGCTGCCAGATGGTTTAATGTTGTAAATAGTAAAAAAAGAATACAGTTATTTAAATAGCTGACATATAAATGAATTTAATCTGGAAATAAAGTTTTTTTCATGATTTTTTTAAAAACACAAATTTTTACACTTTTTAAATGAAATTCCAATACAATAACAAGTGAAAATGCTATATACGTCTGTATCACACATACAATCACAAAAATTTCATTCTAATATGTAAATTTTTAAATGACAACTTTCACTTGAACTCAGACGTTGCATCAGATATCAGTATATATCTTTTAATATGATGAAATTTGTATCTACATTTTATGAGCTTTCCGGGAGGACATTTAAATGGGCATTTTATAAGATCTAAGCCATTTAAGGTTCAATCTTCCTGAAATTTAACATTTACATCTCTATGTTTTATGAGTTTTCCATCTGGATCTATCCAATCTCTTTGAAGTTCAACATTTACATTTCTATGTTTTATGATCTCTCCGGAAGGGTATTTGTGGATCTATATAGAATACAATCTTTTTAAAAAATTCCCATTATGTTTTATGAGCTTAAAATTCCATTCTGGAAGGATAGTTGAATGGGTTCCCAATTTTCAAATTTCATTGAAATATCTCCAAAATTGCAACCTGTAGAGTGTTCACATCGTTACATGGACAGCATGCCCGATAGCCAGCCATGACGGATGGAGTGTTTAAACGACTCAGAAAGTGAAACTTTGTCGATCAATTGACGGAGAGTTCATTTCCCCCTTTGTCGTAAGAAATTCTACTGTACCAAATTCCACATATAACTCCAAAATTTCAGAAACTGAATGAAATATTATGCTTTCGAACTGGTAACTTTATGTTTGTATGGCATCATAATTCAAAGAATGTCATCGAGCTTTCCATTATTATGCGTTTGTTGAGAATCCAACCCATTTCTAGAGATTTACGAAAAAATATAGCTTGTTTCATCTGAGAACATTAATAATAAATGTTTCATTCTCGATATATATTTCCTGCATAAATGGGAGATGTATTTTAAATAAAACTCTCTTTAAACACTTAAACTTATCATTTAGAGGTTGCTGTTTAGAACTTTTCATAATCATTGATTTCGCTCTTTTAGGACTCAAAAGAAACCCAATTTTGTATACTTTTTCAAAACGTTTCTTACTTTTACCCTTGTTTTAGTCTCGTTGTTAATATGATACAGGTAAATTTGTAGGTAAACTAAAGAGATGAGCTCATTTGCATTTCAGGTACGTATAATGACTCAACCTTCAAAATTCCGACCCTTAATTATTTGAAATTCCAAGTAATAATTTAGCACATTTTATTGTGGGTTAAAGTTCTCTTTTGGAAAAATTCATTAATCCCAATTTGTTGTAGAATCGCATGATCTTAGTTGCTAACTTTGCACTTCTAACCAGTTGTAACTTAATCGCAACAATTTCTTAGCGATTTTAGTCGTTTTATGTTTTTATGATGTTCGTAAAGCCTTTCTCTCCCAGCTGTTGTTAAAGATTTTCCAGCATCATTCTCCATCCATGATTTAAAGTTGTAGATTTTCTCTCAATGGAAAAAATATTATATTAAATGCAATTGGAAGATAAAATCCAACTGAGATATGTTGGAACCAAGCTAAATAATCGCTTGTGGTCTTTATTACTCACAACTAGAAGGCATATATATGAACCAGATCTAAAGCGTTCAGGAATAAACTATAGTTGAGACTAGATCTCATACATAATCTTGACTAAAGACTGGAATATTCTGAGTAGGGATCGACTATAATTTGGATAAAAGACTCAACTGTAGTCTTAATTAGGACTAGACTATAATCGTAACTATAACTCGACTATAGTCTGAACTAGGACATTGCAATAGCCGGGACTAGAACTCGACTATAATCAAAAATTGGACTCGGCAATTTTTGGAACTAGAACCTGACTATAACCGTTACTAGGACTCAACTATTGAGAAATCTACGACAATGCTATATTCGGCACTAAGACTCGACTGTAATCAGAACTAGAGGCTTGTCTATAGTTGGGATTAAGACTCGAATATAATCGGGCTTAAAACCCAACTACAATCTGCTCTAGAGACTTGACTATAGTTGGGACTATGACTAGACAATATTTGGTACTTAGTCATGGCAATAGTCGGGAGTAGCACTCGACTACTATCAGAACTGAAACTCAAAAGTCTTCTGGGCGAAGACGCAAATATGATCGATACAGGAACCCGACTACAGAAATTTTTATAGGATCTGTGTTAACTAAAGAATCCATAGACCCAATTAAGTCTGTAGAATTATAATCGAATCTCCAAACGTTTGTGTTGTAGTGACAAAACAAATTTACAACAATAACAAACTAATTTTCTGTGACCCATGAAATTCGATCAGATTTTTTACTGTCCTGCGATAACCTCAAAATTGCTTAAATACAATTTCAATGAAAAGCAAAAGATTTAATGAAATTGCGTCGCAGTCACAAATGGTGAAAGGTGTATAACGCAGAAAAACCAGCTAAACCCATAGATTCGAATGCATATCCAGACCACTCTGCTATGATCCATCCCACGATGGTATGTTCATACGGCAAAATTGTCTGAGACCAACAAAATTGTTTATATCTGTCGTGAAAAATTTCTGCTCAGTAGATAAAAACTTATAGGACGATATCTGAGACAATTTCAAAATTTAAGCCAAGAAAAATAAAATCGTTTAAACAGAAATGCGCCACAACCACAAATGGAGAAAAAAGGCGTGTTACTTTCATCATATCGTTTGTAACGCTAAAAAAATTCATCTAAAACCCCATAGAACTAAAAATGACTTTAAGTTTTGGTCCATCAGTCGATCAGATCTTCCCTTCGGTTTGTCTATTGTTGATACTCCCAAATCCGAACAAATTATCTGAAGCCAATGAAATTTGGCCAGATGGTTTGTAGTTATGCTGAGAATTTATATATCTCAAACCAGCAGTAACGGTGGAGATGATAAAAAGTTTTAGACCAATACTTGACACAAACTTTAAATTAAATCGAAAAAAGCTTTTTGTCCAATTACCGACACCATTATGCAAAATTTGCCACGACAAGTATTAAAAAAGTGCGATAGATGTTTTTTCAGACACAGCTGCTTTGCGACTAACCACCGCAGTCAACAAAGTCAACAAAACAAAACAAAAATTATATTTTTTTAGAGCGAAGTAAAAAGACGATGACCTCACATTTCGTTGAGTCTGATTACTAACAATTGAAAAAAAATAAATTAAAATCAGGCTTAAAAATAATGTCTGACACTTTGTAAGAATGTGGAGAACATTTAAGGGAATAAATTAATAATACTAGTCTGGCTCTCAACCACACCCATTTTAAATTTGCCTTAATGTTAAGAAAGGCGAATTCATTAAATTCACTTTTTGTATAATTTTTTAGGATTTTAAATTAACAACAAGTAAAAACGTTATATTTAGCAATGACGAATCTTTAGTGCCCTACACCATAAATACATGGGAAGTAAATACGTTATGTTTCGTGCATACACACACTTACAATAGAATACAATCTGTAATTTTTTTTAATATAACACGCAACACTTAATGAGTTATAAAATTAGTTATATTTTTGTCTATAACTTTCTTTCTACTAAACCGATTTTGATCATTTTTGGAATGGAATAGTAATGAAGCACATATAATTTAATATTTTCGCAAAATTTCATTCTTAATTGTCGTTTTATAATAATGTGTACAATTTTTGTTTATATTTAGAGGTTTCCCCAGATATCGGCCTATATCTTTTAATATACATCATTGATTTTGCTGGTTTGAAATAGGAAACTTCTTAGGACTTTAACCAATATTCAGGCCAAATTGTGCTCTGTTAATTATTGAGGACATGACTAATTTGACTTATGTTTTGATTTGATGCAAGAATATATATTTATTATGGGGTCTGAGGTAAAGGAATTCTTAGCTTTACACACGGAATGACAAAGTTAATATACCCTCTACATCACTTGTGGTGGTGGAGGTTATACAAAACTAAAGCACTTTAAATGGCAAGATCACAGTTATTGAAAAAAACTCTTGAAATAAAATAATTTTATTTTTTGTGATTTGATAATTTTGAAAAAAATCAATAACAAATAACAACACTTTAATTAATTTTTGTTAAAACAATTTTTCAGACAACTGCAAGCATTTCCTGTTCATAATTTCTTGATTTATTTTAATGCAATACTTACCAGTGATTTGCAAACACAAAATATTTGTTTTATTATTAATATTCTCTACATTAAAAACACTATTTTCAGGGACTTAGAGATTTTGTTTTTCTTATAAAACAAAAGATTTACATAATTTAAATATTAAAAATAATGATTTAAAAACCACAACACAAACTCAGTTAAAACAGGGTGTGAAGTGATGAAAATCACAAAAAAAATGTTGTATACCGAAATAATTTGCAACAACAACAACAACAAGAAGAGTAATAACAACACTAACAAATAGGTTATGATGTGTATAACAGAATTTTATTACAAACACACAAACATGAGCACATACGTACGTATACGCTATTAATTCTGTTATATATACACAAAAGTATAGAAAATTAACCAAAAAAAAAAACACCAACAACAGTTGCTACCTAAAGCAACAACAACAACAACAATAGAAACAACAGCAACAAAAGACATCATCACATCACTATTGTCACTTCAATAAAGAGAGATGCCAGATGACGCCATCAATAACAAGATTCTAACGGTTTTTTTGCTAAATGAACATTTATCTTTTGAAAGACTTAAGCGATTTTGGTGATTTTAAATAGAAAACTTTTCTGGACAATAACAAATATTCAGGCCCAATACAAGAATTCATAAACATTGTGGATTCTTAGATGATTCCTTCTTAGCGTTACACACAGAATGTCAAGTTAATATACCCTTTTTACATATTGTGATGGTGGAGGGTATAAAAAATAATTAACAAGAACTTTGTCATGTGGATTCTTGTCCTCAAGAATGCAGGTGGCTCATAAAATATATTATTAAAATGAATCCCTTTCTTTTAATCACTAAAGCCACGATAAGCAGTACTTTAAAACAATTAAAAAATATTGAACAAATAATATATTGAATGGATCGCAAAACTCTCATATAGGATTTTCGCACATGAGAAAGATATATCTTACCACTGACAAGTAAAGGTGCGAATCAATCATATGCTTCATGGACAGATTTATTGGAAAAAGATATACGGCAGATATGACCATGGAAAGAAGTACCTTCCACGTTATGTGGGCAGGGGATAAGTTTACCCATACATTTGACAGCTTAACATACGCTCTATCTGTCAATCGAATATATGATAGAAAAGGAACTAAGTCTTAATAACAATGAATACAAATCGTCACAGTTCTAAATCCACTATAGTGATTACAATTGATCCATATTATTAAATCAGTGATGCAAATTGTACGAAAATCTTTAATATTGATTTTTTATAAAGAATTATACCACTCAGATCATCAACTTGATTTAAATCATTTCAAAACAGGCTGACCAGGGCAGATTTTCATCAAAAATGATCTTCAAATTCTTCTTTTACAATTGATTCTCCATCAATTCCGCCATTTGCTTGAACAGCCTTATTCGTGTTAAAGACATTTTTCGAAACTATAAACTCGTTCAGGGGTAAATTATTAGCGAGATGGTTATTTCAGAGTTACCTGTGTTGTTGTGGTTGAATCACTCAAATCAATTTCATTAGTTTACTTGTAGGCGTTTAGAAAGGCTGTAATTAAATATCCTTCCTTACCAAATATAAGATAATATTTTTATTTAGCCCCCGGCCTTATCGAAATATAGGTTTGTGTACTACATTGTATCAGCTAAAGCAGTTTGCAAGATATACGGCCATAAATAATTCATTTGCTGCAGCCTTTTTTCACTATTTCACATATTTATTTTTTCTGAGATCTTCTAGCACTGTCCGTAGCCTTTTAAAATCTCCCAGGGATATATTATATATACTAGATTTTATCTCTTTCGATCTCTTTAGCTGATATCGGCTTTAACTGTTTCAGGCTGTTGAATCGATTTTCGGCCTCAGCATCAATCATCGCCACAGTTTTTATTTTAAAGCCTTAGAAATCGGCTTTCATAATCGTTCTATAACTATTTTTCCCCTTGAACCGAGTTTGCTGGTTTTTCAAGAGCGATATGAAACATTGAACATCGACAGAGCTTTCTATATTATTACAAAAATCATTTCGGCATCAATCTATCGTCAAAGTTTTCCAATTTTCAATAATTAAAAAAAAGGAAAATTTTCTCCCTCTGACATCTGCGAATTTTAATATTTTTATCAATCACTAGTTATACCCTCCACCACCACAAGTGGTGAAGAGAATTTATTAACATTGTCATTCCGTGTGTAACACTAAGAAGGTATCAGCTCAGATCCCATCATGTATATATATTCTTGCAACAAATCACAATCTGAGTGAAATATGTCCTTCTGTTTGTTGTTGGCACGCTCACTTCCACCATAATTGACAGAGCTAAATAAAATTTGGCCTGAATATTTGTTAATGACCTGAGAAGTTTTCTATCTAAAATCCGTAAAATCGGTCATATGTTAAAAGATATAGACCGATATCTGAAGCAAACCCTAAGTTCAAGCAAAAAACTTTCATAAAATTGTCAATTATAAATCGACGAATTAGAATTAAATTCTATATGTACTTTATTACCATTCCATTCCAATCAAAATCGTTTCAGTAGCAAGTTATAGCCAAAAATATAATTGATTTTACAACCCATTAAGTGTTTTTGTGTTAAATTTTAGAAAAACTTTAATAAATTGCATACGTTTGTGTAAGTGTAAGAAACATAACGTATTTACTTCACACACATTTGTGGTGGAGGGTATTGAAGATTCGGCGTAGACGAATATAGCATTCTTACATCTTATGCTTAAGAAGGATATAAAAAACATCCCTTTTAATTTCTTTAACACAACTTCTTTTTAAATCATAATTAATTTTAATTGTATAATTAAAATTAAACAAATTAATTAAAATATTCATTTAATAATAAAATTCATGCTAGAACTTCTTAAATTTTAGAAAATTTTGATTAAACTTAATGAAACGCCATTTTCCCTTTAATAAAATGTTTTTACAGGAGATAACCATCTGGCAACTATAAGTAAACAACTATTGACGTTTATACCTACTTCGTGTAGTATGCGGGTATAAGTGTATGTGTACCAACAAAAACAAATTATAATGTACATATAAAAACCAACATGTCGTAAGAACATCAGCAACAACAAACACACACAGTTTCAAAAGAAAAAAACTCGACTTTTTTCTTCTTTTATCATATTCCTTTGAGAAAAATGTCCAATAATTTTGCACTGTTTTTTTTGTTTTTAAGATAAAAATAGTTAAACTCTTTAATCAAGAAAATCATTAATTAAATATTTAAATTGTTCAGTTTCAGTTTTTTGTGGCACCATTTTTTTCTTTCATTTCTTTCATTTGTTTTTAGTTTGAATTATTTTCTTTCGATATGATTGATAAATTTTTGCAACGTAATTCATTTTATGACACGGAAATCATTTGTTTTATAAATTTTTTCTTTTTTCCATTATATAATTTTTTATTACTCTTTCCCTTTTACAATAATTAAAGTTTATCAAATTTAATAAATAAAATTAATAAGAAAAAAAGAGACAAAAAATAAAACAGGAATTTAGTTTAAAAAAAAGTAAAATAATACGTACGTCCGTCTATGAGGGAACCTTAAATCTCAACTGAAACGTAGTAATTGTTAAAATATGATATCAAGGCATACAAATTTTTGTACAATTTTTCATCTTCACCTTCGGTTTCTTCTTTTGCCTGCACTACATTAACGTTCGCATCGTCAGCGTCGTTGCTGAGACGCTTGCATAATAGAATCACTCACTCAATTTATTTTGTTGCCATTAAAATTCGCTGTGAATATCAGTTGTTGTCGTGTGTTTGTTTTTGCTGGCCAACGAAAAAGCTTAAATATGAGTGTAACATTAGGCAAAGAATTCAGTTGTTAAACTGTCACTGACTCGGTCGGTTGGTTGTTTTGGTTATTTTCTTTAGCTGCTTGTTGGTGTTGACTTTGTGTATGCGTTTGTGTGTGTGTTTTTTATAATGGTTGTTTTTTTCTGGGGGGTAAGTATTTGATTTTATTTCTACAAAATAGTATTATACTGAATGTTTGTATACTTTTAAGTGGTAAGTATAACAGATAACTTGAAGATATGTTTTAAAGATGAAAAATATGTAAAGTAAGTATAAGAAATTATAATTTTATATAATAAAATAAATTTAGTTTGAGGTTATGTAAGTGATGGAAAGTAAGGTGTTTTCTTTATTAATTTTATTTAATAAAATTTTTTAATCAATAAAGGCAAATCAATCAATTAAAATAAGAAACGAGTTAGAATGTTTTTATTGGCTATGCCAAATTTTTAATACCCCCCACCACAAATGTGGGTACATACATTTATCGTATTACAGATGTATACGATAAATAAAAGTTTTTCTTAAATATAACACGGAAACACTTAAAAAGTCATAAAATTTGTTACATATAACATTTTTCCTACGGCACCGATTTTCATAATTTTTTTGGAATGAAAATGTTGTACTTAAAAGCTTTGTATTATGGCAAAATTTCATTCTAAATTGTAGTTTTATATTTGACAATTTTACGAAAGTTTTTCGCTTGAATTTAGAGGTTACCTCAGATATCGCTCTTTAACTTTTCATATACTGAACCAATTTTGCTTTTGGTCTTAAAAAGGACTATAAGAAACACTCAGCCTAATTTCATTGAGCTTTGTCAATTATTGTGGATGGGAGCGTGCCAACAACAGACAGCTTTGATTCAAGAATATATATACATTATGGGGTCTGAGATGATTCTTACTTATTTTCTTTCACAAAAAAAACTAAACCAAAAACTCAATTTTTAAACAAATTGCAAACATATGATGTTGCCAGATGTTCAAAAACAGCATTTAATTCCAAGAAAAAGTTATATTTTTATAAAAATTCTTATATAAAAGTTATTTGTTCTTTTTTTTCATTTGAGTTATTGTAATGTTTAAATAAATAAAGACAAAATTGATTATTTTTAGCCAATAATGACATATTTAAACGTTTTTAAAACAATCACAATGTTTTTATTGCTAATTTAATCTAAATATTTAATAATTGTGTGAAATAATCATTCATAACCTTTAAAAATTATGATATATTTGTTGTATGTCAAAACAAACATTGTGGCAACTTTATTTCTTTAGTTGATAAATCATATTTAGCAAATACAACAACCAAATCATTTAATAACACATGTGTCTTGTTTAGTTACAAACTCTCACAGAGTGTTTCATATTTAACAGAAAATGGTGGTCATATTAAATAAGCGACCATACAGTGTTACTATGACAATATTATTTATGAGTTTTCTGTGTAATTTAGTGATGTCAAATGAATAATAAAATAGTAGTAATAAAACTGGTATTTCTTTGCTTTTTTTGCGTTTTTTTTATTTATTTAAAAGTTTCTATTCAAATTTTAATACTTAATAACAATTCTAACAATAATGTTAACTGCTTTTCGCGGACTAAATTAACGAAATGCCTTAAATTTTATATTAAAAACTAATTGTTATTTATTGTAAATGTATTATTTTAAAATAATTTGTTTTTTTTTATTTAAGAGACAAGTAATACTTGTTTTGTAAGAACATTAAAAAAAAGGTACAGAAAGCAATAATCAAAGAATAAAACTTGAAAATCTCCTCTTTTTGTTAAAAGCGTTATTATTCCAAATTTTATTCTAAGTAATTAAGTACAGCTGCTTTTATAAATTCACATGAGTTCTGATGAAATTTTGATGATTTTGTTTTAAGAAATGAGTATTTGTTTTGTTTTTTCCTTAAATGAGCTTAAAAACTAACAAAAAAATTATATATTAGATTATTTAACAAGAATTTTTTGCAATACAAAATTTAATTAAAAAAATCCTACAGTCTACTACTCTCTTGTATTTGAGGTTTATTATTAGAATTACTGTTGTACATTTGCAAATGATTTGGTAAAGCTGAGGCTTTGCCATTGCCATTGGGATATGCTGGTGGCTCATCATTAGAGAACACAGAGTTGTCATGACCTTGTATTTGACGAGCATGAGCTTCTATGCCATTTTCAGCCTTTTCCTCAGCCGAGGCTTGTGGCTTGCCTTCCAACATAAAGCAGGTAATAAGGAAGAGTATGGAACCTTAAATAAAAATTATAAAATAAATATTTAATACATATTTTTTTCTTACCAAACAAAGAAATACTTACTTATGCCATACATGCCAGCATAGAAAATCATAATAGCACCTCTATAGCCAATTGCCTTAGCTACGGGATCCACAAAAATGGGCAAATTGCCACCAATGTTATTCATGACAAACAAAAACACACCAATGGTTGAAGAACGCACTTGTAATGGCACAATTTCCACCACAATAGCAAATACAATGCCAAACCACATTTCAGCAAAGAAATAAGAACCACCCAAGGTAATCATGGCCCAAAGAGGGTCAAAGTAAACAGAGCCAAATGCTGGCAGGGTGGCTATCAATTGACTAATGGCCAAAACAAAAGCTCTTGAACGTATACCCATTTTGGCTACAATCTTATCAGATACCACACCACCTACCACTACACCCACACTACCGATGCCAATGGTAACAGCAAATAGCCACCAACCCAAATCGGTGTCAGGGAAATATGTGTTGTAATACAAATCAGCATTGTAGGCAAAAGTCATACCACCAGAATGTCTAATAGAGGCAGCTATCATTAACATAATCATGGCTGGGTTTTTCAAAACAGACCAAAGATTTGCTTTCTTGCCATCTTTAGTACGCATTTCATTATCACCGATAACCTTACGTTCGGGTTCTTTGAGAGTAGTGCCAGTGAGAACTGCGATTAAAATGGCCAAAACGCCAGCGCCCAAATAACAAACACGCCAGCCCAAATCAAAGAAATTGGCTTGAGTAATGTAACGGCCCACAGGGAAAGCAATGCCATAACCACCATAAATACCCCAATTAAAAATAGCCATAACCAAGGCACGTTTATCCTCGGGAAAGATGTCGGACATAATACCAGTGGCCAAGGGATTGCAACCAGATTCACTAGTAATAGAAAAATAAACAAAAATCAATTACGGTTTAATTAAATTTTTGATTAAAAGTGTTTTCTTTTAAAACTTGCTGAAAGAATTACTTTCAATTAAAATTGTCCACTTACCCTGCTGCCATAATCATTCTCAATAAAGCCAATTGCCAGTACTCCTTGACTGTACCCTGTAAAACAATGGCTACCGCAAATACTAAAGTGCAGACAGTCAACATTTTAACACGATTATATTTATCAGCCGCTATGCCCATAAAAACACCAGCAATGGTAAAGATCAAAATAAATGTAGGACCAGCCAATATCTGATATTCAATACCCAAACCATTATAATTCCATTCACAATAGGCAGTGCCATTTATATCAGCAGCCAAGCAGCTAAAAATAAAAGAAAATGGATAATTTTCATAAAATTCTTATGGGTTAATGGCGAATCTTACCTTGTTTCATTTTGTATATCAGCACATTGCATGGGTACTTCGGTTCTCAGGAAATTTGAATTATTTTGTTGACACGCTATATCACCATAATCCAATTCCATGGCTGTTTGTTTGGATGTAACACCAATAAGATAATGACCTAATTCGCCCAATATATAGCCCACTGTTAAAACACCTAATACATAGGCACTATAATAGTTGCTAAGTTTAGAAAGTATTGGTATCATCTTGCCTTAAATTGAAGGAGCTGGAATAGAATTTAAAAATAAATAAATAAATAAATAAATAAATTAATAAATAAATAAATAAATTCTTATCTATATAAATTTATAAAATAGGGTGTTTGTATGTATGTAACTTATGGACTACTAATAGATTAAGCCAATTTTTAGATTTCACGGAAAGATCCTAATATACCCAATTAAAGTAACAGGCTATACAAAATTCCGATGATTAAAAAAAAAACAGCATGAGTTCTTAAATTTGGTCCCAACTACATTCTCAAGTAACTGTTTTACTTGACAAAACGTAGAACCGCAAGCACTAAGGGAAGGGGTATCCCCATTTAAACTACAGAGACAATTTTTAAATTTGGTCCTGATTTTTTAATAAACGTAGTGATTTGTATAATTTCATTCGAGATTTAGGATTAAGTAACATTTTTGTGAAGCAGAGCGAGAGAGAAATAACTAGATTTAATGGAAATAGCTTTTTTATTATAAAAGCCTAAAAATGGGTTTTAGATTTATGATTAAGGTTGCCATTATATTTGAAACATATTAACCTTCAAACCTACAAAAAGGAATGTCAAAAAAATTCCAAAATTTTCAAACTAAAATTTTCATACTTTTTAAAAAATCTTCTCGTTATAGAAAGAATTCTCAAATTTCTTTAAGTGTAATTGAAATTAACTAGATTTAAGGTAAATAACTAGTTTTAACGATAAGTACCATAAAGAAGGCTTTAAAAAGCCGTTGTATTTGAAGCATGTTAGAGCACTGCAGTCAAAGTTCTAAAAAGGAACTATCACAATTACCAGCTATCATATATATTGAGTAATATTATTTACGCCTAGAAGTAGACATTATGTTTTGTATTTAATTTTCATGTATTAATACTGTTGTTTGAGTTCTAAGAGAACTGTTTACAACAAAAAGGATGATTAACAGTTATGAAATAACTGCTTTTAATTATAAAATTGACATAAAAGGAGTTGCCATTCGTGGTTAATTCTTTTAAAACAGGGGTTAGAGATTTTTCGTCACTACACTGGCAAAAATTGCCATAATTCCTTTATTCTGATATATTTTTTAAAAAATTCTTTAGTTGTTAAGTTTTATTATTATTTTTTTAAATTTCAAACAAAATTATTTTTATATTTAAAAGCAATTTGCTAATTATTTCGCCCCACCTTTCAAGTGTTAAAAATTGTTTATAAACTTTATACTTAAATAAATAATAAATCTATAAACAAAAAAGCCGACTTAATTGTTTTGTTGAGTAAAATAAAAATTAAAAAGCATCAATCATTTATGAAAATTTAAAAAAAGAAAAACAAAAACTAAAAAATCATAATAGTTAACAATTTTTTTTATATATTTTGTGTTTTTTTCTTTTCAAAATTCCCACCAGTCATTGACTTTGCTTAATTATTTATAGAAAAAATATCAATCAAATAGTTTAAAATACCTTTAACTATTCAAGGTTGTTAATAAAATAAAATAAAAAAGCTAATAATTTAAGCAAGAAATCCGTATTTAACAAAATCTCATAATAAAGATTTTAATATAAATTATTAATAATATTTTTTTATATACCACGCGGATATAGAAAAAATTCTTTAGACAATTTTAACAATAGCAGAAAATTCTTGTTTCTTTTCATTTGGTTTTTTTAAACAATAATTTGCCTATAGAAGCTTAAATTAAGCTTCTAAGATCAATTGTCATGTTAATTTTAAAAAACACATTTTTCGTATTATGTTTAAAGATTTAACATTTTTTGATTAAATTGAACTTGTTTGTTTACTAACCAGCATAATAATTAAATAAATAAAAAATAATGTTTCCGCTTGATAAAAATTAGTTGTGACACCTTTCACTTTTAATGTGGAATTTATGGGAACAAAAATATTTCTATGTTTCTTTTTCTTCATTAGTCATAATAAAATATTTATTAAAAAAACGTATTCTTTGTAAAGAAATATGTTAATCTCTAAAAGAATTAATAAAAATAAAAAATATTAAAATTTAAAACCGTAAACATTATTAGAAATTATATAGAAGATTTAATAATATTTTAACATTTATCTTTTTTAATTCTTCAAATGAGTAACTCTCCATTGTTTCAATTTATTTTTTTTATGGCAGCGATTAGTTTTGAATATTTCAACAAATAATTAAAAAGGACTGTTGTTAAAATTATTCTAAAATTCAGGAAAAAATAAATTTTGATCCACTTATTATTACATTTGTTAAACATTATAATGAAACTGTTCATTAAAACCGTTCTTAAATTCTTAAAAGGATTTACTGTCAAGATTTTTGATTCAATTTTTGTTTGGCAACCTTTAAAGTTTTAGATTTGAAATCCTGTAATAAAAAGTTTGTTGGGAATTCTAACAAAAATATTATATAAGGACGCCAGTGTTTTTAGCTGGCTTGTTTCCTTTTAAAATGAAAAAGATTTAGAAAAGCGTACCTGGGACCATCACTTCCACTTAATATACAATTTCTGTTTGAAATTATTATAAAGTCGTTTAGATGTTTTTAAAAATCCATTTTAATTCTTAAAAGTATTAACTATCCCTTGCCTTGATTTATAGTTGACATGGCAACCATTGAAAGTTTTAAAGTCCTAAAAAAGTTGTAAAAGTACTGTTGCTAAAATATGCCGAGATTTTTGAAGGATTTTTCAAAATGTTGTTTTGACAGATTGTCACTGTGTTGAACGGACCAATTTCCTGCAAAATCTTCTACTTAATATCATTTTCTTAGCGTTTTACCTTCTTTAGTCCAAGGCCCAAAGAACACAATTATCTTCTTCCATTCTTCTAAAAAGGGTTTTTCTTTTCTCCATAATTTTGTAAGAAGTTCCTTAGTAATTTTCTGTTACTCTCTCTATTTAAAGCTAAATTTTTCAACTTAAAGTAACAAGAATGCTGTATTCGGCTATGCCCAATCTACGTTATGCTTCGTACATACACAAAATTTTATTCTTATTTATCGACTTAAAATTGAAAATTTTCGAAAGTTCTTCGCTTGAAATTAGATTCGACTCAGATAAATCTATATCTTTAAAAAACTGAGCCGATTTTGCTAGTTATTAATAGGAGACCTGTCAGGACTCTGATAATTACTTAGGCCAAACTTCATTATGCTCTATCAATTTTTAGGGATGTAAGCATGTCAACAAAAGGCAGTCAGACGGATAAAGCTAAATCGGCTCAGATTTTGTTTTGAATCAAGAATATATTATGTTAATATACCCTCTTCATCACTTGTGGTGGTAGAAAGTATAAAAATTCTTATTTTATTGAAAAACTATTAATTTTATTCAAAAAAAAATATATATTTCTTCTACTTACTCTCATTTTATTTGGCTCAAACTGTTCTCAGCGAAAAAACAAAACATTTGTTTTGTTTTTGATTTGTTCTCTCTCTTTCATTTCCATTTATTGAATTCATTGAATTTTTATTGATTTATAAAACATTTGTTTGTGTGTTTCTTTTTGTTGTGCTGTCTGTTAACTATTATATGTTTGTTTTAATTTTCACCTCCTTTTTGCTTTAAGCTTCCTTAACAACAACAACAACAACAACATGAACACCAACTACTACTGCAAGCAAGGAATGAAGCAAAGAATTAAAAAAACATACAATGTTCAGCTGGTTGTAATGGTGGCTCGGCAACAAAAACCAAAAAGAAACAACAAAATCTTATAAAAAAATCAAACAAACAATTGCACACACAAACACAGACAATTTTATAAGGCAAACACATGACACATATTTTTTTTTGTAAATATTGTGTGCTATGGCTAACGTTATAGCGGGTGGTATTGTTGTTGGTAGGTTTGCTAAATGAAAGAAAGGAAGGAAAAAAACACAGGGTTGTACCACTCCACACTCTAGACTTATGCTTGTTCTTATTCTGGCATTAATGAGAAGAGAACATAGAGCTTAAAACACAACAGCAAACAGTTATGACACTTATCATTTACAAAACAAAAACAAACAAACAAAATGAAGGGATACTGTTATTTTTTGTTATTGTTTTATGAATATTTGTTTTTGTTTGTTTATTGCTAGATAAAATGTTGAGGTTAAACTTGAATGTTTTTTAATAAAATTTTCAATTTGCTGATCACGTTTATGAAATAGAGAATTAAAATAGTTTTTTTAATGGTTTAATTAAAATTAACAGACATTTGACAATTTGTTTAAGGCCTGACAAGAATTTTTATTTATTTTTTCAAAAAACAATGGAGACCGAAAAAATTTAAACATTTGGCAAAACTTTTTAACTATTTTAAAAACTTTTATATTAAAATTAATGAAATATAAACTCATAAAATTCTTCAAATTATAATTTCAACATTTTTTCCGTTCTCTTTCCTTGATTCTAGTTTTTTATACTCTCCACCAGTACATTGGGTAAAGAATGTATATTAACTTTGTTATTTCGTGTATAACGCTAAGAAATCAAAATCTGAATCGATTTAGCTAAAAGTTATACCCAAAAATATAACTAATTTTATGACTCATTAAGTGTTCCTGTGTTATGTTTAAGTAAAACTTTTATATATTGAATACATTTGTGAGAATGTAGGTGCGAAACATAACGTATTTGTGGTGAAGGGTATTGAAGATTCGACATAGCCGAATATAGCATTCTTACTTGCTTTTTATTAAATTGCATGTTGTTAGTTAATATTTAATTCACACTTTTTTCAAGCGGCTTGTGTTTTGCTTTCATTTTCTATATCATTCAATAATAATTATTAATGTGAACAGAAAAATAAATAAAAATAAAAAAACAATTAAATGTTAAGAAGAATTCATTAATTGCTTGAAATCATTATTATTTTTTCGAAATTATGCATTTTTCATAGGGGTATCAAGTCTAATTAAAACAAAACAAGCACAAAATGTGTATGGAAAATAAGTAGAAAAAAATGAAATAATAAAAATTCTTAACAATACCAAGTTTTTTCCTTAAAAAAAGGGTAAAAAATAATGCGTTTACGCATTTCCAAGTGTTTACACTGGCTTCGTTTTATTCCAACTCAAACTAAAACTTTTTTAAATAAAATAAAGTCTTTGTTTTTCAAACATACTTACTGTTTTACATTTCAAGATGTTTGCAACGATCTCCCCCTGTTTTACTCCCTCCCCCATCATATTGAGATTCTTTGCTAGTGTAACTGCATTTTAAGAATTGCTGCATTTCTTTTTCACCCCTATATTTACGCATTTAAACTTTTTCTTATGCATTTTTTTGCAATTTCTGTTTCAGAAACATGTCAGGGTTTTTTTTTATTGTAAAAAGGATTGATTTTTTCTTGCTTCTTGCCGTTATTTCTTTTAAACCTGTTTTCATTTATTTTTATGGTATTTAAAAAAATATATATTGTTGTATTTAGCTTGGGCTTGCTAATGGCAGCAAACAGAACTTTCTATGATTTCTCTACGCCATACTTTACTACCTTCCTACTATTTTATTTTATATACGATTTTTTTATAAGAAAATTATATAGATTTTTTTATTTCATTTTTTTTACAAAAGACTCATAGGTGAATGAACTGAAACCCTCTCCTAACTGATGAAACCCTCTCCTGATTTTTGAAAAAAATGCGTTATGGTAAAAAAATTGTGGTTGAGGATCTTTAAATTGTATATTAAAGAGAAACGCATTATTTCTAGAAAAGTATATATCAAAAGCTTTGGGTGAATGAACTTTAACCCTCTTTTTCAAAGTAATTAAAACAAAATCATTCAGCTTAAAAAACCTCAGCTTTAATTTTTTAGGTTATGAAATAAATTCTAAAGATTTTTTGAGGTTATATAAACAAATATCAGTAATTTTTATATTCGTTGTTGTAATAAAAAAATACCAAACAATTTCCCTAGTCTAAATATAGATAAGTTTATTCTCTACTGAGTTAATTATGGACTACAATGGCCAGTTTTAAAAACAATGAATCTAAATTAAAATCGAAATTATAGTTCAGTTTAAAAACTATATTCATTACTATGAAGTTGTCCTCAATTTAGAACAGACTATTGTCCAGCATACTAGTTAGTCTTAATAATTTAGACAACAAATCTCACAATTCATATGTTTATAAATTAGTTTATAAAATAGTTAATAATTCAGACTGTAAAAAAAGTAGCTCTTAACCTAAAATATTAACTAGTTTTAACTTATTTATAATTTACACTATAAACTAGTCTATAATCCAGATTACAAACTGTTCTATTATTTAGACTAAAAAATTGCCCCTTAAAACCAGGATATAAAACAACTAAACTTTTTATAATTTAGACTATAAACTAGTTTATAAAGGACTCTCTAAACTTGTCAATAATGCAGTCAATTAACTATTATTTAATCATGAATGCAAAATATAATACAAATTAGTCTAGAAATTTTCTAGCATAAACTAAGATTAAGTCTTTCTTATGAGATATTGATTCTTCTTTTCTATTTGATCACGTTTCCTGTTTTGCAGAATAATACGAATATTACATATTTTTATTTTCAGAATATTGATTTATTTGAATTTTTGTTTTTTTGTTTGTTATTAAATTTACATTTTATGTTTTTTTGTTTTTGTTTTTATTTTATTTTTTATTTTTTACTTAAATTTTAGCCCAGTTTATGAAATGCTTTAAGCTTAATTTATGCTATTTCGGTTGTTGTTTTTTTATTATTATGTTTTTTTTATCATGTTTATCAGGGGGAATTTAATATATATCATTTTTTTTGTTTTGTTTTTTTGTTTAAAAAGGTATTTATAAATAAGTTTAAAATTAAACAAAAAAGTCACCGGGATTATCATTTTCAGTTTTTGTTAATAATTTTTTATAATAATTTTTCTCTTGTGGCAAGTTTTTTTTTGTTAATTTAATTTATGTTTCTTTTATAGGACGTTAAGAAATTTAAGTTGAACGTGTTTTTTTATTAAATAGTTTTTTTTGTTTTTTATTAATACTTAAAACATAATATTGGTAAACTGGTGGTGATCTTCAAAAAGAAGATATATGTTTTTTTTTTCTTCGTTATATTTAAAAATAATAACTTAAGTTTTACTTTTACCATAATTCGAGACAGTGAAAAGTTTTTTTTTATATTTAAAAATGAGGATCTTACTTAAGTTTTTAGGCCAAAACAAATAAATAGAAAAAATAATATACAAATATTTATAAATGTTTCATTAATTAAATAAAAAGAGAGTAATTGTGGTATGTGTGTATATGTGAGAGAATTATTGGAACACAAAATTATAATTCTAAACCATCAAAAGTTATCGAAAGATATAAAAAAGGTAAAAGAAAGGCCGGAAAAATTAAAGTTAGAAATTGTTATTTTGTTCTATATTTAATAATAATTATGTATCTGAATAAATCATCAACTTAAGTTTATGAGAGTGAGAGTTTTTTTTGTTTTTGTTTTAGTTTTATTTTTGTTAAAAGTTAATTGTTTTTTTTTTCTGTTTAAATATTAATTAATTCTTGTTGTATTGAGTTAATTTGAAAATAAATGAAAAGAGATTTTTTTTAGAGTAAATAGAAAGATTTAGAAAGAGAATTCTTGTTTTGTTTTAATATAATAAACGAAAAAGTGTTGTTTATTTAAGTTCTTTTTTTTCAAAAATTTGCCCATAATAGAATTTGTTGAACTTAATATAATATCATTTCATTTCATTCCATTTACTTTTAATTATATTTTCTTTAAATATCTATTTATGTTTAATTTAATTTAATTGGTTTTCTTATTTAATCATATCTTAAAATTTTTTACATCATTTTCATATTGTTTTAAATGTTTTTTTTGTTAATGAGTTTAATTGTATGTTAAAAGACACCTTCTTTTTGTTTTTGAAATTAAAATGAAACAACATTTCCTTGAGAAAAGAAATAAATGTAATAATATCAGATTATAATTTTGACGAAATAGTCTATAATCGAAACTTTGAAATAGTTCATAATCTAGAACAAATGCTAATCTAGACCCTAGAACATAAACCATAAACTTGTCATAATCGATACTTTAATTTAGTCATTAATCTCGACAATAAACAAGTATATATTTTTAACTATAAACTAGTCTTCAAACGATTATATTAATCAGTCTATATTGAAGCCTATAAACCAGTTTACAACAATGATTATTACCTTGTCCATATTTGTGTACATAAACTTGTTTATAATCGATACTATAAACTAGTTTAAAGTGGAGCCTATAAACTGGTCTATAATCAAGACTATGAACTAGTCTATAAACGAGCTAAAAACTTGTCTATAATAGAGACAATAAAGAGTCTATAATGGTCATATATAAACTTTATATAATTAAGGCATAAAATAGCCCATAATTGAAATTATTAATTGGTCCATAACATAAAACTTGTCTATATAATTGAAACTATAAAGTCTCGACTATAAAATGTAGTCTGTAGTCAAGACTATAAATAGATACTATAAACTAGACTATCAACAATCTGTAGTCGAGGCTTTAAACTAGTCCTTAATAGAGACTAAAAACTAGTATATAATGAGCAGTGGACTATAATCTTAAGTATAAAATGATTAAAAATTTATTATATAAATTGAATTATATTTAATACAAAATCGCCATGACTTTAAACTTGACCATATTCTAGTTATAAACTGGTCTTTAATCTAGTTTATAATCTCAAATTTAAAAATACAATATTTTTTCTTGGAATTTTCCTTAAGGAAATGGTGTTTTGATTTAAACATTTCATTTTTGTAACAGAAAAAATCTGTTTCATTTTTTGTTTTTTGTTATCCTTTTGCAATAAAACAATTTTACAGGATCTCAATTACTTTTTTCTTCTTCTTCTGCTTCTTGTTATTTTGTAAAAAGAGCACAGAAAAAAATATGAACTTAATATTGAGATCAAGCATTAAATACTAAATACCTCATTTACAGCAGCAGCACATCACTTATTTTATTTAGTTCAATGTGTTTTTAACCAAAAAGAAGGTGTATTTTAAAAAAAGTGTTATTGTATGTGTGGATGTGTGTATGAGTCTGTTTGTATGTATGTAAATGTGTGTATCAATTGTTTTCGTTTATTTTTTTAATATTTTTTTTTACTTTACTTTACTTATCATATACTGTGTGTGTTAAGTTTCATATTAAAATGTAACTTAATATTTTTTATATTCATTCTTGCATATTTTTATTATATTTTTTTCTTTACTTTCAGTTCGTTTTTTTTTCTTTACTTTTTTTTATAAAAAGTTTTTTTAACGAAAACTTGACTTGCAGAAAAAAAGTACAACTTAAAACTATTATGGGTTTTTTTTTGTTGAAGAAAATGTATTTTTTTTCTTTTCTTCGCTCGAGTTAAGAAAAATTAAGGGTTTTTTGTTTTGTCTTTTTTGAAAACCCTTAATTTTTATTAAAACTTATTTGTTTTTATATTATGGTTTTTGTTTTTAAGATATTCTATATAATTAAAGTCTTTATAATAGATTTGTATTAAAAATTATTATTTATATCTATATAGAGAGCCCATAATAGTATTGGTTGAACTTAAATTAATCGTCAGTTTTTCATTTATATAATTATTTTTTTTATTTAAGTCTATTTTTAATATTTAATTTAATCTGTATTTTGTTTTATTTAATTAATTACTTTTTTCTCTTTTTTATGCGGTTTAAAAACTGTTTACATCATTTTTATATTTAATATGTGTTTTAATTTAATTATTATTATTAAATTCAATTATTTTGTTTTCTTATCAAATGGGGAGTTTTTATGTTGAATGATTTTTCATTTATTTATTAATTAATTAATTATTATTTTTTTACTTAAGTTGACTACGATGATTCATTTCGTAAATGTAAACTTAACATGAGATTTTGTGTTTTTTGTTACTCTCTTTTTTCATTTAATTCTTAATACTTTTTGTTATAAAAAGGCTTTTTTCTTAATCTACAGACTTTAAACTCTCATTTGTTTAGGCAGTTAAAAAAAATTCCCAAAGAAAAAAACTGGTTTTATGTTATGAAAAGAATAAAGTTGGTAAGAAACCAGACATTTGAATAAGTCAACATAAAAATAAGTTAAACCTGGATTAAAAATATTAACTGAAGATTAAGTAGAAAAAAAAATTACAAAATTTACGAAATTTTATAAAAATTTAATTGAGAAAGAAATTAAATATTTCAAGTTTAGTGAAATATATATAAACTAGTCTATAGTCAAGACTTGAGTCGAGTCTATAGTCGAGAGACAAAATTTAATAATAATTTATAACATAACAATAATTTACAACATTTTAAATAAAACATTAAATTTAAAATTATGATTTAATTTAATGTTTAAATAATATTCATCAGTAAAATGTTTACATTGAAAGACAAAAAGAGTATAATTATAATAGATTATTATGTTGCTATTGAAATATGTATAAACATTTGTTCTGCAACATTGTTAACAATTTTAATTTAAAACTGTCAAAAATTAAGTTAAAATTTTTAATAAATTAATTTCATGTTTTGAATTTAAGTTTCATTAAATGTAACAAGATTTTGAATTAAAGTTTTTTCCCTAAATTTATGGGGAAATGTTGCATTCTGTAAGACAACTTGGTTTCGCAACATATTCGTTGTTTTTATTACTTTTTTTAGATTTTTTAAATTTCATGTAATTATTTTTCATTTCAATTTAATTTTAAATTTTAACATTTTTATAGGCAGAAAGAGAATATTGCTTATAGATGTTTCGCAACAATTGTATATTTTTGTTATTTATCAACATTACTTGAATTTTTTCAATTTAATTTTCTTATTGAAATAGGAATTATTGAGCATTTAATTAAAGAGTGCTTATAAGCAATCTGAGAGAAAATGTTGCTTATATAATGAAAATATATATGTTTCGCAACAGTTTTTAGTTTTTACTATGCATTAAACTTATTTTTAAATTATAAGCGAGAGAGAGAGAGAGAGAGTACGAAAGTGTTTCTTAGTATTTTAATCTCTCATTAATATTTTGTGTACATTAAGAATGAAGGAAGAGAAAGTGTTGCTAAAATTAAAACAATATGTTGCAACATTTTGAATGACAGATGTTGTACTTGGATTTTAGAGAAAATGCTACCTTTATTCTATATAATTTTCATGATGAAAAACTTAAGTGAGAGTGTTGCAGAGAGAGAGAGAGTGAGTGAGTAAGAAAGAGAAGGAATGTTGCTAGCATTTGTGTCTTTATTACAGAGAATGATTATAAAATTATCATGAATATTTGTTTATATTGAAAATATTAATTAGAGAGAAATTGTTGCTGGCATAAATAAAAATACATGTTTCGCAACATTTTTGATAACTGACAGTGGGTTGTAAGCACGGTATGGCAGTGGTATGTTTACAAAATTAAAGAGATTAAAATATGTTATATTAAACAATTTTAAATAATTGTTAAAATTTCAAAAGAAAAAATTTAATAAAATAATATTAAATCAAATTATTTAAATGTATATAAAAATATTTAAAAATTTGTGAATAAAAATTATTTTGCAACTTGAATAATAAATAGGAGTTCTAAACTTGGTTTTGGTTACATCAAATCCAAACCAAAGAACAAGGTGAAATAAAGTATTTTTTCCTAAATCCTTAAAAATTTTTAGAACATTTTTCAACAATTTCTTTCAAATTTAGCAAATTTCTTATAATTAAAAAATATTTAACGTAACTTTTTTTGTTAAGTAGTAAATTTATTTAAAATTCTAGAGAATTTTTAAATAATTTATTATGTACAATTTTTTTTTTTGAAAAAAAAAAAAAACAGTTTATTTTTAATAAAAATTAAACAAATGAAAAGAAGTCCGAAAAGAGAGTCTAAAAAGTTTTGTAAAAAAGCCTTTCTTAAAAAAGTTTTTTAATGACGTTTCTCGTGAGAAAGAGAGAGATGATGATGACAAAAATGTTTGAGAAAATTGTGTAAATAAATAAGTACAACTTATTAATATTTTTTTTTTTTGTTTTTTTAATCTGTAATTATATAATTGAGTACTTCTTAACTATTTCAATTATTTATTTGTTATTTTACGGTTATTTCTTTTCTCATATGTTTTTTGTTTACATAAATTGTAAATGTATATATGTATATATGTGTGTATATGAGTGTTTGTGTGTATTTTTCTGTATTTGAGAGTTAATGAATAAAAATGAGAAAATTGTATTGTTGTTGTTGTTGTTATATGAATGTGAATGATGAATGTTTGAAATAAAGTCTTATAAAAAAATAAATATGTTATAGTCGATCAAGCCCTACTATGTAGCACCCTACACCACATTGTTGATTGTAAATGTCAGTTTGAGTTTGAAAAAGGATTTTTTCTGAGCTTTAAGAGATGATAAACTGACCATCGAACATCGATTTTAGATTGTATTTACCTTAATTTAAGTTGTTGTTTGGAAGGAGACTGACTCTTTTATTAATTGGCACACCGTTTTAGAATATTATAAGACTTATTTGTGCACAACTTAATTTAAATTGCTTTATATTAAGGAATTTTATGAGCTTAAAACCTCATTCAGGGAGCACATTTGTATGAGATCAATCTCAAAAAAAAAAAAAAAAAAAAAAAAAAAAAAAAATATTGCGAACATGGACAGTCAGCTGTACGGACAGACAAACAGACAGTCAGACGGACATCATTAAAACATCATCTCAAATCCATAACAACCAAATCACCTACGGTGGTGTAGGGTATAAAGTGTATTTTTTCTGTTTGTTTGTTTTTTTTTTGTCTGTTTGTGTGTTGAGTGTAGAAGTTTATGTATGTTGAGTAGTGTTTGTTGTAGTTAATTCACACAAATTTTGCTCTTGCTTCATGTTATTTTGTTCTTCGTTTTTTGTTTGAAGTTTAATATTTAGTTTTGTTAGATGTTAATGTTGTTGTTTGTGTATGTTTGCTGTTGTTGTTGTTTTTTTTAATGATTTATTTTAAGTTAACTTAATCTAATTATGGTTAGGCCTTTAATATTTTGTATTAATAAAATTACAAAAAGTGTTGTTGTTGTTGGTTTTTTCTTATGTTTTTTGTTTTTTGTTTTTATGTTATAAACTAAAATTATATTTATTATTTAATATATAAAATAGACTTAAAATGTACAAACTGTTTTAATGTTTTATCTGTTTCTTCATTGTAATTTCCTTTTTATCCTTTTAGCTGAGTTTTTCTTTAGCTAAATTACACCTTAAGCTGCCTTCTTTTAATTTGCGGCCTTTTCTTAGTAATTTTTTCTTTAAGTGTAAATTTAGGTTTTCTTTTTTTTAAATCCTTAACATGCTTAACATGTTAATTAAATTAATTATTATTTTAAATTATAAACAAAAAATAAAAAAAAAAATAATAATAAAAAACCTTAAAATTATTTCTTTACTTTTTTAAACCCAAAAGCAAATCTGTGTGGCTAAAGTTAGCAGTAAGATAAAGGATAATGCTGTGGCCGTATTCATTGAAGAGGCAGCTCTATTATAAGTTAATTCTTCATTCTTTACAACCTCATTTGGATGCTTATCGTAGTGATGATGATCATTATCGTTGTTATTATTTTGCATATTCTTTAAATTGGTATGATGCGTTGAGGGAACATTATTGATGCGTATACCCGTTTGGCCATGATAGCCATGACCAGGATATTGGTGAATACCCGGTATTCCACCCGGACTGCCAACACCTCCCGCTATCATATTAATGCCATTGTGTCCTGGTGTTAATAAAATACCCGAACCACCATGTGTACCCAAACCCAAACCATTATTGCCACTCATGCCAGGCGGTAGATTGCCCATATTAAGGCCATTTCCTATATTATTGCTCAAAACATTTATGCTATTGGGTTGCATGGGTATGCGATTGAATTGATCTATATTCGTATTTATAGAGGTGGCCACATTTCCACTAGGACTATTCATTATGGGATTTAGTTGTAAACCATTATGTTGATTATTACTTAAACCGTTTAGGCCATTATTGGTGGACATAACACCATTGGGTAACATGCCAGTATTGATGCCATTTATGCCTATTGTATTTATTTGATTAATATGATGAGGATGTTGATTTTGTGGTGACTGAGGTTGATTTTGTTGGTTCGTTATATCCTCAGCACTATTGCCAGCAGAATCAGTGGGTTGAGCATTACCCACTGCTGTGGTAGAGGTTGAACCACTGCCACCCGCAGAACCTCCACCACCACTTCCGCCTCCACCCGTCGCTATGGTAGTAGTTTTATTTTTCTCCTCCGAGGCACAACACACCTTAAATACAACTTTCATATTATTCGTTGAACAACGGCCACCTATTCTCCGATAGAGATCATCTTTTGAAGAGGTTGATATAAAATAATAATCATTACCAGGCAGGAACTCCAAACCACCGGGTTGTGGTGTAAATGGCCGGAATGTTATGGTGAAAAACATCAATTTTTGCGGCTTATCACATATGGCAATAACACGTGGATCTGCATTTGTTATCCTACAAGTTTCATACTCCACCTTCGAGACATTATAGATAATATATTTTTCAGTTTCATTATCAAATGTACCCGGCTCATAAACAGGACATATTATGTGCACTTGATCAAATTCAAACGCTAAATTACCCTTATTAACATCAATTATATGATCGGTATTATCTATGCGAAATATACTATTTGAAGTGTTCCAATGCATGTAAAAGGTTTTTGCACAACTTGACATGGTAGAGAGTAAAATAGTTTCCAAGCAGATAATGGTTAATAAAGTAAAAAATGATGTGGTAGTACCCAAAGGTGGTAAAACACGTATACATTTACTAGATGATGATGAAGATGACGAACATGATGGCAATGATGAACGGGAGGTGTTTAATAAGGTGGGTGTTTTATTAAGGGAGGATGAGGATAAGGACGATGAATGGGAGGAGGATGAGGAGGAATTGGTTTTTATACCAGCAGTTTTACTTAAAAGTCTTTGTGTTACTTTTGCTGTTGTTGTTGTTGCTGCTGCTGCTGATGTTGTGGTGTTAGCAGTTGGTGATGTTGTTGTTAAGATAATACTTTTTATAAAACGATACCACATGGTTAAGGGTTTCGTAAATGTTACTAATAATATTAAGCTTAAATAACTATTAATGCCATCTTCGTTTAAAACATTATGACGTTTTCTACGTTCTTTATAAATTTTATTATTAAAATAATATTTACGCTTATTTTTAGGATAAATTGCATGTAAATGTAAACATGTTAATGCGCCAGCAGATGATGTATTTGAATTTGTTAATAAATTTTGTTGTTGCTGCAGCTGCTGATGTTGATGATGATGTTCTTGCTGATGTGAATTACGATGCTGCAGTGGCTGGGGCTGGTTCTGTTGTTGTTGTTGTTGTTGTTTAAACAATAAAGAATTTGTTAATAAATTTTGTGATTTATTTAGTTTTGAAGTTGGCAATGTTGCAAATGTGGCTGATGATGAAGTTGACGATGACGAAGAACAAGACAACGACAACGAAGAAGACGACGGCGACGACATCGATGTTAAAGTTGTGGAGGAAAACCTCGCCGCTGTTAATGTGTTTGTTGATGTTGAAGTTAATGATGGCAATGTTAAAGTTGCTGAAGACATACTGGGCGCTCTTGATACTATTCCTACTTTTTTATTTATTTATATTTTTTATTTAATTATTTTCTAGGTGGTTGGTTGTTTTTTATTTATTGATATATAATTTCCAGTTATTAACACACATCTCCTTTGTAGGCTTTCTTAAGTCATGATTTTTTTTATTATAAATTTAATACTTTTCTCCAATTTCTTTTAAAATTATTAATTTAAATAAATTTCTTTTTTAAAATTAATTTAACACTTTTTTTCGTTAATTCTTTAGAAAAACTTAAATTTATTATAAAAAAAAACTTTTTTACACTCCTCTGGCTCGTTCACAAAAATTGTATGGCTGATGATGGTTGGAAGAAAAAAAATTTTTGTTATACACAAAAAATATTTTCTTCCATCACAAAACGAAACAACACACCACAAAAAAGGAAAAAATTATGAAAAGAACTTCAATTCTATTTGAATTAATTTTTACACACACAAATGTTAAAGTTTTATTATATTTATTTTATTTAAAGTTTATTTAATAAATTCTTTAATTTAATTGCAATTTTTTTTATTAATTTCTTAAATTTTCTCGTAAATTTTTAACTATTTTACTTAAGAAAGCCATTTTTCACTGCTGTCGACACTTCTTTTTTTCCATTTTTTTCAATTCTTTCTTTTCATTCTCTCATTCTCTCTTTGTCTTGTATGATTTACTATTTATTATAAGCTGCTTCTTCTTATATTTTTTATCTTTTAGATATATTACACAAAATGGGCAGCACTTATTGTTGTTATTTGGATAATAACTAGGCAGCATTTTGTTTTGTTATATGTTAACTGTTTTTGTTATATATGAAAGCTTCTTAATATAAAACTTTTTTTTGTTATACTGAGAGGTGGTGTTTTAAGTAACCTGTTTTTGTTTACAGGGAAAAAAATGAATCGTTTTTTAAAAATTCTTCCGCTTTACACTAAAAGCTAAAGCGTTCAGTTAACATACTGATTATTTTACAAATAAGTAAATAACAACTTGCTGTAGCAAACTTTACAACGTAAAGGTATTAAAGACATGTTGCAAATTGAAAAAAAAAAACATGTTTGACAGAGCGAATTTTGTCTTTTTTCAAAAAGATCGTAAGATCAAGTGATAATTTTTAATAATGATTCCATAAGGATTATAAATGTGATAAAAACAGAGTTGATATTTTTTAGGAAAAATTAATTAATTTTAATTTTAGTACAATTTCATTAAATAGATGAATATTTTTAATTGAATGCCATATGGATCATTAAAAAGTGCTTTTAAATATAGTTTTCTTTTCAATTATTTTTATTAAACTTAACCTTAAATTTTTAAATGATTTTTTTTTCTTAAGACATTAATTACGGATAATAAGACTTTCAATAATTTACTCTTAAATTTATAATTCTTTTCAATAAATTACTGTCTGACACGCATTTACAAGCTGTAGCATTTTATTATTTCTTAATTGTTTTTCAATTTAAAATTCAGTAATAAATACTTGTTAATTATTGTACATGATAAAGTTATAATTATGTTTAAATAAGAATTGGCATATTTTCAAGAATTAAAGGCCGTTTAAAAATTTTATTGAACAAGTTTTATTTAAAAAAAATATTTCAAAATGTCTTTAACAAAATTTATAAAAAATTAATATTCTTTAGGGGAAAAACAATTAATAAAAAAAGTGTTACAATTCCTTGAATTAACTGTTACATATTTGTAAATAAAAAAATCCCCTTTTTTGTTTACAATTTATCTTAAATATGCAAATTTCCCATTTAGTTTCAGTTATTAACAAGTTGAATCATACGCACATGTTTAATTGAGATTAAAAACAATAAATATTAAACCAGTTTTTCCTTTAAAAAGAAATATTAATTAAAAACTTTATAAAAAAACATTTATAGAGTGTATTTCCCCATAAAAACTGCATTATGTTGAAAAAAGCCGGCTTAAAGCAAAACACATAAAATCATACATGCGTTTCAATTCCATACACACATTTCAAAGAAGTTAATAAACTTTTCAAAAAGAAAAACCTTGACATTGAAATTTTAGTTTTTTTTTTTAAGAAATCTTTAAATTAATTTATGGTAAACTAAAACAAATCAATGAAACAATTTGGAATTGAAATTTTAGATTTCTCTTAATATTTGTTTTGAAATGAATAATCTATTATTAGTAAACTTTTTAATAACGTGTTAATTAATAATTTATTGTTTTACATTCGCAAAAAAAATCTTTATTATTATTTTGAACAATGTTTAAGAAAAAAAATTGTCATAATTCAATGCTAAATTTGACAATGTAAACTTAACATGCAATCACTGCAGTTTATTTCATTTTAAACTTTACAACAATAATAATTTTATTTCCATAATTGGAAATTTATTTAAGAATTTAAATAATAGAAATTAAAATGATTATTTATGCCAGAATGTAACAGCAATTTAAAAATTTAGTGTAAAACATTTAAGAAATTATTACAATGAATATTAATGAATAATTTTATTAGCAAAAAATATTAGGAATTAACTAACAATTAAAAAAATATGCAAAATAGTTAAGAAAATTTTAAAAATAAAAATTTTATACAGTTTTGTGTTAAATATTCATTTCAATTATTTAAAACGAATATTTTAAATCTATTAAATGTTCGTTAAATTTTCTCTTTTTTAAAGTTTAATAACGTATAACTCCTTAATATGAAAACTTAGTTAAAATATAAACATAATCATAATAATAGGTGTCTTAATTACACCTATTAAATATGAAGAACGTTTTTATTGTATCCCTGTTTAGTAAATACCATCTGGCAATGCTTAGCTCTTCTTATTGAAAACAATCCTGTTTTTAATAAGAAAATAAACAAGACAGGATTGATGTTTAAAAGGTTCTTAATTGAAAACAATTTTTTAATATGGCAACTTTATTTTAATATAAACATAAGCAGGATAATGTGAAAATCTATTTGTCATAATTACACCTTTTAAAGGTGAAACAAATTTCTTATTGCATCTTTGTTTAATAAAAACAATTTGGGAATCTAAGTAATAAGTTTTTAATATGAAAATAAACAGGACTGTGTTGAAACAATGTTGCCACGTGTTAACACTCAAAAGAGCATTTCACGTTGTTTAGGAAAAAATATAACTTCAAAAAGTAAAAATACACAATACGGAAAATAAATAAAATAAAAAAGTATAAACAATATAAATTGAATTTATTCTGTTTACTTTTTTAATATTTTAAATTAAAATTAATGTTTTAATATTCAACAATTTAATATTTTAGGTAAAATCAATTTAAGGAAGTAAAAATGCTATATTCGGCTGTGTTGAATTTTGATAATTTTAGAAATGACAATGAAGTTCATATAATTTAATATTATGACAAAATTTCATTTCAATTTGTTGAGTTATAGTGGAGAATTTTACGAAAGTTCTTCGCTTGAATTTAGAGGTTACCTCAGATATCGCTCTATATCTTTTAATATACTAAACTGTTTTTTAAATAGCAAACTTTTCAGGACTCTAACAAATACTCAGTCAAAATTTGATTGAGCTCTGTCAATTATTGTTAAAATGAGCGTGCCAACAACAAACAAACAGACGGATGGACAGTCATAGCTATTTCTTTTTAGTTGTTGACAGTTGTTATAAGATTATTTAAAAATATAAATTAACATATTTTAGAACTTTTTATATAATCATTATATAAAAAAATTCACAATTTTTTATTGTTATTAAAATTAAAGTTTTTATTTTTTCAAAAAAATTCTTAACATTTTTGTATTGTTATTAAAATTAAAGCTTTTATTTTTTAAAAAATTCTTTTGTATTCAGTTTAGTTTTGTGTTTTAAAAAAAAATATATATATTTCTTTTTAAATAAAACTATTGTTTGGCAAAGACAATTAATATTATTTATTAAAACTTGTTATATTAATTTTACTTCAATTTGTTTTCATATTTATATAATTTTAATTTCAGTTACAATATAGAAGGGGGCCGGGAGTCGTATTAAGTTCTTCGTGTTAACCAATTTCAAGGTTAACCACACTTGACCACTAAGTTTTATTTTATTTATTTATTTAGAATTTCATGTTTTATGATTTTAAATAATAAAGAAATATTAAATAAAAAAAGAATTCAACAATAATATAATGAAATTCTTTTTTAAATAAAAATAGCATTTTAAACAAACGGGTTTTTATTTTCTAATAAAAAAAATCAAAAATACATTAAACTTATATAATTTAGTTATAAAATTTAATAGTTTTAATTTAATGCAAAATATGGCAAATTTGCTTAAAGTTTAGCTTAAATACACCTTCAATGCTAGATTAATAGATAAGTTCTAAAGTAACCGGTTTTTTCTTAGTTACAATAGAAATTGACTGACCAGTTCTAAAGTTTGTAACAGATGTCATTAAATGCATTTATTTTTTGCACTTAATTTATGTAAATTTATGCTAAATTTAATTAAACTTTAATATATGAAATTGCTAATAAAAAAATTTGTCAACCTGGCAACACAAACAGGTGTGTTAAACCATAAAACATTTCATAAGTATAAAGACTTATTACCTCATGCTAATTGTTAGTGTTTTAACACAAATATTAATTAAGTTTACTGGATTTAGAGAAATGTATTAAATAATCGATAAAAAAGTATTTAATTATATAAATTACAAGGAAATAATAAGTTCTCAGACAATTACTTGTTAATAGTTTATTAACTGATATTGTTAACTTTGCTCTTTGATCATAACACGTGGTTTAAAGTTAGAAAACTATAATTATATATATTTTTTTATTTTAATATTCTAATTTTATTCCCTTTTTTCCAAATCGTGAGTTTTAATGAAATTTCTTTACATTTTTAATTAAGAAATATAAACACGTGTTAAAATAATTAATTTTCTTTCAAAAAGTGGATTTTATTAATTTATAAAAAACAGGTCCATGATAATTTTCCTTATTGGTATTAACATATTTTTAAAATGCATATTTTTTGCTTAAAAAAACATAATTAAAATGCATAATTTATATAAATTTTAAAAGAACAGATAAACAGATAAATAGTGAATTTAAAATATGACATTCACTAATTAATAATGTATTAATTATATATATATAACTTATTAGTTAAATAAATTATACAAAAATGTAAACAGGAAACTTTAATAATTGTATAGTAAATTTTAAAAATGAAGAAAATATATTTAAATTTAAAAATTGTACACCTAAAATAACCACACTTTCTTTTAATTTCAACAAAACCTTGAAATTAACCCTTTTTTAATTAATTTCCTAGAATTTAAATTAATTTTATTAATTTTTTTCATAAATTGTATGTTTCCTTTAAATCATTATTACAAAATATAAAAGTGAACTTTCACTTTTTTTAACAAAGGTGGGCATCACTCAAGAGAAAAAGTAAACAAAAGAACAAAATCCTCAAGTTCGTTAAAAAGACGTTTTATTAAACATATAAACAAAAGGATTTCAATATAAATCAGCCATATTCTTTTTAAAAACTTTGCCAACATTCTAAAAAACTGAACATGTTTCTTAGCAAAAATAAAACATAAAGTGGAAAACATAAATTTGTCACACCCTTTTAAAAAGGTTGACAAGAAATGTAAAGTAAAAAAAGTAATATGCCACTATCCTTTTAAATAAATAAAAGGTAAATAACAAGTTTAATTAAATATACAAAGAAAATGTTGTCAACATAAGTCAGCCATTCTTCAATTAAAAATGTTAGCAACATTCTAATATATAAACATGTTGCTTAAGAAAAAGTAAATAAAAGGATGTAAACATAACATTCATAAAGTATACGGCTGACACTCTCATAAAAATGTTGACAACATATATTGATTAAACAAAAAGTAAACAAAAAGGAGGTGAATATAAGTTGTCATTCTCTTTTTTTTTTAAAAGATTGACAAAAATTGTTGATAAAACAAAAGGAGATCTACATAAAGTTGCCACTTTCTTTTTAAACAGTTTGGCAGCCCTTTGAAAGGTAAACAATATGTTTTATAAAAAATGTAAACAAAAGTACATCCTTTTAAAAATTCAATAGATAAATTTTTAATTAAAATATCAATAAAAAATAAACATATATTTTGTAATTTAAAAAAATCTTATTAATATTAGTCGCTTTAAAACATTCTGTCTCTGTTATTTTCTATCCCCCTGTATCATTATAAATGACTTTTTTTCAAGTAAACAAAAGGTAAATATTTATTTTTTTCTCACTTCACAAAAAAACAACTTTATATGTGGGCTGTCTATGACTTAGAGAATAATTATTAAACTTTTCTTTATATATATAAAGAAAAAAAGGCAAAAATACTTGAAATTCTAAATAAAGTTAAAACTACTTTAAAGTACGTTATTAATATGGACAGGTGTTGTAAATAATTTTATAAGATAAACCACATTTTTGTCTCATTCCTAACGTGCTAATAAGATTTCTTTCATTCTTTCCATTAATAAATTGAATTTGACAAAAAATAGTTTTAACAAAAATTTTTGCATAATAAATCAAAGAAAACCAAAACAAAAAATGTTTATATTGAAAAAGAGATAATGGGAAATTATTTAAACAAATTTTAGAACAAGAAAAAACACTTAAGAAATGTACATTGGAAGGTTAAAATTACCCTGAACTTAAATATATAAACAACAGGAATGGAAAAGTGATATAAAGAGGTTAGAGAATAAAAGTAAACGTTAGACTAGTTCAAACACTAAACTGTAGAAAAAAATTATACATTTAAGAAGTTTAACAAAAATTTAACAATATAATAAAAAGAAACTGAAGTTGGAACCTTAAAAAGTTGAAACAAAAACATAACAGTCATTTTTGACAACATTCAAGAAGATAAACAACATGTTTAATTCAAAATGTATACAAAATGATGTCAATATAAAGACTGTTAGCAACATTCAATATGTTAAACATGTTGCATTACCAAAAGTAAACAAATTGATGTGAATAAAACGATTTGGCAACATTTAAAAAGGAAAACAACAGTTTTTATTACAAAAAAGAAATAAAATGGGGTAAATATCTGACTGTCACTCACTTATAGGAAGCTTGACAACAAATGTTGAGAGAACAAAAGAAGATGAATTCAAAACTAACACTTTCTTTATAAAAATGTTGACAGCAAATGTTGACTAACAAAGAGGCTGCTACTGCCTTTTTAAAAAAGTTTGGCAGCAAAAGATAAACAACATGAATTTACACTTGACAATAAATGTTGCGTCAACAAAAGGATGTGAATATAATCTGTCACTCACATTTTTTTAAAGGTTGACAATAAATGTTAAGTAAACAAAAGGTTGACTACAAATGTTGAGTAAACATATAGCTTTGATTCTGTATTTAAACAATATGGCAGCACTTATAAAGGTAAACAACAAAAGGAGATAAACATAAAGCTGTCACTTGTTGAAAGGTTAAAACAAAACAATTTATAATTATATAAAATTATACACTAAACTATAATCTTGTCTATATTCCAAATTAGTCTAGACTTTACAGTAAAATTAAGCTTTATACACTTAATTACACCCTTTTATCTACACTTGTCTACTTTAATAATGAAAAAATGTCTTATTCTCCCTCTCTCCATCCCTGTTTAAATTATGTTATCTAACTGTTAATATCAAGCCACAAATTGTCTGCTTGCGATAATATTTCCTTTCCCAAATTATTTTTTTAAACAAATATTACAAAGTTTCATTGTTTTTTGTTTTTTTTCTTTTGTGGTAAATTTTTAATTATATCATTTCAAAGTTCTAATTCTGTTGCCTTCTGTAATCTAAAATTGCATTTTTCTCGTTACCTTAATAAAGTAAATTAAAATGTTATTATTCAAATATCAAAAATAAACTGTAGAATATGTTTTTTACAATAACTCTCGTTATAAACTTGTTTTTTAATAATTAAAAAAAAAACCTCAGCAGTCTGTGTCGAATGTCTTGTACAATTTGTTATTAAACTTAAAGATTTTTTTCTAATATTTATTATCAATATTAAAAGTCACGATGATATAAGAAAGTACAGTGTTTTAATAAAAGTTAAGAATTTTATTTAAAAGAATGAATTTTATTACTACAAAATTATAAACAAATTTTATTTGTTTTTAATTAAATAATTAAACACGCTAAAAGTTTGTTAGTTTGTTTGTTATTTCATTAATTTTTTTAGAATAAATGTTTATAAAAAATTTATAACAGTAATTAAAATTGTTGTTATAAATTTTAAATGATTTATAATTAAACAATTTGAACATGAGACAAAAAATAATATTAAAAATAACTCTCCTCTCAAGTAGCTAAACATTATGTTTTAACCCAAAAAGTAAACAAATAAATAATACAACAACTCAAGTTCATTAAGCAAAAGGTGCAAAATTACCCTTTTTAAAAACGCCTGGCAACACTCAGAAAGATTAACAACATTTTGCATTAAATATATAAACAAAAGGATGTTAACATAACTCTTATATAGTTAAACATGTTGCTTAACAAAAAGTAAACAAAAGGTGAAAAACATAAAACTTTGCAACACTCATTATGATAAACAACATGTTTTATTGTAAAATGTAAACAAAAGGAAGTGAATAAAAGGTTGACACACTCTTTTTTTTTAATGTTGACAACAAATGTTGAGTATTTAAAAGGAGGTGAACATTAGACTGCAACTCTAGTTTCAAACAGTTTGGCAGCACTTAAAAAGGTAAACAAGATGTTTTATAAAAAATGTAAACAAAAAAAGGAGTAAACACAAGGCTGCCACTTGTTAAAAAGTAAAAAAGAAAACAAAACGAAATACAAATAATAAAATTTAAGAATTGAAACAAGAAATTTCAAAGATAAACTTTTCATATGAAAATAATTAACAAATTCAATTTCTTTAATTCAAAAACATTAAAAAAATAATCTGGTTTTTATAAAATTTAATTTTTCTTTTAGATTTTTAACTTCCAATCTGGCATCTTTATTATTTATGACCATAAAAGCAAAAAAAGTTAATGAATGCCTGTATTCCATGTGTTTGGGCAACTAGTGTGATCACATTTGTTGTGGTTTTTTTGCAGATCTTTGTTTTTTTTCTCTCCTTTTTTTACTAGTTTAACTAGTTTTCCGGTTATTTACATTTTTTGCTACACACAAAAATAATAATGACAACAACAAAAACAAGTAAGAAAGTCATAAGAAAACAATTTTTATAATGATTTTTTAGTTTTCAGGGACAAGATTATAAAAAAAATAACAATAAAAACAAAAAATATATATATAAATTACAGGAAAGTGATCATAAAATTTTAGGCGCAATTTTTGTTTTTGTAATAAAAAAATCAAGAAAAGTTATAAATTAAATAAAAATTGAAAGGAAAATTTTAAGCACCGAAGTTTTATTTCAATTTATTTGTGTTGTTGTTGTTTTTTAATTACAAAAGTATTAATAATTATTTTATTGTTATTATTTAAATTAAAATCTAAATCACGTTATCTCATCTGCTTTAATCAATTAAATAAAATATTAAACAAGCGACTTAAAGATTTACATATTTATTTGTGAAAATTTTGTTATACAAATGATGAATTTTTTGCAAAATTCATTAAAAATTTAAATATGACACGATTTTAAGAATAATAACAATCTTTTTTTTCTTATATAAAAAATTATAATAATTATTTAATAGGCAGTGTAATCTTTATTAAAAAATGAAATTAAAATGACAAATTTATATACAAAAAAAGTAAAAAATTCACGAAACAAATTAAAATAAAGAATTAACAAAAAAGCGCTATTTCCAAAACAAATAATAAATTCTTAAAATTTATCATCTCTTAGAAAAAAATATGTTTTTTATTAATCTTTATTTAACACTGAATAAATAAAAATTATAAAAATCCGAAAAATCATAAAAACGCTTAAATAACAAAACATTGAAAATTTCAGAAACATTAAGAGATTCCAAAAAATGTCAAATACTAACAAATGCCTAAATTCATTATTAAAACGCATTCTTAAATAATTCAATAAAAACCACAATTAAAAAAAATAAAAAACGTTTTATTAACAAAAAATCGCTGTAATAACAAAAAATCGCAATTTGTGGAATAAAATACTGAATTTTTAAATTATTAAATATCATTTTTTGAAAAAAGCTTTTCAAAACATTTTTAAATTTAAATATTTGTTCGAATGTCTAAACAATTGAAAATCTTTTTAAAATAATTTTTAATTTTTTTTATAATAAAAAAACTTTATAACGTTGAAATAAAAAAAATCACAAAAACGCAAAATTTTGGAAAAATGATTTTTTTAGAAAAGAAATCCATAAAGTCCTTTAATTTTTCTTAAAATTTTTATGAAACTCAAACACAAACGCCGAATTAACAAACAAATCGCGATTAGTGAAAATCCTTAAACACGCTGATTTCACAAAAAAAAAAAAACTTTTGAATAGTTTAAAAAAACATTGACTTTATTTAAGAACTTTTTAAATTCGTAAAAACCCCTTTTAAAAACCTTTTTAAACATAATGTTTAACCTTTTTTATAATAAAAACACTTAAAACGCTGTAATAACAAAAAATCACAATTTTCATAATCAACTAAAAACGCTTAATTATCAAAAACTTTTTTTAGAAAAAAAATCCATAAAATCCTTGATTTAATAAACAGAGATTAAATATCCTTTAAACGCTAATTTCATAAAACATTTAATTCCACAAATTTTTTTTTTAATTTATTAAATATTTTTTATTTATATTTTTTACTTAAATATTTTTTCACACTTACCTTTTTTATAAAATAAAATATTTTTCTTTAAACTTTTCTTTAATCCAGAAAAAATCAATAAAATTATTTGAAATAATTTAATGATTTTTTATTTAAAAAAAAATCTTTTTAAAAAAATCCTTTTTGTTTTTCTTTCAAAATTTGCACGTTTTTAATTAAAACTTTTAAAAAGAACACGAGCACTTTTAAAATACTTTTTTTCTTATAAAATTTTTTACTTAATAAATTCTTCAAGTTTTATTTTGTATTTTTCTTTATTTTTTATTATTGATTCAGACGTTCTTCATTTAATTAATTAATTGATTTTATTTTATATTTTTTATTTTAAATTAAATATTTGCAAAAAATTAAATAACGCTTATGAAGCCAAGCTTCATGTAGCTCCTTAGGCACAGAACTGATCACTTTGCTCTAGCGTACAATGAGTTTTAAAAGAACCCACAAAAAAACCGAAACAAACAAACTCACATGCAAGTCAATCAGTCGCTTAGTTCATTTGTTTGTTTGTTTGTTATTTACGTTTAGTCAAACTTTAGTCAAACGTTGAAAAGGGTTGTGCTTTTTTAATTTGTATTTAAAATTGTTATTGTTGTTGTCATTTTAAAACAATTAAATTACGAAAAAAAGAAATAATAATAAATTACTTTGAAATATTCTTGTTTTGGTTTGGAAGCAACTGATCTTTAGGTTTGCATCAAACTTAAAAGTTTGATCCAACTTGTATAATGTTGGAAAGTTGTCTACCTGTATTTATGGTTTATTTAGAGCTTTTTGTTGTTGTTGCAAAAAATTGCAATATATATGATTCAATATATATATTTTTTGTATTTGAAAAAGAGAAAGGACTAAGTTTAAATTTAGAAATGTAATTTGGTTAAAATAATTCTAAATGTTAAATAAATTCTTGGTATGACTGTAAATTCTGAAGTTAAAAAAGACCATAAAACAAATTTTGAAATGTATAAAAATAATTAATATAAAGATTCCTACATAAAATGAATTCAAATGCAAGATAAAACAACTAAAAATCCTTCATTTAAAAAAGAGGAATAAAACTTTATATAAAATTAAATTAATTATTTTTAAATAAATTTCCAAAGAATTTTTCTTAAATGGTAAAATTTTAATTAATTTTTTTTTAATTTTTTGTTCAAATTCATTAAAAAATTGATTTTATTTATTAAAAATCTTAATTTCTTTATAATTTCACATTAATCTAGTGGTAACACTGTTGTTTTACTCTTATTTCCTTTAAATATTATTATATTTCCTCTTATTTCCTGTAAATATTGCTTAAATTCTAATAAAAACGGAAATGAAAATGTTAATATTTGCTAACATTTCTCTATTTGTTTAAATGGCTGCATAATATCATCTTTTACAGCAACTAACGGAAGTTAAAATATAAACTCTCATTAACATTCCTTCAATTTGCACATAAATAAAGTTAACAATTGTCATCACTAACATTTTGTTAACATTTCTCTCTTTATTGAAATGGCTTCCTTTAATTATGCACTAATAATTTCTCTTAAGAACATCAAACGGAAATTAATATATCTATTGCCATCATCTAGCGGAAGTTAAAAAATAAACAAAGTTAAAAGTTAACATTTTGTTTATACTGCTCTCTTTATTAAAATAACCTCCTTTAATTCACCACAAATATGAAACGGAAATTATTATCTCTCTTTGTTGAGAACTTTAATATTTGGCAGCACTAATGTTATGTTTACATTTATCATAAGATATTAAGCAGTGATATTAAATAAATGGCGGCCATTGTTAGAAAAAACCGGAAATTAAAGATTAATTCAAGTAAAATCTGTTATTTAAAGGAAATAAATAAAGAATTTTACTTAAAACGGAAACTATCGAATAATTCATGTAATATAAGACATTTTAAAGGAAATGAATATGAAATTTAACATTAAATCTTTAATTTATTAAGAAAAAATAAAATGAAATAAGACAAAATAAAATAAATAAATAAAATATGTAAAAATCAAATATGAAATGTTATTAATATAAAAAGGATAAAGAAAAACAAGTTATGTTTCGTATAGTATGAAATTCTTTAAAAGAACTAATAAAATTAGTTTTTAATAATTTAATAAGTTATATTTAAATTCGCTAAAATATCTTAACTTAAGAAAAACATCTCTAAAATTAAGTCTTACGCATTTGACCCAAATTCCTAGTAATTTTTGTAAAGGGTTTTCCCCGTCATTTTCAAACAAGTGACTTTTTATCTACGTCATTAGTTTCCGCTTTACTTAACTACCCCCCATTTTAAAATTCACATAAAATTTTAATAAGTTCACAATAATCAAACCATGCATATGACGTTGGTTTAAATAAATCTTCCATTAAATCTGAAAATGTTTTAATATTTCTTAAGAAAGTCAATGGCTTTAAAACTTGTTTTATATAAAACAACTTGAAATAAAAAAATATTGTTTCTTGTTGATTTCTTTAAAAAAAAAAAAAACAATTTAATAGCTTTAAAAAAATACCAAAAAATCAGCATCAGCAGACACATAAATAATCAACAGATAAAAACAAATTATTTATACATACATTTTTGAAATAATTGACGTTAACTCATTGATTAAAATCTATAATTTTTGGTGATTTTTTTGTAATCTGTGAAAATGAATCATTTTATTATTTTTGAAAAAAAATGTGTTAAAATTACAGTTAAAAAAGAGTTTTTTCCCTTTTAATTAAATTGTTTATTAAAAAATAATTAAACGGAAGTATAAAATAACTGTTTTTATGACTTTTTATTTTTTGTATAAAACGCATGATTTGCGTGGATTTAAAAAAAAAATAAAAGTAACAGCTTTTTATTTAAGATTATCTTAAAAACATTTATGACAATATTTAATTCTGTACTTGAAAGTATTTTTTTATAACAATTAATTGTTCTAAATTATTTTGCAAAAAAAAAATATACAAATAATTGTTATTAAATGATGATGATAATGTTCACATGTTTGTTTTTTATATGAAACTAATTAAATGATGATTTTAATTATTGGCTACAATATGAACTTACGTACGTTGTGACCTTAACATCTTTAGAATGTCTTAATATTAAATACTTTAAACTAAGTTTAAATAAAATCTGTTTTTAACATTAAAAAAATTTAAATAATTTATTAACAAATTTTAAAGAGATTAAAATGTCTTGAAAATATTTTCAATAAAATTATTTTGTTTCTAAAATGACGGGGGTTTTGAAAATAAATGATTTTGTTCTAAAAAAGATGTTTAATAAATTCTCTTAATTTATGCATTTTTTATATTCTCCACTACAACAAGTCTTGATGTGGGTATATTAAATTTGTTATTTTTTGTATAACGCCAAAAAGGACTCATCTCAGACGCCATAAAAATATATATTCCTGCATCAAATCAAATACTGATTCGATTAAGCTATGTACGATCGTTTGTCTATATATCTGGCACGATTATATTTACAATAATTGACAAAGTTTAATAAAATTTGACCTGAATATTTTTATTTATATTTAAAGATAAAGACCAATATGTAAGGCAACCTCTATGTTCAAGCGAAGAACTTTCATAAAATTGTCAATTATAAGTCGAAAATTTATAATAAAGCAACAAATCATTTTTACTTTATCTTAATAACGAAAGTTATCTAAAAACGCTTTAAATTTAAAAAAATATATAAAAATTCCTAATTTCCTATACTTTTTCTAAACTCTTTTTTTCTGTTATTTTATAAAAATATCTCTTACTCTCCTTCACTCTTTATTATTTTATCTCTTAATGTGGCAACAATTTCTTTGTTATTTTATCTCAATACAACAAAACGTCCTCAAAACTTTAATAATTTTACACAAATCTTTCATTTATGATTAAATTAAATTCGTTTTTTAATTTTCTATTCAAATTAGTTAAAAATTCCTTTTTATTTATTTAAAAAAAAATGTCTTAAACAACAACTTGGCATTACTTTAAGTTCTCCTGTACTCTCACATTTTTCATTGTCCTTTAAATATGGCAACAATTTACTATAATAGTTCATATTTATATACTAAAATTTCTTAAAAAACTTTATCATGTTTTAATAATTTTACAAAAAATCTTTAATTTTCTTTTATTTGAATTATTTTTCTTTAATTTTTCATTTAATTTATGAAAAATTCCTTTTTAATTCTTTATTTCTATAAAATTGTTATGAAAACCCATTAATCTACAACTTGGCAGCACTATTACTCTCACCATATCTCATTGTCTAGCTGCCAACATCCTTTTAATATGGCAACATTTATTATCATAACTCAAAATAGATTAAGAGATTTACTTAGTGAGAGAGCTGAGTAAACTAACGGAAGTTTATGTTAAAACACATCTAAACAAACAATAAGTGAAGCCAGTAGAAGTATCCTGTTAACTTTCACCAAATATGGCTGCCTTATTATTTTGTTTTTGTTCTTATGAGTTGTGTTAATGAAACCGGAAGTTGTTTATTATTTTTTTGTTATTTTTCAAATGAAAAGCCATAAAACATAAAACAATTTCTGTTGTAATAAAATTCACGTGATTAAGTAAAAGTTTATAAATTTATTTATCTCTAAACAATTATATAGCAAAAAATTGTTCTTATTAGCAGGAAAAAAATAACACCTGTTATAAATCGTGCCAACGAAAATTAAAGTCATTTAATTGAAACAAAAAAAAAAAACTAAAGTGAAATGTAACAAGGGGCTTAGTTTAAGGTTTAATGAGATAAATATTTTTTTTTAATTTTTATAAAAAATAAAAAACAGTTTATTTCTTTGAAATCTAAACAAATGTGACGTCAGACATGCAAATTATGGTAATCGAAAATAACTCCACTTCACTTTTCTAAAGCAACGAATTTTAAAAAACCCACTCGTTAGTCGAGTGTTTATTTATTTATTCATATTTTTTTTCTAATAATTTTTTTTATAACCAAAGCTACAAATGTTAACCACAACGTGATTTGGTCCAGTCCATAAATATTATTAAGCTATAATTTTATTGTTATTGCAATTTTTTTTCACAAACTGGTTTAAATTCTATTTTGTTTAAAGCAAAATGCTTAAAAACAAAATTATTTTTTATTGATTTTTTTTGTCAATAAATACCTTACGCTTAAATTTATTAAGTACTTAATTTTTTTGTTTTTTTTTTTTTTTATTTTGTTGTTAATTAAACCATATGGAAAAGTTCCCCTTTAGTCATAAACCAAACAAAAAAAACAAGGAATATTTTAACAAATTACAAAAAAGCCGGTTCTTGTAAAGTCTTGGTGGATTTTTTTTCCTTTGTTTTATTTAAATTAAATTTTAAAAAGAAAATTCCTCTTTCAATAAGCATTTGATCCAAGAATTTTAAATTTAAAAATAAAATTCCTTACGATCACAAGACAAAGAACTTTAATCTTAAAAAAATATTTTTTTGTTTTATTTTTAAATTCTTTTAAACTTTTAATATAGAATTTTGTTGGTTGGCAACAACAAATATTTTAGTAAATAAAACCATTTGTATGAGTTGTTATCAAACATGTTGGGGTTAAATTAATATAACTTATACGCCAAGGTTTTATTTCTATAAAACATGTTGCCAGATTTTTATGTTGAAAATAATGGGAATGTTGTTCAGGATTAACGAAAAAATACCCTCAGCGATTCCAAAACTTTTTTTGAGAAAATTATTTTAAAACTTTTTAGGAAATTTATAGCAAATAATTTATTTTGATTCGAGGAAGCCTTGATTATGTTGGGACTTTAAGCAACAGTTATAGCATTCGCCCAAGAATTGGGTATCCAAGAAGACGTTAAAATATGCACTTTAACAATTTGTTAAGAAAATAATAATAAAATATAAACTGAACGAAAAATTCCTTAAGCATTGAAATTTAGTTTTTTATTATTTTCCCAAAAGAATTAATTTTATTTTCAAACTTAATAAAATTAAAACCAATGGAGTTATTAACTTAAAATTTCAGTATATTATGTATATACATTATCTGAAAACACAGACTTCATAAAATTCCCATTCTTCCCTTAAAAAATACCCAAAAATTCCAATCCCTTTAAAACAATTTTAAAAATGTAACTTTTTCTTTAAAAAATATTATTTTGATGTTATAAAGGGAGTTCCGGCAAAACAAATTTTTTGTGGATATAGCTAACATAAGGCAATATATAAGACGACTAATTTTAATTCGTTCCCTTTTTAAAAATTCCAGTACTTAACGCCATTAACATAAAATTATTTTTAAAAATTATCTCTAAAGTTTGGTTAGAGATTGTGATCGGGGCTTTGGCTCTAGATCCACCAGATTGAGATACCTTATGAAAACATTAAAAATAATTGTGATTTGAACAAAAAAGCTAATTTTTTTAATATATAAATATTTAATATATAAATTTAAAAAAGCTTCCAATTCACATTTAAATAAGTTTTTAACGGATCCATTATTTTACATAATTCCAACAGGAAAATTAACTGAATTAAAACTGAACTAAAAATTAACTAAAATTAAAACTGAAACAAAACAAACTGAAACAACGAAAACAAAAAAAAAAAACCTACGAAAACCAAACATGAAGTGAACTAAACTACAATTTTCCATTTCTCTTGAATTGTATTCTTCTCCTTGTGAAATTCCCTTTCTTTTCCCCTCAAATAAAAACACAAAAATATCTATTTTTTTAAATTTTTTGTTTTCATTTTTGAAAAAATATTTTGTTTTATTATTTATTTTTCATAAACTTCTTTTAACTTTTTTCAAATATATATTTTTTTAATAGAAATTTATTATTTCTTTGTTACACTAAATTATTTATATCATTTAATAGATCTTCACATATTAATTAATTAAATAATTAATTAATATATTTTTTAATAATAATTAAATTTTAATTAAAACTAAACTACACTGAACCACATTGAATTATATTTTTTATAAAAAAAATGAGAAAAATATTTAAAAAGAAATACATAAAAAAGAGCAACTAAAAAAAACAAAATAAAATATTTTTAATTTTATAATTAAAAAAATGAAACTAAAATCAATTATTTACAAAATTAAAATAAAAAGGGAATTATATATTATTTTTTAAAACTAGAATTCATTACAAATATTCGATATATATAATTTTTAATATTAAATTTTTAGCATCTTTTTCAATTTTTGGGGATTTTTTTTGTATTAAAAACTAAATTATTTAAAAAGAATTAAAACTAATTTTAATTTTAAATATAAAATTAATAATATATTTTGTTTTGATTTGTTTATGATTATAAAAAATATACACATAAATATTATTAATTTTAAATAAAAACTGATTTTGTTAAAAAAATGAAAATATATATTAATGAAATGTTTTATTATTGTTAGTTTTTATAAATACATAATATATAAATATTTATTAGTTATTTTTTCATATACAGAATTTTGTATATTATTGTTGTTGTTTTTTTTTAATTTTTTATTTGATTTTTTCTTTTTTTTAGTTGCAAGAAAATAAAATTGTTTAAAGAAAATTAATAATTTGTTGACATTTTGTACTAAGAATTCATGAGCCATTTTAGTTTAATAATTAAAGCCTTAATTGATTTGAACCCGCTCTACAGTTGCTTATTGTGTCATAAAAAGTATTATTAGGAATATTTCGATGAAACTATATGGATCTGCTTAAAGGTTTCCAAACGATACAAATGTTAAAATATTTTCAAAAAGCTTTTCATTAGAAACATTAGTATTTCTGGTTGAATTCACTATTATTTTGAATTTTTAATTAGAAAGCTTTCTTAATGTATAAGCTTTTTATAAACAAATATTTTTTATCAAAAAACTTTCAATTAAAAACTTTTACTAAAAGTTCTTAGTTAAGAGTTTTTTGTTTTTTTCTTATTATTTAGATAAATTTAATGTTTTTTATTCAAAAATCTATTTTCATGAGCTTTTAAGTTTTTCTTAAGGTTGTTTACTTTATTAAATTATTTTAATTCGTTAAAATTTTTTGTTCAAATTGATTATTATGTTTTGTTTTCCTTTAAATTGTTACAATAAAAAGCTTTTTTATTGGAATCAATATTTTTTGTTATTGCTAAGCTTTTTTTCTTAAACAAAAAGCTGTCAATTAAAAACAATATTTGTTTTAAATGGTTTTAAATTGAAAGCTTTTGTGATAAAGTTGTATTATTACATAATCGTCAAACTTTTTATAGAAAACATTTAAAATATCTAAAACATTTAAAATTTTTAATAAAGCTTTTTGCAAGAATTTTGTTAAGCTTTTTTTTAAGAAAATATAGAAAGTTTTTAAATAAATTTAAACATGTTCCAGTTTTATTTTTCCAAAACAAAAGCTTTCAATAAAAAAAGCTTTTACACATTGTGAAATTTCTAAGAACTTTATAAGCTTTGAAAAAAATATATTCCTCTAGAATTTGGAAAACTGTTTTTTTCCAAAAGCTTCAATTTTTTAATTCTTTAAAAAATCAATTTCTTTTGTAATTCAACTTCTTGTTTCGATTTTTAAAAGCTTTCAATTTAAAACAAACTTTGTTAGATTGTTTTGAATTAAGAGCTTTAGATTTAAAAAAAGCTTTTAAATCATATGTGTTTTTGTTAAAGTTAAAGGGCAAAAGCTTTCAATTTAAAGCAATTTGTTTTTAAATATCACTTTAAAAAAGCTTTTAATTTAAAACAGTTTTTAACTGTTTTGGATTAAGAGCTTTTTTGGAAAACAGTTGGACTTGTAGTAAAACCTCCAAGATTTTAATCAAAACTATTGCAAACCATACAATTTGTATTGTTTCATCTTTAAATTGTATTAATTTAAATTTTGATCAAATAGTTTAAAAAGCTCCAGAAGCTTTTAAACAAAATATTTAATTTCTTTTAAATCCCTTTCATAGCTTTCTATTCAAATCTGATTGAAAACAACTCTATATTGTTTACTCTATCAAATTAAGCTTTTTAAAGCAAATCCATATTAAAGCTTTCACGACAAAAACGTAGAACCTGATAATACTTTTCTTTTTTCTTTTGAACTTTTATCAAAATCTTCCTTCCTTTCAAAATCTATTTACCGCTTTTTCACTATGCGGCCTCTTAAAGTCTGATGTGTTGAGGCGGGTGTCGCTGTTGTTGTTGCTGCTGCTGTTGAGGGGGAGGATGTTGCATTTGAAGGGATTTTTGTCACGGGTGGTAAAACTGCAGGATGTGAACTACCATTACTTCTTAAACTAGTTCTCTTGCCAAAAACAGCCGCCACCACTGATTGGCTACCATTTGCAGCTGCTGCATGTTTGGCATTTAGTAAAGATCTTGCCCGAGTAGCAGCCGCTACTGCAGCTGCAGCATTTATTAGTTTGGGGGAAGGTGGGGGTGCTGCCAAATTACTACCCGTACTTTGGGTACGAGTTGATTTGCTAAAGTTGGCGGGTATTTGTGAACCTTTAGAGGATGAACTGCGGGTATGCATACTACGTAAAATACGACGTTCCGTTAAGGAGGCACGTTTTATCACAGGTGTAGATGCTGCCACTGGTGAGGGAGGAGGAGGACTTCTTAGGCTATTAAGATTTGACGTGTTGGGAGAAGAAACACTTGTATTTGTTGTGTTCGCTTGTCTAGATCTTAAATTCAAATGCAGGGGATGTTGTATTGTTGATTTATTTTGATTAAGAGAACCATTTATGGTAACACCTGGTTTTTCTCTTCGGGTTTTTATCGCAGAACGGTTATTAGATCGAGAACTATGAGCTGCCCCATTTAATGTACGCCGACTGCAGGGTGTTAGGTGTTGTTCGTTGATTAACAAAGGTTTGCCGGACATTAAATTCGCTGCTGTAGTTCTTAGGAAATTGCGTGTTACCGCATTGTGAGAGAACTTAAGGGCACTTTTAGCTTTCAAATCTTTGGCCAACGAATTACGTGTTCTCAACGTGCGTTTGCCATAATCCATTAGAGGTGTGGTGGAGCTCGCATTGGGTGTACACGATGAACTTGTAGTTGTACTTCTTAATTGTCTTTGGTACATGGGTGTTGAAGTAGCGGCAGGTGGTGTCATATTTATACCAGGAGTCATACAAATACTTCTACGCCGTTTTTCGGCTGGTGTATTAGAAACCATTGCATTTGTGGTTCTTTTGCTTGTTTGGCCATAAAGGCTGTGTTGATTTTTGGTATTCGAGATTCTTTGCAGATTTTCATTGGCATATAAATAGCTGCTGGTGTTACAGGCTCTACCACGTTTTGTGCTATGACTTAAGTTGGGCTTTAGCGGTGTGGTTATGGCAAGTGTAGTAGCGGCGGATGTTTGTTGTTTAGTTTCTAAACAAATACTGTTGTTTTTGGAGATCTTCGAGGGTGTGTTATGATATTTTGGATTTTTTAATACTTCTGGTTCTTTACTCAAACTGTTATCTTCTGTTTCCTTAGGGTTATGTGGTAAAATTTCAATTTTTTCTATTGTTTCTAAAACAACTTCTTCATCCTGCAATGCAGACTCTTCACCGCAAGATGAGGAAGAAATTTCATTGATTTGTACAGAAGAATCTGCCTCTACAATAGCATCAACTTCTTCATCATCTTCATCATCAATTTCCTCTTCTAAATATTCCACTTCTTCCGTAATAGTATCTTCCAGAGAGTTTGTTGCAATTTCTGCAGTTACACTTTGTGTTGTAGTGGTTGGTTGCAAACAAGCATAAGCTGCAATATTTTGATGCTGCTCCATTTGCAAACGTTCATAGGCTACTTGTTGTTCTTCCTCTCGCTCTTGCTGCAACAAAGAATGCAATTCCAAAGGCTTCTCCGCCATATGTGTTATAAATTGCTGTGATTCACCGTAATAACTTTCAGAATTCTGTTGCTGGTGATAAACCTCAATATGTTGAGTTTGATTAGCAGTTTCGGGGAATATTTTAAATGTTTGCACAGCTGATGTAGTTTCTGTTCTATGCTCCAGAGTTTTGCAGGTTTGTTGTTCTCTACGAGTTTCTAATTTTGTTAGAGAATAACCTTCCTCTTCGGACATACACTGTTGCTGATAAAGTTGTTGTTCTAATTCCAATTCAAATTGTGAAACACTTTGACAATATGAGTTGGAATTTGAATTACTATTGCTGGATGAAGAGGGTGATGAGGATGAGGAAGAGGTGGCTTTTAGCTCAACATCTTGATTAGCAGTCAATATGGAATTATAAGATTCGGCAAAAGTATTTATATAGGAATCTGTGGCATTATTAGTTTCTTCAGCTTCTAAATGTACATAATTTTGATAGTTAACTATGCAATGTTGACGTTCATTAGTAAGAACTGTTGTTTGATCTTCCACCTCCTCTTCTTCTTCCTCATCGTCCTCATCCTCTTCTTCATCTAAATCTTCCTCTTCTTCATCCTCCTCGTCATTTTGTCTATTTAAAGTTGCCAAATTATGATTGTTGCTGTTATTATTTTGCCAATTCCAAACGTTTGTTTGTTCAAAATTCACACTATAATTCGAATTCTGTTGTAAATCTCCGGCTACTGGTTTTATGGACTTATTTGTTATCACTTCATGTTCCTCTTCCTCACTTTCCTCCTCATCATTATCCTCTTCTTCGGTATCGGAATCATCGGCATAATAATCAAAATTACGATATGCTTCTGGTGGCAAATATTTTAAAGCCATTTCTTTGTACGTGGTAGCATTATCATATTCTGTTACTTCTGCTTCCACTTGACTATATTCTAAACCATAACTAACTGGTTGTACAAATTCAGGAGGATTTGCAACTTTACATACAGTCTCATCCGTACCATTATGATCACTTTGTCCGGGTGGGTACAACATCACTGTCACAACTGAGGTATTGTCCGCTCTCATTTTTTTATTTGACCACGTACGTAAGGCTTGAGCTACCAACGATTTACTGGGATTTGTCCATTGATTACCCTCTTGTGGCCCATCACCTCTTTGAGCCATTAAACGTTCATTAATGACTTCATTGTCACGTACTGTATTGACTGCCTCTTGGGCATTGACCACATTCCATAAACCGTCAGTCCCAAATATTAAACAACGGAATGTTTTAGGATTAATGGGTATAACTTTAACATCTGGATCAGGACTAACAACAAATTCATTACGTTCTGAATTATAACTCCAAAGATCACCCAAACTACGGGCCACCGCCAAAAATGGTATCTCATCGATTAGGGTCTTTTTGCGTATGGGACCACGGTGACTTGCTGCAAAAAAGAAGTGAAATTCAATATAGCATTTGTTTTTTTATTACATTTTATACAAGAACTTACCATTTCTTGGCCTATTCCATACAACACGTGGTACTCCAGATTTTACCACCACTTTTCCACCTGAATTCATTATCCTTGTTCGTTCTTCTACAGATTCGGGTTTGTGATCTGTGGTTAATTGTTTAGCTCTCCAAAAGTTTTCATTTTCATTTTGATAACCCAATACTATACCCGAATCACCTACATGACCGATATAGATTTTTTCTCTTCTTATAAAAGCTACGGTGGCGGTGGTACCAGCCGTACTCGGTAAACCATTTGCGGTTTTGGGCCATTTGTCTAAAACAAAGAAAAGAAAAGAAATTTTAATTATGAGCTTTATTCAAGAAATATTAAGCTTTATAAATATATATTCGGCTGATATTAACAGTATGGGCATTGTAAGAGGAGGCTTGAGGAAAACATTTCAAATTATTTAATAATATTTCAATTATATATCCTGTTGTAACAACAAGCTTTGACATGCAATAAATTTATTCGGGAATTATTTACTTCTTCATCATTCTTACTGATTTCATTTCAAGGGTTTGTATACTATAGTGAGAGGATGCCAATCAGGGCAAAAATAAGAGGACACATTATGATGGATGTCTTATGAATGGAAGCAGTATTTTTTTGTAAACATTGCTTGATGTAAATTTATAAATACTTTTTGTGTATTTTATGTTTTAAACCTCATTTAGCTTTTCGTAACAAATAAATCGAATACTAAGCTACCGGGCAGCTTTCCTACCAGATGAGTTGACCGATCTTTTGAAAACGTTTCTATTTTCTTTCTGTCTGAACTAGATTTTCTATCAATGGACGAGTTCTCCCGGTAGTATTTAATAACATTGGAAACAGTTTGACGTAACTTGATCAAATAAATATTTGTTTTAAAAGTTTTAAAGTTAGGAATCTCACTCCTTATTCATATACTTTCATATAAATTTCTTTTAAATTATTTTTAAAGATGTATTAAATATTTCTATTCTTAATTAATTCATTTATTTATAATGCCTTTTTTAATTACCAACATTAGGAAAAAATATGTCAAAGTATTTTATTTATTTATTTGACTATAATATGGCGGCGGCAAATTGTTTCAATTATAACTTAATCAAAACAAACAAAAAACAAATAATAATGACATTTCCAATCAAAAAAATAAACAACATTAAGGTTTGTAAGTCAGTTTGTGTAGTTTTGTTTTTGTATTAAACGAAATTTGACATGTTTGTCTGAATGTGTGGTGTGTATAAATGATTAAAAACAATTGACATTATGAATAAGAAAACAGAGATCCTCTCATGATAAAAAAACAATAATACAAAAGAAAAAAAGCTAAAAATTGAGGTGAATTTAAACCACCTACCAGAATTAAGCAAACAAATAAATAATAAGCAAATTTTAATCCACCAAATTAAAGTAAACAGGGTGGTTAAATTTGTTTAAATTTAAAAAAGGAATAATTTTAAATTCGTAAATATTAAATTAACTAACAAAAAATATAAAAAGATTTCTCTTTATTTCCTGTTCAAAAAATAATTTTGTGTATGTATAACTTAAAAATCATTATTTTTTAAATAAAGAAAAAAATACAAAAAATATCTTTTCTGTATAACCATGACTGAGTCATATACAATAAAATAAAAAATACATTCATTTATTCGCTTTTTGCTTGCTTCGTTCCATATACTATTAAAGAAAACAACAATATTTTTAAGAGGAATGACAGCTACATAGAAAAGTGACTGGCTTATGTAAACTCAACAAATACAAAAAACAACAACAACAACAATAATAAAAAACCACCACCATTGAAACCATTACCACCACCATACTTAGGTAGTTTTTTTTCAACTTACTAACACTATTACAACAAAACAACTTTTACAACACTCGTTTATATAGCAAAACGAAGATGAGTATATAAAATTGAGATAATATAAATGAGAATATCAAGCACAAAACGTAAATGATAATAATTCTCATCTGGCAATGGTTGGGAAAAATTAAATACACTAGGGTATTATATGAATGCATGAGTGACTGGTTGTTGCCTGACTGTTTAACTAAAGTGGTGTGTATTTGTAAAAAAATATACCCAACACAATTTTAAATATATGAATAAAAAAAGAAGAAAATATAATAAAATTTAAAATTGTATGTAGGTAGCAAACAAGCAAGCGAACGAACGAACAAAACACAACATATTAAAACCATACGGTATTATCGGTTTTGGGAATATTCCATTGTTTGGTGAAGAGTTCAAAAAAAAAGAGATACAAAAAAGTTTCACAATATTTTAGGGTTGCCACAACAATACATATACAATCATTTATAGATTTTTAGTTGAATTTTAAATATTTCAAGGTTTTTTTAACGTTAAATTTTCTTTTTAAATTTTTAAAGTGAAATTGATTTTTTCAAGTCTTCAAGTGGCAACTCTTAGTTAAACTAAAACATTTTACTATTGTGTGTTTTTAAACAATCTCATTTATACATTTTAGATACGTGACTATTCGTAAAATGAAAATATGTTATAGAGGTCTTATAACAAACAGCTGGAGGCAAAAAATTATGATATATAATAGAATTAGAAATATTGTATATTTTTAAAATTTCATATTTCGGGTATTTAAAGGGTTAAAGCAGATTTATATATATTATAGGAAAGTTTCAATCATGAAGTATAAGTATGTATTAATAATTTTGTTACAATACAATTTCAACATTGAATTTTAGGCCTCCTATGTATCAAATTAGAGGGATCTATATCAGCTTTTTAGCGTCAACCATATTGTTCAGAAAGGAGATAAGTGTACTTATATTTCAAGAACTAATTTTGCCCACTTAAATTTTATTATTTTATTATTATTTCCTTTGAAAAATTCTCTCTTAAAAAATCAATAAACAATTATTTGTTAATTTTTTCCTATTTAACCCCATTTTTCTTTACGAGCTGTATAAAAAACAATTTTTTATATTTTTTAAAATACCACATAGAAATCTGGTACATGTTAATTTAAACAACCAAGCCCATGTGTATAATATAGAAAATAATACAATACTATACAGACATGTCAACAAGAATGTTATATTCGGCTGTACCGAATCTTCAATACCCTCCACCACATATGTGTGTGAAGTAAATACATCACGAGAACACTGAGTCAAAAAATTTAGAAATAATTTCGGTTATAACTCTTCACCGCTGAACCGATTTTTGATAATTTTTGAAATGGTAATGAAGAATTGAAAAGTTAACAAAAGTTTTTTGCTTGAACTTAGAGGTTACCTCAGATATCGGTCTATATCTTTTAAGAAACTAAACCGAATTTGCTAGTTTTCAATAGAAAACTATTCAGGACTGTAACAAAAACTCAGGCCAAATTCCATTGAGCTCTGCCAATTATAGTCGAGGTGCGTGTGGCAACACCGACGGGCATAACTAAATCGACTCAGGTTTTGATTTTATGCAAAAATATATACTCTATCGAGGCCGAAATTTCTTCTTAGCATTGTTCACGGAATGACAAAGTTAATATATAATCTCTTCACCACTTGTAGTGGTGGAGGGTATAAAAATATACAAACAACGCTGTATAATTTGAAATTTCAACATTTTTTCAATTCAAAGTAGAAAATCAACACAAGAAAAATATTAAATAGAGAAAATTTTTTATAAAACTAATGAAAAACAGAGCAGGCAGTCTATTAGTAAGAGTAGAAAATCGAAAAATAAATACCCAGAGAAAACCAGCTGCAAACCGAAATGTTATTCATTAAAGAAGATGGTGGTGAAATTCGATTAAATGTATAGTGTAGTTGTTTTTGGTTTTCTTCATTATATGTGTATTGAGTTCTGTCAGTTTGACTGGCTGGTTTGCTTGTTGTTTTCGTTGCTAACACAAAACTCATATAAGAAAATAAAAAAAACCGTAAGAGCGAACTAACGTAACGAAACAAAATGGGGGGAAACAAGAAGATGAAGAAAAAAATGTATTTTATGACAACGACGATACGATATTTTTAAAAGCAAACAACAGACAAGCTAATACATGCATGAGCTAAATTTTTTATATTTTTCTTTCGTAAATGACTTGACTTGTTATAACAGCAGCCAGCCAACGCCGATAAAGCAAATTTAAACATGACAAATATTATTTCTGATGATTAAAAGAAAAAAAAAAAACAATTTTGTTGGTTTCTGCTGAAAAGGTTGTGGTCTATGATTAAGAGTTGTGTGTTGAAGTGCACACAATAAAACACCGAAAGGAAATTGTAATTTGTTGAAATTAAAAACCTTAAAAAAATATTGATGAGCGAGAAGAGAGTATCAGTAGTTGTTTTATAAAGAATGCAATAAGAGCTTAAAATTATATTGGTATGACATTAATATAATTGAGGGTGATGTCTTGGCTGAATATTGAACAGATTTTTTTTAATTTAAAATATAAATTTTATTTTGCAAATTTTAATTTATTAAAAATTTTAAATGTAAATGATTTTTTAATATTTTAATTTTAAAGTTAAAGTTCATTCAAGGTTTTAACTTCAATTTAAATTAAACAAATAAGAAATTATAGTCGGTTAAGCCCGACTATTTAATTTAATTTTTCTGTAGGCTTTGTATGGGAGCTAAAGGAAATTGTAGACCACGTTAAATTTCACATATCGATTTTTTCTTATATTTGATTGATTTGATCATTTCTTATTACAATACAAACGTAAAGTGATATTTGGAAGAGAAGTTGCTAAGGACCTATGAAAAACATTGAACCGATCCTCGTATAATTTGGCATATCGTTTTAGAATATCAAAAGACTAATTTGTGACAAATTTCATTAAAACTACTTTATAATTAAGCATTTGTATGGGGCTAAATGAAATAATAGACCAATTCCAATAGGCATCGTCCTTGGGCCAAAATAATGACAGATGCCAAATTTCATTAAGATGGCAATATATAGGATAAAGTTACATAAAGCCCTCTAAATTGTTTAATTTTTTATATTGAAACTTATAACAAAATAAAAATTTCAAGAAAAATTATTTCTACAAATTATGTTGTAATATTTAGTCTTATTCAGCTAGCTGAATAGATAATGCAGACTATATCGCATCTTAAAAATATGTTTGCAATTTCTATATTTTTTAGAAAAAAAGAGAAATTTTAGAATTTTTGCAATTTATATTTTAATATTCAACTAGCTAGTTTTTAATGTAGAATTCAGCAGGCTGAGTAGGTTAAAAAACACTCAAAAAACCCTAACAGGAAACTGAAATTAAATTTGCTAAAAACTATTTTGTCAAAAACTCTAGAAAAGATATTTGTAATTTAATTCAGCTAAGGTTAATTACAACTACTGTTATATTCTGAAAGTTAAAAATTGCGCAAATGAGAAGAGAGAATTGGCTAGCTGAATTGGTTAAAAAATCAGTAATACAGATATTAAAAATTCGTATATTAAATTATAATTCAGCTAGCTCAGTAGTATCTATGTTAAGCCAAAAAATCAATCTACAGAACAAGTATTAAAATTCAGCTGACTAAATAGTATTAAAATATTAAAAATTCGTATATTAGTAATAATTTTTTAATAAAATTCTTCTTTAAAAATGTAGTCAGCAATTAAATTATGTAGGTATGATTATATAACAACTATTAACTTAAATAAAAAATAAAATGACTTAAAATTTGTTAAGCTGAATTAAGACAAATATCAGCCTAAAGTAGAAATATTAAAAATTCTTTTAATAAATTTATTTCAGCATTTGAATAGGGTCGGATAAAAACCCTAATGCGTTTGCCACAACAAAAATACTTGTGGAATACACACGATAGGCAAGTGTACTGTAAGGAAACAGTGCGCAAGCGATAGGTAATAAGATTCTAACATAGAATTACTTGATCGCCACAAGGTGTAACGTAGAGGGACAATAAATGTTCACAAGTGTCCCTATTATGTATTGTAAGGATAATATAAGGACAAACTCTCAATAAAATAACTAGACAGAAATGTGAATAGTAATATTCCTTTTTAGTCCGTTAGATAACTAATTCGGCACAGAAAGCAAAAAAAAAAGCTTACTAAGCTTACTAAAAGCTTACTAAATTTTAATAAATAAATAAATAAACTGATATTATATTATCGGATTGTTACACTAAGTAATTCAGATAGTTTGTCCGTCTGATTAGAAATTTTCACTCTTCAGTTGTTAAACAAGCTCTAATCTACTAAAATCCTTTCCTCTCTTAATTATATAAAAAAGAAAATCCGAATAAAAGACTTACCTTGTTCCCTCCACATAGCATAGTGTGTGGCTATGTAACCCTCTCTTATGGCTCTCAGGACATCATGATCATTATCGGACCAAAATAAACGTTGATTAATAATTTTCATCATTAAATGTTCTTTAGCGAATTTGGCTGCCTCAGCCCCACCATGTCCATCATAAATGCCTATAAAAGCATATTCTAAATCTTTGGCATTTTCCGATTGTTGATAGGCTACTGAAAAATAATCTTCCATATATTTACGGCCACCTTGACTGCACTGACCAGTAACACGTAAATTAACACCTATGGAAACGTTATTATTTTTTGCAGTCGCATTTGGGCAGGTATAATTATTACTACTATCATTGGAGGTAGTTGATGAACTGGACGAAGATAAGGAGGAGGAAGATGAACAAGTGGTATTAGAATCATTAAGCCTTGAGGTTGCTGCTGTCGATGGTGACTGTTGTTGTGTCCGTTATATAGTATTGAGAGGGACATTCTGACGTCAAATGTTGTTGGGGAGCTGTTGTTGTGGGATTATAAAGACCTTCTGTGCTCAAGGATGTGTGGGAGGTATTTGTTGTAGTTATTGATGCCGCTGTCGAAGGCAAGTGTGTAAATAATTGTTGTTGGTTTTGTTGTTGGTCAGGTATAAGGTGATCATGATTTAAATGGCTCATATAATGCTGTTGTTGCATACTATTTATTAATAAAGTTTCTGTATGCATTTTGGTTTATATTATTTTAAATAATTTTCTATTAATAATTAATTTTCTTTTGCTGCTTGTTTTATTGTTTATATTATAACCGTTTGTTATTATTATTGTTGTTGTTGTTCCTGTTGTTGTTATTTTTATGTTTTTCTTGCTGCTGTTGAAAAATTTTGCTTGACATTTGCACTCTTCCCTTTATGTTTGTTATTCTACTAATGCTGCTTCTTTTTAATGTTTTTATTATTAACGTTGTTTTTCTTGCTGTTTTTGTTGTTGTTGTATTTTTAGTTGCTGTTATAATTGTGTTTGCATTTAGAAAATGACAGCTATCACACTCACACATTCTAATGTGCGAGATAGAGAGGGAGATAAAGAGCTAATATACTCTTTTATACTTTTTTCTTTATTATATGGTTTGCTTTAATCTTCTTTTTCCATATACACCTCTTTCCTCTTACGTTTCTCTTTTATTTATTTTCTATTTTCTATCTTTTTGCTTTATTTTCCACTTTTTTGCTGCACACACAATTAAACAAACTCTTATGTATTTTTGTTATTTTTTCTTTCCAAACAGCCACAAAACGACCTCTTTTATTCAGTAATTTCCTTTTCTTTTTTCTGAAATTTCAATGTTTTTTTTTTAAAAAGATGTATTACACTTGTTTTAAATACATGTTTTTGCTATTTTATTTTCATTACAAATATTTCTTTTGTAAATAATTTTGCAGGTTTTTTACTCTGTAGAATTATTAAATAATTTTAATAAAATTTTTTGTTATAGAAAACGACACAAAATACTTAGTGAACTACAATTTTTAGCTGTCTACGCGCCTTGACTGCAACTCTGTATCTGCCAAAGTGCTGTCAGTATAATTTTTAAACACCACCCGTAAAAACACAGAGCAGAGAGAGAGAGACAAAAAGTGTGTATAATTTAAAAAAATATATGTTTGTGTGTTTGATTATATGATGTTATTGTATATATTTTATGGTGGTGTGTACGAATGTGTGTGCTAACAGTTAATCACCATGACTTGAATGTTACCTCTTGAGAGAAAATTAAATGAAATAAACTGGGGAAATAATTTTATTTTTTATTTTTGTTTTTGAAATAATTTAATTAAAAAACTTAAAATATTTGACTAAAAGACAGAAAAATAAATTAGAATATAAATATTACCATAATTTATTCTCTTGTTTTATACATCAAATAGGATGTGTGGAAGGGTATCCCTCATACAAAACAAATATTGATCATCGAATATGTAAAGAAATATCACTATTTACAAATTTGGTCCCAATTAATTTTTCTAATAACTGTTTTACTAGATAAAATATAGAACGGATATGATTGCGATGAGAGGAACCCCCTATACCAAGCAAATATTAATAAATAAATATCTGAAGAACTTTTACAGCGAGAGCCTCAAAATGTTGCTAATGTCGAAAATATATAGGGGAGATGTGTCCCCCATACAAAACAAATTTAAATTATTAATAATCTATTTAAATTGTATGATACTATAATACTAATGTTTGTTTAGGGCCAGCAAGAGCTATATTTTTTTTGTTTTGCAAAACGAAGTTTACCGGGTCTGCTAGTTACATTATAAAAAAATGTCTGAGAGGACTTTTTGTTGAGTGTAATGACTGAGAATGTTTGATTTTAAGTTAATAAATTTTTAATTCAAACAATATTTTATTCATGTATTTCCTAAGTTTTATGGGTATTTTTTGGATTTTAATTAATTAATCTTTTTCTCTATTTTAAATAAAACTCTTGGCAACCCTGTTGTGACCATGTATTTTCCCCACACACAGTGTTGTTATGTGTTATTTATTTTTTTTACTTTTTCATTTTTCTTGTTTTTTTATTGTCTTATATATTTTTGTCATTTGCTTTGTGTTTGTGTTTCACTTTATGTGTGTGTTGTTTTTATTTTATGGAAATATATCCCCCTTGTTTAACTTGAATTTCTGAAGAAAGACAAGTAAAAAAAAAAATAAAATATACAACAATATGTATTTAATCACTGATTACTTTTCACAATCGAAACGAAATTTTGTTGGAAAACAAAAAAACATTCCTAAAAAGATAATCGATTATTGTAGTTTTTTAACGGTTAGGAAAATCTCAACATTTTGAGGTGTAATTGAATGCAATGGAAACTTTTTAATTTAAAAAAATCTTTATTTAAATATAAAGCAATTAAGTTAATAAAATATTATTAAATAATATAAGTAAAAGTTTAAGAATTTCTGTTTTGCTATTCCATTTAAAAAGAACAACATCTACTAAAATACTATATTATTATTTAAATCTAAATCCTTATGCTATTAAAAGTCCTTTATATAAAAAATGGAGCAAGGTAGAAATGTTCTTCCTTTCTTATTTAGTTTTCAGATATAGAATTAAGAAGTTAGACTATAAAAATCCATTTATCTGGTTTCATATAGATAGCATTGAAAAATGCTTGAAATACCTCGCCAAGGATTTACACAAAGTGTCAAACAATTAACCCTCTCGGGGGCAAAAATTAAAATTTTAAACAAAAGCATCCATATTTCGAAAATATTTTGATATAATAGTATTCTCATTAAGATCGCAACTTAAAGACACCACTTTAAGCTTTTATTTGGCATCAATATCATATGTTTCAACCACTTGGCACCAAAAATATGAAACTGCAATAATAAATAAAGTTGTTAATTATAAGATTATGAATTTTTATTTGTAGCATTTTATGGGTTAAAGTTGCATTTCAGATATAAAATGAAACTTTGAAGTGTTGCCTACAAGTTTTGTTAAGAATGAAACTTTCGTTATATCGTTGCCTTTTTAAAATATCGACATGTTTGTAAAAAGATTCTTAGTAAAAAATCATAGAAGTGGGTTTTACCTTAAAATGAGTTAATGATGCGAGTCATTTTATATATTATTCGAAAGGTCTCTACAAGTTCTTTCAATGATACCCATATTGTTCATATTGGCTCAATACAAGACAACATAAATGTATTTCTATATAAAAACTTCAAGTGACCATATATCGAAAACTATAAAAATGAAGAACACAATTCTAGTTTTGTTTTTTCCAATCACAATTTATGAATAAAATAAAAAATCTATTAATATAAAATTTTTACTTCTTTTCATTTCTGCCTTTATTGTTGTTAAAAATTTATTTAATATCTCTATTAAATGATTTTTATATTTATAATGTAATTAAATATAAAATTTAATGATATACAATATTTATGTTTCATTTTGTTCAGTGTTTGTTATAAACAACTCTGCTTCATTAATTTAGTCACTTTTGACATTCACAATAGTTACTTAGCTAAGATCACAACTATTCATTCACAATTAACTGACATTAACAAAATTACTGTCAATTACAAGTATTTAATAATGCCATCTTGAACAATTTCAAAATTTTAAGAAATTTTAATGTTTTTTGTATAAAATGTAGAATAAAAGAGAAACTGTTTTTGTGAGTTTAAAGTTTAACAATTAAATGTTAATTAATTTATTGCACATAAAGTTTTTTTTTATAAAATTTTAGATATTATTGATTTACTGGCTGTTATGGTTATAAGAAAGATATGGCAATATTATGAACTAGAGGTTTATACTAGACAAAAATTTATTATAACAGAAATTTGTTAAGTTTAAAGTGAATTCTTCATATATAAAAGTTCTTTTTAGCTTAAGCTATAACGTTTTGCATACTGAACCGATGTTTGATAATTTTTGAAATGGTAACAAATTAGAGACACCTTAATAGTATGGAAAAACTTCATTCTCATTTATAGATTTATAATCGACAATTTCACTTAAGTTCTTCACTTAAATCTATAGATTCCCTCAGATATTGGTCTATATCTTTTAATACACTAATAGATTTTTCTAGTTTTAAATATTAAACATCTTAGGGCTATTCCTAATACACAGGTTAAATTTGATTGAGCTCTGTCAATCATTGTGGATGTGAACGTGCCAACAACAGACAGATAGACATAAACCTACTCTGATTTTGATTTTATGCAAGAACATATACACTTTATAGAGTCTGAGATGGTACCTTCTTAACGCTATTAATGGAATGATAAAGTTAATTACCCTCTTCACCATTTGTGGTGGTAGGGATGTAAAAAATCTGAAAATATATAATTTTTTCATTTATTAAAAATATAAACTTTATTTGTGAGAAATAATAAAAATAACACATTTATCTACTTTTTTATAAATATATTTAAAAAATGCCTGTTATTTTATAACTTTTTTTATTTGTTCTTTTTTGTATTTGCAAAAAGGTATCTTGTGTAAACTAACAGTAAACACATTGAAAAATGCTAGAAGTCGCCTGATAGAAGCCGCCTGAATTTATCCAATCATTTCACTGTATTGGCAAGAAAACGCACAAAAATCATACACTAAATAAAAATATTCATATTAAAAACACCGTACAAGCAACACGCAAAAATACAAAAGTATTCGAAACAAATAAAATAAAATTACAAATTGTTACAAAAGTTTTGCGGTAATATTAAAAATCTATATATTTTAAAGCGCCAAAGAATCAATATCTTAAAAACAAAGTAATTACTGAGAAAATTTAAAAAAAAACTTATTTATAAAAAGTTTGTATAGAAATTTATGTTAAAAAATTTAAAACGAAAAGAAGTACATGTGAAAATTCATAAAGAAAAAAATTGATTTTTAAATAATTTAAAAAAGCAAACATTTTGTTTAAAGCTGAAAAAATTAACAATTTTCCTTTAGCCATTAAAATATAAAGGATTAATATTTGTAGAAATTCATACCAAGAGCAAAAAATAGCTAAAAGATATAAAAACCCCAACCACAAAAGTAATAAATTTCGAAGCGGTGAGTTGTATGTGTTTCTGGCAAAAAAAAAAGCTGAAAAAAATCAAGGTGGTTTAGCGGTAACGACCACGATGAAAAAAAGTTCCTCTACGAACAAGAAGTTACAGTGTAATAAAAAATTGCAGAACAAGCAAAAAAGTGGGTGGCGAAGAATAGAAAAAAGAGTTTGAAATTAAAGTTATTTTAACAAAAATTAAAAAAAAAATATTTAAAAAAAGATTCCGAGTTAACTAAAAGGATTTACAAAAAAGTATTAGCAGGAAGTAATTTTAGAAAGGGGAAAGAGGAGAGTAAAAAGTCGTAAACTTCTTTAGTTTTTATGTTTCAAATTTTAATTCAGGGATTTTCATTTTTTCATTGTTAATATTTAAACAAACTCAAGAACTTTCTCGATAATTTATTAATATGTGAGTGAGTGTGTGCAATTTCATTTTTTTTCTAGGTGCCAAATTTGCTCTTGTCATTTTTTTTGTTATTCATTGAAAACATAATGTTGCCACATTATGTTTGACAAAACGATCTCTCTCTATCTTTTGGAAAAGGAACCGTTATATTTTTGTTTATCAAAGAAAGTATTGCCACACTTTAAATGATTTTAAGGTTGCCATATTATGTTTCTCGTAAGATCTCTTGTAAATGCGAAACCGTTATAGTATTTTTCTAGCAATAACTCAATGAAGTATTGAAAGTGATGCCACACTATAAAAGTTAAAAAAATAGTTTGAATGAATTGGAATATTCGATGGAAATGTAAATTCTTATTGGAAAGCATCGAATTTGTTGTAATATTGTATGTAAAATATTGGTAGTTACAATCAAAACTTTCTTTTCTAAATTGTAAAGGAAGTTCTTGTTCGAATGACTCCGTGAGAAGTGACCTTATTTTCTAGTAACGTTAATTAAGGAACCAGTCAAAGTTTGAAATAGAATTAGAAGTGAAATTTAGAGAAAATCATAATTCTGTAGTCTAGAGTAAAAACAATACAAAAAAGGAAAAAACTATAGACCAAAAGCTTTTGATTTAACTACAAATATCTTGTTTTATATGCATCAAAACAAAATGCAATCAAGTGTTTTATTTTCTATAAATTTCATAGATTTGAACTATGAAACATTTAATTGTTTAGCATTTGCACAGTGTGTCCAAATCGATTTTATTTGGAAATAATTCCATTGAGAGAAAAGACATTTTGTTTACAGTTAATCTTTGTAAATACGCTCACATGTTTGAGTTAACTCTTATAGTTTCAGAGATATTCAAGCCGAAATAAATTATAACCCATGTTTAGTCATGTTTTTTTTAAGATAGAGGACTTACTGTTGATATTAAAATGTTTTAAAAATATGTGCCAAATTCCAAAAAATATAACTGTATAAATATACGAATCCGTAAAAAAGTTATATTAATCTGAAGTTGCGATTGGGGCAGAGACATGCCCACAAGTCTCAATAACTTAGCTCTGACTATGTGAAATTTCATTAAGGAATCTCTAATGGTTCAAAAGTGACAGATTTGGACACACTGTGTCTAGAGTAGATGTTGAAGTTGAGATGATGATAAAAATGTTTATATTTTTGTAGTTGTTGTTTTTTTGTTGTATATGTTGCATCAATGTTAAGTCATGTATGAAATGCAAGTTAATTTTAGTGTGAATAAATTGTTAAGAAATTATTGTTGTTGTTTTTTTTTTTTGCATTTAAATAGTATCTAGTAGGTGTTAAATTTAACATAGATAAAACCTTTTTTTCTAAATGAAAAAACCTTGTCTTTATTTTTTTATTATTTTAAAAAAACTAGGTTGTTTTTACTACATTTTGCAGTTTCTGTAATTATTATACCCTCCACTACCAGAAGTGTAAAGATGGTATGTTAACTTTGTCATTCCGTGTGTAATGCTAAAAAGGAATCATCTTCGATCCCATATAATATATGTGTTCTTTCTTTTATATTATGAGTGTATTAGTGAGTATGTATGACGAAATATATTGTATTCACTTCACACGCATATGTGCAAGAAGGTATTGAAGATTCGGCATAGCGGATTATAGGATTCTTACTTGTTTAGATTACGTTTAGAAAAGTTATGATTCAATTTGTAATTATTGATTCTTTTTTTTGGTATGCGGTTGTTTATATAAAAATACCTTTAACCTAACGTGTTCACTTTTCTAATTTATTTTAGAATGTTTTATTTTTTTTCTATTAAAATATTCGAATTCAATTTGTTTTTTTTTGACTGCCTTTTACGTTTGTATGAAAAGAAACGGGTTTTTTTTCGTTATTTTTAAGCCAAAAATAGTTTTCATGCTTATTTTATTTGAATAATAAAACAAACTATACAACTTAAATTAAAGATGACGTCAGTTTTAGATACAATTGCAAATTCATCAAGATTTTTGTGAGATAGAAAAATAACATGGAATTTTTAAGGTTTATTTAAGTTTTAAAATAATAATAAAATATAATACAATAAAACAATAATTGAAAAGAAAATTTTAGCCTTAAATTTTTATGAGAACATTTTTTTAATAAAACAATTGAAATCTATAATTTTCACAATTTTAATTTATAAAATTATACTTTCTATTTAAACATTGTTTTATTATATATAAAAAATTTCTTTTTTGGGTATTTTTTATTATTTGGGAATAGTTTTATTAAGTGATGTATGGCATCTATCAGGAATAGTAATTTTGCAAAATGTGAAGTTGCCAGACTAAACAATTGTTTTTAACGATTCTTTTAAATTTCCTTTTTTAAAAGTCTTGAATGTGTAGAGAGATCATCTACAAAATATGGAGTGAGATATAAAAGTTATTGACATACATATGTGTAATAGAAAACAAAACCAAACAAAACCATTAAACTTTCAGTTTTATTTCATTGAAATTATTACAATTTACCAAAAAAAAATATTTTTATAGTTTTAATTACTGATGAGGAAATTGGTTTCTTTCTCGGAAACTCTTCAATTAACGTTTTTATAGTGTTTTTTCACTTTGCTAGAATAGGTTGTTCATCTCCGTTTAAAATCTTTCTCACTTTTGGACATCTTTTTGTGCTCTTCAACTCTCTTTTAACAAGAGCTTAATATCTCTGACTTGTCTTAGTTCCAGACAGTTATGAGGATTTGCCTCTCTTGATACAAACACCACATTATTCTTTTTGTATACTTTAGTGACAGGATGCCATATTAGAACAAAATAAATGTCATATTAAGAAGACTTATAAATCAAAGCAGCCTTTTTTGTAAACATTCATTGTTGAAAATTTCGGTATTTATAGAGGCCGTTGAAACACATTACTGTCTTTTACTTTGGAAATTTTGACTGATTTTCGGTCCTAAATTTTTCTTTAATATTCCCTCAAGCATCAGAAACATACAATTTTTGATCAGAAAGTTGCGAAAATCTCAATATTTTTATTTTAGAAAACTTGACTTAAATTTCCGTTCTGTGTTTTGGCTGTGAGGATCTTTTTGAGTCTTGTGTGGTTTTGAACCTCCATAAGCTTTAACTTTTTGTACCAAATAGCGCGAGCACTGTTATGAAATTGCTCTCTATTTTTTGGCTTTAGTTACATCATGTAGACCAGTCTTTCTACCTGTACCAAGTTTTCTATTAAAGGACAAGTTCTCCTGGTACAATCAAATATTTTGGATGGCAGACCTTTGAATAATTGGCCAACTTTTTTGTAGGACCAAGTTGGGTTTTCTTGAAAATTTTAGTACGAACTTTTTTCTGGACCCTCATTTTTCTAATGGACTATTTAAATTCCACTTAAATCTAGTTAAGTGGTTTGCCTGTGTATTTAGGTTTGTTTAGAGTTGAAACTACATACTAGTTTCTAGATCAGACTTTGATATTAACAAGTCAGATTAAAAATATATCTGTAATTGTTAGTTAATGAATTTGTTTAAAATATTCTAAAGTGTATTAACTTTTAACTTTTAAAAATTTTTTTAAAAAAATTTTTAACTTTTAAAAATTTTTTTAAAAATCTCTTCTATAAGGTCATTAAAACAAAATCTGAGACAGCATCGCAATAATTTATTTATATCATTTAAAAAAGTTAACAGTCGAATGGTGTCTTAAGACTTCGTTCATTATTAACGACTTTCTCGGTTAAACTCTTTTTGAATTAAACGAGTTATATAAACTTATATTCATTTCTAAAATCGTTAATATGTATAACATATGTACACTGTATATATATTTACTTTATATTTTATTTTGCAGTAAAACCCCAAAATTTGTATTATTCACAAAAATTTGCCCTAAATTTTTGTTTTTGTTTTTTTTTGTTTGTTTGTTATTTAACATCGACCATAATTAACCCATTCAATAAACCAAAAGAGTAAGTTAATTTTAAATCTGTTTTTTCTTTGTACTCTACTATTTGCCAGCCACAATTCAAATGTTTATTAAACGATTTTTTCCCATGCAATTCATTCAAGCATTTTATTTGCGATTTTTTTTTTCATTTTTCACTTTTTTTGCAATTTATTTACTTTTACTTTCATTGATAATAATAAACAACAACAACGATAAGCTGACTGTTTGACTGACTGACCGCGCCACTTAAATACGTAATATATATTTTTATTATTTAAACGCCATGCAATTTATTTCCAATTGCTTTATTTAATTTTATATCCTCCACCATCACTAGTGATTGGGAGAGAGGGTATATTAACTTTGTCATTCCGCATATAATGCTAAGAAGAAATCATTTCAGATCTCATAAGGTATATATATTCTTGCATTAAATAGATGTTCAATTGTCAGAGCTAAATGAAATTTGTCCCAAGTCTTTGTTAGAGTCCTGAAAAGTTTCCCATTTAAAGCGAGCAAAATCGGCTCAATATATTAAATGATATAGAGCAATATCTGAGATAAACTCGAAACTTAAGTGAAAATATTTTGTAAAATTGTCAATTATATATCGATAAATAAGAATGATATTGAATTATGTGATATTGAATTATGCCATGATATTGAATTATGTGAACTTTATGGTCATTTCAAAAATTATCAATATCGGTTCAGTAGAAAAATAGTTATAGCTAAAAATATAACTTATGATTGTATAATTTTTAAGAAAAACGTTTATATAATATTTATGTTTATAAGTACATGTACGAAACATAACGTACTTACTTCACATTATTTCGTGGTGGAGGGTATTAAAGATTCGGCAGAGCCGAATATAACATTCTTACTTGTTATTTGTTGTGATTTTATTTATTTATTTATTTATTTATTTATTTATTTATTTATTGTATATTTTTAACACAGTTTTCAAGTGTTTTATATTACAATTGTTGTTGTTGCTGTTGTGTGATTTTGTAACAATCAAGATATATATATATATATATAAATATATAGAGAGAAAAGAAATTGTACCGGTATAAAAAACTGGTATTGTTTTGTTATTGTTATTGGGGGAGGGGGGTTTAAGTCGATTTTAAAAATTAATCAGATATAATTTCATTGATAAATTTTATTTATAAATAAACAAAATTATACAAAATAATAAATGAATTAAAAGACGTTTAATGATGATTCATTTCTTTATGTGTATTGTTTTAAATAATTTCGCTTTTATATGATATTAACTTGTCGTTGTCGCTTTCATTGTAATTTAAGCTAAACGATCAAAAACTTTTGCTTTTCCTTAAGTTAATATAGGTGAGGTTAGGAACAGTTGTTCTTATACTCCAATAATATAGGTGAGAATTAACATCATAACGCCACTTTTCGTAGTGACATTTGGTCTATTGTCATGTCTTCAAAGAACTTTTCTTGAAATGCGGTAGAATAAATTAACTTTAGAATGCAAAGATAACAATTGTAAGTGAAAAACAGTAGTTAGATGTCAATTGAAAATCCTCAAGACAAGAAACGCTTATTACATATATCCTGCTAGCCAGTACATTCTATTCATGAGCTGTATCAATATCGCCAATCTTCACCCAATTACTTCTGTCTACGGGCTTTACGCGTAAGGAGTGAGTTCGAAAAATTTGTTGATGTGTATGTTTAATTCTATTAAAATGAGTGACCAGAAACAAATCCAAAATGTTTCCCATGCTATTAAACAGTAACGGGAGAACTTGGTTCAGGTAGAAAAATATGGTAAACATGATGTTTGTTTAGCCAAAAAATAGAAAGCATTTTCTAAGAGTTTCCGGACTATTAAAAAAAAGCTGCTAAACATTTAGAGACCAAAAACAGAATGCGGAAATTGAAGTCAAGATTTTCCCAAAAATATTTTTGCTTCATAGTGGATAATGAAACGTAAATTCTGGCAGATTTTTCACAGTTACTGATGCTTGAGGGAATTTTGAAGAAAAGTTTAATACCCAAAAGCTGTCAAAAATTTCCCAAAATGTTGTTGGTATAGCCAAAGATGTGCAGTAGCGCAAAAGAAGCTAAACATTTGTTACAACGGGCCCTAAAAATACAGAGATTTACATCAAGAAATGTTTACAAAAAAGCTGCTTCTATTCATATGACTTCGTAATGTGTCCACTTATTTTTGGCCTGACTTGGCATTCTGTCATTATGGTTAATACGCCATGAGTGTTATCAAAATCAAATCAAATCCTTCAAATTGCCCGGAGCTGAGGATTTTGGTTTTTAAACATAAATAAAAATATTTTAAATTAAAATCTTACTTTCACATGTACTTTTTTTAACTCAAAATTTTTAAATTCTAATTTAAAATTCAAAAAATTTGTCAGTAACTTAATTTTTCATTTATTTTTATTTTCTTTGCAGTTGTCTATTTTGGATTATTAGTTAATAAAATAAATAAATATATAATATTTAAATATTATATACATAAAAAAACTTTTAACTTAAGTTAACCACAACAAACACATATACACACATAAGCCACAAATATGTCGGACCGCAAAGCTGTCATTAAAAATGCTGATATGAGCGAAGAAATGCAACAAGATGCTGTGGATTGTGCGACACAAGCCTTGGAAAAATATAATATCGAAAAGGTATGAATCAATATTATAACAAACAAACTACACCCATTAATTAAATCTTTAATATAAAAAAAACCTTCTAATAATAAACTATTTAATTATTTATGGTAATTGATACAGGAATTAAGGTTAATAACATTATTTAATTATTATTAATGTTAATATCTTAGGGAATTCAATTGAAAAAAAATCACAACGAAAAGCAGTTAATGTTAAAATGTAGACAAAAATTCAAAATCTTTTGTTTATTATTTTTTGCTTTTCTATTTGCGAGTGAAATGTTTATTAATGGAGGAGATAAGTTAATCATAATAAATTTTTAACTGTTCCCTGTTATCTATTCTTGTGTATTCTATTGTCTATTATATACATTATTTATCGTTTATGTGTTTGTTTAGTAAAAAAACTACGTCTTAGTTGACATAAATATGTCGGGGGAGATTTTTTAAATCGAAATTAGGAAAAGTTTTTAAAGATTTTTTAGTCGCCCCGGAGATAAACAAAAATTCGTAATTGGTAGGCAAGACTGATACGATTTAAAGTTTCATTAAACAAAATTTGTTTTTCCTTCTCCCTTCCTCTGAATGCTTATCCTAGGAACTTTTATATTCCTAGAAATTAAGTGATTATTTTTATTTATTTATTTATTATTCCATGTTTTTGTAAACTTAATTATAATTCAAGTTCATTGACATATTTTTCTTTTATCTAATTACTATATAATATTTTTCCAATGTTATTACGTTATCTATGATTTTCCCTTTTTAAGTTTTGTATTCTTATTAAATGCTTTTTTTCCATTTTTTGCCCCTAAAAGCAAATCAATGTAACAACAACGGAAATTTTATTATTCAAATATAAGTTAGTTTATTGTGTAGGTTGTTTAACGCTTTAGTTATAACTACGTAGAAAAATACACACATTAAATGAATGTGTAGCCATTGGAATCTATGAACAACAACAACAACAAGAAAAACTATGAAGAGAAAAAAATCAATAATTTCAATATAGTGACACTGAAATTGTATGTGCACAAAGAGGAAAATCCGATGACAAATAACTAAAATGTTAAAAATTGTAAAAAAACTAGAAATTAAAAGTAAAAATATTACTTGTTATAATTTGCATACACATTAGATGGTAGTTAATATATATAGCGATGTAGAAAACAAAATTTAGATTTATAAAAATTAGTTTGTGACCAGAAAAAAGTGTGTACTAAAATTATGAAATATTTTCAACAAAACCTAACTTGGTCCTACAGAAAGTTGGCCAATTATTCAAAGATCTGTCGTCAAACTGTTATTAAGCAGTACCAAGAGAACTTTTCCGTTGGTAGGTTGATTCAGGTAGAAGAAATCATCCACATGATATTTCTATATTAAAAGTATAAAAAGCATTATCAAAAGGAAATCTGTGCGGTTAGCCCAGTTCTACTACTATTTTGTACGAAAGTTAAAGCTAATGTAGGTTTAAAAACATACAGGGTTCACTGCTAAAAATTAAGAGGTCAAAAAAAGAGTACGGAAATTTAAGTCAAGTTTTCTAGAAAAATATGTTTTCTTCAAATTGGATGACGAAACGTATGTTCTAGTAGAATTTGCGCAACTTCTTAGTCAACGTTTTATGTTGCTGATGCTTGAGGGAATGTTGAAGAAAAGTTTAGGACCAAAAATCATGCAAAATTTCCCAAAAAATTCTTGATATGGCAAGCAATATGCAATTGCGGCAAATTTTGCCCATCATTTGTTAAAACGGACTCTATAAATGAAGAAATTTACTTCAAGGAATGTTTACAAAAATGGATGCTTCCATTTAGAAGATTTCACTCATATTTCTCCTGACTATTACTATGCCCTTGTGTGGTCAAGAACAGTAATGTGGTATTTGTACAAAAAGAGGTAAATCCTTCAAACTGCCCTGAGCTAAGGGCAGTGGAGAGATATTGGCCACTTGTTAAAAGAGAATTGTAGAGCAAAAAAATGTGTGGTAGATTTTGAGCGAAGATGGACTAACTGCATGAGTAAAGTGGTAGAAAGCGCTATAAAAACGTTAATGGAGGAATTCTGCTTTCCATATTAGAGTGCGCTTTTATGTGTATATAATTGCTTCCAAAGAGTTGAAAGGGAATTCTCTTCACTCTCTTTCCCCTTTTACTTGTTAATAATTTAAACAAATTATTCTTTAACCTTTTTTTTAATATTTACATATTAATTATTGTTTACACAATAATTGTTATAAACAAATTGTTATTTTTCCCTAAACAAAAAATTGTAACACGTGTTTAAATTCATAAAAAATTAAAAAAAAAATGACAAATAAAACAAAACTAAAACCTCTGTGCCACTTTTTTGTAATACACACAATTTTAAACGGGCTAATTTACACTTATCCCTTAACGTTTTAGCCAATTTAAATGTAGAAATGAATGTGAGTGTATGCGTGCGTGTTACAAAAACCCCTTAGGGGTAGGCAACACATATTATATTCTTTTTCTCTTTTTTTTTTTTGGTTTAAAAACACATGAGAGTTTTTTTAAACGTCTGTCTGGTTTAAGTGATGATGACACTTTTTTCACTACTTCTGCTGCTCTCTCTTTGGTAGGTTTTTTTTATGGTTTAATGTTTGTTTGAGTACGATTAACATGTTCTAAATTTATTTCCTCGTTTATTTTCATTCTAACACAATTACCTTGTTCAAAATTTAACCGAGGTTGGTTTTATATTTTATTTTTTTAATATCTGTTTTTAAACATTTTTCCCAAAAAAAACTAACCTTTTAAACTATTGGGGATAGAAGGGGAAGAGGGGAAAAAATCACTGTCATTACCTTGGTTAAATGCCAATGTTATATACTTATATACCAAACACACATAAACGCACTCGTTCTTAAGCTGACACTGAAAAACAATTGCCTTTAAGGTTTAAATATTGTGAAAATCTGTGAATGTGTGTATATGTTTTTTTTAATGTAGAAAAATAAGGAAAATATAGATAAAAAATACTTGCTATAAATTTGTCATATTTGTTGTTAACTTAGTTTAAGAAATTAGGGGAATTTATTAAACAGACTTTATATGTGTTTTTAAAGAAAATTATAAAGTTTTTCTTAAAAAGAGTTTTTTTATCTACCACTTCTCATTTTTTTAATTATTTATAAATATTTAATGAATTTCCCTAAATTTCGAATATATGAAAATAAGTTCGAAAATTTTCGAACATTGGAAAATTCGAAAAAAATAAGATTCTTTTTATAAATAATTATTTTTCCTAATTAAAAAAATATCTGTTCTTTTAAATTTATTTGTTTTTTTAATTTCGGAAAATTTTTTGGTAATTTAAATATTTCGAAAGGTGTTAGGTCATTTAAATATCATATAATATATCAAAATTATTTAATTTAATTTTTTCTTATATATAAAACCAACTTTATAAAGTTAAAGGAACTTTTAAATTAACTTCAGAAATTTTCGAACATCGAGAAATTCATAAAAAATTGGGGTTTTTTATATTCTTTAAACAAGAGTTTAGTTTTTTTGTCAATTCAAACTTCTATAGTTCAATTCTTGTGGAGTTCCAGTTCAGTTGTCGTTAAGTTCTGGTTCAGTTTTAGTACAGTTCTGATCCTGATCCATTGTAAATCTGTTTAGAATTTCACTATTGAATAAAATTCTCCAGAATTATACAAATTGAATTCTATATTTCTTATAGATATTTTCAAATTTATTCAAAATGAAAAATGAAACTCAAACTTCGAATTATAAAAAGAAAAAAACTCTTTTTAGGTTATAACCTAGAAACCAAAATTAAATTAACATATTTATTGACATAAATGGCCATTAAATAGAACAGTATTTTATTAAGAAAAAAACTACAACAACAAATTTTTGGTTAGTATAATAAATTTGTAGCCTAATTTGGGGCGCCACATAAACAAAGTAATTTCATTAAAGAGAAAAACAAAAAAATAAACAAGTCTGTTTCTTGTCTTATGGAAAATTTGGAAATTTTGAAGTTCATTTGAATTTTTATAAATTTTGTAAATGTTGTTATTGTTTGGTAGTTTTTAGTTCTATGAGTTTTGTTTTAATAATAATTAAACACGCAATCTTAAAATATGAAATAGTTTTATAGTTATATGCACAGGCATTTATTATTATAATATAAAGATTTAAAAAAGAGACGTCTGTCTGTAGTTTTTTTGTGTTATTTCAATGTAAATTATTGTGTTAAATCAATAAATTCTATAGAATATGCATAATATATTAACAAAGTTGTCATACTTTTGTATTTCTATCATCAACATCTTTCTCTACATATCTTATACTCATACATATACATAAACATATATTAAAACTTTTTATATTATTTACCCTGCTGCTCTTCCCCCACAATATGTACTGCTACAATTTAATAATACACTCACTGACTACTCTTTTTTTCTTTTAGTAAACGCTATTAAAAAGCTTTAACCTCTGAAAAAGTTGACAGTGGGGGAAGAATAAAATGAGGAAATGATTTCTTTTTAAAGGTGGCTGTTGTTGGGGGAAAATTTTAAGGGTGGTAAATATAGCAGTATTATAAAGAAAAGAGGGTGTAGTTGTAGTTGTAGGTGTTAGAGTATACCTATAAGAGTGGGTAGATTGATTTGTGTGAATGATTAAGGGTGGGACAACTTAGTTTAATGTTTAAATGTTTATTTTTATTATATTAAGTTATTATTACTAAACATATAATATTATTTGCTTTATTTTTATATTATTGTATATTTATTGTATGTGTTGTTGTTGTTGTTGTTTTTATAGGAAATTTATTTATCATTTGTTTTATTTAGCAAATTTTAGTAAAAGTTTATTTATCGTTAATATATTTTTTTGATTAAAAAATGCTATATTTTCAATTATCTTCAACTTGTTGTTTCCCAACAAACGAATATATATTTTTGTTTGTTAATATTTTTCAAACACGCACTTTTTAACCTAAATTCCATTTTTATGACAAATAATGATTTTGATGATGACTTTTCCCTTCCAAAATAAAAAAAAAAAAAAAAACGAAAAAAATCAACATTTTTTCCCCCGATAAGAAGTTGTTTCCCCCTTTTTTTGTTTTGTCTTAATACTTAAATTTATTTTAACGTTTTTTCTCCAGATTTTAAAATACATTTGTTTTAAAAGAGATAAACTTATTTTTATGTATAGAAAAAAACGCATTTAATGTTTCTTTAATGACTATTTTCCTTTTTAACATTTGTTGTATTTTTATTCTCCACTTTTCTTCTAACTTTTTCTAGTTTTTCAAATTAAATTTCCGCTAAAATGTTTTCACTTTTCAATTTGTGTTTTTCTGTAAGTTTGTGTGTGTGTTTAATATTAGAAAATGTTAAATGTATGAAAAAATAAACACGAACACATGAATTATTAAATTTTGTAAATCTTGTTAAAGAAATTTGAGAAAAGAGTTTAAAATCACTTTTGGAAATTTTAAATGGAAAGGAAATTCAAATTAAATTTGAACGAAAATATAAAAAAGTTTAAATAATCGAACATATAAAAATTAAACTTAAATTCTGGAGGTAAAAAAATTTAATATAAGAAAAAAGTTCTAGTAAAGTTCTAGTTCTAAATCTGTTATAGTTGAGTTTTAGTTGAATTCTAGTTTGGTTCAAGTGAATTAGAACTGTACTAGAGGGTCACAGAATTTCTAAATATTAAGCAATTTTAATGAAATAATGAATAAAGGCCATAAATCTCAAATCATGTCAATTTAAAGCAAAAATCGATGTGCAAAATTTTACAAGGGGCGATTCATAATTTCTTTTAACTTCCACAGAAAAAAATCTTTTAGATCGCACTAATCCAACATGAATGTTAGTACCATTATAATGTTAATAATAAATTGAAAAATACCTTTATACGAGGAGGGTTTTTAGCTTTTAGGTTTAGTATAAAAGAAGTTATTGCTAAAAATATAACTTATTTTTTGACTCATTAAGTGTTCCTTTGTTGTATATTTAAGAAAAACGTTTTTATACTTTTGTGAGTGTGTTTGTACGAAACATAACGTATTTACTTCACACGAATAATTAATTAAATAGTTACAATTGTTTCTCTTTTTCCTGTTTTTTTTTTTCTTGAAAACATTTACTATTTTTTCCGGTCTTATAAACACATTCGAATATATTCGAACTTCTTAAATACTTATTAATTTATTTAATTTCCTCTTTTTTTTTTTTGTTTTCCAGGATATTGCCGCCTTTATCAAGAAGGAATTCGACAAAAAATATAACCCCACATGGCATTGTATTGTAGGCAGAAATTTTGGCTCCTATGTAACGCATGAAACACGTCATTTCATATACTTTTACTTAGGCCAAGTGGCAATTTTATTATTCAAGAGCGGTTAAATTATTAGCTAAACAAAATATTAAAAAAAAAAAAAACTTAACTTAAAATTTAAAAACAAAAACAAAAAACACACACATTATTTCAAAATAAATAAAATGAAACAACAAAAACAACTATAAAACATTAATTGAACCACAAAATTTCAATAAAACAATAAACCACATGACGAAATTACTAAATGCAAAAATAAATCCATGAAAAAAAAAAACAAAATACAAATTCGAAAAAAATAAACTATAAAACAACAGAAATTACATAAAAAACAAAAACCAAAAACCAATATAAAAGCAGAATTTAAGCTATTTTACAATTTATGTAGAAAAATAAAAACTAAATTTAAAAGAAATCATAATGAAGCTGCTGAAAATAAGGAGGGAAATTTAATTAATTAAAAAATAATAGTAATTAAATTGTTAGCAACAATTACGATTTTCAATTTTATTAAATAGAAAAATGAAAAATAAACTCCTTTTTCTTTCCTTAAAAAAAAAGGTATTGGGTTTAAATAAAGCTTTTTTATATAATTTTTTATGTATATTTTTTTAAAATATTGTGGTCATTTACATTTCCAACCAAAAATTACTCACTCTCCTTTTTAGCGAATTACTTTATAGCACTCTAACTTACACCCACCCACACCACTTACTACATTTATAAAACTTCTCCATTTCAAATTTTGTGTAATTTTGTTTTTATGAAATTGTATTCTTAGCGATTTAAGAATGTGAATTTTGAATTTTTTAAAAAAAGAAATTTCAATTTGTTTAAATATGAATTTTGAAAAATAAAATCCTGCAAGTTTCTTCTGTTTCCTTTAATAATTTGTAGTTATTTTATAAATTGTTTCCTTTTTTCATTATTTTATTTTAAATAAATAAAGGTTTATATAAATTGAATTGCATACTTAAAAAAATATAAATATATATATATGGCCATCCATCTTAAGAAATAAGTAAATAAAAAGAACAAAAAAAAACATAAGATTTTAAAATAAAGTAAAAAAAACTTACATATATTTTTTGATTATTAAGAAAAAAATCTTAAGAAAAGAAAGAAAAGAAATCAATAATTATTTTCTTAAAATCTTCATTAATTTAATAACATTATTAATTGTAGAATTTTGAAAATAATTTAATTGAAAATTTTGAAATTAAGTACTTAAACATATTTTTAGAAAAATGTTTTTTTTTTTTTAGCAAAAAAGTCTTAAGAGATTTATTTGGGAAGCATGGAGATACAATTTTATTGGATTAGAGAAGAGTCTAAAGTGTCACAAACCGCTAAAATTGTTCGCTAAACTTTTAAACAAAAATTTTCTCGCGATGCTCCTTTCAAAATCGCCAGATTTAGTGGGAAAATCTCCATATTGTCAACACTGGTTATCAGTAAAATAAAGTTTATTTCGAAAAGCCCTTCACCACCGTATTATGCGTTTGTGCTGATATTTATAACATACAGAAAAAAATGATATAACATCCACTTTTAAGTATACCGTTCCACTCACAATCACCGTCTGAGTCAATTTAATTATGTCCGTCTGTTCTACGGCTGGCTGTCCATGTAAACGTTGTGAACACTACATTTTTTTCTTTTGTAATTTTTTGTCTCGTGGACGAACCCTATCGAAATTGATTATATTCGGTCCAATATTTCGGGTCATGGGAGGATCGGTCCATTACTTTTCATAGGTTCCATGCAAGTTCCATTCCAAATATCACTTTGAAGAGCATAAATCTCACATATACGTTGGTATTGTAATAACAACTGGCAAAATTCAGCTAAAATTGATGTTCGAAATTATACTAGGGTCGGCTAACATTTTTTCTAGTTGCGATATAAAACACCAGAAAAAATCCTTTGCAAACGCATAAATATAAATGAAATTTATTTGCTGAGAGTAAAAATTTATCTAAAATTAAAGAAACCCTAAATAAAGTTATCTTTGTTGACTACAAAATAAAGATTTCTAGTTTCTATTTAAACTTAGTTTAAAGATAAAACTCTAACTTAAACAAAAAGAAGTTCTATTAAAGAAACTACTTTGTTAAATAACGTAAATTCTCTTAATTTAGCTTAAATAAAGCTGCCTAACTAAAGCTTTCCTTCTTTGAGAAGAAAATAAAGATGCTTAAAGTTTAGCAATGTTTAAATAAAGCTAATCTCAAGTTAAGCTTAGTTTAAAGAAATTTCTTTAAAAAATTTAGTTTAAAAGAATGAAAATCATTCTTTATTTTTAATCTAAAGCTTCATAAAGTTAATCTTAGTTTAAAAATTACCAAATACTTAACAAAGATTAAATACAATTTAATGATATTAATCAGTCTTGTTAAATATAATTTTCTTCAGTAAATCTGTTAAAGATCTTTAGTTTAAAAGATTAACAAAATTTTAAAAAGCCTAAACTTATTTAACTAAAGTTTAAACTGATGACTACGTAGTTAAGAGTTTTAATAACTAATAAATTCAACTAGAATCAATTCAAGTTCTTTAGTTAATCGAGTGTGCAATTAGTTATAATTTAAACTCATTTAAACAAAATTAAACTTAGTTTAAAAGTATTGTTTAATATAAACATAAGCAGAAACTATTTGAATCATTATTATCTTAATTAAAAATAGTTTGAATTAAAGTTTGCTTTGGTTACTTTTAAAAGAGGAACTTTAGCTCTAGTTTAAGCATCTTAAGCGAAATAGTTAAAATTAAACTTAGTTTAAAAATAAATCTCTAAGTTTTAACAAAAAGTATAGGAAGAAATTATTTTAAACGCGTTTTATCATGAAGAGGCAAAAACTTCTATAATAACTAGTGTTTTGAAAAGCTTTAGTTTAAGCTTTCTTTGCTAACTTGTTAATGAGGAACTTTAGTTGAAGTTAAGTTAACCTCAAATGGAGTATTTAACTAAAATTTAATCATTTACAAAATCTAATTATTTGACTAAAGTTTAATAGAATTAGAATAAAGTTTTTACTTAAATTTAAACTACGTTTAATTAATATAACATGAACTAAGATTAATTAAAGTTTTTGTTTAGCTTAAAAAATCAGAAATTCAAGCAAAAGCTTAGGAAAATCGTATTCTCAAAGTTAAACTTAGTTTAAATATAAACTTGAATTTAAAGTTTTACTAAGATTAAACGTATTTATACCCTTCACTACCATAGCTGGTTGGGGTATTATGCGTTTGTTCAAAAATTGTAACGGACAGAAAAACTGCTTCCACCCCTTTTAAGTATACCGATCGTCCCAGAATCACTTTTTGAGTCGATTTAACGGTATCCGTCCGTTCGTCTTGTTGGCTGGCCGTCATACAAATCTAGTGAGCAAAATGCAGGTCGCAGTTTTAAATAAATCTTTATAACATTTGGCTTGTGGCATTATTTTGGTTCTAGGATGATGCCTATTGAAATTGGTGATGTTGGGTCAATTATTTCATTCTTTATTTCTTTAATTTCGGTTATTTTTTAAAACCGGTTTAAGAATTGATATTTTTTGAAAAGCAAAGACTCTTTTGAAAACCTTTAAATTTTTGGGGAATCGGAGAAGAAACTTTAGAAATATTGGTGAAATTTTAAATTTATTTAATTAATTTCTCTAGTAGAAATAAGTTTAAGTACTTAACTTATTTGGTGTTCTCTAATTTCCTTTTTATTGAATTATTATATTTGAAGAAATTTTATTAAAATATAAATTTAATAAAAAAGATCATTAAAAATTAAAAAAAAATCATTTTCATAAAATTCATTTTACAAGAGAAAAAGCCTTCACTCTTCAAACATCTATCAACTCTCTTATTAAACTCTATTAAACTCTTAATAAATTCTCTCTTTTTTATACCCTCCACCACTACAAGTGGTGAAGAGGGTATATTAACTTTGTCTTTCCGTGTGTAACGCTAAGAAGGAATCATCTTAGACCTTAAAATGTATTTATTTTTGCGTTAAAACAAAATCTGAATGGATTTATCTTTGTCCGTCTGTCTGTTTGTTGTTGTCACGCTCACATCCACAATAATTGACAGACCTCAATGAAATTTGATTTGAGTATTTCTTATAGTCCTGACAAGTTTCCTATTAGAAACCAGAAAAAATTGATTTAATATATTAAAAGATATAGAACGATATCTGAGGCAATTTCAAAGTTCAAGCAAAGAACTTGCGTAAAATTGTCAATTATATATCCACAACAATACATGTACTACATTACCATTCCAAAAATTATCAAAGTCGGTTCAGTAGGAGAAAAAGTTATTGCCAAAATTATAACTAATTTTATGACTCATTTAAGTGTTTAAGAAACACGTTTACATATTGTGTAACATTTGTAAGTGTATGCGTGAGTGTGTAAATTTTTATTTACTTTGCACAAATTTGTGGTGGAGGGTATTGAAGATTCGGCATAGCCGAATATAGCATTCTTACTTGTTTAATAATTATATAATTTTATTTAATATTAAACTGCCCAATAATTTTAACATGAAAATTGAACGCATAACTGCTCGTAAAAAAATTCTTATTTTATTTTAGTAAATTTAAAAAAAATCCTTATAAAAAATGAAAATAAATAAAAAGTTTTGTAAAAAAAACTTTGTAGTCAAGAAGAAAAGTATAAAATATTCATCCTAAAATCACACTTTAATTGCACTTTTAAAAAATGCAATAAATTTTTTTAAAAAACCAACAACATTTTAATTAAAAAAGCACCCTTTTTAAAAGAAAATTACAAACAACAACAACACAAAGAAATTAATTTTTAGTTGTTTTATAAGAAAAACTGGTTAAAAATTTGGGAATTTTAAGAAATTCAAAAGTTTAACGGTTTTTTTTTTATAACGAGAAATGTTTTATTAAGGTGATTTGAATTCACTCCTTAATGTTCAAGGCAAAACTAAATATTTTTTGAATTCACCTTTTTAAAATAAGTCTTGTTTTTGTTTTTTTCTTAAGTTAACCTTTCCTTCTCTTTCTCTCCCACTGTCTCTTTGTTATCTATTTTATGTTTAGTAATTGTAAAACATTTAAATTAATGTTTAATTAATATTAAATGTAAATTGTTTATAATTTAAAAAATAAAAGAAATTAAGTCTAAACAAAATCAGTTACAGAGTTTTGATTATTTCCTTCGGTAAGTGTGCATGTGTGTCCATTAAAAAGAAACCAAATTAATGATAATTGTATAGGGAGTGACATTGAAAAATTCTTAGCACACGTTTTTCAATAAAACTTTTAAGTCATTTATTATTTCATTTATTCTTTGATCAAGTTACCTTTGTTGTTGGAGTTTCATTCCTGGAGAAAAAACTTTTTGTTTATACAACTGTGAATGAGATGACAATCTTCGTTCTGAAACGGATGTCCAATTGTCGTGGGAACGAGTTACCTTTGTAAAACATATCATTTATTATGTTTAATGTCAAACAGATGGATATATTGTTAGACTGATTGAAATGAAGTGACCAGAAAAAATGTGTGTACTAAAATTTTTAATTATTTTCATCTTGGTCCTACAGAAAGTTGACCAACCAATGTTTTTGAATAGTTCTTGGGAGAACTTGCAATGTTTTTAAATTGTTCTTGGGAGAACTTGTTCTTGGGAATGTTGAAGAAAAATTAGTGACCCAAAAGCAGTCGAAATTTTTCAAAAAGTTCTTGGTATGGCAAGCAAATGCAGTTGCGGAATAAAAAGCCAACCATTAGTTAAAACGCGCTCTATGAACACTGAAATTTACATCAAGAAATGTTTACAAAAAAGGCTTTTAAACTGCACGGCGCGAGATGTTGGGATTTTGTTAAAATATAAGTAAAAATCACAAAAAGTTGCCCAGATATGGACTATTAGTTCGAGCAGTTCATACCCAAACGACACTATAGGTGCTTTCTGTTTAACGATGCCCGAGTGACCGATTGGCAGTTCATGTAAATGTTATTAACGCTCGAAAATTTTAGAGATTTGTATTTGAAAAAATTATTTATTTGAATTTTTTATGTAGGGTACAATAGTTCCGGTAATTCCCCGTTCAAAAATGTTCTCTGTTTCTCGTTGATCTTTTTTGAGAAAAAACGACTGATTGATACAGTGTCACTAGGTTGAAAATCTTTGGCCCAGTTCGACACTGTTTTTAAGTTTGATCCGTTGAGTGAATATTACTTTCCTAATTCCCTTACTAGCACACAATTTCGGCCGGAAACAGACTACAATCATCAGGACAGTCTGTACGATGTACTAATACCATCTCCCACAAGGTAGTCTACTCTTACAGTGTTTCCCTGCTCTTTATTTATTTATTTATTTATTTATTTATTTATATTTGTCTGTTTATTTGTTTTTTATTTTATTTATTAATTAATTTATTTATTTGATTAATTTTTTTATAATTTATACAAAAAATTCAAAGTTCCTTAACATACGCTAAGCATTGCCAGATACAAAGTTTAATAACATTTACTACTTTTTTTTCGCAACTAATCTTATTTAAAACAACTTTCTCTCTCACTTCCACACTTTCTCTCTCTCAAATAAAAATAACATTATGTTTTTGACAACTACTACTCAGCTATTTTCCTTTTTGTGATTTTAGGTTATTTATTAGCATAAATCAAGAAGTTTAATAATTTTTATTTAAAAAATAATCAAATTTCTATAAAATAATAGATAAATTATTAACAAAATTACATGACAAACTTTAAGTGTAAGTGTGTGAGTGAAAACCATTTAAAAATTAGATAATAAATTGATAAAAATCTCTTCATAAAATTTGAATGAATATTTGGACAAAATTCTTGTTAAGAAGAAAGAATTTAATTAATAACAAACAACAACAAACTAATTTAATAAATATAAAACGAAATTTTAGAGAAATTTATGGTAATAAAGAGCATCAGCTAAAACAACAAAAAGGTCAACAACAGCAATTACAGAATCCAGCTGAAACAACAATATCTGTGGTTAACGGGTTTAAGAAGTATAAAAAACAAATATTAACAGCAGCCGGCAGCGTAGCAGCACCAACTTCGTGGCTCAATTTTTTGTTTTTAAATAAACAGACACCGTGTCACTACAACGGCTGGTATTTCAAAACAAAATTGTTTAATAAAAATCTAGAATATTTTAATTCACTAAATTACAATATCAAGAACTTTGACACCATGGTAACTGCCGAGGAAGCTGTTAAATATTTGGAAATTCCCGATAAAAGTGAAAATGACAAAAAACATTACAAGTATGATTTTGGCCAAAAAAGTATTGAGATTTTGTAATTATTTCCATTGAATATTTCAGAACATTAGTTTTGGCTAATGGTTTGCATGTATTATTGGTATCTGATCCCAGTCCAGTGCCACATGATGGTTTAACCACCACTTCTTATGAGACCACCGGAGATTCTTGTGCCGAAGAATCTTCGGAAAGTGAAGATGATGCCTGCTCCAGTTCGGAAGAAGAAAGTGATTCAGATTTGGAATCCGAAGAAGGTAAATTTTATCGCAAGTTCCTCCTTAAAACTTTTATTTATGTTCTTTTCCTGATTAAAGGTGATGAAAAACTTGCTGCCGTGGCTTTATTGGTAGATGTGGGTTCTTTTACTGAGCCTCCCAATTATCAGGGCTTAGCTCACTTTTTAGAACACATGATATTCATGGGTTCCAAAAAATATCCCACAGAAAATGCCTTTGATGCCCACATCAAGAAATGTGGCGGTTTTGATAATGCCAATACCGAATGTGAGGAGACATTATTTTATTTCGAAGTATCCGAGGAACATTTGGATAGTAGTATGGACTATTTTACCGCTTTACTAAAAGCTCCCTTAATGATGAAAGAAGCCATGACCAGAGAACGTGAAGCTGTAGAATCTGAATTTCAACAAACTTTATATGATGACGAAGCACGACGTGACCAATTATTGGCCAGTTTTGCTAATAAAAACTATCCCCATAGTACTTTTACTTGGGGTAATTTAAAATCTTTAAAAGAAGGCATAAATGATGATGATTTACATAAAGATTTGCATGAATTTTGTCAAAGACACTATAGTGGTCATCGTATGTATGTGTGTGTTCAGGCACGTTTACCTATAGATGAATTGGAAAATTTGGTAGTAAACATTTCTCGGATATACCCAGTAATAATTTAGAGGGCAAAGATTTTTCCATATACAATTATAGAGAAGCTTTCAACGAGGAATTCCATAAAGAAGTATTTTTTGTTAAACCCATAGAAAATGTGTGTAAATTGGAATTGACTTGGGTTTTGCCACCCATGACCAAGTTATATAAATGTAAACCTGATCAATTTTTATCCTATTTAATAGGTTATGAGGGTGAGGGCAGTTTATGTGCTTATTTAAGGAAAAAGTAAGTTTTTTTTTATTATTAAAAATATACAAAATTAATTTGTTTCTTTATATTAGACTCTGGGGTTTGGAATTAATAGCCGGGGTAGATGAATCAGGTTTCGATACCAATTCCATTTACTCCTTATTCAATTTATGCATTTACCTAACCGATAGTGGTTTCCAGCATTTAGATGAAGTTTTAGAGGCCACTTTTGCTTATATACAACTGTTTGCCAATTGTGGTTCCCTTAAAGAAGCCTATGAAGAATTAGCCAATATAGAAGCCACCAGTTTTCGATTTGCTTCACAAAAGCCGGCGTTTGATAATGTACAAAATCTGGTTATACGTTCTAAATATTATCCTCCCAAAGACATTTTAACGGGCACAGAATTGTATTATGAATTTATTGAGGAACAAGTTTTAGACGTCATTAAACATTTAAATGAATTTACTTTTAACATCATGATCACCTCGCAACAGAAATATGATGGCATAACCTATGATAAAAAAGAAAAATGGTTTGGCACTGAATACACCAGCATTAAAATGCCTCAAAAGTGGCAAGATTTATGGGAGAATTGTAAACCTATGCCTGAATTATTTTTACCCAAACCCAATCGTTTCATATCTAAAGATTTTCGCATATTTTGGATGGAGAATGGAAAACCGGAAATTCCCTTAGCACCCAAAAAGATCTTACAAACAGATGTTTGTGAATTATGGTTCAGACAGGATGATAAATTCGAATTACCCGATGCCTTTATGTATTTCTATTTTGTTTCGCCTCTTCTAAGGCAAAGTGCCAAAAAGTGAGTATTTCAAAGTGAAAAATAAAAAATAAAAAATTTGTAAATCTTAATTCATTTTCCAGTGATGTCCTGTGTGCTTTATATGCTCAATTAGTTAAGTATCGCTTAGCGGAGGAATTGTATCCTGCCACTGTGGCTGGTTTAAGTTATCAATTTTATTCCGCCGAAAAAGGTGTAGTTTTGAAGGTAAATTAAAATTTTTATTAAAACTTATTAAATTTCTAATTTAATGCCTTTATGTCCTTTCTAAAGGTTAATGGTTATAACGAAAAACTTTATTTGGTGGTTGACCTCATCACCAAAGCCATGGTTTCTATGCGGGAACATATAACCGAGGAACAACTGGAGGTGTTCAAAAAGCATCAAAAGAAAGCCTACTTTAATGCTTTAATAAAGCCCAAAACATTAAATAAGTAAGTAAAAAATCGTGATCATAAATTAAGATGGTTTTTTTCGATTGGAGCCTTATTTAAGAATGTACAGCCAATTTTAGTTCTTATAAAAATTTCATCATAAATTAAACTTGTTTGTCCGATTGGAGCTTTATTGAATTTTCATAAGATTTGTAAAGTGATCATAAATTAAGTTTCTATTTTATTTTCTCTTTTTCAGGGATATACGTCTATGTATTGTGGAAAACATACGCTGGCCTATAATTGTTAAATATAAATGTCTTAATGAGATAACTTTAGACGATATGTTAGAATTTGCTGATAATTATACAAAAGAGTTATATGTGCAAACCTTAATGCAGGGTAATTTAACAGAAGAAGCTGCCCATAATGTCATGAATACCGTCTTAACCAGTTTGAATTGCCAAAATATTAAAGAGGTAAGTGAGCGATGAATTCCAATTCTAGATTTGAGTTTTAAACGTTTACTTCTTCCATTAGACTAAATATATAGAAAATCGTACGGTGCAATTACCTCAGGGTTCTCATTATATACGTTGCAATGTTTTGAACGAAAAGGATTGCAATACGGTGGTAACAAATTTCTATCAAATTGGTCCATGTTCTGTGCGTATAGAAAGTATTTTAGATTTGCTTATGATGTTTGTGGAGGAACCTTTATTCGATTCTTTACGTACCAAAGAACAATTGGGTTATTATGTGGCCTCATCGGTGCGTATAAATTATGGCATTGCTGGCTATTCCATTACCGTTAATTCACAAGAAACTAAAAATTCTGCTGGCCATGTGGAAGAACGTATTGAAGCTTTTCGTGGTAAAATGTTGCAGATATTAGAAGAAATGCCTCAAGATGAATTTGAACATGTTAGAGAATCTCTAATCAAAATCAAACAAGTGGTAGATATGTCCTTAAACGAAGAAGTGGCCCGTAATTGGGGTGAAATAACTTGTGAGGAATACCTATTCGATCGTAAACGTAAAGAAGTTGAAGTTTTAAAAACTTTAACCAAACAAGAAATTATAGATTTTTGCCTGAACAATGAACGGACAAATCTTAGAAAATTGTCTGTACAAGTTATTGGTCATTTGGCGGGTGGTAAATGTAATGAGGCTTTGGCAAAAGATGCAATGGATGTGGAAGAAAATAAAGAGGAAGAAGAAGAAGCCATGGACTCTGATGATGAAGATGAGGATAATGAGGAACTTTTTAATGCTTTAGCTAATAAATTGGATTTGAAATTTATACCCCGGGAAGGAGATGCCACCACTATTGTGGATATTAATGATTTTAAAGAGAATTTACATGTTTATCCCATAACAAAAACAAAATTGGAATCTTCGGAAACTGATCAACACAATGGAGATCGTTCAACACCCTCGGCTGGAGCCAATATGGATATAATAGAGGATTGTTAAATATAATGTAACGTTTATTTGTGTTTTTTGAAATTCTAAGAAAAATTCAAAGAATTTTACAAATTAAAAATTTGCAATTTTTTTTTCAAACAAATAATTTTTAAATAATTCATTTCTTAAATTATTAATAACAATTTAAATTAAGTTAAATTAAATGAAAATTTTTATCTTTATGCTAGAAAAAAAAGAGTTAAGATGAAATCAAAAAATTAAATTTAAATAAATTTTCCATTTACTATCAATAATGAGTAAAAATTAATAAAATGTAATTTTGAAAATAAAAAAATATTACAATAAATAGTTAAACTATTTTACAAAGATATGAACAATTTTGTATATTAAACAAGTGTTGTCATAATCCATTTTAATTCAAAAATGAACAAAATTCAATTTCAGGTACGTATGTTTTATCTAACTTAAATATTTTAATAATAAAAATCATATTTTTAGGTCTTGGCAAAAGCTTTCTTTAGTATCAGACACGGGTAATGTTTAGCGAAGAGAAAATTAAAGAAATCAAAAAGAAATAGACAAGGTGAGTAATAAAAAGTTAACAAAAAATTAATTTGGTAGAAATTTTTTACTAATAATTTTTTTCGTATGACTGCATGTTTTTAGGCGTATTTATTAGTATGATTAAAACCGATATCTTAGATATATGATATCGATTAGATTTTTTATATGTTCTTTATATTGTCTGTAAACTCGATAAATCTTTGAAGACTTTAACTTAATCCTTACAAGTTCTAACAACAATAACATTTTGTTTTCAAATTCAAACCTGAATATCTCAACTATTGAAACTCATTCAGTAATGTTGAATTCAGATGGTTTTTCTTTTACATGTCGTAATTATGGTTCATTTCAATTAGATCAAAATACCTAAAAATACTATACATTTTCTATGTGTGCGTGAAGCAGTTAAAAATTACATTGAATAAATACAAGATCAGGTCAAATAGAAGGGAGATCAAAATTCGTTTACAGTGTACGTGTGAAGTAAGCAGAATTTGAGTCGGATAATCTGTATTTTGGCCATCACTGATTTAGATAATAAAACAAGAAGTAATAATCTTTATATGATAAATATAACCCAAATGCTTTAAGAAGAAAACATAAATGTTCTTTCGTTCTTACAAAGACTACAGGACCTCCCTCTATAGGGACCAGGAAGTGTAATGATAAGGGACAACTTTTGTCGAATCTGAATTCTATGAATCCTTATGCATTACACTTCAAGTCTACTCACAAACCTCCTCGTGGTGGTCCCTGGGCGATGTTTTTAACACTAGTTAAGCATCGGCGAGTTGTGAGAGGCGACAACTTCAATCTTCTGAGACAACAAATTTAGTACATAAAAGAAATTACAAAACTCTTTGGTTTCTAGTTAAGTCTCTAATTCTCTGTAACAAATTATCAGTTAAATAGGAACAAGTGGAGGGTTATGGAAGTTATTTATAGAAGATGGAGAATATAATTAAGAAATACCGAATGAATCAAAACAGAACATAAGAATTCACACTTAGTTGGAATATGAAGTGTATTATTAATTAATTAATTATTTAACAAGAAGTAACAGCTTGAAAGCGATTAAAAAGAGATGAGGATGTGAGTAGTATAATATATTGTTTCAAACTAACAAAACATCATACAATTTCTCCATATAACTTTGTTTCAATATTAAATCAGGCAAGATTAAAGTTGCTACGACCAAAGAGTTGAGGTTGCAGTTTCTAAAGAACTATAACGAATGTTATATTTTGCTGTGGTCTTGTGCTCTTTGTAAAAACAAAGTTATATGTTAATTTTTCATATAAAAAATCTAAACAACTGGCCCGATTTTTTATTTCGCAAACATATCTCAGTACCATCTGAAGTAGTATAAGATTCGGTAGTATTAGGGAGAGCTTAGGTCCATGCAAAGCAAATATTAAGTATCTAATATGTAAAAACAAAAGATTTAAAATTTTCATGAAACTTACTGGAAAATTAGAAAGCAAATGGTATCAGGTAGAGGACAGATTTGCTATCGGATAGAAGAAAACTATTGCAGCATTTCTGTTTTAGTGGAAAGGATTTTTAATATGTTGTTTTATTTTTTATTTGATAAAAATTGTCATTACAGTTTACAAAAAAATGTATAATTTAAACATTTTTTTACGTTTCTGTCACTCTGATCGAACAGGTAGTCCATCTCCGTTTAAAATCTACACGGACAGTTTAAATGATTTGCCTCTCTTGGTATAAATACCACATTATTGTTTTTGTACCATTCAAAGGCTTGTTTACCATAGTGACCGGATGACATGTCTGCTCAAAATTAAGTAAACACATTATAAAGTCTTATGAATGAAGCAACTTTTTTTTGGAAACCATCTCTCACTTATGTATAGAGCCCGTTGTAGAAAAATAATTGACTTCCTTAGCTGCATGTGCATATTGCTTGCCATAACTTTTTGAAAAATTTTTACTGCTTTTGGATCCTACACTTTTCCTCAACATTCCCTCAAGCATCTGCAACATAAAATTTTTAGACTAGGAAGTTGCGAAAAATCTGCCAGAACATTCGTTTCATCATCCATTATGCGGCAAGAAAATTTTTTTTTAGAAAACTTGACTTCAAGTTCCATGCTCTGTTTTTGGCCTCTAAATCTTAAGCAGCTTTTTTGTCAGGAACGTTTTGAGGCATGAGTATGTTTTTAAACTTTTCATAACAAATATCATGCATTAACGTTTTTACTTTGCTGCCTGGGCTAAGGGGGGCTGCTTTACTACCTATTCGTTCTATTTTTTTTTTGGCTTGAAACAGTTTTTCTATAAACGAACAAGTTTAATCTCTAAGATTTTGTATTGTTGTTATTATTATTTTTTAAGAAAAATCAATATATTTCAAATTTTGTCAGATTGACCATTATATTTAGTCATAGTGTAACTAACAACCTGACAGAATTTAACATGTAAAACCGTCACTTATTTAAAATTAAAATGTTTAATAAAAAATTTAATTATTTTAATTATTTTCATTAAAGGTGGACGAAATAAAACAAATCAATTGTTGCCGGATTTATGATATTGACACTTCAAAGAAGCTCTTATTTTCAGTTGTTTTATTATTTTCCTTAAAAAAGAAAAATGTTAATACTTTTATTTTTATTACAATTAATTTAATTGTTAGCAAAATCTATAATTATATGTATGACTATATATGACTTTTCATTTCAGTTAAACACGTACACTAACTAAAACAAGTTTTTGCAAAGGAATACAAACAATAAAAAAAATATTCTAAATTTTATACAGAACACTGAAAGTCCACTGCTTTGATTGCGGCAAACAAATAATCACAAAAAAAAAGAATCCCCTTTTGAAAAATCTCTTAAAAGTGAATCATTCTTTAACATCATTTGTGAAGTCTTACGCTGTTTACAATGTCTACTGCCAAAGATTTAGCACTTAATTTACAATACTTAGAAACACCAGACAAATCGGAAAATGATAAAAAGGATTATAAGTGAGTTTCGTTTATTAAAAAAAGTTTTCAATTTGTTAATAATTTATTTTCTTCTTTTTTTGTTTTGTTTTATTAAATTGAACACAATATAGATGTTTCATTTTATCAAATGGTTTAAAAGTTCTTTTGGTTTCTGATTGCAAAACCGGTTGTGAGAGTAAAAATGAATGTTTGGATTTAAAGGAGAATAAACCACAAAAGGGTGAGTTAAAAATGATGTTTATTTTATAAATAAATTTAGTCTACTGTTTTTTTTTTATATATAAAAATTATTTCTTAACGAATTGTACACAACAAAAGAAATATGAGGTCATAGTTTTGCTACGTATGATGATGTAGTCACACTGTTGTCTGGTTTATTTTTTTAATATTTATATATCTAATAATAGAAATATAACTCTATTTATATACTTTTCTCATTTTGA